>CM022303.1:623124480-624324480 GCA_011799875.1 Thinopyrum elongatum | reverse complement strand
TCCTTCTCTAAATCTAAATGACATGAATGCATCTCCAAATTAATTAATTAAGAGTGTGCTATGTATAAATCAATCATCAATCATTTAGCTATTTGGGACTTTCTTTTCATGTACGGCCTAGCCCATTGTTACCCAAATCAGATAATACATGGGCCTGTAGTCAAATTCTAACTGATTTTTGTTCATCAGCGTTTCGTACGCAGACGTGGGTCAATTAGTTACGAAATTCCTGTAGTCAAACGACTACACAGACTTAACGTGGCTTCGTCACTGTCTTGCTGTGTGTATCTACTGAAAGTTATATAACCTTGTGCTCTACCACTCGTACATACATAGCTAAGCAGCTCCGCACTGATTTGTACGTACCGTAAATGCACAAAGAAATTATGTACCTACCATCAACTAAATTAGCAGCACTTGATCCGGTAAACGGTCGAGCTTTCTCTCTGATGGCGCAACTACTTTCTTCCTGCTCACCAAACAGAACATCTAATGAGTGAACTATTTTGTAATTTCTATTTCATACTCAGCTACAGTTTCTATTCTGTATTTTGTACTCCCTCCGTAAACTAATATAAGAGCGTTTAGATCACTAAAGTAGTGATCTAAACGCTCTTATATTAATTTACAGAGGGAGTATTTCATAGTCACCAAATATAAGCAGCAATGTCAGGAAATTTAATCTACAGAAAGTGTGCCCAAACCTACTCGGCCAAGAAGTTTTTCCATTGCTCAATACAATAACTATTTAGACCCCTGTATTTGTAGGGAATCGTTGCATGGAAAACAAAATTTTTTCTACGCACACGCAATGATCTATCCATGGAGATGCATAGCAACGAGGAGGAGAGTGTGTCTACGTACCCTCGTAGACCGCAAGCGGAAGCTTTTTACAACGCGGTTGATGTAGTCGAACTTTCTTCACGCTCCACCGATCGAGTACCAAACGTACGGCACCTCCGAGTTCTGCACACGTTCAGCTCGGTGACGTCCCTCGCCTTCTTGATCCAGCAAAACGTCGAGGTAGTAGATGAGTTCCGTCAGCACGACGGCGTGGTGACGGTGATGGTGAAGTGATCTCCGCAGGGCTTCGCCTAATCACTACGAAAATATGACCGAGGTAGTAAACGGTGGAGGGGGGCGCCGCACACGGCTAGGCAATTGTCTGTTGTGTGCTAGGGGCGCCCCCCACATATATATAGGTGGGAGGGGGAGGGAAGAGGCCAGGAGGCGCCCCAAGTAGGACCGAATCCTACTTGGGCTCCTCCCAAGCCGCGCGCCCCCCTGCCATATATATCGGAGGGGGAAGGAAAGGGGGAAGAGGTGGAAGGAAGGGGGAATCCTATTCCCTTTCTTTCTTTTCCTCCTTCTGTCGTGGTACTAAGTCTGACAGTAAGAATAGGGGGTACGTATGAGAAGGAAAGGTCCTAACTATGGCGAGGTTGTACACACGAGTTTACGAGTTCAGGCCCCTCTCGGAGGAGGTAAAAGCCCTACGTCTCGGTGCCCTGAGGCGGTCGACTGGAATATGAGTGCGTGTGTGTTACAGGGGGTGCGAACGCTTGTGCCAGTGGAGGGGGGTGGCTTATATAAGTGCGCCAGGACCCCAGCCGTCCCACGTTACACAGGGTTCAATGTTCATTAAGACAGGGCGTTACTGGTAACGCCAGTTATAAAGAGCTATAAATGACCTTAAACACTACAGAGTAAACGCCTGACTGTTGCCATCCTGAGTGACTCTAGGTCTTCTGTACTCCGAGTGGTTTCTTGTATGGTTGAGTGACTTCATCTTGGTCGAGTGGAATTGGGGTATCCGAGTGAGGTAGGTGGTCGAGTGGATTGCACCCCTAGATGAACTCAGTTGGTTTCTTCTGTTGCATTTTGAATGTCTTTGACTCTAGGGCAGTGTCCTTGGGTAGGGTGTCTAGGTCAGGCCTATGACCCTACCCTAGGTACATGTTGTCGTCATTAGCCCCCGAATGGATTGAGGTCCGAGTGAAGAAAGGGTTGAAGTTGACTCCGACTCGATTCCATACTTCGAAGGTATTTCATCTGAACCTGCGAATCATGTTGAAGCTTCAATCTTGTTTCAATTGCCTTGATCCATTCAGAGGCCCTCGTCGAGTGAACTATATTGACAATCTTCGAGTGTTGATATAGAACGAAATCTTTGGCGCGATTGGTTGCTCTGCGGTCCGCGGATCTCACGGGATTCAAAATTTCGGGGAAGCGCGCGGGATGGAGCGCGCCGCAGTAAACGGAGTGGATAGACAGGGGCGCCTCGATTCTCGCACCCCCTTTTCCGCCACGTATCGGACGTGCGACTGTTGCGGGATTTGACAGGATCGCTTGGGCCCATGAGTCAGCCGCTCGGAAGCAGGCCCATAAAAGGCGTCGAGGCCGATGTGTTTGCACAGTGCGCCTCATTCCCCTTCTTCTTCCTCTGCTTCTCCACCACATCTCCCTCTGCTCTCGACGCCGCCGCTCTGCCCGAACGCCGTCCACCGCAATGGGAAAGGACAAGACGGTGGTCCTGGAGCGCGCGAAGAAGGCGACGACAACGGCAAAGGGCAAGAAGACGAGTCGGGGGTCGTCGTCGAGGTCTGGTCTGCCTCCTGGTTGGATCCAGGGAGACTAGATTCGATCTACGATCCAGAAGGAAGATCTGGAAGACTTGGCCGACGCGGGTTTGATTGCCCACGGATCTTGGAGGTTGCCGGGGAACGAGACCGAGCCTCAGCCGCAGTAGGGTGAGTGCGTCCTCCTCGCAACTCATGTCGACCGCGGTTTTACTCTGCCTCCGCATCCTTTTTTTCGAGGTTTCCTGAACTTTTTTGGTGCCCAACTTCATCATTTCTCTCCCAACACCATCACATATCTTGCTGCGTATGTCTCTCAGTGTGAAAACTTCTTGGGCTGTCGACCGCATTGGGGTCTATTCAAGCACATCTTTACCTGCCGCTCTCAAACCGCGAAGAAGGCAAATCCGACTGATGAAAAGACGCACGTGATCCAAATGTGTGGGGGTTTAGGGATTCAGATGAGGGGTAGGAGTACTTTTCCTTCTATGACTCTTCCCGAGTCAGTTAGGGGGTGGCAGTCGACCTGATTCTACTGCCAAGATGTTCTGACCCCTGGTCAGTCGACTGGCCTTCCTCCCTTCACCATGGAGCGAGTCCGCCAACCCTCTTCATTGACCCTGACTCCTGCAGAGAAAGTAGAGGTGTCCATGCTAGTCGACCGGGTAGTTCAATTAGTCCGTGATGGTGTGACCGGCATGGATTTGTTGGAGGTGTTTCTCAGTCGACGCATCCAGCCTCTCCAAGCCCGCGATCATCCAATGTGGATGTACTCGGGCGCTAACGACACCGCTCGGGTCCACTCAGAGGAGGTCACCGAGGAGATGGTGGCACAGTGGCTGCGGAGCATCACAGGAAACAAAGACAACCCCAGGGGGTCTAGAAGAATTGTGCCATTCGACGCCGACAATGAGCCGGACAAGGTCTGGCCTTTGTTACCGAGTGTCTTTTTATTCCGATTTGTAACTGTCCTTGAATTCGATGGACGCTTGTTTAACTCCCTGCCTTGCAGATTTATACTGAGATGTACTCGATGCCAAACGGGGAGCAAGTCTAGGAGGGAACGGAGAGCGCAGACGAGAGTGGTGACTGACAATCCCCTGACGACAATGAAGATGACAGCGACGACTCGGACGACAGTGAGGAAGTCGACTCACCACCTCGCTTGGAACATCGATCCAAACAGTCTCAAAATCCTGCAAGCGGTCGTGGCAAGGCAGCTCCTCCAAGCACACAAGTGCAAAAACGCACTCGGACTTCGACTCCGGAACCGTCTGAAAAGGCCGCCAAGCAGCCCAAGATTGCCCCCTCAAAGCCTCGGAAGGCATTGCCCAAGATAAAGGTGGATGTTCCCGTCGCTTCTGCGTAAGTGTTTTGCTTTCCCTCTTTGCTTGGGAACTTCTATGTTTGTTGTCGACTCATTCGCTTGTCTGACCGAGTGAATTCTGAAACTTTCAGTGCTGCTACTTCTGGGACTTCCATGGACATTTACAAAGATCAAGTTGATGAGGAAACTGGAGACGCGGCCACTTCCAAAGCGGGTACAACTCCACAATCTTGCCCTCACTTTGCTCATTGAACTGTCGGTCGACCGAACTCTTACGGTCGAGTCTTTTGCAGCGCCGCAAAATGTCATTGAACTTCCAGACGACGATGAAGATGTGCCCCAGAAGACTACGGGAAGAAAGGGCAGGACTTCGAGCAGGAGGGTGCCTGCCAGCAAGGTACCTCAGTCGACATCAGCGCCAGAAGCAGTGATCCAGCAATCCGGAGATCCAATTCGAGCTTCTGTTTCTTTTGCCAACCCTGTGTCGACTTATCGTCCTTCGACATCGACCGCCCAAGTCCTTGCTCCGTCTGTGCAACTCCATGCTTTAGATCCCCTGGCTACGTCGACTGTTCCACCAACTCCGCTCTTTGTTACCCATCATGTCCCAGAGGACCCAATGAGTGCTGCTAAGGAAGCTATATGCCAAGCAGGCCTGATGATGGAACAAATGAAGGTGGTGCACGAAGCTAGCAAGGCTGCCTACGATGCCAGCTCCGCTCTTCAGACCAATGTCCAGGTGAGTTGATTTCCGACTGAGTTTTTCAGCTTGATCTTTGCTCTGTTAGGATATGGTACTTGAAAACTGCTGCTTTATTATTCGTAAGATGTCCATGGATGAGCGTTTTGAAACCTTTAATGTGCATCTATCGTGAGTCTGCACCCTGCATCCGTTCACCCACTGGGTGCTTTCACTTTTGCTGAATAATTCTTCCGCTTGAGTCGACTAGGTCGCGTCGAGTGTATCCTTGAATCAGTGGGGGCACACAGAGTGCACCCACTGGGTGTAGTGGGTCTTTGTCAAATGTCTCTTTATAGTTCTTCCACTCGGTCCGGACATGTCGTGCCGAGTGGGATCCGGACCAGTGGGGGCACACCAAGTGCACCCACTGGGTGTAGTCCCCGAGACCGCGGTCAACTGCGGGTAGTCGGCGGTGGTCTGAGAACAAATGTTGCAGTTTTTTTATACTCCGACTGGACGGACCATGTCGAGTGGAAAGTCGAACCAGTGGGGGCACGCCAAGTGCACCCACTGGGTGTAGTCCCCGAGACTACTGTCGAATGTTTGATTTGGCAGTGGTCTTAGAACTCTTTTTGCCATGATGACTTGAACTTGTATCTTATCGCTCGGAAGCAATCAATCTTTGTGCCTGTCGACTGACGTGTCTTATTCGTTGATTGCAGAAATCTTGTGAATTCAGGGCCCAGTTTGCTGAATTGCAGAAGAAACAAATCCAGCTCAATCTCGACCTGGAGCTGGCCAAGGAGAACTTGCAGAAGGCTAAGGATGAAGCGGCTGCCATGGGAGGTAATAACTTGTCGAATGTTTGCCTTGCCGTCTTTTATTTTCATCTTTTGAACCAAGTGAATCCACTCGAACAGATGTGCGTAGTGAAAATAGACAACTCCAAGCTCGTCTAAAGAATGTTATTTCTTTAGACAAAATGGAGCAGGCTCTGGAGCAGAAGGACCTCGACCTTGCCGCAGCGCAGAAGACGGCGCGGGAGAGAACGGAACTTGCCGACAAGAAGCTGGCTTCAGTCGGCAAGTTAGAAGAAGAAAACGCCAAGCTGAAGACTGCCATTGATGAAGCCAACAAAGAAGTCATGCAGCTGAAGAAGGACAAGGTGGCCTTGACCAACAAAGTCGGAGATCTCACTCGGAGGAGGGATGAACTGGAGGCTTATCTGGGAGGACTCGCCAAGAAGATGTTCCTTATGCTCGAAGGTACTTTCCTTTGTCCGACTGATTTGCAACTGTCGACTCATCATATAACTGTCGACTCACCATTTTTCTGTGTGTGCAGAATTTTGTCAAAACTTCGAGGAAGAGACTGGGCGGATTGAGATGAATCTGGACCCCATTAACTCCCCTATCAAGGACGAAGCTGCGATGAACGTGCTGCGACTGGAATCTCGCCTCGCCGGTGTTATGGACTATCTTGCACGACTAAAGGTGGCGGTGTCGCGGATTGACACGGAGCTCTAGCCAGGCGTGACATTCCAGAATGACCTCGAGTCTCTGATGACTCGACTTAATGAAATTCTCAGTCGAGTACAGGCTTGGAAGAGGTCATCTGCTTGGTGCGGCGCAGACGTGGCTCTGTCTCTTGTCCGCATTCATTGCAAGGAAGTTAAAGAAGAGAAGCTGGCAGCTCTCAAGGTCGCCAATACCAAGAAGCTTCAATTCCAGTCCTTCATGGAGACTTTCATCGACGCTGCTACTCGTATTGCTGATGGGATCGACCTGGACGAGTTCGTCGAGCCAGCTAGCCCTTCTCCTGCGGAGTGAACAAACTTTATGCCTTTATTTTATTTGCCTCGGAATGCCGAGTGATTTTGTAACCGTTAAACTCTTTCGGGCCTGAGGCCTGAGCACTTCCTTTCGCGGTTCTGAACCTTGCTGGATTTATCCGAACTTGATTTTTCTTTGAATATGGTTGCTTTATCTTTACCACTTTCAAGTCTCTTGACTCCGAGTGAAACTTGACTCTTCACTCGGAATAGACGTTGTACTTGTGGTGCAGCTCCGACGAGAGGGCCGTGCGTTGTATTTGTGGCGCAGCTCAGAGCGTGTACCTAAGTCTCCGAGTGGGAGGATTGCTCTCCACTCGGAGTATTTTTGTAACTTAGGCGAGTCGGGTTCGTAGCTAAGTCCCCGAGTGGGAGGATTGCTCTCCACTCAGAGTATGTTTTAACTTAGTCGAGTACGGGGTCGCAGCTAAGTTCCTGAGTGGGAGGATTGCTCTCCACTCGGAGTGTGTTTGAAACTTAGGCGAATCGGGTTCGCAGCTAAGTCCCCGAGTGGGAGGATTGCTCTCCACTCGGAGTGTTTTTAAAACTTAAGCGAATCGGGTTCGTGGCTAAGTCCCCGAGTGGGAGGATTGCTCTCCACTCGGAATATGTTTTAAAATTAGGCGAATCGGGTTCGCAGCTAAGCCCCCGAGTGGGAGGATTGCTCTCCACTCGGAGTATGTTTTAACTTAGGCGAGTACGGGGTCGCAGCTAAGTCCCCGAGTGGGAGGATTGCTCTCCACTTGGAGTGTGTTTGAAACTTAGGCGAATTGGGTTCGCAGCTAAGCCCCTGAGTGGGAGGATTGCTCTCCACTCGGAGTATGTTTTAACTTAGGCGAGTACGGGGTCGCAGCTAAGTCCCCGAGTGGGAGGATTGCTCTCCACTTGGAGTGTTTTTGAAACTTAGGCGAATCGGATTCGCGGCTAAGACCCCCGAGTGAGAGGGTTGCTCTTCACTCGGAGTGGTTTTTGAAACTTAGGCGAATCGGATTCGCGGCTAAGCCCCCGAGTGAGAGGGTTTCTCTTCACTCGGAGTGGTTTTTTAAACTTAGGCGAATCGGATTCGCGGCTAAGCCCCCGAGTGAGAGGGTTGCTCTTCACTCGGAGTGGTTTTTGAAACTTAGGCGAATCGGATTCGCGGCTAAGCCCCTGAGTGAGAGGGTTGCTCTTCACTCGGAGTGGTTTTTGAAACTTAGGCGAATCGGATTCGCAGCTAAGCCCCCGAGTGAGAGGGTTGCTCTTCACTCGGAGTTGTTTTTGAAACTTAGGCGAATCGGATTCGCGGCTAAGCCCCCGAGTGAGAGGGTTGCTCTTCACTCGGAGTGGTTTTTGAAACTTAGGCGAATCGGATTCATGGCTAAGCCACCCACTGGGGGATTTGAACACATGTGTTTATGGGATAACAATCATTAAGACACTGCAAAAATCTTGTCTTTGTTAAGCAGGCTGAAGGATTCTTATTACAACTCGTCGATCCGAGTGTTTAGGTATAAAAATGGCGAAGCAGATCCGCATTCCATGAGCGTGGCTCATCTTCTTTCTTGGCAATGTTGTAGAGGTGATACGCTCCATTGTGGAGCACCTTGGTGATGATGAAGGGCCCTTCCCAGGCCGGAGCAAGCTTGTGAGGCCGCTTCTGGTGTACTCGGAGTACAAGGTCTCCTTCCTGAAACGCTCGGCCTCTGACATTTCGGGCATGGAATCGACGCAGGTCCTGCTGATAAATGGTCGACCGGATCAGCGCCATCTCACATTCCTCCTCTAGGAGATCAACTACGTCTTGACGTGCCTGTTCTGCCTCAGCCTCTGAGAAGAGTTCTACTTGGGGAGCATTGTGCAGCAAGTCACTCGGAAGGATAGTTTCGGCTCCGTATACCATGAAGAAGGGTGTTCGGTCAGTCGACCGGTTAGGAGTTGTTCTTAGTCCCCATAGGACAGATGGTAATTCAGTCACCCAGGCCCCAGCAGCGTGCTTGAGATCGCGCATCAGTCGGGGTTTCAGCCCTTGAAGGATCAAACCATTCGCCCTTTCTTCCTGACCATTCGACTGCGGGTGCGCAACAGATGCGTAATCGACCCGAGTGCCCTGGGAAGCACAAAACGCTCTGAACTCATCAGAATCAAAGTTAGAGCCGTTATCCGTGATAATGCTGTGAGGGACTCCATATCTGAATATCAACTCTCTGATGAAACTGATGGCGGTGCTTGAATCAAGATTCTTGATAGGCTTGGCTTCAATCAATTTGGTGAATTTGTCAACTGCTACGAGCAAATGAGTAAAGCCACTTCTGCCGGTCTTGAAAGGTCCAACCATGTCCAAACCCCAAACTGCAAACGGCCAGATGAGTGGAATAGTCTTCAAGGTGGACGCAGGCTTGTGAGACATGTTTGAATAGAATTGGCAGCCTTCGCACTTGTCGACTATATCTTTAGCCATCTCATTTGCACGCGGCCAGTAAAATCTTGATCGGTATGCTTTGGCCACGATGGTCCGAGAGGATGCATGGTGACCACAGGTCCCCGAGTGGATTTCATTTAAGATCAGTCGACATTCTTCTGGGGAAATGCAACGCTGAGCAACTCCAGTTACACTTTCTCTGTAAAGCTGTCCTCTAATTACCGTGAAGGCTTTGGATCGACGGATGATCTGACGGGCCTCATCCTCATCTTCTGGGAGCTCCTGCCTGAGCAGATATGCGATATACGGTATCGTCCAATCGGGGGTGATCACTAAAACCTCCATGATCAGGTCGACCACGGCTGGGACTTCAATCTCAGTCGGATTGGTTGAGCTTATCGGTTGTGGGGGCTCTTCCATGAAGGGATCTTCTTGAACTGACGGGGTGTGGAGATGCTCCAAGAACACATTACTGGGGATAGGCTTCCGAGTGGAACCTATCTTCGCCAGATCATCAGCAGCTTGATTCTTGATTCGAGGTATGTGGTGGAGCTCTAACCCCTCAAACTTCTTCTCTAGCTTTGTTACTGCATTGCAATAACCGGTCATAGCTGGGCTCCTGATATCCCACTCCTTCATCACCTGTTTGACCACTAAGTCTGAGTCGCCGTAGACCATCAGGCGACGGACGCCGAGTGAAATAGCCATACGTAACCCATACAAAAGTGCCTCATACTCAGCTTCATTGTTTGAAGAATCAAAGTGAATCTGGAGGACATAGCTGAGCTTGTCACCTCTCGGGGATACCAGGACCACTCCAGCACCAGAGCCATTCAACATTTTGGACCCATCAAAGAACATAGTCCAATGTTTCGAGTGAACCTGAGTCGGTTGCTCTTGCTCAATCCACTCGGCGAGGAAATCTGCTATTGCCTGAGACTTGATTGCTTTCTTTGCCTCAAACTTGATATCCAAAGGAAGGAGTTCAATAGCCCACTTGGCCACTCGACCAGTTGTGTCCCGATTGTTCAGAATTTCAGATAATGGGGCATCGCTGACGACTGAAACCGAGTGGTCTGCAAAGTAATGTGCAACTTTCTTCATGGTCAAGTAAATCCCATAGACAAGCTTCTGATAATGCGGGTATCTTTTCTTGGATGGAGTTAAAACTTCAGAAATATAGTACACTAGGCGTTGAACTTTGTAGGCTTTGCCTTCTTCTTCCTGCTCGACCATGAGCACTGTGCTGACAACCTGTCTAGTGGCTGCAATATATAGCAACAGAGGCTCTTTGCTGACTGGAGCAGCAAGCACCTGCTGGGTGGAAAGTAGGGCTTTGAGTTCTTCAAATGCTGCTTCAGCTTCAGGATTCCACCCGAACTTGTCACACTTCTTCATCAGTCGGTAAAGAGGTAATGCCTTTTCACCGAGACATGAGATGAATCGACTCAATGCAGCCAAACAACCAGTAAGCTTCTGAACATCGTGCACGCGCACGGGGCATTTCATTCGGAGGATTGTGCCAACCTTTTCTGGGTTTGCGTCGATCCCTTGTTCGGAAACAAGGAAACCGAGTAACTTTCCACCTGGAACTCCGAATGTGCACTTTGACAGATTGAGCTTGATATCATATCTTCTTAAGTTGGCAAAGGTTTCAGCGAGGTCAGTCAGTAGGTCAGAACCTTTGCGAGGTCAGTCAGTAGGTCATATCCATGTAAGCTTCCACGTTCCGACTAATTTGAGTGAGCAGGCACTTCTAAATCATACGCATGAACGTGGCACCAGCATTCTTGAGGCCAAAGGGCATGGTAACATAGCAAAAACACCCGAATGGGGTGATAAAAGCTGTCTTTATTTCGTCGGGTCCATACAGTCGGATCTGATGGTACCCGGAATATGCATCCAAGAAGGACAATCGCTCACACCCCGCAGTTGAGTCGACTATCTGGTCGATGCGGGGCAGAGGGAAGTGATCTTTCGGGTAAGCCCGATTGATATGTTTGAAATCGATACACATACGAAGTGATTTGTCTTTCTTGGGGACCATGACAACATTGGCGAGCCACTCGGAGTGGTATATCTCGCGGATGAACTCAGCTGCCAGAAGCCGAGCCACCTCCTCGCCAATTGCCTTCCTCTTCTCCACGGCAGACTGACGGAGATGCTCTTTGACGGGTTTTGCTTTTGGGTCAACTCGCAAACGGTGCTCAGCTAGTCCCCTGGGTACACCCGACATGTCAGATGGTTTCCATGTGAAGATGTCCCAGTTCTCACGGAGGAACTGGATGAGCGCTTCTTCCTATTTGCTGTCGAGTGTTGCTGAGATATGAGTCGGAGCAGCATTGGGATCGATCGGGTGAATGTGAACTGGCTTTGTTTCACCGGACGACTGAAATGCAGACTCTGAAGCAGGCTTCTTAGCACGTAACAAATCACTCGGATCTGCATTCTTCTGGTATCCTTGCATCTCTACTGCTGCCATCAATTCATCGGCAATCTTGGAGCCCTTCTAGAGGCACTCTTCTGCTCTCTGCCGATTTCCAGTGACTGTGATCACACCTCTAGGGCCAGGCATCTTCAACTTGAGGTACACGTAACACGGTCGAGCCATGAAACGAGCATATGCAGGCCTGCCCAAAATAGCATGATAGGCAGTGTGAAAATCCACGACCTCAAATGTCAACTTTTCCTTGCGGTAATTCTTTCAATCACCGAAAACCACATCAAGAGTGATCTGACCGAGTGAATCGGCTTTCTTCCCAGGGATGACACCATGGAATCGCATGTTGCTTTCACTGAGCTTGGACATCGGAATACCCATCCCTCGGAGGGTCTCAGCGTACAAAATGTTCAAACCACTGCCACCGTCCATCAAGACCTTGGTCAGTCGAGTGCCCCCAACTACTGGGTCGACCACCAACGCTTGCCGCCCGGGGGTAGCAACGTGCGCTGGGTGGTCGGACTAGTCGAATGTAATGGGAGTCTTTGACCACTTCAAATACGTCGTTGTTGCCGGAGCAACCATGTTTACTTCCCTGTTGATAACTTTCAGTCGACTTTTGCTCTCGATGTCAGCAAAAATCATTGAAGTGGCATTGACATTGGGGTAACCATCATCCTCCTGTTTGTCCTCATCCTTATCAGATTCCTTTTCTTTTTGATTGGGCTGACCCTCTTGGAAGCTCTGAATCAGGAGTCGACACTGTCGAGTGGTATGCTTGGGGTAAATCAGGTTTCCCTCTTCATCTTTCTTTGTGTGTATATGACACGGTAAATAAAGCACATCATTACCCGCTTGATCTTTCACTTTCTTGGGGATCCATGGCCCCTTAGGCTTTCCTTTGAATTTCCCTTGGTTCACCACTGCTGTCTCACCCGGACCTGCGGGTTCGGCTTTGCGCTTCTGCTTCCGACTGGAATTTCCTCCTCCGGTGTCCTGGGCGACTGGCTTGTTCTTGCCACTGCGGAGTCGGTCTTCTTCCTCGCCGTTAGCGTACCGAGTAGCTATTTCCATCATCCGAGCCAGGGACATGTCCCCTGTCCGACCGAATTTCAGGTTAAGCTCCCTATACCGAACGCCCTCCTTGAAGGCGCACACTGCCTGATGTTCTGACACATTCTCCACGGTATGATGAAGAGTGGTCCACCTCTGGATGTAATCTCTCAAAGTTTCATTCTGCTTCTGGACACAATGTTGTAATTCAGTCAGCCCTGCAGGTCGTTTGCAAGTGCCTTCAAAGGTCCTGACAAACACTCAGGCTAATTCTTCCCAACTAAAGATGCTACCAGGAGCCAACTGATTCAACCAAGCTCTGGCTAAGCCTTCTAGCATCAGGGGGAGGTGCTTCATGGCTACATCATCATTGCCGCCACCAATCTGCACAACCACTCGGTAATCGTCTAGCCAAGTGTCTGGCTTCGACTCACCAGTGAATTTTCTTATTCCCGTCGCCAACCTGAAGTTGGGAGGGATCTCAGCAGCTCTGATGGCTCTGCTGAAACATTCAGGCCCAGAAACATGCACTCTGCCGCCAATCGGACAATCTCTGTCCTATCCTTCTCTGTGTGCCCGGTTCCTGTCGACCAGACCTTGCACAAGAATTGATCTTGCATCAAACCCGGGCTCTCTTGGGTCGACTGGGATCCTTCGCTCATCGCCATACGGGCGCCTGTCATTGTACTACAGGGGCACATACGATCCACCCCTCGGAGGGGGCGTAGGCACTCGACGGCGGTCATCACGGCCGAGTCGATGATCATACTGCTCGTAGTTCCGACCCAGATACTGCTCCTGGCGGTGCCCACGACCCTCACGCCGCAGAGGCGACCTCGGGCTATGAGCTGACTGGACCGTGTCCGCCACCACGGACCTGCTGTGGATCCTGTTGCACGACTGAGAAAAGGCTGTGTTTTGCTCACCTGCTGCCCGGAGCAGCGCTCGGATCTGCATCAAACCTCTCCCAGCCTCTGATTGGGATGGCTGAATCGACTCTGCTATACGGGCTGCAGCTGTAAGATTCTGGATTGGAGTGCGGTATACCTGGGGCTCAGGAGGAAACAACTGTCGTTGCCGTCGACTGGATTCGGGGATTTGCCGACGAGCACGCTCGTCGAGTGAATGCTGAAGGTTCTCCAGACGCGCGCACTCGGCCAAGGTGGCCAGGCACGCGGCTTCCAGGGCCCGAGCCTCGGAAGTCTCCTCCATGATGGGGGTCTGGAGCACCTCCTCGTTGCGGCGATGCAACTCTTCCCTTTGCTTTGAAGTGAGGGCTTGGGGTTCATACTCATCGTGATCATACGACGGACCATCGCCGCCGCTGCCGCCACCACCGCGACGGGGGTCGACCATGAGGACCTCCGCCACAGGGTCGCTGCTTCCGCACTCGGAAAGAGTGTCCGCGGAGCCAGTCGACAGGTCGACTGGACCGTAGAGGGATTCGTCGGGCTCGATTGCCGCAACTTGGGGAGTGACCGTCTGGCAGGCCACCGCATGCTTTACCCACCGCTGGAGCCGCGATCGGCCGGATCGCTTGCGATGGCGCACAATAGGGAGAGTGGATGATGACGGAGTTAACCGATACTGGGTCGACGGCTGCCGCAGGATGACGCCGCAGGCACCCACGCGAAAGTGTGCCGCTCCTCGGACGGGAAGGGCCTCGACGTCGAGGGGGCCTCCTGGAGCCAGGCGGAGTTGTCGGCGATGAAGACGAGCGCGCCGAGACGGATCTCGCGGCCCAAAGCCAAACCACCGCCAGAAACCATGTTGGTGAAGACTGCAGAGATTGCAACCTCACCGGAAGTAGCTAAGACGCCGGCCCCATGGTGGGCGCCAACTGTCGTGGTACTAAGTCTGACAGTAAGAATAGGGGGTACGTATGAGAAGGCAAGGTCCTAACTACAGCGAGGTTGTACACACGACTTTACGAGTTCAGGCCCCTCTCGGAGGAGGTAAAAGCCCTACGTCTCGGTGCCCTGAGGCGGTCGACTGGAATATGAGTGCGTGTGTGTTGCAGGGGGTGCGAACCCTTGTGCCAGTGGAGGGGGGTGGCTTATATAGAGTGCGCCAGGACCCCAGCCGTCCCACGTTACACAGGGTTCAATGTTCATTAAGACAGGGCGTTACTGGTAACGCCAGTTATAAAGAGCTATAAATGACCATAAACACTACAGAGTAAACGCCTGACTGTTGCCATCCTGAGTGACTCTAGGTCTTCTGTACTCCAAGTGGTTTCTTGTATGGTCGAGTGAATTCATCTTGGTCGAGTGGAATTGGGGTATCCCAGTGAGGTAGGTGGTCGAGTGGATTGCACCCCTAGATGAACTCAGTTGGTTTCTTCTGTTGCATTTTGAATGTCTTTGACTCTAGGGCAGTGTCCTTGGGTAGGGTGTCTAGGTCAGGCCTATGAACCTACCCTAGGTACATGTCGTCGTCACCTTCCCCTTTCCTTCTCCAACTTTGACAGCCCATATGGGGGGCGCACCAGCCCCTTGTGGCTGGTGTGTTTCCCCTCTTGGCCCATAAGGCCCATATCTTTTGCCGGGGGTGTCCGGAACCTCTTCTGTTGACCCGATAAGTACCCGGTGACCCCCGAAACAATTCCGGTGTCCAAATACCATCGTCCTATATATCAATCTTTACCTCTCAACCATTTTGAGACTCCTCGTCATGTCCGTGATCTCATCCGAGACTCCGAACAACATTCGGTCACCAAATCACATAACTCATATAATACAATATCGTCATTGAAAGTTAAGCGTGCGGACAATACGGGTTCGAGAACTATGTAGACATGACCGAGACACCTCTCCGGTCAATAACCAATAGTGGAACCTGGATGCTCATATTGGCTCCTACATATTCTACGAAGATCTTTATCGGTCGAACCGTTATGACAACATACGTAATTCCCTTTGTCCATCGGTATGTTACTTGCCCGAGATTCGATCATCGGTATCTTCATACCTAGTTCAGTCTCGTTACCGGCAAGTCTCTTTACTCGTTCCGTAATACATCACCTCGTGACTAACTCCTTAGTCGTTTGCTTGCAAGCTTATGATGTGTATTACCGAGAGGGCCCAGAGATACCTCTCCGAAACTCGGATTGACAAATCCTAATCTCGATCTATGCCAACTCAACAAACACCTTCGGAGATACCTGTAGAGATTATAATCACCCAGTTACGTTGTGACGTTTGATAGCATACAAGGCATTCCTCCGGTATCCGGGAGTTGCATAATCTCATAGTCGAAGGAATATGTATTTGACATGAAGAAAGCAATAGTAATAAAACTGAACGATCATTATGCTAAGCTAACAGATGGGTCTTGTCCATCACATAATTCTCCTAATGATGTGATCCCGTTATCAAATGACAACTCATGTCCATGGTTAGGAAACCTTAACCATCTTTGATCAATGAGCTAATCTAGTATAGGCTCACTAGGGACACGGTATTTGTTTATGTATTCACACATGTATTTAAGTTTCCGATCAATACAATTCTAGCATGAATAATAAACCTTTATCATGAATAAGGAAATATAAAATAACAACTTTATTATTGCCTCTAGGGCATATTTCCTTCAGCCTCCCACTTGCACTAGAGTCAATAATCTAGTTCACATAGCCATGTGATTAACACCAATAGTTCACATCGCCATGTGACCAACACCCAAAGGGTTTACTAGAGTTAATAATCTAGTTCACACCGCCATGTGATTAACACCCAAAGAGTACTAAGGTGTGATCATATTTTGCTTGTGAGAGAAGTTTAGTCAACGGGTCTGCCACATTCAGATCCGTATGTATTTCGCAAATTTCTATGTCTACAATGCTCTGCATGGAGCTACTCTAGCTAATTGCTCCCACTTTCAATATGTATCCAGATTGAGACTTAGAGTCATCTGGATCGGCGTAAAAGCTTGCATCGACGTAACCCTTTATGACGAACTCTTTATCACTTCCATAACCGAGAAACATTTCTTTAGTTCTCTTAACTAAGGATAATTTTGACCGCTGTCCAGTGATCTACTCCTGGATCACTATTGTACCCCTTTGCCAAACACATGCCAAGGTACACAACAGGTTTGGTACATAGCATCTCATACTTTATAGAACCTATGTCTGAGGCATAGGGAATGACTTTCATTCTCTCTCTATCTTCTGCCGTGGTTGGGCTTTGAGTCTTACTCAATTTCACACCTTGAATACAGGCAAGAACCATTTCTTTGACTGATCCATTTTGAACTCCTTCAAAACTATGTCAAGGTATGTGCTTTGTGAAAGTCCTATTAAGCGTCTCGATCTATCCCTATAGATCTTGATGCTTAATATGTAAGTAGCTTCATCGAGGTCTCTCATTGAAAAATTCTTATTCAAGTTTCCTTTTATGCTATCCAAAAATTCTATGTCATTTCCAATCAATAATATGTCATCCACATATAATATCAGAAATGCTACAGAGCTCCCACTCACTTTCTTGTAAATACAGGCTTCACCGTAAGTATGTATAAAACCATATGCTTTGATCACATCATCAAAGCGTATATTCCAACTCCGAGATGCTTGCACCAGTCCATAGATGGATCGCTGGAACTTGCACACTTTGTCAGCACTTTTAGGATCGACAAAACCTTCTGGTTGCAGCATATACAACTCTTCTTTGACATATCCATTAAGGAATGCAGTTTTGACGTCCATTTGCCAGATTTCATAATCATAAAATGCGGCAATTGCTAACATGATTCGGACAAACTTAAGCATCGCTACGGGTGAGAAAGTCTCATCATAGTCAACTCCTTGAACTTGTCTAAAACCTTTCGCAACAAGTCGAGCTTCGTAGACAGTAACATTACCATCAGCGTCAGTCTTCTTCTTGAAGATCCATTTATTTTCTATGGCTTGCTGATCATCGGGCAAGTCCACCAAAGTCCACACTTTGTTCTCATACATGGATCCTATCTCAGATTTCAAGGCCTCAAGCCATTTGTCGGAATCTGGGCTCATCATAGCTTCTTCATAGTTTGTAGGTTCGCCTTGGTCTAGTAACATGACTTCCAGGACAGGATTACCATACCACTCTGGTGCGGATCGTGCTCTGGTCGACCTACGAAGTTCAGTAGTAACTTGATCTGAAGTTTCATGATCATCATCATTAGCTTCCTCTCTAGATGGTGTAGGCATCACGGGAACGGTTTTCTGTGATGTGCTACTTTCCAATTCGAGAGAAGGTACAGTTACCTCATCAAGTTCTACTTTCCTCCCACTCACTTCTTTCGAGAGAGACTCCTTTTCTAGAAAGGACCCATTCTTAGCAACAAAGATCTTGCCTTCGGATCTGTGGTAGAAGGTGTACCCAATAGTTTCTTTAGGGTATCCTATGAAGACGCATTTCTCAGAATTGGGTTCGAGATTATCTGACTGAAGCCTTTTAACATAAGCATCGCATCCCCATACTTTAAGAAATGACAGCTTAGGTTTCTTGCCAAACCACAGTTCATACGGTGTCGTCTCAACGGATTTAGATGGTGCCCTATTTAACGTGAATGCGGCTGTCTCTAATGCATAACCCCAAAACGATAGTGGTAAATCGGTAAGAGACATCATAGATCGCACCATATCCAATAAAGTACGGTTACGACGTTCGAACACACCATTACGCTGTGGTGTTCCAGGTGGTGTGAGTTGTGAAACAATTCCATATTGTTTTAAATGAAGGCGAAACTCGTAACTCAAATATTCGCTTCCGCGATCAGGTCGTAGAAACTTTATTTTATTGTTGTGATGATTCTCCACTTCATTATGAAATTCTTTGAACTTTTCAAATGTTTCAGACTTGTGTTTCATTAAGTAGATATACCCATACCTAATCAAATCATCTGTGAAGTTCAGAAAATAACGATACCCGCCGCGTGCTTCAACACTCATCGGACCGCATACATTGGTATGTATAATTTCCAATAAGTCATTAGCTCGCTCCATTGTTCCGGAGAACGGAGTTTTAGTCATCTTACCCATGAGGCATGGTTCGCAAGTATCAAATGATTCATAATCAAGTGATTCCAAAAGGCCATCTGCATGGAGTTTCTTCATGCACTTTACACCAATATAACCTAAACGGCAGTGCCACAAGTATGTTGCACTATCATTATCAAGTTTGCATCTTTTGGCATCAATATTATGAATATGTGTATCACTACGATCGAGATTCAATAAACCATTCACATTGGGTGTATGACTATAGAAGGTTTTATTCATGTAAACAGAACAACAATTATTCTCTGTCTTAAATGAATAACCGTATTGCAATAAACATGATCCAATCATATTCATGCTCAACGCAAACACCAAATAACATTTATTTAGGTTCAACACTATTCCCGAAGATAGAAGGAGTGTGCGATGGTGATCGTATCAACCTTGGAATCACTTCCAACACACATCGTCACCTCACACTTAACTAGTCTCTGTTCATTCTGCAACTCCTGTTTTGAGTTACTAATCTTAGCAACTGAACCGGTATCAAATACCCAGGGGTTACTACGAACACTAGTAAAGTACACTTCAATAATCTGTATATCAAATATACCTTTGTTCACTTTGCCATCCTTCTTATCCGCCAAATATTTCGGGTAGTTCCGCTTCCAGTGACCATTTCCTTTGCAGTAGAAGCACTCAGTTTCAGGCTTGGGTCCAGCTTTGGGCTTCTTCACGGGAGTGGCAACTTGCTTGCCATTCTTCTTGAAGTTCCCTTTCTATCCCTTGCCCTTTTTCTTGAAACTAGTGGTCTTGTTAACCATCAACATTTGATGCTCTTTCTTGATTTCTACCTTCGCCGATTTCAGCATCGCGAAGAGCTCGGGTAATCGTTTTCGTCATCCCTTGCATATTATAGTTCATCACGAAGTTCTAGTATCTTGGTGATAGTGACTAGAGAACTCTTTCAATCACTATCTTATCTGGAAGATTAACTCCCACTTGATTCAAGCGATTGTAGTATCCAGATATTCTGAGCACATGCTCACTGGCTGAGCTATTCTCCTCCATCTTGTAGGCAAAGTACTTGTCAGAGGTCTCATACCTCTCGACACGGGCATGATTCTAGAATACCAATTTCAGATCTTGGACATCTCATATGCTCCGTCGCGTTCAAAACGTTTTTGAAGTCCCGGTTCTAAGCCGTAAAGCATGACGCACTAAACTATTAAGTAGTCATCATATCGAGCTTGCCATACGTTCATAACGTCTGCATCTGCTCCTGCAATAGGTCTGTCACCTAGCGGTGCATCAAGGACATAATTCTTCTGTGCAGCAATGAGGATAATCCTCAGATCACGGACTCAGTCCGCGTCATTGCTACTATCATCTTTCAACTTAGTTTTCTCTAGGAACATATCAAAAACATAGGGGAGCTATATCGCGTGCTATTGATCTACAACATAGATATGCAAATACTATCAGGACTAAGTTCATGATAAATTAAGTTCAATTAATCAAATTACTTAAGAACTCCCACTTAAATTGACATCCCTCAAGTCACCTAAGTGATACGTGATCCAAATCAACTAACCCATGTCCGATCATCACATGAGATGGGGTAGTCATCAATGGTGAACATCTCTATGTTGATCATATCTACTATATGATTCACATTTGACCTTTCAGTCTCCAGTGTTCCGAGGCCATGTCTGTACATGATAGGCTCGTCAAGTTTAACCCTAGTATTCCGCATATGCAAAACTGTCTTGCACCCGTTGTATGTGAACATAGAGTCTATCACACCCGATCATCACGTGGTGTCTCAACACGACGAACTGTGGCAACGGTGCATACTCAGGGAAAACACTTATACCTTGAAATTTAGTGAAGGGATCATCTTATAATGCTACCGCGTACTAAGCAAAATAAGATGCATAAAGATAAACATCACATGCAATCAAAATATGTGACATGATATGGCCATCATCATCTTGTGCTTTTGATCTCCATCTCCAAAGCTTCATCATGATCTCCATCGTCACCGGCTCGACACCTTGATCTCCATCATTGCGTCATGGTCGTCTCGCCAACTATTGCTTCTACAACTATCTCTAATGCATAGTGATAAAGTAAAGCAATTACATGGCATTTGCATTTCATACAATAAAGTGACAACCATAAGGCTCCTGCCAGTTGCCGATAACTTACAAAACATGATCATCTAATACAACAACGTATATCACATCATGTCTTGACCATATCACATCACAACATGCCCTGCAAAAACAAGTTAGACGTCCTCTACTTTGTTGTTGCAAGTTTTACGTGGCTGCTACGGGCTTCTAGCAAGAACCGTTCTTACCTACGCACAAAACCACAATGGTGTTTCGTCAAGTTTGCTGTTTTAACCTTCTTCAAGGACCGGCCGTAGTCAAATTCGATTCAACAAAAGTAGGAGAAACAGACACCCGCCAGCCACCTTTATGCAAAACTAGTTGCATGTCTGTCGGTGGAACCGGTCTCATGTACGTGGACATGTAAGGTTAGTCCGGGCCGCTTCATCCCACAATACCGCCGAATCAAAATAAGACGTTGGTGGTAAGCAGTATGACTATCACCGCCCACAACTCTTTGTGTTCTACTCGTGCAAATCATCTACGCATAGACCTGGCTCATGATGCCACTGTAGAGAATCGTTGCATGGAAAACAAAATTTTTTCTACGCACACACAATGATCTATCCATGGAGATGCATAGCAACAAGGAGGAGAGTGTGTCTACATACCCTCGTAGACCGTAAGCGGAAGCGTTTTACAACGCGGTTGATGTAGTCGAACTTTCATCACGCTCCACCGATCGATTACCGAACGTACGACACCTCCAAGTTCTGCACACGTTCAGCTCGGTGACGTCCCTCGCCTTCTTGATCCAGCAAGACATCGAGGTAGTACATGAGTTCTGTCAGCACGATGGTGTGGTGACGGTGATGGTGAAGTGATCTCCGCAGGGCTTTGCCTAAGCACTAGGAAAATATGACCGAGGTAGTAAACGGTGGAGGGGGGCGCCGCACACGGCTAGGCAATTGTCTGTTGTGTGCTAGCAGCGCCCCCCCCACATATATATAGGTGGGAGGGGGAGGGGAGAGGCCAGGAGGCGCCCCAAGTAGGACCGAATCCTACTTGGGCTCCTCCCAAGCCGCGCGCCCCCTGCCATATATCGGAGGGGGAAGGAAAGGGGGGAGAGGTGGAAGGAAGGGGGAATCCTATTCCATTTCTTTCCTTTCCTCCTTCCCCTTTCCTTCTCCACCTTGGCCGGCCCATATGGGGGGCGCACCAGCCCCTTGTGGCTGGTGTGTTTCCCCTCTTGGCCCATAAGGCCCATATCTTTTGCCGGGGGTGTCCGGAACCCCTTCCGGTGACCCGATAAGTACCCGGTGACCCCCGAAACACTTCCGGTGTCCGAATACCATCGTCCTATATATCAATCTTTACCTCTCGACCATTTCGAGACTCCTCGTCATTTCCGTGATATCATCCGAGACTCTGAACAACATTCGGTCACCAAATCACATCACTCATATAATACAATATCGTCATCGAACGTTAAGCGTGCGGACCCTACGGGTTCGAGAACTATGTAGACATGACCGAGACACCTCTCCGGTCAATAACCAATAGTGGAACCTGTATGCTTATATTGGCTCCTACATATTCTACGAAGATCTTTATCGGTCGAACCGTTATGACAACATACGTAATTCCCTTTGTCCATCGGTATGTTACTTGCCCGAGATTCGATCGTCGGTATCTTCATACCTAGTTCAATCTCGTTACCGGCAAGTCTCTTTACTCATTCCGTAATACATCACCTCGTGACTAACTCCTTAGTCGTTTGCTTGCAAGCTTATGATGTGTATTACCGAGAGGGCCCAGAGATACCTCTCCGAAACTCGGAGTGACAAATCCTAATCTCGATCTATGCCAACTCAACAAACACCTTTGGAGATACCTATAGAGAATCTTTATAATCACCCGGTTACGTTGTGACGTTTGATAGCACACAAGGCATTCCTCCGGTATCCAGGAGTTGCATAATCTCATAGTCGAAGGAATATGTATTTGACATGAAGAAAGCAATAGCAATAAAACTGAACGATCATTATGCTAAGCTAACGGATGGGTCTTGTCCATCACATCATTCTCCTAATGATGTGATCCCATTATCAAATGACAACTCATGTTCATGGTTAGGAAACCTTAACCATCTTTGATCAACGAGCTAGTCTAGTAGAGGCTCACTAGGGACACGGTATTTGTTTATGTATTCACACATGTATTTAAGTTTTCGATCAATACAATTCTAGCATGAATAATAAACCTTTATCATGAATAAGGAAATATAAAATAACAACTTTATTATTGCCTCTAGGGCATATTTCCTTCAGTATTCTGTACTCTGTATTCTGTACCTCTAGTTGTATCCCAGTATTTGCTATCCAGAGTTGGGATTATTAGCGGTGGAGAACTGAGTCTCAGTGATGAAAAATCTAGGATTCCTAATAAAATACTTTGCTACTCATGAGATGAGCCTATGATTTAGGATCAGTTCAACAAACTATTGGTAATGAAACACACTAGTCAGGTTAGACAGGAGAAATTACCTGCAGCTGGTAGCGGAGATAGTGGCACTTGGGCAGCGCCAGTCCCAGCAGATTGCACCGAAGGCAGTGGCACTTGGGCGGCACAAGGCCCTCCTGCCTGCAGGAGGTGACCATGTCGGCGATGACGGAGGAGCCGTCCATGAACGACAAACGACCGTCCACGTGCAACCGGCATACACGCGAGCAACATGTCACTGCGGTTGGCCACCATCTGCAAAACGGCCGTCATTGCGGCATCGGAAGGATTCAAGGAGGATCACAGAGAGGTGTTGGTACTGTGCCACCACGCCGAAACCCTAGCTAAGGTTGGTCGCCCGTCGGCCAGGGAAGCGGCTAACGGAAAAACGAGCCGAGGCAAGCACGGGATGGTGCTGGGTGCCGACGGCGATCGCCGGAATCGGCTGATTACGGTGGCGGTGATTTGGGGATTGTGGGAGAGGCGATTAGATCGGGAGAGGAGCTGGGTTGCATTGACTCTTAGCTACCTCTGTCATGTGGGCCATCGTACACATATTTTATTTGTGGCGTGGGGTGAGTGTCGTATCCATTTTCTGCGACGCCATTATTATTTGAGCAATTTTTTTCTACTTCGGTGCAAATCGGTCCGGTTAGTAGTGGCGTCGAAAAATGTCCCACGCCATCACTAAGGGTAATACTGGTGGCGTGACAAAAAATTACACTCCATTACTAACTTAGTGTCAGGTAGACTGTTAGACCTCAAATACTAGTGATGTGGATTTTTGTTTGCATGCCACCAGTAACGATATAGTGGTGACGTACCAAATATGCCAACGCCACCACTATTTAAAAAAATAGTGCTGGCATGGATTGAAAATGAGGCGCCACTAATTAAAGTTGTTGCTAGCCCTTTCCCACTAGTGTATGTGTGGCACTGCATTTAGTCACATTCGAGAAACCCGCATGGAGAAATTCCATAGTGATGGATTTTGGAGTCATATGATTATGAATCATCAGACACTTGCAACTTTCGTCCAAATTGTGAAGTAAACTAAAATACCGTTCACAGACCATAAAGGACGAGCAACAAAATAATTGGAACATGCATATTGATGTGTGTATTCCAATAAGTGTTGTTGCAAGCAGTGGATTTATCTATCTTCAAGGATGACTCAAGTAGATATTTATATTTACTAATTGAGACATGATTCTAGATCTTTTGAAATGGTTCAAAAGATTTTTAGAAATAAGTAGAAATTATTGTAATAAGAAAATTATGTTTCTACAAATTGATTGCATAAAAGAATATTTGAGTTACAAATTTAGCGTATGTCTGATGAGCTGTAAAGTGCTTTATAGCTTACACCTACTAGAGACACTACTAAGAGTAGAGTGTTTTGATTAGATGTAATCAAACTATGTATGACATAGTGAGATCAAAGATGGCATTAATTGATTTTGCCAATATACTCTTAATATGATGCTTTAGAGACTATGGCTTTTACACAGAAAAAGGATCGCCATCAAATCTATAAGATAAGTGCTACTTTGTAAGTATCCCAAATGGTTGGGTATTCCTCTATCACTACGCCGAGGCAAAGTGTTTTGCCATAGAATGCGGAAATTTTAAAGAAAATGTTTTCTGCAAAATACTAAGTGGGAGGACAGTGCAAATTGAAAAGATTACAGAATCTTCGTGATCAGGTCGAAGAAAAGAAACACTAGATGTGGTTCTAAGATTTCTTACTGCGACTGATACAGAAGCCTCTACATAGGATATAGAGACTTCGGTCGAACTTGCAGCTGAACTATATAGCTTGGGGATATTCGTGCAAACCTTCATGGTGCACAGACGAAATATTATTGAACAAACAATGAACCTATGATACACAGAGAAGTGTTGATGGGCCCTGACTCCGGAATTGGCTATACGCCAAAATAATCCGAGATAGTATCCATACACATAATTCAAGTTTCGAACTTGATGGACCCTCTAAAAGACTTAAAGTCTAAAGTGTAGTGATGCATCTATAGATTGATAATGATAAAAATGTTTTGTAATGCTTGGCTTGTTGCAAATAAGTTTATGACAAGATCAAGGAGTTGATTATGACGAGATTGTATCATCATAATAATACTTAAAGTTAATTCGGATTAAACTAGCAATTACTAAAAATTTCAATTATGAAATATAACAGATGGATGTCAAAATTATTCCCATGAGATGGAAATAGAACCAAGGTTGTATATTTGATACAAACCAAGGTAATTTTCTCAATCCAGAGGATGCTAGTAAGTGTGCAAACTTCAAAGATTTGAAGCAAGCATAGTGGAGTTGGAATCTTTGTTTTGATGAATTGATCGAATAATATGATTTCATCGATAGAAGCAAAGATGCTTGTATTTACAAGAAAGTAAGTGGGACCATGATATTATTTCTAAACACTATGTGTGCATGATACATAGTTGATTGGAAATTTCTTGACACGGATTAAGACTATTGAAACTAGTTTCTCAGTAAAACACTTAGGCAATATAGTCCTTCGATTTGGCATCATAATCTATGGAGATAGTAGTGCCTAATCAAGGCTTAGCCAAAATACATATTGATGATGTCAAATTATGACGCGATATACATGGCGGATTTCAAATCCGTTGTGGATGGGCACGCATGACAGTTTTTGACTGATTTGTGACACATTAGATCTGTCACGTATTAACAGATTTCTTGTAGTGCTCCTCCCTCCCTCGTCTGTCACCGCGCTCCCTCCTCCTCCCTCATCGCCATGGCCTTCGTGCCCTAGGAGCCCCGCTGCTAACTGCTACTCCTCCACCTCGACACCTCTTCCTCCTCCTCGCCTTCCCATCGCTCGTGCGCAGGTCGCCGCTGTGGGAGAGCAGGGAAAGTGCTGGATCTTCAAGATGGGGTTGTCAGGAAGGCTTCCCAGCTTGACGGCGCCATCATGGGAGGAGGCTCACCATCGAAGAGCAGCCACAGGTGCATAGCATCCAAAGAGGTGCAGCCGAGAGGAGGTGAGGATGACTCCGATTGACAAGCAAGGTTTTGGATTTTGTTTTCTGTTTTTTACTGGATCTAGGCGAAATGGATGAAATTCAGAATTTTGAACTTCTTTCGGAAAATTTTGGATGAAAAGAACAAATCAAAATTTGAAATTATAACAAAAATTGGCCGAAATTTGAACGAAAAACGACCAAAATTTGAGAAATTAAGCAAAACACATCTTTATCACTGAACCAAGCTTCATACATATGCATGCGGGCAATACTACTACTCACAACCGTTGTGTTGTTGCTGCTGCTCATTAATAGCTAGCTATCACTCATCATATACAGTGGAGTATCACAAACTCGACCTCATAGGTTCATATGGCAGCGGTCCACATTGTTGCCGCCGTCGACTGGGTCGCCAAGTGCACGGGCGTTGTCCAGGTCGTGACCTTCACGCTTCATTGGAAGAAGAACGAGGTGGAGTGCTTGAGGAGGTGGAGTGGTTGAGGAGGAGGAGGCTAGACGGAGGCGGCGCTCGCCACCTTTGGCTTCCGTTCCCTGCATCCGCCGCATAGGAGGAAAAATGAAATTTAGGGTTAGGGCTGCTTTCGTTGGGGTTTTTATACCACAGGGAGGTATACGTGGGCTAGTTTGGACCTTGGGCTGGGCTGGAGGTTTAAAATAGGCTAAAATATTTAACCGGATAGTGCTTATACCGGGCCTCAATGATATGGACAAATTTTGGACGAAATTGCAAAATTCCGGCCGAAATCCAAAACACAGTTGACAAGAGCAGGGTAGCGGATTGGATCGAGCGGGCCTGCATGTCCATGACGCTGCCTTGATTCCCTAGCCGCCGCCTAGAGTCTCCCTGGCTGCCGTCTCAAGCCGCAACCGTGTGTCAACTCCACCACTGCCGCCAGGAATCCCGTCCCCGGCAAGGTTGCTTGCTTTGAATCCCTGCTCTACCTAGTCCTCCTGCCCTGCTTATTACATGTGTGATGTGTGCGTGCTTGCTGCTGCCGTGCTGCGTGCGTGCGTGCTTGCTGCTGGGTGTTGAGCCGCTGATGGCCTGATGCCGATGCTTTGCTGTATATATATATTTGTATAATGCTTGTATCTTGCTTTGTTGTAAACTAACTTTGTTGCTTGTTGTGGTTGACCTGCTGATGTTGCTGCTTTGCTGGTCAGGGAGTAACTTCAGTGACATACAGACACAAGAGATATTCAGTTATGTTGATTGGGGAAATTAGTGATCATCCAGTCAACAAATGGGGCAGTATTTTGATCTCATTTCATCTCAGGAATTGATTATTTGTTGTCTTCTTTGCATGCATTTTATTAATTATTTATATATACTTGTTGTATCTTTGTACTGCTGTTTTTACAAATTGTCGTATCCTGTGTGCTCGTTTCCATATCATCGTCTCTGTGTTGCTGTACGGTGCTTCATAGCAAAAACTTATACTTACTAAAGAATGTGTTCCTTTTCTTTTTCCCATTGCTCGATAAGCATGATCATGTTTCTACTGATTGATTATACATATGATCTTTCTTTTGATTATTTTGTGGTACTTCTGATTGACACTATGAGGTGCTTCCTTGTCATGCAGATTCATCCTTTACTTAAATACTGATGATGATATGTGTGACGACCCCGGCTTAATCGTGCACTAATCATACACGCAAATGCGCACGATCAAGCCTAAGGACTCACTTGAAGATATCACAACACAACTCTAAAACATAAAAATAAAGTCATACAAGCTTAATATTACAAGCCAGGGCCTCGAGGGCTCAAATACAAGCTCGATGGCATACAAGCGTCAGCGGAAGCATTAGATATCTGAGTACAGATATATTACAGAGAGAGAGATAAGCCTTCACAGAGGCGGGGTAAAAATAAAAACTACGATCGAAAGGCGTAGGCCTCCTGCCCTGGACCCTCCGATCCTACTCCTGGTCGTCGAACGGCTCTTCGTAGTAGTAGTACTCGCCAGGCGGATAGTAGTACTGGTCGTCGGCTGGGGCTTCTGGCTTAGGGGCTCCGTCGTCTGGTGGCATCAAATGGAAAATGGGGGAAAAAGAAAATAAAGCAAACGTGAGTACTCATCCGAAGTACTCAGCAAGCAAGGATCTACACTACATATGCATCATTGTCAAAGGAATGGCTGTATATGTGGACTGGGCTGCAGAAATGCCAGAGTAGAGGGGGAAAGCCTAGTCCTATCGAAGACTAGCATCTTCAACAAGCTTCGACAGTCTTGCAGCATCAGGAGAGAGCAGATGAACATAATGTAAAGTAGTAGTAGTAATATCATCAACCTCGACCTGAGATCCTTTCTCGACTCCCTGCGAGAAAGCAATCCCAGAGCCGTACTATCCAGTTCTCACCACATGTTCTAGTTGTACCGATCGGGATACAACTCCGAGTGTCCGTTACCGTAGGACAGGCTATCGATAGAAGTTTCTTCCCTGCAGGGGTGCACCAACTTACCCACCACGCTCACTTAACTCTGGCCGGACACACTTTTCTGGGTCATGCCCGGCCTCGGCTAAGCAACACGCCGCAACCCGACCTAGGCTTATAAGAGAGGTCAGCACGCCGGACTAAACCTATGCCCCCAGGGGTCTTGGGCCATCGCACCGGGAACTCCTGCACGTTACGGGGCCACCGAGAGCAGACCTAGCAACCCCTTATACAAGCGCGGTTGCGTTACCAGTCCAACTCGGCGTGCGCCGCTCCTTACTGACGTCAAACAAGCTTCGGCTGATGTGTACGACGCAGAACGCCCATACTATGCCCACGTGATGGTTAGTGCTATCGGGCCAGAGGCCCCTCGGATCAAATATCCAAACCGTAGTGGATTAGGAGCGCGCGGAAACGAGCAGAGACTCACGATCGATGTGACCCCGTCGCCCCGTCTCGAGGACTTGCGGCAAGGGCTAAGAATGCCCGGCCACGCCTCGTAGTTATCTCGCGGGCACCATCCAGGTCAACCCGACTCCACATTACTTCGCGTTAAGCTCGCGCGGGTACCCCTCAGGGCCGACCCGTCTTTAGTATCATAGTTTAGTGCAAGTCATAATATCCAAGGTAACTGTGTGTCTGACACCGAAGGGAACCCTGAGGAATCACCCTCGATGGAATTCCCGCTCGATGTTATCATCAAGGTGAACGAAGGAGGAATCACCCTCGAGGTCCACCTTGAGGAGTTGCGCGACGACGTCGTGATCGGGGGTGGTGTAGAAGGAATCACCCTCGCTTACCATGACCGAGTAACTAACCTACAAGGTTAACATCAGAAGTGCTGACGAGGTATCACCCTCGGCACTCGATGATAACCCAGCAGTGTCGGCAACTAAGGGGAAGTGATGTGCGGTGCCATGGTCTAGTCTTCAATCCCGATGATTGGGTCTTCTGATGTCCAGCAGGGCAGTCGGGATCAAGTGGGGGTCTCTGTCGTGTCTCTACCCAGCCTATAATAATCAGTCTAGGATAACCAGTAAGGTAACAAAGCAGGGTACAATAATCAGGCTATGCAGCAGATATAGGAAAACAGTAGCAGTAGCAGTTCTAATGCAAGCATAAGAGAGAAGAGAATAGGCGATATAGGCATGCTCAAAATGGGGGTGCTTGCCTGTTTGCTCTGGGGCAAGGGCAAGGTCTTCAGGGGTGTCGCCGGGAACGTAGTCGTACTCCGGAGCTGCGTCTGCGTCTGGAGCTACGTCTGCGTCGGGGTCTATCGAGAGAGAAGAGGGGGAGGAAACAGGTAAACAATATGCAATCATATGCCACCAGTGCGTGCTATGCTATGATGCAGTGCAGGGTTGCCTGAATATGCATCTAAGTCATTTTAGTTATTTTTAGAATTATTCTGGGATTTAATATCCGACGTGTGTGCACTATTCATCTGCCGGATTCGGGTCCGGAGTTACGAGTTCTTCTACGTAGGAGGTTCCGATGGAGAAACAGACGGCACGATCAGACTCGTCTCGTCGTTCTGAGCAACTTTCATGTTTTAACTTTTTCGATCCGAGCTACGGTTTAAAAGTTATTAATTTTTAAAGATTATTTGAATTTCTGGAATTATTTTATTTAACAGAAATGAATTATGACGTCAGCATGACGCGCTGCTGACATCAGCAAGTCAACAGGACGGTTGACCAGTCAAATATGACATGTGGGTCCAGTGGGACCCACATGTCAGCCTCTGTTTAGGCTAATCAGTGGATTAATTTAATTACCAGGGTTAATTAGGGGGTGGACCCCACATGTCAGTGAGACATTAGGTTAATCTAATTAGTTTCTAATTAATTAAATCTTTAATTAGTCTAATTATCGAACGGGACCCACGTGTCAGCTACAGGGGTGAACAGTGCCCGCGTTGACTCGGGTCAACGCGGTCAACTGGGCCCGTGGGACCCACTGGCAGTGACCCAGGGGTGTCCCACGTGGCAGCCACGTCGGCGGCCGGCGCCGGAGTTGCGCCGGCGACCAAAATCGCGGCGGTGCGTCGCCGGAGCCGCTCGGATTTGCGCTACAGAGCTTGGTTCGAGCCGTGGGTAGGTTCTTTCGAACGGGCGTTCAACGCCGCGTCCAACCGTGGCGGTGGCGTCGCCGGAGACGGCGTGTAGCGACGGCGGCGAGCATCGCGGCGGACGCCGGAGTTCGGGCTTCGTCGGGTTCGACGCTATGCGGCACGGGGAGAGGTGCTAGAGGCTTTGCTGGACTCGCACGAGCTCCAGGAGCTCGAAGCTGGGCTCAGTTGTGCATGACGGCGGCGTTGGCCACGGCAGCGAGCTCGTCGGCGGCAGCGGGTTCGGGCTCCTCGGGTGCGGCCACTACGGCGACAGAGAGGTGCGGATCGAAGAGGGGAAAGACGAGGGGGAGCTCACCGGGTGGCTAAGAAAAGCCGGTGACGGTTTAGGAGCAGCAGCCGTCGCCGGATTTGGAGAAGATCGCCGGCAGCCGAGAGGAAAGGGGGGCGGCGCGTAGTAGTCGTTGTGGTGTTCCCCGGCTCGATCTCTGGCTTCCAGTCGAAGGAGTCGACGAACCCGGAGCTCGTGGTCACGAGGATGGAGCCGGAGGAGCTCGGTGGCCACGGCGGTGCCAAGACGCGGCGACGGCGGTGTTCGGTGGCGGATCTGGAGGAAGGGTGGAGGCGCGGAGCGGCGAGGGAGAGGAATGGGGATCGACTAGGGTTCGGGTGAGGCCGCGGGGCCTCTTATTCCCCTACGCGGCGGCAGCGGCGCCGGAGGATGGTCGACACGCGCCGCGCTCGTCGGCGTGTCGGCGCGCGCGTTTGACAGCGCGGCGAGGAGGACGATGGGGAGATGGGCTGGGCCGGTTGGACCTCAAATCGGGGCACTGTGCATTAAGGCCCAGTGCACAGTGTCCCTTTTAATTATTTCTCTGATTCTGTTTTCCTTTTCTTTTATTTCCTTTTCTGTTTCAAAATGTTTAGGGCACTTGTGCACTTTTGAAAAATGTGGGAGTTGGCCCAAATATTGCAATGCAATATTATCTCTCACCAAAAAGTGGTTTGGACAAATTTGGATTCCATGTGAGTTTGATATTAATTTAATAGATGTAAATAGTCTGTTTTGAGTGCTGTTTCAGGTTGTTTCACTCACTTAGCTAACTCCAAAAATAATGATTATGATTTTGCCATGACCACTGGATTATTTGCCAATTAAATAACATTTCTCCAGCAGAGTTTGATCAACTTCAATTTGCACTTTGGAATTTAATTTAATTTTCAGATTTTGAATTTGAATTGGATTATTAACCCAAATGACTTGGCACTGCAAATGATCATGACTTGGCAGTTTAACAGAGTATCACAGTACTTATTACAAGGGGGTGTTACAAGTTCTCCTCCTCTAAAAGAAATTCTCGTCCCGAGAATTTAGGAGGTAGAAGGAAAGAGTCCGGGATATTCTTCCCGAAGATGATCCTCGCGTTCCCAAGTGGCTTCATCTTCAGTATGATTCGACCATTGCACTTTTAGGAACTTGGTCGTCTTCTGACGAGTACGACGCTCAGCTTCGTCGAGGATGCGGATCGGATGCTCCTTATATGAAAGATTATCTTGCAGTTGTAGCATCTCATGATCCACTGCACGATGTGGAGATTCCTTGAAGCACTTACGGAGTTGCGACACGTGGAAGACATCATGAATATGGGAGAATTGCGGTGGCAACTCCAATTTATATGCCACCTGTCCCCGTCTAGCCACGATGCGGAAAGGACCAATATAGCGAGGAGCTAGCTTGCCCTTGATTCCAAAACGACGGGTACCCTTCATAGGAGTGACTCGGAGATAAGCATGATCACCTGGTTGATAAGTCAGTCCCCATCGCTTGCGATCATAATTACACTTCTGGCGGTCTTGAGCCGCCTTGAGATTTTCTCGGACAATTCGGACTTGTTCTTCGGCATGCTGAATGATGTCCGGTCCAACAAGAGGTCGTTCCCCAGTTTCTGACCAATTCAGAGGGGTTCGACATTTACGACCATAAAGAACCTCAAATGGGGCCATTGTTAAGCTGGCTTGATAGCTGTTGTTATAAGAGAACTCGGCATACGGGAGAGATTCCTCCCATTTCTTACCGAAGGATATAACACAAGCTCGAAGCATGTCTTCAAGCACTTGATTAACGCGCTCAACTTGGCCTTGGGATTGGGGATGATAAGCTGAACTCCAGGTAATATGAGTTCCCATGGCTTCTTGGAAACTTTCCCAGAACTTGGAAGTGAAAAGAACACCACGGTCTGAACTAATCTCTTTCGGAATACCATGGAGAGAAACAATTCTGGCAATGTAGAGTTCTGCTAGCTGGCTAGCGGTGATAGTCTCCTTAACAGGTAGGAAATGAGCAACCTTGGAGAGTTGGTCGACGACGACAAGAATGGCATCGTGACCCTTCTGAGACTTGGGAAGACCAGTAATGAAGTCCATTTGCACTTTATCCCACTTCCATAGAGGAATAGGGAGCGGTTGCAGAATTCCAGCAGGTTTCTGATGTTCTGCCTTCACGCGACGACAAACGTCACACTCGGCAACATAACGAGCAATATCCTGCTTCATCCTAGACCACCAGTACCTTTGACGAAGATCTCGATACATTTTGGTACTACCCGGATGGATAGACAGCGGTGTATCATGGGCCTCCTTCATGACTTTGTCAGTCATCAACTCGAAGCGAGGTACTACGATGCGGTCTCTGAAATATAATGTACCATCTTCAGCAACTGAGAAATCCCGATACTTAGCAAGGTGAAGCTCCTTCTTCATCAAGTCAATTTCAGCATCTTTGGCTTGCACTTCTTTAACAGCCTTCAGAAGGTCTGGCTGTACCACAAGGTTATTAAGAGAACCCTGGGGAAGAATTCGCAGATTCAGCTGAGTCAGTTCTGCGTGAAGACGAGGTTGAGCTTGCCTAACCATGAGGTTGTTGCAATATGACTTGCGACTCAGGGCATCGGCCATTACATTAGCTTTGCCCGGGGTATAAGAAATACCGCAGTCATAATCCGCAATAGCTTCTAACCATCGTTGTTGTCGGAGATTAAGATCCGGTTGAGTGAATAAGTATTTCAGACTTTGGTGATCGGTATAAATTTCACACCGATTACCCAGAAGGTAGTGTCGCCATAACTTCAATGCATACATCACTGCTGCAAGTTCAAGATCATGCACTGGATAATTCTCTTCATGTGGACGCAATTGACGTGAAGCATATGCAATTACTCTCCGCTCTTGCATTAGGACGCAGCCTAATCCCTGACGAGAGGCGTCGCAATATATGACAAAGTCCTTGCGAGAATCAGGAGGAGCAAGCACTGGAGCAGAAGTGAGCTTGTCCTTGAGGGTTTGGAAACTTTCGTGACACTTGTCTGTCCACTCAAACTTAACGCCTTTGTGGAGCAGATTAGTCAGGGGCTTGGCGATCTTGGAGAAGTTCTCGACGAATCGGCGACAATAGCTGGCTAGACCGAGAAAGCTTCGGACCTGCTTGGCATTCTTCGGAGGAGTCCAGTCAAGGATAGCCTGAACACGCTCCGGGTTGACGGCAATACCGTCCTTGGAAATCACATGTCCAAGATAGGTCACTTCAGGAAGCCAGAATTCGCATTTAGAGAACTTGGCATATAATTGGTGCTCTCGAAGTCTCTCCAGAACTAGTCGAAGGTGCTCAGCATGTTCTTCTTTGTTCTTCGAATAAACCAGAATATCATCCAGATATACCACGACGAATTTGTCGAGGTAGTCCATGAATATGTAATTCATTAGGCGGGAGAATGTAGCTGGAGCGTTTGTTAAACCAAACGACATGACTGTGTACTCGTAAGAGCCATAAAGAGTAACAAATGCAGTCTTCGGAATATCCTCTTTGCGGACACGGATCTGGTGATAACCCAACCTCAAGTCGAGTTTAGAAAACACCGAAGATCCAGCGAGTTGGTCATATAAATCGTTGATCCGGGGAAGCGGATATTTATTCTGAATGGTTGCCTGGTTGATAGGACGATAATCTTGAACCAGACGGTTAGTTCCATCCTTCTTCTTAACAAAGAGAGAAGGTGCTCCCCAAGCAGAGGAACTAGGGCGGATGAAACCCTTCCTTAAAGATTTATCAATTTCCTCCTTAAGCTCGATGAGGTGGTGCGGAGGCATCTTGTAAGGACGCTTCGCAATAGGAGTGGTGCCAGGCTTCAAGTCGATGACGAACTCGACAGCTCTAGCAGGGGGTATTCCTGGAAGTTCTTCTGGAAAAACATCCGGGAAGTCACAGACAACTGGGATAATCTCAATCCCATCAAGCGGAGAAGCATTCAACGCATTCAAGGCATAAATTTGAGCCTCAGCGTTCTGAGTGATATGAGCATGGTAATTCACCATCTCATTCGAGGGGTGCAAGAGGTGAACAACTTTGGTGGCACAATTGATTGAGGCATAGTGGGCCTTCAACCAATCCATTCCCAGAATTAGGTCAATCTTGGACGATTTCAGAATAATGGGAGACGCACTGAACTCCAACTCTTCGATTTCAACGGGAACATTATAGCTAACTGTAAAGGTTCGGCAACCACCCGCGGGGGTGTGTACCAATAAAGGTGTGTTCATGTATTCGCATTTAATGTCATGCATGCGTGCAAAATGTTCTGACATGAAGGAATGCGATGCTCCTGAATCAAATAAAACAGATGCTGGTACTGAATTAACGAGAAGTGTACCCATCACAGTATCTGGTTGATCTGGAGCTTCAGACATGTTGACGTGGTAGTACTGCCCACGACCGTAAGAAGGTCTGGCATTATTGTTGCGCTGCTGAGGAATACCACGGCCCATTCCACGTCCAGCAGAAGGGAGAGCTAGTTGATTCTGATTCTGAGAACAATCTCTAGCACGGTGACCTGGCTTGCCACACTTGAAGCATAGTCCGCTGTCAGGACGGGGTGCTGGAGCTCGAGGTGCTGGAGCTGGCAGGGGCTGCCTCGGTGGTGGAGGAGGCAGTCGTGGAGCAGCATAAAAGGGTCTGTTCGCAGGAGCTGCTGAACGGAACATGCCTTTGGGGAACCAGATGCGTCGCTTCTGGGAAGACGAGCCCGAAGATGAGCCCGACTCACGGGTGCGTCTGGACGCTTCTTTATGCTTCTTCAGTCCAGTTTCAACCATGATGGCCTTATTCACCAAGGTGGCGAAATCAGGATAATCCTGGACAAGCAGTGCCAACTGTATGTCATGATGCAGTCCTTCACGGAACTTCTCCTGTCTTCGCTCATCAGTAGGAATGTCTTCTTCAGCATAGCGAGATAAGTCAAGAAACTCGCGCTGATATACTTCCACGGTCTTGTTGCCCTGAACAAGGCTACGGAACTCGGCCTTCTTCCGAGCTATGACAGCTTGAGGAATGTAGCGGGCACGGAATGCAATCTTGAATTCTGCCCAAGTGACGACAGTACCAGGCGGCAGAGTCTGTCGGTGAGTGGCCCACCATTGGGCTGCGGGACCCTTAAGAAGATATGTCGCAAAAGTGACATAGTTAATTTCGGCGACACTAGCAGACTCCATCTCATGGGAGATGTCACGCAGCCAGTCATCGGCATCCAATGGGTTGACTGTGTTGCGGAAGAAGGATGGGCTGAGCCTCATAAATTCTGGCAAAGTGATGGAGAAAGGCTGCTGATTAGAATCAGGACGAGGGAACTGCTGCATAATTCCCGTCATAAACTGGCGGTTGAGTTCAAACTGTTGCATCATCGCTGCCATGTAATCAGGTGGTGGCGGCGGTGGCGGATTGTTGTCAGCCATCCTGCTAATTCAACAGGGGTATTTCAGCAATAGCTTATGCAAGTGTTTAGCAATAAACATGATGTAACTCGACATTTATTGAAGTAGTGCACAGATGCTGAAAGTAGTCATTAAGACATACAGATCCATACATAGTCGGTTACATTCGGGCAGCATAACGGCGCAAATGAAAAGCTAGACATGCTAGGCGGCGCGCAGGCACGCGGTAAGAAAGTACACAACGGGACATAGCAAAGGCTACATCAACGTCGGAGAAAACCACTGAAACGGGGTAACTGCAAGTGCGGACGATGGACGTTCGTCGCAGAAGGATCCTGCGCTCCATGGGCACTCTGATACAGAACTCGGTCTCGAGAAGAAAGAAGAGGTCCACGTGCAGGCGTGTGACCTCCCACAGCAGGCCAGACGATCCCTGATGGCATCTCAGTCCTGCTCGGGTAAAGAATGTACTCCGGATGCATCCCTGCACGAACAGCTGGTAGCAACTGTGTCATAGCCTCGTAGTAGCGTGCTCGAGTGGCAAACAACTCGACAGCAAGTGCACGAACAGTGCGATCCAGAGCCTGAGCATAGTGGATCAGAACTCGCTGATCATAGCGACGAGGCTCGTACGGGGCACAGATAGCTGTGTAAAATCCAGTAGCATCTCCAACAGGTGCATACGGAATGTACCGAAACACAGTATCATCCAAGTTAGCACTGTGCTCTCCTCGGAGACGTGCGACAGCAGAGTAGGCGGCATCATGGACTGCCATCTCAATCGTCACGCCGATACCGTGAAAACGGTGAAGCTCAGTGTCAGAGTTATCCTGCTGATCGTAGATGCGAACATCAGCATAGTACTGCTCCTGGTTGAACTCACGATAAACTTCATAGACCATGTACTCGGGGCACCAGCGGTATCCCAGCCTGATCAAGAGGGCGATCAGAACAGCTGGAAACCCAGGGACGTCTCGAGCACAGGTGCGAAGCACGAGCTGCGTCGTAGGACGAGGGGGAAACAGTCGATCCATCTGAAATAAGAAGTTCAGGATTGTCGTAAGACATTGAGAAATATAACCGATCTCAAAAGGAAAGGTTAAAAAAACAATGGAAAGGAAATGATTATCAGACTAATCAGATCAATGACAGGGAAATCGCACTGAATCCAGTTCTCCGGGTGGATAGAATTAACGAGATCCTAAATGTCGGTGTTAGTAAATTTTATTAAACCCGAATAGATGAGAGATTAGAATCCCAGAGTAAAGACGAGGAATAAAAGATCCTAATACCACCCATTTGGCGACGTGGGCCCGTAAGCCACACAGCCAAGTTAGTAAAACAGTTTTTGACCACTAGATTCAACTTCGGCCAAAGAGTTGGAAGGGGGAATCCTAGAGGCAGTCGGCTCTGATACCAACCTGTGACGACCCTGGCTTAATCGTGCACTAATCATACACGCAAATGCGCACGATCAAGCCTAAGGACTCACTTGAAGATATCACAACACAACTCTAAAACATAAAAATAAAGTCATACAAGCTTAATATTACAAGCCAGGGCCTCGAGGGCTCGAATACAAGCTCGATGGCATACAAGCGTCAGCGGAAGCATTAGATATCTGAGTACAGATATATTACAGAGAGAGAGATAAGCCTTCACAGAGGCGGGGTAAAAATAAAAACTACGATCGAAAGGCGTAGGCCTCCTGCCCTGGACCCTCCGATCCTACTCCTGGTCGTCGAACGGCTCTTCGTAGTAGTAGTACTCGCCAGGCGGATAGTAGTACTGGTCGTCGGCTGGGGCTTCTGGCTCAGGGGCTCCGTCGTCTGGTGGCATCAAATGGAAAATGGGGGAAAAAGAAAATAAAGCAAACGTGAGTACTCATCCGAAGTACTCAGCAAGCAAGGATCTACACTACATATGCATCATTGTCAAAGGAATGGCTGTATATGTGGACTGGGCTGCAGAAATGCCAGAGTAGAGGGGGAAAGCCTAGTACTATCGAAGACTAGCATCTTCAACAATCTTCGACAGTCTTGCAGCATCAGGAGAGAGCAGATGAACATAATGTAAAGTAGTAGTAGTAATATCATCAACCTCGACCTGAGATCCTTTCTCGACTCCCTGCGAGAAAGCAATCCCAGAGCCGTACTATCCAATTCTCATCACATGTTCTAGTTGTACCGATCGGGATACAACTCCGAGTGTCCGTTACCGTAGGACAGGCTATCGATAGAAGTTTCTTCCCTGCAGGGGTGCACCAACTTACCCACCACGCTCACTTAACTCTGGCCGGACACACTTTTCTGGGTCATGCCCGGCCTCGGCTAAGCAACACGCCGCAACCCGACCTAGGCTTATAAGAGAGGTCAGCACGCCGGACTAAACCTATGCCCCCAGGGGTCTTGGGCCATCGCCCCGGGAACTCCTGCACGTTACGGGGCCACCGAGAGCAGACCTAGCAACCCCTATACAAGCGCGGTTGCGTTACCAGTCCAACTCGGCGTGCGCCGCTCCTTACTGACGTCAAACAAGCTTCGGCTGATGTGTACGACGCAGAACGCCCATACTATGCCCACGTGATGGTTAGTGCTATCGGGCCAGAGGCCCCTCGGATCAAATATCCAAACCGTAGTGGATTAGGAGCGCGCGGAAACGAGCAGAGACTCACGATCGATGTGACCCCGTCGCCCCGTCTCGAGGACTTGCGGCAAGGGCTAAGAATGCCCGGCCACGCCTCGTAGTTATCTCGCGGGCACCATCCAGGTCAACCCGTCTCCACATCACTTCGCGTTAAGCTCGCGCGGGTACCCCTCAGGGCCGACCCGTCTTTAGTATCATAGTTTAGTGCAAGTCATAATATCCAAGGTAACTGTGTGTCTGACACCGAAGGGAACCCTGAGGAATCACCCTCGACGGAATTCCCGCTCGATGTTATCATCAAGGTGAACGAAGGAGGAATCACCCTCGAGGTCCACCTTGAGGAGTTGCGCGACGACGTCGTGATCGGGGGTGGTGTAGAAGGAATCACCCTCGCTTACCACGACCGAGTAACTAACCTACAAGGTTAACATCAGAAGTGCTGACGAGGTATCACCCTCGGCACTCGATGATAACCCAGCAGTGTCGGCAACTAAGGGGAAGTGATGTGCGGTGCCATGGTCTAGTCTTCAATCCCGATGATCGGGTCTTCTGATGTCCAGCAGGGCAGTCGGGATCAAGTGGGGGTCTCTGTCGTGACTCTACCCATCCTATGCTAAACAGTTTAGGATAACAGGCATGTATCAAAAGTAGGTTACAAGTAAACAGGCTATGCAACAGAGTAGGATAGTAATAGCAGCAGTAACATCTAGTGCAAGCATAAGAGGGGAGAGAGTAGGCGATATCGGAATGCTCAAAATGGGGGTGCTTGCCTGTTTGCTCTGGGGCAAGGGCAAGGTCTTCAGGGGTGTCGCCGGGAACGTAGTCGTACTCCGGAGCTGCGTCTGCGTCTGGAGCTACGTCTGCATCGGGGTCTATCGAGAGAGAAGAGGGGGAGGAAACAGGTAAACAATATGCAATCATATGCCACCAGTGCGTGCTATGCTATGATGCAGTGCAGGGTTGCCTGAATATGCATCTAAGTCATTTTAGTTATTTTTAGAATTATTCTGGGATTTAATATTCGACGTGTGTGCACTATTCATCTGCCGGATTCGGGTCCGGAGTTACGAGTTCTTCTACGTAGGAGGTTCCGATGGAGAAACAGACGGCACGACCAGACTCGTCTCGTCGTTCTGAGCAACTTTCATGTTTTAACTTTTTCGATCCGAGCTACGGTTTAAAAGTTATTAATTTTTAAAGATTATTTGAATTTCTGGAATTATTTTATTTAACAGAAATGAATTATGACGTCAGCATGACGCGCTGCTGACGTCAGCAAGTCAACAGGACGGTTGACCAGTCAAATATGACATGTGGGTCCAGTGGGACCCACATGTCAGCCTCTGTTTAGGCTAATCAGTGGATTAATTTAATTACCAGGGTTAATTAGGGGGTGGACCCCACATGTCAGTGAGACATTAGGTTAATCTAATTAGTTTCTAATTAATTAAATCTTTAATTAGTCTAATTATCGAACGGGACCCACGTGTCAGCTACAGGGGTGAACAGTGCCCGCGTTGACTCGGGTCAACGCGGTCAACTGGGCCCGTGGGACCCACTGGCAGTGACCCAGGGGTGTCCCACGTGGCAGCCACGTCGGCGGCCGGCGCCGGAGTTGCGCCGGCGACCAAAATCGCGGCGGTGCGTCGCCGGAGCCGCTCGGATTTGCGCTACAGAGCTTGGTTCGAGCCGTGGGTAGGTTCTTTCGAACGGGCGTTCAACGCCGCGTCCAACCGTGGCGGTCGCGTCGCCGGAGACGGCGTGTAGCGACGGCGGCGAGCATCGCGGCGGACGCCGGAGTTCGGGCTTTGTCGGGTTCGACGCTATGCGGCACGGGGAGAGGTGCTAGAGGCTTTGCTGGACTCGCACGAGCTCCAGGAGCTCGAAGCTGGGCTCAGTTGCGCATGACGGCGGCGTTGGCCACGGCAGCGAGCTCGTCGGCGGCAGCGGGTTCAGGCTCCTCTGGTGCGGCCACTACGGCGACAGAGAGGTGCGGATCGAAGAGGGGAAAGACGAGGGGGAGCTCACCGGGTGGCTAAGAAAAGCCGGTGACGGTTTAGGAGCAGCAGCCGTCGCCGGATTTGGAGAAGATCGCCGGCAGCCGAGAGGAAAGGGGGGCGGCGCGTAGTAGTCGTTGTGGTGCTCCCCGGCTCGATCTCTGGCTTCCAGTCGAAGGAGTCGACGAACCCGGAGCTCGTGGTCACGAGGATGGAGCCGGAGGAGCTCGGTGGCCACGGCGGTGCCAAGACGCGGCGACGGCGGTGTTCGGTGGCGGATCTGGAGGAAGGGTGGAGGCGCGGAGCGGCGAGGGAGAGGAATGGGGATCGACTAGGGTTCGGGTGAGGCCGCGGGGCCTCTTATTCCCCTACGCTGCGGCAGCGGCGCCGGAGGATGGTCGACACGCGCCGCGCTCGTCGGCGTGTCGGCGCGCGCGTTTGACAGCGCGGCGAGGAGGACGATGGGGAGATGGGCTGGGCCGGTTGGACCTCAAATCGGGGCACTGTGCATTAAGGCCCAGTGCACAGTGTCCCTTTTAATTATTTCTCTGATTCTGTTTTCCTTTTCTTTTATTTCCTTTTCTGTTTCAAAATGTTTAGGGCACTTGTGCACTTTTGAAAAATGTGGGAGTTGGCCCAAATATTGCAATGCAATATTATCTCTCACCAAAAAGTGGTTTGGACAAATTTGGATTCCATGTGAGTTTGATATTAATTTAATAGATGTAAATAGTCTGTTTTGAGTGCTGTTTCAGGTTGTTTCACTCACTTAGCTAACTCCAAAAATAATGATTATGATTTTGCCATGACCACTGGATTATTTGCTAATTAAATAACATTTCTCCAGCAGAGTTTGATCAACTTCAATTTGCACTTTGGAATTTAATTTAATTTTCAGATTTTGAATTTGAATTGGATTATTAACCCAAATGACTTGGCACTGCAAATGATCATGACTTGGCAGTTTAACAGAGTATCACAGTACTTATTACAAGGGGGTGTTACAATATGGTCGTAAATTAGTCTGGTATATTCCAATAGTTGTCTCTTCCAGAAGATTTTTTGTTAGAATAGCTTACCTAAAGAGTTGGTTGTTCGTCTAGATTGAACACCCAACTATAAGAATGGGTTGACAACACTGATTGACTCTATTGTGCTTCTATGTTGCCCAGATGCATTATTTACTTATACACTGATGATATTGTTGTAGCTAAACAAATGGGTGAAAAACCACATCAACCCAGCTGTAAGAATGCAATCTTATGATTCATACTCACCTATGGTTGCTATATTGTACATTCTTTTGACGAAACTATATTGTACATTTAATAACCTGACTTCTTCCATGGGAGAGCACTACTTAGAGGTTTAACTGAGGGAGATGGGGTTTAGGGACAAGAAGAGGAACCATTGGTCGATGCTCTTGCTTCGCTCAGCTGGTTCCAAGACTGTGAGGGGGAGGTCTTCCTGGTGCGTGTGTGCTTTCCTTCGAAACAAATGCACCTAACAGAAACCGCGTGAGACCAAAGGAAATTACTTTTCTAACTCTGAACTGTGAAACCTACCGGCCCGACGTCCAAAGGTCTAAACCAGGGTAGGTTTGTAACTTCATCTAGACGCCACGCAACCGCCTCCGAAAACATTCATACACCGTGGCCGCCTAAACACACATGCGCTCGGCCGAAATCGCTCCCGCCCACTATTTGGGACATCTGGGATTACCGTCCTACCCCAACCCGCAGTAGGTCCGAAATTTAAGAGGGGGCAAAGTTTATACTTTCCCCAAATTTCAAACAAGCGCGTCCCATCTATTAAAAAAAAGCGCGTCCCAGACCGAAACATGGTTCCCCCTTAGCTCCCCCCCGCCCTCCCGTCTGATTCCCCATTCGTACTCCGTGGGCGCCAAAAATACCTCTCCACCAGGTGCGAAACCCTGGCGTCCTCTGTCCGCCACCCCATCCCACCCATCAACCGCCGCCCTCCTCCATCACGCCAAAGCCGATACCCCGAAGTCATTGTCCACTGCAACCACAACCGCAACCGCAACGCCCTCCACGGCTAGTAGTTGAAGCCGAGGCCGAGGTGCCTCCAGGACGCCGACGTGCGCCGTACCCGAGCCAGTTCAACCACGCCATCCTGTGCCTCACCGCTGCCGCTCCAACATCGCCACCGTCCACCGCACCAGAGCTGTTCCCGCTACGCCGTCCTTCACCACCTCGGACCTTCTTCCCCTCCGCCGGCAGACGACCACCACAACACAGTCAACAATTTGGCCATGGGTTCGTCCAAGGCTCCACCCTCCTCCAAAACATCGGTTCCCCCAGTAAAAAGAAGAACATCGCCGAGAAATCAGGAGGACACAACACTGGCAACCGGAACTGGCACTACTGCAGGATGCTGCTAACACGACACTACAATCAGCGACCCTTCGACGAAAATGTGTGCGATGCATTAATCGCAAACGGTGATGTAAAAAACCCATCAAAAAAGATGCAAAACGTTTGCGATGGCGGATACATCAAACACAGTTCAGATTTTAGTTGCGTGTGCGATGCGGGGCATACGGTTCAGTTCAATGAACTGTTTACGATGAGGCAGAACAACAGAAATGGGCAGCCAGATGAAGGCGTGTGCGATATACGACATATAGTTCACTCGGATAAACTGTTTGTGATGAGGCAGAACAACAGAAACGGGCAGCCAGATGAAGCTATGTGCGATATACGGCATACATTTCACTCGGATGAACTGTTTGTGATTAGGCAACACAAAAGAAATGGTCAGCCAGACCAAGGTGTGTGCGATATACGGCATACGGTTCACTCGGATGAACTGTTTGCATTGAGCCAAGAGAACATAAACGGTTCAATTTAACATGATGTGTGTGATACGCGGCAAACAAGTCTGTAATCATAAATGTGTGCGAAGACAAATAATAACACAGATGATTGCTGCTAATAAGCCATGTGTGTTGTGGGTAAACGCTTGCTGGTATACAATTGTCAGCGATTGATGAAATCATCACCGACGGGTTCCCTAGTATGGTCCATGTGCGATGTCATTGCACACAGAACAACAAGATATGTACTTATAACTTATAAGGACTTGATTCCATAAACAGATTGAACATCCAATTACATAGGTGGCTAGTACACACATGACCTTTGCTGTAACGACCCGACACCGACGCTCCAAACGCCTTCCAGTTATTTCATTGTCGCCATGTGTTTTATTTGATTGCTGCATTCATCATCGCATCATGCGCATTGCATCCTCATGTTTTCATAAAACTTGCATCTGCTCGTAGTTGCCGCTTCTTGTCTACGTTGACCTCCTCTCAGATCAACCGGACCGCTCTCTTCTCTCTCTTCTCTGAACCCATCAAACCCCGCTGTCTCCGTTGACCTTTTGTGAGACCCCTTTGTCTTTGTCAACCTCTCTCAAATCCCCCTCCGTGCGCGTCCGAAACTTCTCTGAACCCGAACCGGGCTGTCGTTACCATTGGGTCCGGATCATCCCCAAACATCCCTAAAATATCTTCGGTTCTTTGTTTGGACTTCCTAACCTATATTCTTCTCAGCCGTTCGATTATGATCGTAGGGACGAGATATCCCCTAACCTAAATTCATCTGCTATAAATATCAGTCTAACCCTAAAATCTAGGAGACTTGTCCCATCCTTCCTCTCGCCGCCGCCAGCCCGATCTCCTCTACCTCGGGATCTTCCCCAATCCAAAATTCCACCCAATCCCTTCGCCCGACCACCGGATCCGCCGCGCCATCGCTTTGCCTGTGCCCGAGCTCGCCCGCGCCTCCCGCACGCTGCGCCCTGCCTCCTCGTCACCAACCCCGCCGCCTCGTCGTCTCCCATCTCTGCAGACCGGACCCTGCCAGAGTACCGCAAGGCCAGTGCTCCACCGGCCGTTTCTCCTCGCCCTCCTCTGCTACCTCCTTTCTAATCTGTCTCTGGTCATTGTCAGCGCCATGGAGGGAGCTCGAGTCCGCCGCCGGCCATGGTTGTTGTGCCACCGCCCGATCTGCTTCGCTTCCAGCCAAATCCGGCGCCCTATGGCCAGACCTCTCCCACTGGGCCTCAGTCCTGCTCCTCCCTGCCTACCTCGTCGCCGGGATCGCTGCGCCGCCGTGCTCCCTGCATCGAGGCAGTCGAGCCGTGCTTCCCTTGTGCTGCCTCGACAACCTCTCGGTCGCGCATTGACTGCGCCCAGCGAGCAGCAGCGAGTCGGCCTCCGTCACCCTGCGACTGGGCCACGAGGGCGCCGAGGCCCAGCAGCGTCCTCCGTCCCCTGGGCCGGCCCTTCTCCTCCTCTGCTTCTAGCGCCAGCGCATCGGGCCTCCTCTACCCAGCTCCACCACCGACCCAAGGCCCTCTGGTGAGCCTCAGCCCAACCACCGTTTGCCCCCGTGCACTGATGGGCCAGCTAGATTCAGCCCAGTGCATGTTTTTTTCCAGTCCTGCGAATTTTGCTAATTATCCAGTGTTTTGCCAGTTTTACAGAAAAACCCTCTAACTTCATGCATATAATAACTCATGAACTATGCATCATATGTAAAAACTTTATATATGTAAAATGCTTAGAATTTCATCTAGTTTCATAATATCTAACTTGCATCCATGTTTAAAATGTTTAAAATGCTGTTTGCATTTATTTTGCTAATGTCATGCTAAAATGGTTTATTTCATAACTAAATAACCGTAGTTCGGAATTAAATAAACTTTATATGTAAATGGGGTAGAAAAATGCATAGATTAACATGGTGGCATTACTTTGCATGTTTAATAACTCTAAAATTGTGTAAAGGGCAGAACAGTACCAAATCAATAATTGCATATGAAGATTTTCCGGAATTGTTGTTTGTTGTTCCGGCCTCATTTAAGCTTGCCTAGATAGGTAGTTTAATTATGCTTCACCTCTTGCCATGTTTAACAACATTTAATATTGTTGGGTACATAACCGAGAGCGAACTAAATAATCGTTGTGGTGTTTGGTCAATATGCAACTCGTTGCATATCGAGCCCCACTTAATTTGTAGTGTTGTTTGTTGCACTTTGCCATGCCATGCCTCATTAAACCGGACATGCATCATACTTGCTTGTGCATCATGCCATGTTTATGCTTGTTGGTTTACCATGTTGTTTGCTTCTTTCCGGTGTTGCTTCTTCTCGATAGTTCCGGTAATGTTGCGATTGTGAGGATCCGTTCAACTTCGCCCGTTCGTCTTCTTCTTGGACTCGATCTTCTTCCTAGCGGGATTTCAGGCAAGATGACCGTTACCCTGGATACCACTACTATCTTTGATTTGCTAGTTGTCTTGATGCTATCGCTATGTCGCGCTACCTACCACTTGTTTATCAAGCCTCCCAATATGCCATGAAACAGCCTCTAACCTTTTTCACCATCCCAGCAAACTGTTGTTTGGCTATGTTACCGCTTTGCTCAGCCCCTCTTATAGCGTTGCTAGTTGTAGGTTGTTCCATGTTGGGACATGGATATCATGGGATATCACAATATCTCTTATTTAATTAATGCACGTATATACTTGGTAAAGGGTGGAAGGCTCGGCCTTTTGCCTGGTGTTTTGTTCCACTCTTGCCGCCCTAGTTTCCGTCATACCGGTGTTATGTTCCTTGATTTTGCGTTCCTAACACGGTTGGGGTTTATGGGCCCCCATTGACAGTTCGCTTTGAATAAAACTCTTCTAGCAAGGCCCAACATTGGTTTTCCATTTGCCTAATAACAACTAAAACTTGCATAGGGACTTCCGGGGCCCCAAGGATAATTAATCAACCCCCCGGGCCAGTGCTCCACATGAGTGTTGGTCCACCTACCTAGCAGTTGGCGGTGCCGCCTTGAGGCAACTCGAGGTATTTGGCTATCGTCCACTTAGCAAAGACGGTGTTGTCCTGAGAACGAGATACGTGCGGCTCTTATCGGGGTATCGACGCACCGGGTGGTCTTGCTGGACTTGTTTTACCATTATCGAAATGTATTGTGCACCGGGATTCCGAGTCTGATCGGGTTGTCCCCAAGATGGAAAATTGCCTCCGCTGATCGTGAGAGCTTGTCATGGGCTAAGTTGGGACACCCCTGCAGGGTTTAATCTTTTCGAGAGCCGTGCCCGCGGTTATGTGGCAGATGGGAATTTTTAATATCCGGTTGTAGAGAACTTGACACCAGATCCGAATTAAAATACACCAACCGCGTGTGTAACCGTGACCGTCTCTTTTCAAGTGAGTTCGAGAAGAGAACACGATGGGGTTATGTTTGAACGTAAGTAGTTCAGGATCACTTTTTGATCATTTCTAGTTTGCGACCGTTGCGTAGTTTCTCATCTTATTCTTTTACTCGTAAGTTAGCCACCATATAATGCTTAGTGCTGCTGCAACCTCACCACTTATCCTTTTCCATACCCATTAAGCTTTGCTAGTCTTGATACCCATGGTGATGGGATTGCTGAGTCCTTGTGGCTCACAGATTACTACAACAACAGTTGCAGGTACAGGTAATGCGATGATCTGATGTGAGAGTGACGTTTGCTTGTTTTGGAGTTCTTCTTCTGCCTCTTCTTTGGTTCAGGGGATAGGTTCCTGGTCGGCAGCCTGGGCTAGCAGGGTGGATGTCTTTTGAGTTTCTGTTTATGTTTCATCCGTAGTCGGATGTTGCTCTCTTGTATGATGTTTGATGTATTGTGAGGCAATTGTATGCCTTTGTATGTATCCCTAGCTATTATGTAATGGTATGTTGTAATGATATCCACCTTGCAAAAGCGTTTCAATATGCGGCTCTATCCTTGGTGGGACCTTCGAGTTCCTCTCGGATAGGGTCACATATTGGGCGTGATAAGTTGGTATCAGAGCCTTACCGACCTTAGGAGCCCCCTTGATTGATCGAACCGCTGCCGTTGTTGAGTCTAGAAAAAACTATTTTGAGTCTAGTTATATCGGAGAGTAGGAATTCTTTTTACTCCTCATCCCCTTCGTCGCTCTGGTGAGGACTCCTGACGTAGATGTTTTGACTTCACTCTCCTCTTTTTCACTCAAATTTTTTTAGGATCACGCGGGTATTGTTGGAATCGTTGCGATATCGATGTGATGGGAATTCTGTCTTGGTGCCTCCCGATTGTATGGATTGGACCCGGGGAGTTGAGCTCCAAGGGGTTCTTGTCACATTTGCGATCGTTTCAGTTCCGGAATACCAGAGGATGCCGACATCGAAACGCTCCCATACTTTTCATGGTGGAAAATAGTGCCGTGACTTATCCCCAGTACTGGAGGAGATAGCACGGATGATCTTCTATGACTAGTATCGTTGTGTGTTCGAAGGTCTGAGGTACACGAGTTTCCGAGATTTCTTGGTTATGTGTTGAACGCATTCGGAACATTGGAGCGTAGAATTCTGCTAGGAGTTGTGTGATGATTTTTGCTCCATGTATCCGTAGGACCAGATTGCATAACCAAGAAGTTTCGGGAGTTCTCAGGTGGGAATTCAAGTAGTTACCTAGGATATCTTTCCGACAGATGCATGATATGAAATTGGGGTTCGACGTCTAGTGGTCCGCCTATCCACGGTTGGTTTTACAGTGGTCTTGTTGTGTCTTAATGAGCCCTGTGTAGCTTTGCTATGGCTCGGGGACGCTTCGTATGTCATGTGCACTGCCTTGTACATGATGGTGTTGTACGATCGAGCCCGTGTGGGCCCCACCACAAAAACTTCGGACGAAATTTCTATCATATGTTTGTTCTGGCTTATTTTGCAAGCCAAATCCTTTGTTTTGTTTTGAGTTGTGGTATTCGAGTTGCTTCCAAGTCAAGTGTTGATTCCATACCTTTTCCTAAGCGGTGTTCTCATATTTCTATGGGAGTGCCAATCCTTCTTGATCATCGAGGTGGTCATGTTAATTCTTTTTTTCAACCGTCGTGCTTCTCTTCAAGTGGATCCGATCATTTCAACATTCACAAGATCAATTCTCAGTTTTCTCAACAACGTCTGTTTCATCCGTCCCAAGTTGCCTTTGTTTTTTTTCCACCATCCCACCCTTTTTTCTTCAAGGATTCAGATTTCTTAATCAAGTATCCATTTTATTCATGTGAAGTCTCGTCATTCTTTTCCTTTAATGTTTTTATCCGGTGATTCTCATGAAGATACTAAGGAAGCTTCAAGTTAATCATTCTTTCATTCTCATTTTTTTCTTCTCCGGTGGATTCAATTCAAGCTTTTGGTGTTGACCACATCCCTTTCGTCATTTCAAATTCTTTCTCATTGCCGGTGCACCTCTTATCATTCGCCTTTCGCTATTCATTTGTTCCGGAGTGCTGAAGATATCTCAGAAGATTTGTGTTTCCATTCTTAATCCATTCAAGCTATTTTGAGGTTGTTATCTCATTCAAGCCATTTAAATTCAACCGGAGCAATCTCTCTTTAAAAATTGTTCAATGGTGTTTCTTTTGAGTGGGCCCTAACCCACAGGTCTTTTCCCAGGATCTTTCCTGACTCTTCTAATTTTTTCGGAGTTATTCTTAAATTCTTTTCAAAGTTGACGTAAGAATGAATTATCATCAGTCAATTGCCTTCTCCAAGATCACTTTCAGATTCTTCTCATCTTTGGCTCAACATTAATATTCATCATTGTTCCGGAGTGTCTCAACAATTCATGGTGGTGTTTCAAATCGTCATCCTCAGCTTTTGAAGACCGAAGAAAAGTTTCTCTTAAATCTTGGTCCGTTCTCTCGAAGATTCATGGTGCTAGTTTCGTGCCATCCTCATAATTGTTTTTGATTGTGAGAATTCTTTTCATACCCAACTGAAGCATTTCAGGAGTCTTTTCGTTTTGATTCTCTGGAGGCCATCATCTCAGAATGATTTATTCGTTCTCAACGTTTAGCTCTCATTCCCCAATTCTACCTGTGCATCGTTCAAGTATTCTCTAGTCAACTTGTGATCTCTTCGTGCTCTCATATCTAAATTCCCTCAAGTATCTTCGTTCGTTCTCTAATTCTTCCCGGTAATTCGTTCTTTTTCTTTATTCACCTTTAAATTCTTACGGTGGTCCATTCAAGATTCCTCTCCTCTTGTTATCATCTCAATTCATTTGTTCTTCCCAAATGTTACCGGTGGTCCATTGAGTTGCGCTATGTCTCTCCTTAATCCTTCTCCACGAGAATAAGTAGTATGCCAAATCCATTGCTTGTCATCAGTTTAAGTTGACGAAGGATAAACATACAATAAATCTTATTCTTGTTTTCCTCGAGGTGATTTAATCTTTTCTTTTGGAGATTGTTCATGATGAAGTATTTCTCGGTTCCAAGTTGTTCATTTCTTTTCCGAAGTTCAAAGTTCTCTCATTATCTCGTCGCGGAGCTCCATCTAAATCATTACAAGGCTCCATCTTGTTCTTTTCAACTTTCCTTTCGTTGATCATTCTTTATTACCGGAGTTCTCACGAAGGCTCAACATGGTGGTTCATCAAGGATTTCTTTCATTCTCGAAGTGTTCATCAAGATTCTTGTTGGAGGAGCTCAAGCATTCTTCATCTTGCATTCCGAAGTGCAATTGTTCTCCCTTATCTTTTGAGGTGGTAGTATATCATTCTTGATTCACAAGAATGAGATATTTAAAACCCATCATTTTCTCTTCGTTCAGGAGACCCTTTGCATCCCATCAATCTCTTCATTGGAGTTATCTTGGGTTATATTTCACCTAAAGCCTTCCCTAAGGAATGTTGCTATTATGGTGCTTATCAATGATCCAAATTATATCTTTATCATCTTGGTGGAAGAAGTTTCTCATCTCTTTGGTGCTCTCAGTCAAATTAACTGTTTCCGTTAGTGGCCAGTTGTCACCTCATAATTTTGAGATGTTTCCATAAGCCCACAACATGCTTATTCTTTTCGTTGTTGATTTTTCAACAACTCCGATCAACCCTTCTTCGTATGGATGCTTTTCAAATCCATTTGTGGAAGGAGTTGTCATTTTCTTCTCCATTCTTTTCTTTCCAACGATTCAACTTCTATTCTTTCGTCCCGAAGGAATTGTGATGTTTCTCTCTCCATCCCATCGTCTTGTTTTGCCAAGATCATGTTTTTTGGTGCTTATCCAGTTAACCGGAGTGTTGCGTCCTATTTTCAAGCTCCTTCCATCTTATCAAGTTCCTTCTCTTTCTACCGGAGCGCTGCCCAAATTCTCTTGTATACCTTGCTTCTCTTTTCAACCAAAGTGGTTTTAAATTCTTTCGTGACCCTTGAGCTCTTGATTCATGTGTTTGCAACCTACAAGGTTCTCATAATGTTCCTTGTTCCTCTTTCCTGACAAAGTGCTTTCAACCTCATTCGTCTCCGTTGAGGCCTTTTCTTTCAAGTTCAACTCTCAAGGTTCTTTGGTTTCACTCGTTTGTCATGAAGCAACTTTGTTTTACCTCTTCCTCAACCTCTTCTCTCCGGTGCCATCCCTAGATCTCGGGGCGAGATCTCTTGTAAGAGGAGGAGAGTTGTAACGACCCGAGACCGACGCTCCAGACGCCTTCCAGCTATTTCGTTGTCGCCATGTGTTTTATTTGATTGCTGCATTCATCATCGCATCATGCGCATTGCATCCTCATGTTTTCATAAAACTTGCATCCGCTCGTAGTTGCCGCTTCTTGTCTCTGTTGACCTCCTCTCAGATCAACCGGACCGCTCTCTTCTCTGAACCCATCAAACCCCGTTGTCTCCGTTGACCTTTTGTGAGACCCCTTTGTCTTTGTCAACCTCTCTAAAATCCCCCTCTGTGCGCGTCCGAAACTTCTCTGAAGCCGAACCGGGCTGTCATTATCATTGGGTCCGGATCATCCCCAAACATCCCTAAAATATCTTCGGTTCTTTGTTTGGACTTCCTAACCTATATTTTTCTCAGCTGTCCGATTATGATCGTAGGGACGAGATATCCCCTAACCTAAATTCATCTGCTACAAATATCAGTCTAACCCTACGATCTAGGAGACTTGTCCCATCCTTCCTCTCGCCGCCGCCAGCCCGATCTCCTCTACCTCGGGATCTTCCCCGATCCAAAATTCCACCCAATCCCTTCGCCCGACCACCGGATCCGCCGCGCCGTCACTTCGCCTGTGCCCGAGCTCGCCCGCGCCTCCCGCACGCTGCGCCCTGCCTCCTCGTCACCAACCCCGCCGCCTCGTCGTCTCCCATCTCCGGCGACCGGACCCTGCCGGAGTACCGCAAGGCCAGTGCTCCACCGGCCGTCTCTCCTCGCCCTCCTCTGCTACCTCCTTTCTAATCTCTCTATGGTCATTGTCAGCGCCATGGAGGGAGCTCGAGTCCGCCGCCGGCCATCGTTGTTGCGCCACCGCCCGATCTGCTTCGCTTCCAGCCAGATCAGGCGCCCTATGGCCAGACCTCTCCCACCGGGCCTCAGTCCTGCTCCTCCCTGCCTACCTCGTCGCCGGGATCGCTGCGCCGCCGTGCTCCCTGCATCGAGGCAGTCGAGCCCTGCTTCCCCTGCGCTGCCTCGACCACCTCTCGGTCGCGCGTTGACCGCGCCCAGCGAGCAGCAGCGAGTTGGCCTCCGTCGCCCCGCGCCTGGGCCACGAGGGCGCTGAGGCCCAGCAGCGTCCTCCGTCCCCTGGGCCGGCCCTTCTCCTCCTCTGCTTCCAGCGCCAGCGCATCGGGCCTCCTCTACCCAGCTCCACCACCGGCCCAAGGCCCTCTGGTGAGCCTCAGCCCAACCACCGTTTGCCCCCGTGCACTGATGGGCCAGCTAGATTCAGCCCAGTGCATGTTTTTTTCCAGTCCTGCGAATTTTGCTAATTATCCAGTGTTTTGCCAGTTTTACAGAAAAACCCTCTAACTTCATGCATATAATAACTCATGAACTATGCATCATATGTAAAAACTTTATATATGTAAAATGCTTAGAATTTCATCTAGTTTCATAATATCTAACTTGCATCCATGTTTAAAATGTTTAAAATGCTGTTTGCATTTATTTTGCTAATGTCATGCTAAAATGGTTTATTTCATAACTAAATAACCGTAGTTCGGAATTAAATAAACTTTATATGTAAATCGGGTAGAAAAATGCATAGATTAACATGGTGGCATTACTTTGCATGTTTAATAACTCTAAAATTGTGTAAAGGGCAGAACAGTACCAGATCAATAATTGCATATGAAGATTTTCCGGAATTGTTGTTTGTTGTTCCGGCCTCATTTAAGCTTGCCTGGATAGGTAGTTTAATTATGCTTCACCTCTTGCCATGTTTAACAACATTTAATATTGTTGGGTACATAATCGAGAGCGAACTAAATAATCGTTGTGGTGTTTCGTCAATATGCAACTCGTTGCATATCGAGCCCCACTTAATTTGTAGTGTTGTTTGTTGCACTTTGCCATGCCATGCCTCATTAAACCGGACATGCATCATACTTGCTTGTGCATCATGCCATGTTTATGCTTGTTGGTTTACCATGTTGTTTGCTTCTTTCCGGTGTTGCTTCTTCTCGATAGTTCCGGTAATGTTGCGATTGTGAGGATCCGTTCAACTTCGCCCGTTCGTCTTCTTCTTGGACTCGATCTTCTTCCTAGCGGGATTTCAGGCAAGATGACCGTTACCCTGGATACCACTACTATCTTTGATTTGCTAGTTGTCTTGATGCTATCGCTATGTCGCGCTACCTACCATTTGTTTATCAAGTCTCCCAATATGCCATGAAACAGCCTCTAACCTTTTTCACCATCCCAGCAAACTGTTGTTTGGCTATGTTACCGCTTTGCTCAGCCCCTCTTATAGCGTTGCTAGTTGCAGGTTGTTCCATGTTGGGACATGGATATCATGGGATATCACAATATCTCTTATTTAATTAATGCACGTATATACTTGGTAAAGGGTGGAAGGCTCGGCCTTTTGCCTGGTGTTTTGTTCCACTCTTGCCGCCCTAGTTTCCATCATACCGGTGTTATGTTCCTTGATTTTGCGTTCCTACCACGGTTGGGGTTTATGGGCCCCCCTTGACAGTTCGCTTTGAATAAAACTCTTCTAGCAAGGCCCAACATTGGTTTTCCATTTGCCTAATAACAACTAAAACTTGCATATGGACTTCCCGGGCCCCGAGGATAATTAATCAACCCCCAGGCCAGTGCTCCACATGAGTGTTGGTCCACCTACCTAGCAGTCGGCGGTGCCGCCTCGAGGCAACTCGAGGTATTTGGCTATCGTCCACTTAGCATAGACGGTGTTGTCCTGAGAACGAGATACGTGCGGCTCTTATCGGGGTATCGACTCACCGGGTGGTCTTGCTGGATTTGTTTTACCATTGTCGAAATGTCTTGTGCACCGGGATTCCGAGTCTGATCGGTTTGTCCCCAAGATGGAGAATTGCCTCCGCTGATCGTGAGAGCTTGTCATGGGCTAAGTTGGGACACCCCTGCAGGGTTTAATCTTTTCGAGAGCCGTGCCCGCGGGTATGTGGTAGATGGGAATTTTTAATATCCGGTTGTAGAGAACTTGACACCAGATCCGAATTAAAATACACCAACTGCGTGTGTAACCGTGACCGTCTTTTTTCAAGTGAGTTCGAGAAGAGAACACGGTGGGGTTATGTTTGAACGTAAGTAGTTCAGGATCACTTTTTAATCATTTCTAGTTTGCGTCCGTTGCGTAGTTTCTCATCTTATTCTTTTACTCGTAAGTTAGCCACCATATAATGCTTAGTGCTGCTGTAACCTCACCACTTATCATTTTCCATACCCATTAAGCTTTGCTAGTCTTGATACCCATGGTGATGGGATTGCTGAGTCCTCGTGGCTCACAGATTACTACAACAACAGTTGCAGGTACAGGTAATGCGATGATCTGATGTGAGAGTGACGTTTGCTTGTTTTGGAGTTCTTCTTCTGCTTGTTCTTTGGTTCAGGGGATAGGTTCCTGGTCGGCAGCCTTTGCTAGCAGGGTGGATGTCGTTTGAGTTTCTGTTTGTGTTTCATCCGTAGTCGGATGTTGCTCTCTTGTATGATGTTTGATGTATTGTGAGGCAATTGTATGCCTTTGTATGTATCCCCAGCTATTATGTAATGGTACGATGTAATAATATCCACCTTGCAAAAGCGTTTCAATATGCGGCTCTATCCTTGGTGGGACCTTCGAGTTCCTCTCGGATAGGATCGCATATTGGGCGTGATATGTGCACACACCAAAGTATGTTCCAAAATGCCTAGAAAACTCAAATAATGTATAAAAAGGCAACACAAACCCTAAATAATTTCATATTTTTAGGACGACGCTCCTATAGTTGCATGTTGCCTCTGTAAAATAAATCAAGGCGGGAAGAGACAGCGTATGTCGTTTCGCACACATAGGTGACAAGTTCCCTCTCGGAACCATGAGCCTTTTTGAGAGAAGCTTCGTTTTGTAAGAAGTTTATACCAAAACCTGTCCCAAATTGGACTAATTTTTTACCATAGCATGTTGGTGCCATGTCATAACACCATGCCAAATTTCATGATTTTGTGGCGAGTTTTGGATTTACAGTAATTTTAAAACCAGGTTTCTCAATGTTTACTGTTGAGTCGGCACCGCCCTGGATAGGATTTTTCCTCGTGGGTCTCAAATGACAAATCCAAATCTGTCACCACCATGCAGCTTTTCTTATTAAGAATTACAGCCCATTTGGTGTGCTAGCTGAAAATAAGTTTGTGGGTGCTGGCGGGCGCTAGGAACTTGCGGGTTCTGTAATGAACAAAGTTCTCAAGGATCCCGCGAGAGTGATGTTCTTTCCCTATGTTGTGAATGCTTATAATATTTATGTCTTAATTAAAGAAATGGCAAGCCATTGGCCCAATATGAAAGAAAATATGGGTCAAAGCCGAGTTGAAAAGGACAACAATATCTAACTCCAACTTACAAACAGTACAAAAGCACGAGGATTAATTGCTCATCAGGTTTAGACAAAATCCAGATTGAACATGACAATGACATCTAACTCAACCAAAGTTTTGGCAGTCACAATCAAATGGATCGGTCTGATCCATAAAATCAAGATCCTAGTACAAAAATTCTAGTGCTCCATGATGACGACAAGCTATTGTAAATAGAAGCCGAGCACGATCAGAAGCCCTTAGGTCCACCTGAAACTTCTTTTTATACTGTTCAACACTTGCAGTCGTGAGAAATTTCTTGTCGAAAAACTTAATCTTCATGGACAATAGTGCCCTCGCATTCAACATGAAGAATGTGACAAAGCTAGTGTTTGCATTATTGGATGCATATCCTTCCAACGTTACTGTCTTCAAACGAATGTCATGAGATCTGAGAAAATCCTGGTGCTTCTTGAACCATCGATTGGTTATACCTTTTTTCTCCATGTGTTAGTGCCTAAATAGAGATGAAGACTGAAAATAGTTAATGTCTAAAAAAGATTATGTTGAAAGAGCGATAGCTGAACGATTAATTATAGTAGGCTTTCAATGTGCGTGAAATCATCACCTTTATATACAAATTCTCCAGGCATGGAAAGCATTGCAGCATGGCAATAATGATGTTGAGATCAAAACACCACATACTGATATATAAGGTCTAGACAGAATCCACCACCACTGATACGATGGACAAGCTCTTCATTGAGCATAGAACATAATATTAGCACTAAAAGTGTACTCCAAGATGATACTTAACTTATGCGCACAAATGAAAAATGCAAATTACAAAAGTGTACGTGAATAATATACAGTACCTCAATAGGTGTGGAGGCAAACACCATCTCGAACCATTTAAATGAATCATGAATTGCACCCAAGGTCTCCAGTTTAGGCGCAGTGACCACAGTTATTTGCGAAGGTTTATAACAACAATCAAGGAGCAACCTTTGAACTGATGGGGCATCTTCGATGATGAGCTCCTGTCCTTCAAAATGAATTCCAATGCTTACAAGGTGAGGCGACTTTATTTTGAGACAAGGGATATGGATTCCTTTTCCAAAAACAAGCACCAAATGCTCCTATGCAGGGCAGCTGGAGTGGATGATGCTGCGCAGTGAGGCCACCGACAGATCAACCAACACAGGCGCAAGTTTTTTCAGCAGTGGGAGTCGAAGCATTTGTACCAGATTGTCTGCTAGATGGCACCGGGTCAAGGTGGCGGTGTGGAGAGAGGAGGAAAACCATGAGATGGACATCGGTGGTGAGGGCATAGATGCAGCTCTTGGAGGTAACCAATCGCTGTAGTAATTGTAGAACTCAAGCTGCTGGAGTTTATTGAATTGATGGGATGTCAGCCAGGCGGCCATCGTGCAGGGTATGTCCAGCATGTAGCATGCCGGGATGCATATGCATTGAACAGAGCCCTGGTGGGAGGAGATAATGGCTCCGGAGAATTCAGAATCATCATCGACAGATAGCTGACAGCAGTCGAGATTAAGAGGCGCGGCGCGCCACTGAGTGCGCCATCGAGATGCGAGGACTTCTGTGCGGCAGCCATCCTTGGTGGGGAGAAGGGAGATGATCTCCCCAAGGATGGCGTCCGGGAGATCGCTGATGCGGTCCGCCGGAGATTCTACTGGTTCCTCGGGTCCAGGGGGTGGCCGCTTCTGGCCGTGCTGCCGGGTCCAAGATCTACATCTGGCGGTGGCACTAGCCGGAGCCTCATCTATGTACATACCAATCTGAAAGAAAGAAAAATGGCAGAAACATACATGTAGGACATTCAAAGTCAATTCTCAAGATCTGGAAGAAAAAAAAGGCACAAACATATATGTAGGACATTCAAAATCAATTATCAAGATCTGGCCACGAATTATTAGCACGCACGCTAACCCTATTCGGATTATTAGCAAAAATCATTTGTACAGAACAAAAATTAATCACTAACCCTATACGGATACCATTCAAACAATCAATACACTACGTGCATCTAACGGACCTTAATTACTCTGATTTCATGGACTGAGAGAACATAACCATACGATTTGTATTCCAAAAAAGTTAGAGAGGGGGGGAGTAACCAGAGAAAACACATGATATGTTTGCCGCACAAATGGGTATATAGATGACTAACCGGTTTTTCGTCGGAGTAGCAGTCGTTGCCGAAGTTGTTGTTGACTCCGCTCCGCACCTACAGGCTGGGGGGGGGGGGCACGACGGCGCCGACGAAGTCAAGGTCGTGCTGCTGCCCGCGCGAGACCTCATCGGCGGCGACGGCAACCTCTGTGCCCAGCTTCACGCGTTGCGCGCGTGCTTCACCAGCCCCGGTGTCGCCATTCCCTCTGATGGTGTGCTTCGGCGGCATCCTCATACACTCCAGAGTCCAGACGTTGGTGACCACTGTGGACCGGGGGTGCGGCCGCCTATTATGGCCAGAGGCTCGGGCGCGCCATTAATACGGACCAGTGGGAGTGAGGTGGGCGGCGGTCAAAGGCTGTCTCGCCTCCCGGTGAGCCTGCGCGGCGGACTTTTGGCATTCCTACCATCATTTCACACAGCTACTCGCATGCCTCCTGGTGACACTGCGCAGCGAAAACGCCTCCCGTCAATTCACACACCTGCACGCATGCCTCCCGGTCTGCCTGCGCGGCGGACTGCTCGCATGCGTCCTGTCAACTCACGCCCGCTCGCACGGCACACGGGGAGCATGGCAGCACGTATATTTTTTTGTTTTTTGATGATTCATTCTGCCGCTTTACTGCTTAACCGAAGCATGGCACGGTCTAACGCACACGGTCTGAATAAATAATCCGTATGAGATATTGGTTGCCAGTTATTAACAATCTCCTATTTGTAAGAAGATTATATCAAAACTTGTCTCAAATTTGATGAAAAAATATAATATCACAGTCTACTGGTGTCCATATATGACACCACGATAAGTTTCATGAATTTCAACTAAGTTTTGGATTTACTGAATTTGAAAAATCAATATTCTCAATGTTTTGAAATCTCTTGAACGGGGAAACATGCACCCAGGGACACACCTATGATTTTGCAATCCATTTTGGTGCACACATGTAGGTCAAATTTGATTTTTGCACATTAAACCTGTTGGGAACGTAGCATGCAATTTCAAAAAATTTCTACGCTCACGCAAGATCTATCTAGGAGATGTATAGCAACGAGAGGGGAGAGTGTGTCCACGTACCCTCGTAGACCGAAAGCGGAAGCGTTAGGTTAACGCGGTTGATGTAGTCGAACGTCTTCACGATCCAACCGATCCAAGTACCGAACGTACGGCACCTCCGTGTTCAGCACGATGACGTCCCTTGAGCTCTTGATCCAGTTGAGGACAAGGGAGAGTTCCGTCAGCACGACGGCGTGGCGACGGTGATGATGAAGTTACCGGCGCAGGGCTTCGCCTAAGCACTACGACGATATGACCGAGGTGTAAAACTGTGGAGGGGGGCACCGCACACGGCTAAGACAATTGATCTTGTGTGTTCTAGGGTGCCCTCTGCCTCCGTATATAAAGGAGGAGAGGGGGAGGCCGGCCGGCCCCTGTAGGGCGCGCCAAGAGAGAGGAGTCCTACTAGGACTCCAAATCCTAGTAGGATTCCACTTGGTGGAAGGGGGAAGAAGGAAGGGAGAGGGAGAGGGAGAGGGAAAGGGGGGCCGCGCCCCCTCCCCTAGTCCTATTCGGACTCCCCAAGGGGGGCCGCGCCCCACCTCCTCGTGGCCTGCCCTCTCCCTCCCCTAAGGCCCATGTTGGCCCATTACTTCCCCGGGGGGTTCCGGTAACCCTTCCGGCACTCCGATAATTACCCGGTACCTCTCGGAACTCATCCGGTGTCCGAATAACATCGTCCAATATATCATTCTTTATGTCTCGACCATTTCGAGACTCCTCGTCATGTTCGTGATCTCATCCGGGACTCCGAACAAACTTCGGTCATCAAATCACATAACTCATAATACAAATCATCATCGAACGTTAAGCGTGCGGACCCTACGGGTTCGAGAACTATGTAGACATGACCGAGACACATCTCCGGCCAATAACCAATAGCGGAACCTGGATGCTCATATTGGCTCCTACATATTCTACGAAGATCTTTATCGGTCAAACCGCATAACAACATACATTATTCCCTTTGTCATCGGTATGTTACTTGCCCGAGATTCGATCGTCGGTATCATCATACCTAGTTCAATCTTGTTACCGGCAAGTCTCTTTACTCGTTCAGTAATGCATCATCCCGCAACTAACTCATTAGTCACATTGCTTGCAAGGCTTCATATGATGTGCATTACCGAGAGGGCCCAGAGATACCTCTCCGATACTCGGAGTGACAACTCCTAATCTCGATCTATGCCAACCCAACAAACACCTTCGGAGACACCTGTAGAGCATCTTTATAATCACCCAGTTACGTTGTGATGTTTGATAGCACACAAGGTGTTCCTCCGGTATTCGGGAGTTGCATAATCTCATAGTCAGAGGAATATGTATAAGTCATGAAGAAAGCAATAGCAATAAAACTTAACGATCATTATGCTAAGCTAACGGATGGGTCTTGTCCATCACATCATTCTCCTAATGATGTGATCCTGTTTATCAAATGACAACACATGTCTATGGTCAGGAAACATAACCATCTTTGATAAACAAGCTAGTCAAGTAGAGGCATACCAGGGACACTCTGTTTGTCTATGTATTCACACATGTATCAAGTTTCCGGTTAATACAATTCTAGCATGAATAATAAACATTTATCATGATATAAGGAAATATAAATAACAACTTTATTATTGCCTCTAGGGCATATTTCCTTCAGTCTCCCACTTGCACTAGAGTCAATAATCTAGTTCACATCGCCATGTGATTAACACCAATAGTTCACATCGCCATGTGACCAACACCCAAAGGGTTTACTAGAGTCAATAATCTAGTTCACATCGCCATGTGATTAACACCCAAAGAGTACTAAGGTGTGATCATGTTTTTCTTGTGAGAGGGGTTTAGTCAACGGGTCTGCCATATTCAGATCCGTATGTATTTTGCAAATTTCTGTGTTAACAATGCTCTGCACGGAGCTACTCTAGCTAATTGCTCCCACTTTCAATACGTATCCAGATTAAGACTCAGAGTCATCCGGATCGGTGTAAAAGCTTGCATCAACGTAACTCTTTACGATGAACTCTTTATCACCTCCATAACTGAGAAATATTTCCTTATTCCACCAAGGATAATTTTGACCGCTGTCCAGTGATCCACTCCTGGATCACTATTGTTCCCTCTTGCCAAACTCATGGTGAGGTACACAATAGGTCTGGTACACAGCATAGCATAATTTATAGAACCTATGACTGAGGCATAGGGAATGACTTTCATTCTTTTTCTATTTTCTGCCGTGGTCGGGTTTTGAGTCTTACTCAACTTCACACCTTGCAACACAAGCAAGAACTCCTTCTTTGACTGTTCCATTTTGAACTACTTCAATAATCTTGTCAAGGTATGTACTCATTGAAAAATCTTATCAAGCATCTTGATCTATCTCTATAGATCTTGATGCTCAATATGTAAGTAGCTTCACCGAGGTCTTTCTTTGAAAAACTCCTTTCAAACACTCCTTTATGCTTTTCAGAAAATTCTACATCATTTCCGATCAACAATATGTCATTCACATATACTTATCAGAAAACTGTAGTGCTCCCACTCACTTTCTTGTAAATACAGGCTTCACCGCAAGTCTGTATAAAACTATATGCTTTGATCAACTCATCAAAGCGTATATTCCAACTCCGAGATGCTTGCACCAGACCATAGATGGATCACTAGAGCTTGCACATTTTGTTAGCACCTTTAGGATTGACAAAACCTTCTGGTTGCATCATATACAACTCTTCTTTAAGAAATCCATTAAGGAATGCAGTTTTGACATCCATTTGCCAGATTTCATAAAATGTGGCAATTGCTAACATGATTCGGACAGATTTAAGCATCGCTACGAGTGAGAAAATCTCATCGTAGTCAACACCTTGAACTTGTCGAAAACCTTTTGCGACAATTCGAGCTTTGTAGATAGTAACACTACTATCAGCGTCTGTCTTCCTCTTGAAGATCCATTTATTCTCAATGGCTTGCCGATCATCGGGCAAGTCCACAAAAAGTCCACACTTTGTTCTTATATATGGATCCTATCTCAGATTTCATGGCCTCAAGCCATTTCGCGGAATCTGGGCTCATCATCGCTTCCTCATAGTTCGTAGGTTCGTCATGGTCTAGTAACATGACTTCCAGAACAGGATTGCCGTTCCACTCTGGTGCGGAACGTACTCTGGTTGACCTACGAGGTTCTGTAGTAACTTGATCTGAAGCTTCATGATTATCATCATTAGCTTCCTCACTAATTGGTTTAGGCATCACTCGAACTGATTTCTGTGATGAACTACTTTCCAATTCAAGAGAAGGTATACTTACCTCATCAAGTTCTACTTTCCTTCCACTCACTTCTTTCGAGAGAAACTCCTTCTATAGAAAGGATCCATTCTTAGCAACAAATATCTTGCCTTCGGATATGTTATAGAAGGTGTACCCAACAGTTTCTTTTGGGTATCCTATGAAGACGCACTTCTCCGATTTGGGTTCGAGCTTATCAGGCTGAAGCTTTTTCACATAAGCATCGCAACCCCAAACTTTAAGAAATGACAGCTTAGGTTTCTTGCCAAACCGCAGTTCATACGGTGTCGTCTCAACGGATTTAGATGGTGCCCTATTTAACGTGAATACAACCGTCTCTAATGCATAACCCCAAAACGATAGTGTCGGAGTAAATGACCACGGGTAGCCCCATCAGCTCCCTTTGGTATTTCAAGACATCGGGGCAGGCTGCGCCCCTCAAACATCAGGGACAAGTGCCGCCTTCTTGAGGCCGGCTGGTCCAAGCAGCCGGCTGCCGGGAGGCGGCGGAGTCCACAAGGCGGCCATGAAGTGGGCCGACTCCTGGCAGGCGGCCTCCGGGGATGCCGAGTCCTAGCAGGCGGCCCCTCGCGCCCTCAAAGTCCGCGCCAACATAAACATGATGAGACAGGGCATGGCTACAATACAGGCCTGCCACCCCAGAATCCAGGGCAGGGCGTGGCCACAGTACTGCGTACCGAGCAGGCATGCTGCGCCCAGTGCAGGACTATTGCCATGCCACTCATGACGTCACCCATGGCAGAAGGAGCCATGCTCCCGTGACGAGCGGTCAGTACGGCCCGCAGGCGGCGGGCCCTCCTTGTCCGTGACAAGCCAGAAGGCGGCAAGCCCAGACCAGTCGGCTCAGTGGGAGGCCGGCTCCCAGCAGGCGGCCCGCCTCCTCCCTCGAAGTCCGTGCGCCATTAACCAGATACGACGGGGTATGGCTACAGTGAGTTCCCGCCAGGCGGCGGGACTGTATCCACGCTCCCCCTGACGAGGCCTTCGTCATCAGGGGTAATGCTACAGCATAAAGCCGTCAACGTGGCCCGTGGACGGCGGGACCCACCTGTCGGCTGAGATTGCGGCAGTCGGCGGACCCACCAGGCGGCGGGCCCCGGCGGTCGGCGGAGAAGCCGACGACCAGTGACGCTGACTGTCGGGCCCCGCATCTGGCCAGATTACCGTTGTACCCCTGGGGGGTAGGCTTATATAAACCCCCAGGTCGCCCCATGCAGGGGGTTGGCAGTTGGCTCTTTGGCAGAGGCCTCGTCGAGCACTCACAGCACCACACACACACGCGGAGAGAGTGGAGTAGGGCTAGCCTTGCCCTTCTTCCTCCTCCAGCCAGGTAGCTCAAGGAGCAAGCTTGTAGCCACCTGTTGAAATAGTGATCATGCGGAGACCTCGCAGAGCAGGATTAGGGGTGTTATCTCCTAGGAGAGCCCCGAACCTGGGTAAGATTCGCAAGCGTACGCGGTCTCGCTCACTCCCGCTTCTGGAGCCCGGCGATGTACTTTTGTCCCCATCCACGATAAGCCATCCCCTGGCATATGTCGCACGATACCCCCGACATTTGGCGCCCACCGTGGGGCTAGGTGCACCATCGTCCGGAAACACGTTCTGGACGGGAACCCTCTTCCTCCCTGGCGATCGCAGCCAGCCCGGCATGCCCGACGGCGTTTGCGCCGACACGCTGCACGGCGTGGAAGTTGTTTGCGCCGCAAGCAACCTCGCTGATCTCATCGGCGGGATCCGCCTCTTCGACGAGCCCGCACTCGACGCGGGCGCAGCTAGCTCCGAGAGCTGCCTCGTCGATCTCCTCGGCAAGCTTCACATCGCCGACGAGCCGGTCTCCGACCCGGAGTCCGTTGGCTCCACCGACCTGCTCATCGACATGGTCGTCGACGCCGACGTCGCGCTTCCTGATGCCTTCCCCGGTGACATGGTGATCTTCGACGACCCACTTCCCGCTGCAGACAGCAGCGCCAGCACCAGCACCACCACTGAGGTGCTAGTCATCAGCCATGATGGAACCTCCGACCAGGCCGGCCGGGACCTGTTGCAGGCGGCAATGCGGGACCAGTCCGCTACCGTAGCGCCCGGTGCGAGCGGTGAAACGCTGGAGGCATGCCGTATTGCACTTCTCGACAGCGCCAACAAGTTGGCGGCCATGAGACGCCTCACCGAGGCTTACCACCGCGAGATCGACCGCGCCGTTTGCGGCACACCGGCTGCTGACGAGCCCAGCTGCGTGGGCACGGTCCGGCAGCGCGGCGCCGCCATCGCCAGCATGTTGGGGGCCGACCGCCCAGTCTACGCCACGCCCATGGAGAACTTGCGCGCCGCCCAGGCAGCGGCAGACGAGCTGGACCGCCTAGAGGGCGAGGAGCGTCGCTGCATGACGAAGCACGTCCAGCAGCTCATCGACACGGCCGCCGCGCAGCAAGAAGCCGGCCGCCGCATGGTGGAACCCGGCCTACAGGCTGGGAACCTTCCCCCTCGCCAGGAGCACGGCGCGACCTCCCTGACGCCGACAGCCGGCGCCCGCGACCGACGAGACCCAGAGCCGGTTGCTAGCCGCAGCCGCACCCGCATCTCCATTGAGCACGACCCAGACGGCCGCCCACGAGCAGTAGAGCGGCGGGACGATCGTCAGCCCCCTCCCCCGCGCAGGGAGAGGCGCGCCTCTCCGCCGCCTGTTGAGCATCCGACTCTCGGGCGCCGGCTGGGCCCCCGCGAAGGAGTCGGAGAGAACGACGCCCGCAACCGGATCGACCGCTTGGCTCGGTCCCTGGCGTTGGAAGAAGAAGATGCAATCGGGCCACCTTGTTTCGGCCCCCGCATTCGTGACGAGCCCTTCCCCAAAGGGTTCTCGCTCCCTCGGGACACTACTAAGTACAACGGCTCTGTGAAGCCGGAAGATTGGCTGGTCGACTACTCCACTGCCGTCAACATAGCGAATGGCAACAAGCGTGTCGCCGTGAAGTATGTTCCGCTCATGCTCCAGGGCACGGCCCGGACATGGCTGAACAGCCTCAAGCCCTACAGCGTCAACAGCTGGCTAGACTTCACCGAAGTTTTCATCCGCAACTTCACCAGCACCTACAAGCGGCCGCCCAAGCCTCGCCAGCTCTCCCTGTGCATCCAAGGCCCGATCGAGTCCACCCGCGAATACTTAACGCGGTGGGCCGAGCTGCGCAACTCCTACGAAGGGGTTCATGAGGTGCAAGCCATTGAATACTTCATTGCCGGGTGCCGAGAGGGCACCCTACTCAAGCACCGGCTCCTCTACGACGAGCCGGCCACGCTCGACGAGCTGTTGATCATAGCGGACAAGTACGCCACTGCCGACTCCTCCATGAAGTCGGAACTCCGAGTGGATGCGTCAGGAAAAATGCTCCCTCCGGCTCCTCAGACACCGGCTGGTGATTCCAGTCGGCGCCAACAGTCAAACGACAATAAGCGCAAGGCCCCGCAGCCGGCTACCACCAGCCGGCAGGTGGCGACAGTCGAAGACCAGCAGCCAGAAGAGCAGCTCGGCCCCAAGCGCCAGAAGGGCGGCAAGCCTGCCTGGTTGCCCGCCTTCTCGTTTGAGAAAACCCTCGACGCTCCCTGCAAGTTCCACAGCGGCGCGAAGCCATCCAACCACACCACCCGGAAGTGCCACTGGCTCACTCGCATCGCGAGAGGCGAAGGACTGCCTCCGCCGCCTGCTGGCCCGCCGCCTCCGCCTCCCCAGCAGCCGGCGGTCCGACCAGTCAGCGCGATCCAAGACGAGTTTCCTGAAGAGCATGGAGCTTACGTCGTCTTCACCAGCGTGACTGACGACAGGCACAGCCGGCGTCAACAGCGCCGAGAAGTGAATACTGTCGCCTCTGAAGCCCCAGAGTTCATGCACTGGTCGGAGAAGCCAATCAGTTAGAGCCGAGCTGACCACCCGGAGGTGATGCCTTCTCCGGGTTCCTATGCCCTGGTGTTGGATGCCACCTTCGCAACAGAGAGGCGAGCTGCTCGTTTCTCCCGAATTCTGATAGACGGCGGTAGCAGCATCAACATCCTCTACCGCGACACCATGGAGAAGTTGTGCATCAAAGAGAAACAACTCCAGCCCAGCCGGACTGTCTTCCATGGCATTGTGCCTGGCCTATCCTGCTCACCAATCGGCAAGGTCAAGATAGATGTCCTCTTTGGAGACAAGAGTCACTTCCGCCGAGAGCCCATCTGGTTCGAGGTGGTTGACCTTGAGAGCCCCTACCACGCGTTGCTTGGCCGGCCTGCTCTGGTCAAGTTCATGGCGGTCCCCCACTATGCCTACCTCAAGATGAAGATGTCGGGCACCAAGGGCATTATCACCATAGCCGGCGACTACCAGAAGTCTGCTGAGTGTGCTGCAGCTAGCAGTCGGCTGGCCGAGTCACTTGTGATTGCTGCCGAGAAGCGGCTCCTTGACCGGGTTAAGGCCATGGCCGGCAAGCAGCTGGACCTATCGCCAGATCCCAAGGAGTCAGAAGCTCAGGGCTCTTTCCAGCCGGCCAAAGAAACCAAGAAGATACCCTTGGACCCAGAGCACCCGGAGAAGTTCGCTGTCATAGGAGCTCACCTTGACAGCAAATAGGAAAGCGAGCTCGTCGATTTCCTCCGTGAGAATCGGGACATCTTTGCATGGTCTCCAAAGGACATGCCGGGTGTTCCGACGGATTTCGCCGAGCACAAGCTACATGTCAGAGCAGATGCAAAACCAGTCAGGCAAACCCTCCGCCGCCTGTCGGAGGAGAAGAGAGGAATTGTGGGTGAAGAGATAGCCCGGCTTCTAGCAACCGGCTTCATTATGGAAGTATTCTTCCCAGAGTGGCTAGCCAACCCAGTCCTTGTACTAAAGAAGAACAACAAATGGCGCATGTGTATTGACTACACCAGCCTCAACAAAGCTTGCCCGAAGGATCCGTTCGCCTTGCCTCGGATTGACCAAGTGATAGACTCCACAGCCGGATGTGAGCTGTTGAGTTTTTTGGATGCCTATTCGGGGTACCACCAGATTAAGTTAAGCCCGGCCGACCGCCTGAAGACCGCCTTCATCACACCATTCGGAGCCTTCTGCTACCTGACCATGACATTCGGCTTGAGAAATGCTGGTGCCACGTTCCAGCGTTGCATGCAGAAGTGCCTCCTCAAGCAACTCGGCAGAAATGCCCACGTCTATGTAGATGATATTGTGGTGAAGACGGAGAAGCGTGGTACCCTCCTGGAAGATCTCAAGGAAAGTTTTGATAATCTGCGCCGTTTTGAAATCAAGCTCAACCCAGAGAAGTGTGTCTTTGGAGTACCAGCCGGCCAGCTCCTTGGTTTCCTTGTCTCAGAGCGCGGCATAGAGTGCAACCCTGTCAAGGTCAAGGCCATCGAGAGGATGGAGAGGCCCACCCGACTGCGAGACGTTCAGAAGTTCACCGGCTGCTTGGCATCCATCAGCCGCTTCATCAGTTGGCTGGGTGAGAAGGCTCTTCCCCTGTACCAGCTGATGAAGAAGACCACTCATTTCGAGTGGAACGACAAGGCGGACGAGGCGTTCCTCTAGCTCAAGAAGATGTTGACCACGCCGCCCGTCCTGGCCGCTCCGGCTGCCAAGGAGCCCATGCTTCTCTACATCACCGCCACCAGCCGGATGGTCAGTACAGTTATGGTGGTAGAGCGCCAAGAGGACGGCAAGGCGCTGCCGGTCCAGAGGCCCGTCTACTACTTGAGTGAGGTGCTGTCAGCTTCCAAGCAGAACTACCCCCACTACCAAAAGTTGTGCTATGGCGTGCATTTTGCCGCCAAGAAGCTCAAGCCATACTTTCAAGAGCATCCCATCACGATCGTCTGCACCGCCCCGCTTGCGGAGATCATAGGCAGCAGAGACGCATCGGGCCGAGTGGCCAAGTGGGCCATCGGGCTGGCCCCCTACACCATCTTCTACCAGCCTCGCGCCGCCATCAAGTCCCAAGCACTGGCCGACTTCCTCGTCGACTGGGCCGAGACCCAGTACCTGCCGCCAGCTCCAGACTCCACTCATTGGCGGATGCACTTTGATGGCTCGAAGATGCGCACCGGTTTGGGAGCCGGCGTCGTCCTCACCTCTCCCAAAGGCGACAAGCTCAGATACACGCTGCAAATCCACTTTGCCGCCTCCAACAACGTGGCCGAGTACGAGGTGCTAGTACACGGACTCCGGCTGGCCAAGGAGATTGGCATCCGCCGGATTCTGTGCTACGGCGATTCGGACTTGGTGGTCCAACAGTCGTCCGGCGACTGGGACGCCAAGGATGCAAACATGGCGAGCTACCGCTTCCTCGTCCAGCAGATCAGTGGATATTTTGATGGGTGCGAATTCCTTCATGTGCCACGGGCCGGCAACGAGCAAGCAGACGCCCTGACATGGATCGGCTCCACCAGGCAAGCCATACCAGCCGGCGTGTCCCTTTAGTGCCTCCACAAGCCGTCTATCAAGCCTTCCCCGGAATCAGAATCCATCTTCGTGCCGGCTGCTCCCGAAGCAGTCGGTCCCGGCCCGGGGGCTGCTGGAGCCGGCCCGGGGACTTCAGCAAGCGGCACGGGGACTGCAGCAGTCACACCCGGCCCGGGGACTTCGCAACCCGGCCCGGGGGCTGCAGCAACCGGCCCGGGGGCTTCGGCAAGCGGCACGGGGACTGCAGCAGTCGCACCCAGCCCGGGGACTTCGCAACCCGGCCCGGGGGCTGCAGCAGCCGGCCCGGGGACTTCGGCAAGCGGCTCGGGGACTGCGGCAGTCGCACCCGGCCCAGGGACTCTACAACCCGGCCCGGGGGCTGCAGCGGCTGTCCCGGGGACTTCAACAATGCAGCAAGACGCGGTCGACTCCGCCCCACCACCCCCAGACCCAACCGCCCTAGTTTCGGTAACCGTAATGACAGTGGATGAAGTCAAAGCATGGGCGTAGCCCATCCTCAACTTTCTGGTAGGCGGAGAGCTGCCAGTTGATGAGATCTCGGCCCGGTAGGTGCAACGCCGGGCAGGAGCTTACACGATAGTAAACAGAGAGCTTGTCAGGCGCAGCGTGACCGACGTTTTCCAACGCTGCGTCGAACCAGAGAAAGGCAAGGCAATCCTCAGAGACATACACCAAGGCGAGTGCGGCCACCACGCGGCCTCCAGATCCCTTGTCGCCAAAGCTTTCCACCATGGTTTCTTTTGGCCGACTGCTTTGGAGGACGCCAAGGATCTGGTCAAGAAATGCAAGGGGTGCCAAAAATTCAGCTCCAAGCAACATCTGCCGACTTCTGCACTCAAGACCATCCCCCTTACCTGGCCCTTTGCCGTCTGGGGGCTGGACATGGTGGGCCCATTCAAGACAGCACGCGGTGGCATGACCCATCTACTGGTCGCCGTGGACAAATTCACCAAGTGGATTGAAGCAAAACCAATCAAGAAACTAAATGGTCCGACTGCTGTGACCTTCATCGCGGATCTCACCATCCGGTACGGTGTACCACACAGCATCATCACCGACAATGGCACTAACTTTGCCAAAGGCGCCTTGGCCCGTTTCTGCTCGACGCAGGGCATCCGACTGGACTTAGCGTATGTTGCCCATCCACAGTCAAACAGCCAGGTAGAACAAGCAAACGGCCTCATCTTATCCGGTATCAAACCCTGACTAGTCGAGCCACTGGAGCGCTCGGCCGGCTGCTGGATCGACGAGCTGCCAGCCGTCATCTGGAGTCTCCGCACCACTCCGAACAGATCAACCGGTTTCACTCCCTTCTTCCTCGTATACGGGGCCGAGGCCGTCATCCCAACTGACATCGAGTTCGACTCGCCTCGCGTCACCATGTACACGGAGGCGGAGGCGAAGGAAGCACGAGAAGACGGCATCGATCTGCTGGAAGAAGGCCGGCTATTAGCACTCAGCCGGTCCGCCATCTACCAGCAGAGCCTGCGCCGCTACTACAGTCGGAAGGTCAAGCCACGATCCTTCCAAGAGGGAGACCTTGTGCTCCGGCTGATCCAGCGAACAGCCGACCAACACAAGCTCTCGGCCCCTTGGGAAGGCCCCTTCATCATCAGCAGAGCCTTGGGCAACGACTCCTATTACCGCATCGACGCGCAGAAGCCCAGGGCGCGCAAAAGGGACGATTCCGGCAAGGAAGCAGAGCGCCCATGGAACGCAAATCTTCTCCGAAGATTTTACAGTTAAATACAGTATGTACCACGCTACCTTTTGTACTAAGGGCAAAGGCACCGGGTCCCTCGAGGAGCACTCGGGGGCTACCTTTCTTATCTGTATGATAAGTTTCATGCCTGTGAGTATGTTATTTCATTCCTTCGCCCGGCACCGGGTCCGACCAGTCGGCCCGGGGGCTTGCCGCCTTGTACTATGTTGGCTCTACCTGCAGTCGGACAAGTAGTGTGCCGGCATCTAAGCCCACCCTTGCCATAAGCCGCAGCTCGCAGAGCGACTGTCTGGCAGGCAAGAGTCAAAGGCAAGAAATGGTGCTCACATGAAAAATGGCTAAGGACGAAAGCACCCACATAGGCCAAGTCGGCTCCTCGCCTCGCCGTCCGGTTGCTGAGCAGCCGGCCGGCCGGCTTCTCACTTAAATTGCTACGTTCTAAGCGGCCAAAGTACTTGTCTTCCCAAAATGGCCAAGTACTTGACCCGGCCAGCAGACCGAAGAATGGCTGTCTGGCCAGCAAGGCGGCAGCCAAGGGAAAGCGGCAAAGGAAAAAGCCAAAAGAACAGAAAGCAAGACAAGTTAGAGCTCGGCGAAGCACATCTTGTGCGAGAATTAAATCACGTAGCAAGAGGCCCTCGGCCAGCATTCAACAAAGTTTGAATACACCCAGTGGGTGGAATTGCGCGAATTTAACAAAGTTTGTTCTAAAGATTACCAAAGCAGGAAAAGATAAGATAAGTTGGCAGCCTAGGCCAAATGAGCAACAGGCGGGTCCGGCAGGTTGGTGGAGTCGGCGGCGCCAGCTGGTGGAGTGGCCGTCTGGCGAGTCTTGGCTTGGTCGCCTTCAGCAGCAGTCGGTGCACTCGCACGCGGCTCGTTGCTCGAGGCCCGATCAAGCTGAGGCTGGGCGTCCACTCCGCCCTCCGGTGCGTCGCCTTCACCATCCTCATCTTCCTCGTCCTCGCCTTCATCGCTTGAGGCGATTTCTTCCGCCGGGTCCTCGCCGTCATCTGGGTTCAGCCCGAACCAGTCCATCGGCACCTCGGCACCTTCCTCGTCCAGCTCGGGGAAGAAGACGCCGGTGTCGGTGTACTCGGCGATCGCCACCGCACGATGGGTGAGCGCGGGCCCCGCTGCCACCAACTCTTCCATGGCTTCCTGCCGGAACATGGCCAACTGGGCTAGGTCCAGCCCAGGATACCACGCCTTGACGAACTCCAAGGCTCTTCGGGCGCCTGCCCGAGCGGAGGAGCCCCTCCAAGCCTCGAAGCGGCCGATTGCCGCCTCCAACCAGTCGGCGGTCCGACTGGGGGTGCGTGGAGCTTGGCTGCCTGGCCAGAGGGCGGAAACTAGCTGAGACCCGGCACGCTGAAGGCGGCGGAGCAGACGGTGAATCAGCTGTAAACGCGTCCTGACGGCCAGGAGCTGCTCGTTCATGTTCCGAGGCGCGTCGGGCGGGATCTCCACTCCTTCCCTCCTACGCCGGTCGCGCCGCGCCTCGATGGCCTGGCTGACGGCGACGGCGTGGCCAGGAAAGAAGTCTACGCAAAAGAAAAATAGAGATCAGAAGCCGACTCCCGATGCAGTCGGCAGCTATTCCAAAGAAAGAAGCTTACCGTCGATCATGTCCTCAATCTCGCCGTAGCCAGCGGCGAGGATCGCCTCCTTCTCGGCCCACTTTGAGCATTCGACCTCAAACTCGGCCTAAAGGGCGCCTTCCGCCTCCTTGAGCTTCTGGAGCTCTGCCTAGTGCTGGTCCGCCTGGTCCGCCAACTTCTTGGAAAGACGGTCGTGCTCCAGGGCCGCCTTACGGCGCTCCTCCCCTTGACGCGCAGCTCGGTCTGGACTTCACCCAGATGCTGCTGCAGTGTGGCGTTGGCTCCTGCAAAAATGAGAAAGAGAGGACAATCAACAAAGATGACCAAAAAAGAAAGTGGTTGCCCGAAGATCCGGCCCGACTGCTCAGCAGTCGGCCTGAATCTCGGGGGCTACACCCAGCGGGTGCGCTGACGCGCCCCCGCGAGGAAGTAGACAGAATGCTTACGCCAGCTTTCGGTGAGGTCGGCGGTCCGCTTAGCCAACTCCTGGACCTGGGAGTTGAAGGCGGCTACGCGGATGTTGTGGTAGTCCTGCAACGAAGACAAAAGAAGAGAAAACAAGTTAGCACTCGGAACTTACCTTAAAGTTCCGAGCCGCCTGCTCAGCAGCCGGCCCGGAACTCGGGGGCTACACCCAGTGGGTGCGCTGGCACGCCCCCACGGAAGACTGCAAGAATCAAAAAACAAAGCAAAGAAGCATACCCGAACGGCCGTCCGCGTCGCCAAGAACGCCTTCGTACACTGCTGGAGGGCGGCGCCTTGGGCCTGGAGCTGGGCCTGAACGTCCTGCGCGGCCTTGTTCAGCACGCCCGTCCCGCCCCCAGGCATCCATTCTGGTGGGGGGGCACTGGTGGCCTCTGCGTCTAGGGCCGACGAGCTCGCAGCTCCGACCTCCTGCGCCCGCGGCGCCGAGGCCGCCTTCGCCGCACGCCGACGCACTGAAGGGCGGACCACAGGAGTCGCCCCCACCACCAACTCGACACCAACCGGCGGCGCTGATGGCACGTCACGCCGATTGCCTCGGGCCCCGGCAGTCGGCACTTGCGGGGGCACCTCCGCCTCCGAGACGATGGCGTCGCCTCTTCCCCTCTCCGCGACCGGCTGGTCATCGCCGGCTCCTCCAGTCGGCACCGGGATCTCTGGTGCTGGCGGCGCCGTGCGCAACGGAATGACAATTTGCGGGCCCTGGCCGCGCGAGGTTTCTTCCGCTTGCGCCCTAGCGGCCGCGTCTGCCCGAGCCTTGGCGGCAGCATCCGCCCGCGCCGCCCTGGCCGCCTCCGCCTCCTGCCTCTCCACCTCCTCCCGCTCCTCTCGCGCCTCCCGTGCGTTCCTCTCCGTCGCCGCCCGAAGGTCGGCGAGCGGGTCCACGCGGCGGGTATTGGCGGAGCCTTCGGCCTCCCCGATCACGGAAGCAGCGGTAGACCGCTCAAGAGTGAGTGGGGCCCTGATTCAGGCAAGACAAGAGAAAAACTCAGAAAAAGTTTGCAAGGAAGAAGAAAGGAAAACACAGCCAAGCACTTACACGGACACCATCGGGGGCTGCTTCGGGGCCCTCTGGAACTGGGCCGCTCTTGCGGCGGCTTCTTGCCGCCTGGTCGTGGCGGCCGCGTTCTTGGACTTCTTCGGCCGGCTGCCGAACAGCAATGAGCCGGCCCGACGCTTTTTTGGGCCGCCTGGTGCGGTCGGCGCGGCTGAGGAGCTCGCGCCCGCCCTGTCGGTGCCGTGCGGGTGGCGCGGCTCGTTCTCCTCATCGTTGTCCGGCCAGTCCTCAAGGCCGCCTCCTACCCCGGAGCCGCCTGCTCCACCGCCGCCACCTGTGGCGTCGTCCTCCTCCATGGCGGCCGCCACCAAGTCGGGGTCTTCCACGTCGCTCCTCGTTCGATCCGGCATGTACTCCTGACCTGAATGCAGAGCGCCGGCGGCTGACTGGGCCGGGAGGACCTGCACCATGGCCGACTGGTCAAGCGGAAAAACAAGAGCTCGGACCAGCAAAGAGAAAAGAATTACAAGACTCACCGCAGGTGGCGGATGTGCGCGGTCGTACGGCCGCATGCCGAACCGCCAGTCCACCTCCGACAGCTTGCAGTTGGAGATATAGTTGACCAGCCGGACCACCTCCATGTCCGGCAGGTCCCATGTGCACATCCGACACGGGTCCCGGTGCCTGCTCATGCAGCTGATGATGTGAGGCCGGGCTTGGAGGGGGAGCACTCGACGCGTCATGAAGGCAGCCAGCAAGTCCGAGCCCTTCAGGCCCTCCGACTCCGACATCGCCCGAAGTCGGGCAAGGGCGGCAGAGGAGGCGGCCGACAGGGAACTCGGCCTGTACTGCCAGTTGGCGCGCGGCTCGGCCGGCGGGCCGGCTGCGTAGGCCGGCAAGTTGACGTAGTCGCTTGTCGGGTGGATGTTCTTGACGTAGAAATAGGATTTCTGCCACAGCTTGGCCGACTGCAGCAAGGAGATGGGTGGGAAGCGGTTCCCGGTGCCCGGGCGCCGCACCGCCACACAGGCTCCGCATTGAGCCGCCTGGCCCTTGGCGGCGGTGCCCAGCTTGAGGTAGAAGCACTCCCCCCAGAGTTCGAGAGTGGGGAGAGTGTTGAGGTACCCTTCGCACATGGTGACGAAGGCGGCTAGCAACACCACCGTGTTTGGTGTGAGGTGGTGCGGCTGGACTCGGTAGAAGTTGAGGAAGGAGCGGAGGAAGTCGCTGGCCGGAAGGCCGAAGCCGCGAAGGAAATGGGACCGGAAGACGACGCGTTCATCGTCCTCCGGCGCCGGCGAGATTTCTGCTTCGGGGGGAACATGCACCTGCACGTTCGCCTCCTGGGGCAGCCGCCGTGTTTGACGGAGGAAGAAGAGATGGTCATCGTGGACGTTGGAGCCGTCCCAGTCGCCGGCTCGTGAGCGCGCCATGGACGAAGGAGCTCGTCGCAGGCTCGGCGCGGTGGTGAGCAGGCGAGGCTGCGGCGGAGCAAGGAAGCCGTAGCGAGAGGACGCTCGACGACGGCGGGCTGCGGCAGCACTTTGACGACATCGGAGAAAATGAAGAGCGGCGAAGAGAGAGGAGGGCGCGTGTGCATCTGCCGCCCCCCTCCTCCCCCTACTAATAGCCCCAGGTGGCGAAGCCGAGGGGACGGGGGCGTGGGGGATCGTGGGATTAACTACGCCCACTCCCCCACGATCCCACTATTGCGGCACCGGTAAAGGCGCGTATTAACTACCACAGAAGTCCAACAGTCCGCCTCGTGGCCGACATGTGCGGGCGGCAAGCCTGACGCCTGGCTAGCATGCCACCTAGTCCCCACCACGACGTTTCGAAATCGCCAGGCGGCCTGCCTGGTCATGGCCGACACCTACCAGTCGGCACCTCGGAAGACGGACGGAGCAGAATACCAGACGACCCGGAATATGAAGCTGCTGAGGCTTCTCGCCCCTTCAGCCGCAGCGCCTCATCAGCTTCGGGGACTACTGTCGGAGTAAATGACCACGGGTAGCCCCATCAGCTCCCTTTGGTATTTCAAGACATCGGGGCAGGCTGCGCCCCTCAAACATCAGGGACAAGTGCCGCCTTCTTGAGGCCGGTTGGTCCAAGCAGCCGGCTGCTGGGAGGCGGCGGAGTCCACAAGACGGCTATGAAGTGGGCCGACTCCTGGCAGGCGGCCTCCGGGGATGCCGAGTCCTAGCAGGCGGCCCCTCGCGCCGTCAAAGTCAGTGCCAACATAAACATGATGAGACAGGGCATGGCTATAGTACAGGCCTGCCACCCCCGAATCCAGGGCAGGGCGTGGCCACAGTACTGCGTACCGAGCAGGCATCCTGCGCCTAGCGCATGACTGTTGCCATGCCACTCATGACGTCACCCATGGCAGAAGGAGCCATGCTCCCATGACAGGCGGTCAGTACGGCCCGCAGGCGGCGGGCCCTCCTTGTCCGTGACAAGCCAGAAGGCGGCAAGCCCAGACCAGTCGGCTCAGTGGGAGGCCGGCTCCCAGCAGGCGGCCCTCCTCCTCCCTCGAAGTCCATGCGCCATTAACCAGATACGACGGGGTATGGCTACAGTGAGTTCCCGCCAGGCGGCGGGACCGTATCCACGCTCCCCCTGACGAGGCCTTCGTCATCAGGGGTAATGCTACAGCATAAAGCCGTCAACGTGGCCCGTGGACGGCGGGACCCACCTATCGGGTGAGATCGCGGCAGTCGGCGGACCCACCAGGCGGCGGGCCCCGGTGGTCGGTGGAGAAGCCGGCGACCAGTGACACTGACTGCCGGGCCCCGCATCTGGCCATATTACCGTTGTACCCCTGGGGGGTAGGCTTATATAAACCCCCCAAGTCGCCCCATGCAGGGGGTTGGCAGTTGGCTCTTTGGCAGAGGCCTCGTCGAGCACTCACAACACCACACACACACGCGGAGAGAGTGGAGTAGGGCTAGCCTTGCCCTTCTTCCTCCTCCAGCCAGGTAGCTCAAGGAGCAAGCTTGTAGCCACCTGTTGAAATAGTGATCATGCGGAGACCCCGCAGAGCAGGATTAGGGGTGTTATCTCCTAGGAGAGCCCCGAACCTGGGTAAGATTCGCAAGCGTACGCGGTCTCGCTCACTCCCGCTTCTGGAGCTCGGCGACGTACTTTTGTCCCCATCCACGATAAGCCATCCCCTGCCATATGTCGCACGATACCCCCGACAGATAGTGGTAAATCGGTAAGAGACATCATAGATCGCACCATATCTAATAAAGTACGGTTACGACGTTCAGACACACCATTACGCTGTGGTGTTCCAGGTGGCGTGAGTTGCGAAACTATTCCGCATAGTTTTAAATGAAGACCAAACTCGTAACTCAAATATTCGCCTCCCCGATCAGATCGTAGAAACTTTATTTTCTTGTTACGATGATTTTTCACTTCACTCTGAAATTCTTTGAACTTTTCAAATGTTTCAAACTTATGTTTCATTAAGTAGATATACCCATATCTGCTCAAATCATCTATGAAGGTCAGAAAATAACGATACCCGCCGCGATCCTCAACACTCATCGGACCGCATACATCGGTATGTATTATTTCCAATAAGTCTGTAGCTCGCTCCATTGTTCCGGAGAACGGAGTCTTAGTCATCTTGCCCATGAGGCATGGTTCGCAAGCATCAAATGATTCATAATCAAGTGATTCCAAAAGTCCATCAGCATGGAGTTTCTTCATGCGCTTTACACCAATATGACCTAAACGGCAGTGCCACAAACAAGTTGCACTATCATTATCAACTTTGCATCTTTTGGCATCAATATTATGAATATGTGTATCACTACGATCGAGATTCAATAAACCATTAACATTGGGTGTATGACCATAGAAGGTTTTATTCATGTAAATAGAACAACAATTATTCTTTGTCTTAAATGAATAACCGTATTGCAATAAACATGATCCAATCATATTTATGCTCAACGCAAACACAAATAACATTTATTTTAGGTTCAACACTAATCCTGAAGGTAAAGGGAGTGTGCGATGGTGATCTTATCAACATTGGAATCACTTCCAACACACATCGTCACCTCGCCCTTAACTAGTATCTGTTCATTTTGCAACTCCTGTTTCGAGTTACAAATCTTAGCAACTGAACTGGTATCAAATACCCAGGGGCTACTATGAACACTAGTAAAGTACACATTAATAGCATGTATATCAAATATACCTTTGTTCACTTTGCCATCCTTCTTATCCGCCAAATATTTGGGGTAGTTCCACTTCCAGTGACCATTTCCTTTGCAGTAGAAGCACTCAGTTTCAGGCTTGGGTCCAGCTTTGGGCTTCTTCACGGGAGTGACAACTTGCTTGCCATTCTTCTTGAAGTTCCCCTTCTTTCCCTTGCCCTTTTTCTTGAAATTAGCGGTCTTGTTAACCATCAACACTTGATGCTATTTCTTGATTTCTACCTTTGCCGATTTCAGCATCGCGAAGAGCTTGGGAATCGTTTTCGTCATCCCTTGCATATTATAGTTCATCACGAAGTTTTAGTAACTTGGTGATAGTGACTAGAGAACTCTGTCAATCACTATCTTATCTAGAAGATTAACTCCCACTTGATTCAAGCGATTGTAGTACCCAGACATTCTGAGCACATGCTCACAAGCTGAGCTATTCTCCTCCATCTTGTAGGCAAAGTACTTGTCAGAGGTCTCATACCTATTAACACGGGCATGAGTCTGAAATATCATTTTCAGCTCTTGGAACATCTCATATGCTCCACGGCGTTCAAAACATTTTTGAAGTCCCGGTTCTAAGCCGTAAAGCATGGTGCACTAAACTATCAAGTAGTCATCATACCGAGCTTGTCAAATGTTCATAACGTCTGTATCTGCTCTTGCAATAGGTCTGTCACCTAGCGGTGCATCAAGGACATAATTCTTCTATGCAGCAATGAGGAAAATCCTCAGATCACGGACCCAGTCCGCGTCATTGCTACTATCATCTTTCTACTTAGTTTTCTCTAGGAACATATCAAAATTAAAACAGGGGAGCTATACGCGAGCTATTGATCTACAACATAGATATGCTAATACTATCAGGACTAAGTTCATGATAAATTAAGTTCAATTAATCATATTACTTAAGAACTCCCACTTAGATAGATATCCCTCGAGTCATCTAATTGATCACGTGATCCATATCAACTAAACCATGTCCGATCATCACGTGAGATGGAGTAGTTTTCAATGGTGAACATCTCTATGTTGATCATATCTACTATATGATTCACGTTCGACCTTTCGGTCTCAGTGTTCCGAGGCCATATCTGCATATGCTAGGCTCGTCAAGTTTAACCCGAATATTCCGCACGTGCAAAACTATCTTGCACCCGTTGTATGTGAACGTAGAGCTTATCACACCCGGTAATCACGTGGTGTCTCAGCACGACGAACTGTCGCAACGGTGCATACTCAGGGAGAACACTTATACCTTGAAATTTAGTGAGGGATCATCTTATAATGCTACCGCCGTACTAAGCAAAATAAGATGCATAATAGATAAACATCACATGCAATCAAAATATGTGACATGATATGGCCATCATCATCTTGTGCCTTTGATCTCCATCTCCAAAGCACCGCCATGATTTCCATCGTCATCGGCTTGACACCTTGATCTCCATCGTAACGTCATTGTCGTCTCGCCAACTATTGCTTCTACAACTATCGCTAACACATAGTGATAATGTAAAGCAATTACATGGCGATTGCATTTCATACAATAAAGCGACAACCATAAGGCTCCTGCCAGTTGCCGATAACTTTTACAAAACATGATCATCTCATACAATAACATGTATCACATCATGTCTTGACCATATCACATCACAACATGCCCTGTAAAAACAAGTTAGACATCCTCTACTTTCTTGTTGCAAGTTTTACGTGGCTGCTACGGGCTTCTAGTAAGAACCGTTCTTACCTACGCATCAAAACCACGATGATTTTTCGTCAAGTGTGCTGTTTTAACCTTCAACAAGGACCAGCTGTAGTCAAACTCGATTCAACTAAAGTTGGAGAAACGGACACCCGTCAGCCACCTGTGTGCAAAGCACGTCGGTAGAACCAGTCTCATGAACTCGGTCATGTAATGTCGGTCCAGGCCGCTTCATCCAACAATACGGCCGAATCAAAGTAAGACGTTGGTGGTAAGTAGTATGACTATTATCGCCCACAACTCTTTGTGTTCTACTCGTGCATATCATCTACGCATAGACCTGGCTCGGATGCCACTGTTGGGAACGTAGCATGCAATTTCAAAAAAATTCTACGCTCACGCAAGATCTATCTAGGAGATGTATAGCAACGAGAGGGGAGAGTGTGTCCACGTACCCTCGTAGACCGAAAGCGGAAGCGTTAGGTTAACGCGGTTGATGTAGTCGAACGTCTTCACGATCCAACCGATCCAAGTACCGAACGTACGGCACCTCCGTGTTCAGCACACATTCAGCACGATGACGTCCCTCGAGCTCTTGATCTAGTTGAGGACGAGGGAGAGTTCCGTCAGCACGACGGCGTGGCGACGGTGATGATGAAGTTACCGGCGCAGGGCTTCGCCTAAGCACTACGACGATATGACTGAGGTGTAAAACTATGGAGGGGGGCACCGCACACGGCTAAGACAATTGATCTTGTGTGTTCTAGGGTGCCCCCTGCCTCCGTATATAAAGGAGGAGAGGGGGAGGCTGGCCGGCCCCTGTAGGGCGCGCCAAGAGAGAGGAGTCCTACTAGGACTCCAAGTCCTAGTAGGATTCCACTTGGTGGAAGGGGGAAGAAGGAAGGGAGAGGGAGAGGGAGAGGGAAAAGGGGGCCGCGCCCCCTCCCCTAGTCCTATTCGGACTCCCCAAGGGGGGGGGGGGGGGCGCGCCACCTCCTCGTGGCCTGCCCTCTCTCTCTCTCTCCTAAGGCCCATGTTGGCCCATTACTTCCCCGGGGGGTTCCGGTAACCCTTCCGGCACTCCGATAATTACCCGGTTCCTCTCGGAACTCATCCGGTGTCCGAATAACATCGTCCAATATATCATTCTTTATGTCTCGACCATTTCGAGACTCCTCGTCATGTGCGTGATCTTATCCGGGACTCCGAACAAACTTCGGTCATCAAATCACATAACTCATAATACAAATCGTCATCGAACGTTAAACGTGCGGACCCTACGGGTTCGAGAACTATGTAGACATGATCGAGACACATCTCCTGCCAATAACCAATAGCGGAACCTGGATGCTCATATTGGCTCCTACATATTCTATGAAGATCTTTATCGGTCAAACCGCATAACAACATACGTTATTCCCTTTGTCATCAGTATGTTACTTGCCCGAGATTCGATCGTCGGTATCATCATACCTAGTTCAATCTTGTTACCGGGAAGTCTCTTTACTCGTTCCATAATGCATCATCCCGCAACTAACTCATTAGTCACATTGCTTGCAAGGCTTCATATGATGTGCATTATCGAGAGGGCCCAGCGATACCTCTCCGATACTCGGAGTGACAAATCCTAATCTCGATCTATGCCAACCCAACAAACACCTTCGGAGACACCTGTAGAGCATCTTTATAATCACCCAGTTACGTTGTGACATTTGATAGCACACAAGGTGTTCCTCCGGTATTCGGGAGTTGCATAATCTCATAGTCAGAGGAATATGTATAAGTCATGAAGAAAGCAATAGCAATAAAACTTAACGATCATTGTGCTAAGCTAACGGATGGGTCTTGTCCATCACATCATTCTCCTAATGATGTGATCCTATTTATCAAATGACAACACATGTCTATGGTCAGGAAACATAACCATCTTTGATAGACAAGCTAGTCAAGTAGAGGCATACTAGGGACACTCTGTTTGTCTATGTATTCACACATGTATCAAGTTTCCGGTTAATACAATTCTAGCATGAATAATAAAAATTTGTCATGATATAAGGAAATATAAATAACAACTTTATTATTGCATCTAGGGCATATTTCCTTCAAAATCCCTAGGAAATCAATCAATGTATAAAATGGGTCGAATGATCTCTGTTTTTTTTTCAAACCTTAACACGACACTCCTTTGGTCACATGTTCACTGCAGAAAAAGTTTGACATGCCTCAGAGTGGTGCGGGATATGTGCCTCTGTGTGTGTGTGTGGGGGGGGGGGGGAGGGGGCGGCAGTACACTACTAGTCGCGAGCTTCTGTGATGTGGGATTTATTGATCATTTTGTGAGTCATGTTTATATGCCACATCAAAGTCGTGAATTGGTTATTTAAAGCATTACACAACCCTTTCATACATACATGTTCGGGCCACATGCATGCATTGGTGGTCCTCTCGGACACTCCCTCGTGTGGTTAGCAGTGACATGCCCATTCGTTAGCCCGCAAAGGTTTTCAGTTTCCACCGACAATGAGAGGCATCGGACCGAAGGTGGATTCATCTTGGCATGTGTGTTACTGTGTGGATCATGGTGAGATTCCATATCAAAGTTCGGGCACGTGCGTGCACATGAGACCCTCCCACCGGCTCGAAGTGAGGGGGCTACGCATATCGTGAACCTCTGTGTAGTGCGTTTCCGGTTTGCGAAGCATGTGCCATGTCAAAGCTGTGCATTGGGTATTCAAACATGACACAACACACGACAACATGCATGCACGCGATGGTTGTCCTATGACGCTCGCGTGTGACTCTCTCTGTGGGCCCGTGAGGTCTTCGTCGATCAATTGAACGTACAATGAGAGAGAGGTTAATTTGACCAACAAGGATGGTTCTTTTTTTGTTTGTGTTATGTATGTGCATGGTAGGAGTATGTAGTACATGTCAAAGAGGGGGCACCATGTATACTCTCTATATATGTGTCATAACCTCGCTCCATGTGGGGACTTTCGGTTCCCGAGGTAGGTGCCACATCAAAGTTGTGCATTGGTATTCAAACATCATGTAATACCATGCAGGCTGTGGTTGCCCTATAGGAACTCACTCGCGTGCGGTGCTTCCATCTGTGGGCCTGCGAAGTTGTCCTCCATCACTTTGACCCAACGAGAGAGAGGTTAATTTGACCATCAAGGAATGACGATTCTTTTTGGTTTGTGCTATACAGTATAAGTATATATATATATATATATACCACGCGTCGAATGGGGGCGTAGCACGTACCACGCATCATGAACCTCGCTCTCTGTGGGGACTTTTCGGTTTCCAAGGTATATATATATGGTGCCACATCAAAGTTGTGCGTTGCGTATTCAAACATCACACAAACACCTCTTTGGGCCACATGTAGACGGTGGTACGTAGTCCTATATAGGATGCTCACTCGCGTGCGATGTAACGCTTCGTTCCTGTGGGCCCGCAAGGTCGTCGTCCATCACTTTGACCCAATGAGAGAGAGGCACATTCGACGAACAAGGAGGATTAATTCTTTTAGGGTTGTGTTAGGGTAGGTGTATATATATAGTACATGTCGAAGGGGGAATGGGACCAACATATACTAGGTCTCACATGAACCTCACTCTGTGTGGGCACTTTGCGGTTTTTGAGGCAAATGCCACATCAAAAGGTTGTGCATTAGGTATTCAAACATCAGAACCACACACCTCTCCATATAGATGTTTTGGCACACATGCAAGCGATGGTGGTTGTCCTGTGGCACTCACTCACGTGGTTATCGGTGATGCTTCCATCTGTCGGCCCGCTTCTTTCACCTACAACGAGAGAGGTTAATTATTTTGACTTAGGAGGGGATTAATTTTTTGTTTATCTCGCGATACAGGTCATGATGTGAGATTACATATATAATAGCGCATGTGTACACATGAATCCATCCCGCTAGATCGGGGGGGGGGGGGGGGGGGGGGGGCAAGCACACGACACGTCATGAACCTCTTGCTCTGTGTGGGGACCTGTGCGATTTTGAACGCACGCACCACATCAATGTTGTGCATTATGTATTCAACACACATATGCATGCATCATGCACGTCCATAAATATGTCTGGGACACATGCATGCAATGGTTGTCTTTGGACACTCTCACTCGCTTGGTTATGGGCGGCAAGCCTATATATATTCGTGGGCCCGCGTGGACGTCCATCATTTCGACCGACGACAAGAAAGGTTACCAGGGTGGATTCTTATTCTTTGGTTCATGTTACCGTATAGTAGGTCGATCATTCCAGGCCTAATTAAGTTTGAGCGCATGCATTCTACACATCGTGAACCCTCGTTCACTGTGGGGATTTTACGGTTCCAAAGCATGGTGCCACATCAAATTTGCGCATTGCATATTCAAACACCGCACACACCACTTCCATATACATAATTGGGCCACATGCACAGAGTGGGTTTTTTCTTCAGACAGTACTACGTTGCGAGGTTATCGGCGACAAGCTAGCCCATTTTTGCAGGGCTGTGTGGACGTCCATCACTTTGACCAACAACGAGCGAGAGAGGTTATGCGATCAAGTTGGATTCTGTTTGGTCCGTGTTGCAGTACGTCTTGGTGAGATGCCCTTCCCCCGACACGTATGTGTGTGTGTGTGGGGGGGGGGGCTATTTCGCACTACCTGCAACCTCCGTGGGTTCGGGGAAGTCCGGTTATTTTGTGAGGCACACATGCCACATCAAAGTTGTGAATGGTAGTTAAATATCACACCACACCCTTTTCATACATATAGTATAGGGCCACCCGCAGGTGGTTCATATGTGGTCTCACCTATCTCCCGCCACAAACACACATTTGTGGGTCGGCACACGTCCACCTTTGTCCGGAAGCGAAAGGGGAAGTTTGACCATATATATGATGGACTCCCATAGGTTTTGTGTTGCGGTAGGGTGAGATTTCAAACCTAACTATCTGGGGGCATGCATTCGTAGCTAGGATTCCCTTACCGCCGACACGAAGTGGGGTTCGTAGGGGGTGGCTGACTAGCAATACTATGGCTTTGTGCGACAGGTGCCACATCAAAGTTGTGCATTGGGTATTCAAACATCAAACCACCCTTTTCATACATATATTTGGTCCACATGCAAGTGTGTTTGTGTTCTGACCCTTTCCCGCGTTATTCTTTTTGCCAAATTTATCAACATCACACGAGTTGGATGCAGAAACCGTCTGCGATTGGGTACGCAACAGACACGGTTCGGTCAGACTACCCGTGTGCCACGCCCGTGCCCCTGCAGTCACTCACATCAGCACAGTAGATTGGTCTCCACGAGGCTTGCCTCCCGCTCTAAAAAATATCTACTGGTTCGTAATCTCGAAAATATCTACCGCCTGGAAGGTTTTTATGTTTGATAGCACACGATTAGTATGTGCGGACCGTGTGCGATGTCTGTTACTCCCGCTCTGCTTTAATCCCTTGATTCAAATTTTCTGTAGCCCCGGCATTTTACTCCTGCCTCTGCAACCCTCGCAAACTCAAAAATATCTGCTCGCCCTTGATTCAAATTTTCAGTAGCCCCGCCTTGTTACTCCCGCCTCTGCATCCCTCGCAATCTCAAAAAAATCTGCTCTCCCTTGATCCAAATTTTCAGATGCCTCGGGATTTTACTCCCGCCTCTGCATCCCTCACAATCTCAAAAATATCTACTCGCCCTTGATCCAAATTTTCAGTAGCCCGACATTTTACTCCCGCCTAGTAAAATTTTCAGTTGCTGCGGTATTTCATCAAACACCACCTTGCCCCTCCTACACACACACACACCCCACACACTCCCCAAAACTTCTGCTCACACAGACACACACCACTCCTCCCTCGCTCGAAACCATTGGTAGGTCGCCGCCAGCGCCGCCGCCTCCATCCTCAAGCTCTGCCTGTGTGCCGGGGAGCTCGAGGAGCCAATGGCCCAAAAGAGGTTTATCGCGGCCTCTTTGCCCGACGCCGGCTAGGTGGCCGCCGAGGTGTCCCCGTCGTCCTCTGCGGGCTCTTTATTGATCCACCATCGCCGGTCGCCGGATCCGCCCGCCACCGCGCCCCTATGCCGGTTTGAGGACTTGCCCATCCTCCCTCGGGTCCGGCTGCTGACGAGGTCCTACCTCGGGGTCCGGCAGCGGCGGTGGGGGACATGGGTCGCCGAGATTACAGATCAGGAGACCCACACCCGCCGGTGGCTCGGTAGCTTCCACATGGCCAAGCTCGCGGCCATGGAGTATGACCGCTGACAGGTCCGCTAACACGGCGCTGCGGCTAGGCTCAATTTCCCCTTCGGCACATGTCCGGTTGACCTCGTTTGGCCGGAGCCAGGGGTGGTGAGCATGGCTATGGCGTGGGAGGACCGCGAGGCGTGGGAGCGCCTCGAGGCCGAGGCCGCCAACGAGGCCTACATGCAAGAGCTCCACCGGCAGCACCCGGAGCTCGTGGAGGCGGAGCGGGTGATCTTTGCCGACGTGGAGGGCGGCGTGGTTATCATGCTCTCCTTCGATGAGGAGGTCGAAGGCGGCGAGGGACGGCGGCGCGGAGGGCGTCGAGGTGGGCGGCGAGGACGAGGAGATCGATGTCGACGAGTGGAGGAGTGTCTTCCCCAATGACCCCGACGATGGCACTGGCCTGGACCCGGCTCGCGGGACACCGTACATGACGAGGAAGGATTGGCTCGACCTCCACTTCGACCTAAAGTAGTTTAGTTTAGTTTAAATTTATTTTTTATGTTCGGTTATGCAAAACTATCTATGTTTATATTTGAATGCATGCTACTTTTGGTTGAACCTGCTTTGAACTTGATCAAATTGAAGTTTACAATGTTAAGTTTAGGGGATCGACTAGAAACGGCCAAAAATTGCTGGAGTATATATATATCCACTAAGGGTTTTAGTCCATTAACTTTTAAAGGATCGGCTAGAGATGGCCTTATGCCTTGTTTATTTCAGTTCTTCACAATGTGATGCTCTATATGTGCAACTATTTGCCGTGCTGTTCAATTTCATCAATAACAGTTTCAACAATACCACTATGAATTACGATATTTGGTTGCTGTTAAGGATGTTGCAGTTAACATGCCTTTTCATTTTTTTAACAATAACTAGTGTACTTTAGACCTGCACAATACCAGTTTGAATGAGTATATTTGCTTGTTTTTAAATGTTATGCCTGTTGCAGTTAACACACCTTTCCACTTCTTGTTTTTCTTAACTAGCATGCTTAAACCTGCACACTGAAGCTATCATTTGTAGATTATGTTGTCTACCATGGATATATTTGGTTGATGTTTAGCCTATTGTGCTTAACATGCCTTTATATGTTCTCATACCGGACAATATTGAGAACAGATACTGTTTTCCATCGAGGTTAGTTTCATCGCATTGCTTATATGTACTCACTGTTCAGGATATCGGTAGCTGGTACCATATAGCCTGGGGGCTGATAAGGGATTAATCGTCGAATCAGACATTTCACTGAATATATCTGTAACCCATTTATCGGTAGGTTAACTAGGGCCATATTTAATATATCTGAGGCTACATAGCAACATGCATTGTATTGAATGACTAAATATGCAATCCCAGGCTACATAGCAACAAGGAAGAGTGTTACCTTAATGTTCTGATAATGTCTAGATATACATGTAATAAGATCTTATATAATGGGATGGATGGAGTGTTGTACTACATCATTTTGCAATTGTTGTTTAGCTTCTAATATTAACTGGTGCTTTTAGGTACATATGTCATTGCCAAAGATCCACACTTCGACCCTTTCTGCGTATGGGGCAAAGAGATATTCATGAACCATCATCAAGTGAGGAAACTGATAAAGATTGTTATTAAAATGGGTCAAAAGATGTGAATCGAACTATTTGTTTACACTTTATGCAAGACAACAGTGAACTGCAGGATGGTAAGTAAGAACTCTGTAGCCTTCGTTTTACTGCCCGTAATGAGTTGTGTTAGATGGCAATGTCTGAATCTTTTTCCTTTGCAGTGGATCCTGAAGCAGTTTACTCAAGATTACCTCTCAAACTACATGATTGGCGGCCGGCCATCACAAGTGGTTGGACTAGAGTTGTGCATGCCTTCTGCATCGAGGAGAGAAAAATAGGGCCATTCTGCTTCACCTTGTTCAGCAACCAGAATGTCTCTCGCCTCTTTCTTTACCATCTGTAATAGTACAAGTATACAACCCTGGTTCATCATTCTTTATTTGGTGCTTATGTAATTCTTGAACATATGTACCTGTGAATCGAATAATGCATTGGTTGTTTGCACTTGATGGATATGAATAAAGCTATAGCCTACTTTCAAATTCAAATTAGGAACAATTTTAAATAGCATCAATTAAATTAGGGTGAAATTACGCTTTGCAGGTCATTACGGCACACACGGTCTATAAAGCATAGCGTGTGTGATATACATCATAATCCGGCACGGCTCGCGGAGAGGAAACGTGTGTAACCATGCACACAGTTGCCGTTTACAAAGCGTGTGTGATGTCAGACAATATCACAAACGGTGCGGGCAAACTAAACGTTTGTGATAGTTGCCTTATCCTACACGATTTGCAACCATGAACTGTTTCTGATGTGGTACGCATCGTAAATGTTGCACCACAGAATAGCGTGTGTGATAGTTATCATGTACGACGATGTTACGATGGTCCGACGTTTCGTAATCCTATCCGACACTCGTACGATGATTAGCTAATCTTCTTAATTAGTTATCGCATACGGTTCGGGAAAAGTGAATGTGTGTGATTGTCTACTTATCATACACGTTCTATAATCGTGAACAGATTGTGATGGGCCTCGCATCATAAACGTAGCACCACAGAATACCGACTGCGATGAAAATGCGAGCACAAACGAGTTGCAAGGATGGAGCGTTTGGGATATTCGAGATATCAGAAACAGTTTTATAGGGACAACTGTATGCATCAAGGCTCCCTATCCCCGACGGTTTTTGGGTCGTGTGGGAAGGACCCCCGTATCGCACACACTCACTTGGCGACGGTTCAAAACGCTGTCGCGGAAATTGGTTAAAAACCGTTTGTATAGCACCTCACTGTACCAGTGTGGTACTCCTCTTCCCTTATTCATGCAAATCTTACGTGTCTGCTTGCACGGTATTCATCCCACAGAAGACACTAGTTGACCGCTTCTTCCTGCACCTTCTTCCTGATACTAGATGTTCCTAGTAACTCGCGATGCACAAGGTTTCTCCTCATATACTATTTCACCTTAGCTAGAGGTCCGTCGCCCCCCTGGATTTCAATTCCTGGTCAATTGATTCCCAATTATAGGAAGCATTCCCCAGCGTAACAGGCGCAAGTCCGTCTGTTACGCCGGGGAAGCAGCGCCTCAGTGTTTATATTAGGGGTGTGTGGGGCCTAGGAGCTGCTGGCGCCCGATCTGGAGGTCAGCCGGGCTTAAAGGGATGGCCGGGGGGCGCAGCCAAGCACGGCGGTGGTGTGAGGTCGAGGGGAGGGTGGGGTGAGGGAGTCCTGGATTTAGGGGTCCTCGGGCGTCCGGGCTATGTGACGTGGGCCGGACTGATGGGCCATGAAGATACAAGACAGAAGACTCTCTCCCGTGTCCAGATGGGACTCTCCTTGGCATGGATGGCAAGCCTGGCGTTCGATATGAAGATTCCTTTCTCTATAACCGACTTTGTACAAACCCTAGTCTCCTCTGGTGTCTATACAAACCGGAGGGTTTTAGTCCGTAGGGGTAATCATAATTAGACAGGCTAGACTTCTAGGGTTTTAGCCATTACAATCTCGTGGTAGATCAACTCTTGTAATACTCATATTCATCAAGATCAATCAAGCAGGACGTAGGGTATTACCTCCATAGAGAGGGCCCGAACCTGGGTAAACATCGTGTCCCCCGTCTCCTGTTACCATCGACCTTAGACGCACAGTTCGGGACCCCCTACCCGAGATCCGCCGGTTTTGACACCGACATTGGTGCTTTCATTGAGAGTTCTGCTGTGACGTCGAAGACAGGGTTGATGGCTCGCCTTGTTGTCAAGGACAATATCACCTCCAGAGGAGCCCTGGCCTCAAGCCAAACCCTCCGGTTGGGCGGCTTTATCATGACCGCCTGTCCGGCCGTTAAGCCGACGATGACTTCTCGGGTCATCGAAAATAGCCTCCGCGTTGACTCCGAATACTCCAAATGGATGGATCCGACGGAGTTGTCGTCTTTAAACGAACTCCTGGATCGCATCGCCGCCTTGGGGGTCGTTACAGACTACGATCGGATTGGGCTTAAACCCGATCAGAGAGAAATCAAATCTCCACCGATCACCCATCAGATAGCAGTGGTAGAAGAGCAAAACAACAACTCTTCCCCCGTGTTGAGGACGAACTATGTTCGGATTTCCGAGCCCGAAGAGCCGGATACCTGTCTGTGGAACAGCACGCCCTGTCCTCCGAACCTAGAATCAGACGATGGGCCCAAAAAATCAGTTGATATCCCGGAGCCCGAATTATTAAGCTCGGAAGTTTCTCAAACTCCGGATCCTAAACTGGGTCAGGGTTCAGATTCAAAGACACCCACCCACCCAGACAGACGCGACCTCATGTACGTACGACAGCAGTCTCAGGAAACAGTCCATCACTTTTGGGCCAGATTCCTCCTTGTCAAAGACAAGACTGAAGATTGCCGCGACGAAGACACGATCTCAGCATTCTGCAACAATTGCACGGACGAAGGAGTCCTCAACGCCATCAACCGCCGTCGCGTATCACACTTCGCTGACTTGGCAACCATAGTATAGAAGTACTGCGCAATGGAAAGCGCCTGGAAAACTCAGGCAGCTCGTCGGGAACCACTGGTTTCCACTCAACCCCTCGTCCGAGCAAAAAGGATGCACCCCCATGGGGTGCCCGACCCAATAGTAAAGAAATCCAAGCCTATTACAAGGCGTAGAACCGTTCTGGAGGGATGGCTCGATAGGCCATGCAAAATACACACAACACCGGATACCGTACCGACTCACAGCCTTAGAGCATGTTGGATACTCCGGCAAGTGGCCAAGAGCGGCGAGGATATCCTCACCAAAAACACCTCAGAACAACACCCCCCAGAAGATGACAACCTCAGAGTATTGACGGTCTTCGAGACCTTCGCTTCAAACAATAGGCGCAAAAGGGCACTCCGCGACCTCGCCGAAGTCTGCCAAGTCACAACAATAAACCCCTGGAACGACACGGCCATAACTTTCAATGCCAGTGACGAACCAAAATCCAGGACAGTCCGGGCACCAGCTGCCTTGGTCCTCAGTCCAATCGTGGACGGCTTTCGGCTCACCAAAGTACTCATGGACGGTGGCAGTGGACTAAACCTCATCTATGAGGACACGCTCAACAAAATGGAAATAGACAGGCGCCGCATCGAGCAAAGTAGCACGACCTTCCGAGGAATCATTCCTAGTTGGGAGGCGCGGTGCGTGGGAAAAATCACATTCGATGTGGTATTCGGCACACCGGAGAATTACCGGTCCAAAGAGATGACCTTCCAAGTGGCCCCTTTCAACAGTGGATATCACGCCCTATTGGGGCGAGATGCATTTACACGCTTCCAAGCTATACCTCATTACGGGTACATGAAGCTCAAGATGCCTGGGCCCAATGGTATTATCACCCTTTCCAGTGATCCGGACATAGCACTCCGCGCCGAAAACAAAACCGCATCCCTGGCCCTCGAGGCATTGTCCGAAGCCCTCGCGACCGAAGAATTAGCCGCACTGCGCTCCACGGTGGATAGGGACGACGTAATCCTGGACAAGCGACCCAAATCCACCTCCTTCAAACCAGTAGACGAAATCGTCAAATTCCAGGTCCACCCAATGGGCCCCAAGAAGATAGCCTCTATCGGGGCACAGCTGGACCCAACGGTTGACGCTGCATTACGAGCGTTCCTACGTGAAAATTGGGACATATTTGCCTGGCACCCTTCTGATATGCCAGGAATCCCACGCAGGTTGGCCGAACACAGCCTCAATATATCGAAGGGACACAAGCCGGTCAAACAAACACTGCGGTGCTTTTCCGACCCAAATGACAAGCTATGGGGGAGGAGCTGGCCAAGTTAATCGAGGCCGGATTCATCAGAGAAATAAAACATCCGGACTGGCTAGCAAACCTGGTGATGGTACCAAAGAATGATAAATCCTGGCGCCTATGCGTCGATTTCAAAGACCTCAACAAAGCCTGCCCCAAGGATCCCTTCCCCCTCCCCCGCATCGATCAGATCATAGATGCTACTATAGGACATGACTCACTGTGTTTCCTCGATGCATACTCCGGATACCATCAAATCAAAATGAAGGAGTCCGATCAAGCCGCAACGGCATTCGTTACCCCATACAGGCCTTTCTGCTTCAACACTATGCCCTTTGGGCTTAAAAATGCCGACGCTACCTACCAACGCATGATTCAAACATGCCTGGAGAAACAAATCGGCAAGACAGTTGAAGCATACGTGGATGATGTCGTCATCAAAACTAGACACGTCGAGTAATTAATAGACGACTTACATCTCACATTCGACAACCTCCGTGCATATGACATCAAGCTCAATCCGGAAAAGTTCATTTTCGGCGTTCCCGCTGGAAAGTTGCTGGGCTTCATTGTTTCCAGTAGAGGAATTGAGGCAAATCCAGCCAAAATTCGAGCTTTGTCACAATTGGTTATACCAACTGACCTTAAACAGGTCCAAAAACTAGTCGGATGCGTGGCAGCTTTAAGCCGCTTTATCTCCAGACTCGGAGAAAAGGCATTGCCACTCTATCGCCTTCTCCGACACACCGATCACTTCGAGTGGACGGATGCAGCAACGGCCGGACTGGAAGAAATAAAGGCTCTTTTAGCAAGCAACCCAATCCTGGTAGCGCCAAACGTCGGCGAACCAATGTTGTTATACATCTCCGCGACTCACCAGGTGGTGAGCGCAGTGCTCGTCGTTGAACGAGAGGAGGACGGACACAAATTCCCTCTTCAGAAGCCGGTATACTATGTATCGACTATCCTCACACCTTGCAAATCCCGGTACCCTCATTACCAAAAGATAGCATACGCGGTCTTCATGGCATCCCGGAAGCTATGACACTACTTCCAAGAATGCTCAATCACGGTGGCTTCCGAAGTACCACTCAATGACATAATAAACAACCGCGACGCTACGGGCTAGATTGCCAAATGGGCCATTGAGCTCCTGCCATTCGACATAACGTATAAACCGGGCCGAGCCATTAAATCCCAAGTGTTGGCTGACTTCATCGCCGAATGGACAGAGGCCGAACTCCCTAAAGAGTAGGGCACATATTCCAACTGGGTCATGTACTTCGATGGCTCTAAGATGCTGGCCGGTTTGGGAGCGGGCGTCGTCTTAACATCCCCAACGAGAGACACAGTCCAGTACGTACTCCAAATCTTATATACAGACTCCAATAATGCAGCCGAATACGAGGCCTTACTGCATGGTCTTCGGATGACCGTCTCCATGGGCATACAATGTCTGGAGGTGCGCGGGAATTCAAATCTCACAATATCCCAAATAAACGGAGACTTTGATGCAAAAGATCCGAAAATGGCGGCCTATCGTAACGCCGTACTCAAAATATTAGCCCGGTTCGAGGGACTCGAGTTCCATCATGTGGCTCGAGAAAGTAATCAAGCGGCGGATGTCCTTGCTCGCATGGGAGCCAAGCGCGACCCCGTCCCGCCTAACATCTTTCTGGAACGGCTCTTCAAGCCATCCGTGGTGTGGCAGGATGAAGGCGGCAACACTAGCCCGGACCCGATCATATCCCCTGAGTCCGAGCACAATACCGATATCATCGGGGGCTCAGCCACCGAAGCAACACCATCGGCCCATCTCATAATGGCAGTAATTGCCCCAAGGACCAAACCCTTCTTGGCCTACCTTAATAGGCGAGAGCTCCCTGAGGATCCTAACGAGGCTCGCTGCATTGTCCGGCGCTCGAAAGCCTACAAGGTCCATGACGGTGAACTCTACAAGAAAAGCGCTACCGGAGTCCTTCAAAGATGTATCTCCGAAGAACAGGGGCGACAGCTCCTGGCCGAAATCCATGCTGGCCTTGGCGGTCATCACGCCGTGGCTCGGGCCCTTGTGAGTAAAGCCTTCCGTACAGGTTTCTTTTGGCCTACGGCCCGAGCAGATGCACAGGACCTTGTCCAACGTTGTGTCGGATGCCAGCTTTTCGCTAATCAAAGCCATATGCCGCCTACTGCGCTACAAACAATCCCCATTACATGGCCTTTCGCGGTCTGGGGGCTTGATATGGTCGGACCCCTTAAAGGGGGAAGCCACAAGAAAAAATACCTGCTGGTCATGGTAGATAAATTCACTAAGTGGATTGAGGCCAAACCGGTTAAAACGGCCGAAGCCGGACCAGTGATAGACTTTATATCCGGTGTCGTACACCGTTATGGTGTTCCACACAGCATTATCACAGACAATGACTCTAACTTTACGGCCGATGAGGTGAAAACCTAGTGCGCTAACGTGGGCATCAAGCTCGATTATGCCTCCGTCTATCACCCGCAAACAAATGGTCAAGTCGAACGAGGCAATGGTCTTATTATGAGCGGCATTAAGCCCAAACTAGTGCGGTCTGAAAGAATCAGACAAGCACTGGGTCGAGGAGCTTGACTCCGTACACTGGGGGCTGCGGACCACACCCAACTGCACTACCGGATACACACCGTTCTTCATGGTGTACGGCACAGAGGCCATGTTGCCCTGCGACATTATGCATGACTCACCACAAGTGCGCATGTATGAAGAGAGAGAGGCTGAGCTTGATCGGCAGGACAGCTTAGACGCCCTGGAGGAGGAGCGCAGAGTTGCAAAGGCCCGTTCTGCATTGTATCAACAACAGGCTCATAGATATCACAGCAGAGAAGTGCGGGCCAAGACTTATAATGTTGGCGAACTCGTTCTACGCTTGCCAGAGAAGAAAAAGGACAAACTCAAGCCCAAATGGGAGGGTCCCTTCATCATTGACGAAGTTCTCACTGGAGGAGCATACCGACTGCGTGATGCATCAGACAATCGCTTGGAGCCGAACCCATGGAACGCCGCCAGACTCCGAAGATTCTACGCCTAGAGCCGGACTCTTTGTTCGTCTTCTTCTCCCTTTTTGTCCATTACCTTTTTTTTCCTCTCTTTCATTTTTTTTCTTTTCTCTAGCTTTAAGCTCTTGAGCGGCTAAACCGCGCACCTATGACGTATACATCCTTGAATATGTACGTCCATAATACCTGGGGGCTTCTTGTACAGAAGCTTATTATTATTATTATTATTTTCCGAGCATCAGGCTCACCACATATGTGTCTTTTCCTCATATGTACCTTTTCTTCACCATTATATGCATCGTTATGACTTAAGTTTTGGCCAAGCTGGGTTGCCTGGCTCCTGTGCTTATGCCCTATGTTCCCGTTAGTTCGGCTAGGGCATAAAGGGAGCACCTCTGCGATTGTTACTGCCGGGTCATCCGGATGTGTACCTCAGACTGGGTGAAGCCGAAAGCTAGCGTTCTTAAGGGAATATTCGGTCGGCGGACTAAAGATGTTTTTTCAATCATTACACTATGAACCCCCAGATGCTATGTATACTGCGATTTTTTAATCACAGTTCGGACATGAACATTAACGCATGTTCACCCAGGGAAAGGAACCCGTAACGGAACTATTCTCTCTGGAAGATGTTTCTTACGATCATACATAATATAACATAACTAGCCGGATACAACTTGTCTGTTCAAGCAATTATGACCCCTACGCCTGGTTTCCACACATACCCTGGTTTATATTACCGTGCGGGTATTCGGAAACACTCCGCACCTTCGGGTCTGGAGGTCGAAGCGAAAAGGTCCGCCATGACAATCGTTTTACAATCCGGCTAGGGACAAATTTGTCAATCGAAGCACATAGTCACTTAGACTCAAAAGCTTCTTCCTCTATGCCGTCCCGCAGGCTGTCTAGCTTACAATCCTGTTGGGACAATTCGGCGGCTACCTTTACTTGGTCATATACTAAACTAACTGGAACCTCTTTTCCGTCTGATCCTCGAGGTCCGACCCGAGCCATATGATTCGGATCAAGCTTGGTATACCGTGTTTTCACCATGGCCCAGGCCTCTCGCGCACCTTCTCGGCAGGCCGATATCTTCCATAAATGGAAACGCCTCCTCGCTCCTTTGAATAGCTGCACAAGTTCCTCCATACTTCCTGGAGGGGAGGCGGATGGCCACAAGGCCTTGGCAACACTCCGCATTGCCTGCCGAGCTCGCTCGTGCATTTGTGACAGCGCTTGTAGCAAATCGCCTGAAGATCCGGACATTTCCTCTTCGGGATGGCCGGTCAGGATACCTGTAGACATAAATCTATCAGTTCCTTTCCTCGCCGAATTACATGGAGGTAAGTTTGAAAGCATACTGAATATGCCGCCTCGTAGCCTCTTATTTTCCTTCACGGAGTCAGCTAGCTGGGCTCGCACATCTTTCAGTTCTTCGCCCAGCAGGGTGTTGGAATCCTGCTGCTTGTTTTTATCCTCCCTGACCCGTGTCAGCACATGTTCGCCCGCGGCCAGTAGCCTTTTGGCTTCTTGTTTATCCGCTTGCGCGATTTTAAGTGCCTCCTTCAGCTGATCTGATGATCCTGCCATGAGATATGCAACACTGTTAGCATTACTGGTATATGATTATATTTTCTCGATGGAGGGGAACATTACCAGGCGACGCCTTCTTGGATTTCTCCAATTCGGCGGTGGCAGTAGTTAGCTGAGTCCGACACTTTTCCAGTTCTTGAGACAGCAGGTTGTTCTTCTCTGTAAGAACCTAGTTATACAATGATCCTTAAATCAGTTGTATCAACTGCTTCAAGTCTCGGGGGCTACTGGTATATAATTATCAGGTTTGTACGATGTGAACTTACCCACATATCTTTGAAATGCTAGTCTGTGGCTCTAGCAAGCCCGTCTCGAGCAGCTCGGATGGATGCACCAGCCGAGCTGAAGGCATTGAATGCCTCTTTTGTAAAGCCGGGGTCGCGAAGAGCGGCCCTCCGGCGCCGATGATTCATGGCGCTCTCCACTTCTGAGTTTGTGACGGATACATCATCTGAATCCTCTGTCAAAGGACAATCCAGCATCACTCCCATACCGGCCCTCGTCCTTATGGCAGGTTCAGGGGCCTGGCTGTTGGGAGCATGTCCTGCAGGACATCCGGACATAGTCCGGTGAACGCTCTTCCTAATGGGACACAAACAGACAATATCACAGTTGGATGTGACTACTAAGGGGCATATTTACGAAGCCGTACCTCTTTGACGACGGCTTGGTCATGACTTCATTTGCCTTCCTCTTCGAAGGCTTGCCCGATGTAGGCGCCGTTCTCTTTTGAGTCGCCTCTGGTGCGACATGGCGCACCGAGCGCCTCCCCTTTGGAACACGAGATAGTGTGGTGGGTGAGGCAGAATGAGGAAGCTCTTTCGGAGGAGAGGTCTCCTGATTACTTACGTGTGAGGCAGGAAGGAGGCCGGGATAGTCTGCTATAATGGCCACTTCTGTGCCATCGTAGCTCGCCTGGTAAAATACCCCTTCCTCTAGCTTCACAAATATGTCCGGATCCTCCTCGGATCCGGGGTCAAGATCCCGGTTACGGTCCTCCAGCTGTGGAGCGGGGCTGTAGATCCCCGTGACGGCCTTTCGCCATTCCTGTTACAAATGGACGGGTTAGTATCAGTCAAAAGTGACTCATGGAAAGGATTGAGTATGGTGGTGGGATTAAAACTCACCCAGCTGGGAGGGTTGTACATGGAAAATCCCTCTCGGCGTTTAAGACGAATAAATTCCGCTTTCTCCCCTTTGTACAGATCGGCCAGTATTTTGGCCAAAGCGGCGGGGGTGTCCGAACTTTTCCGGCCACAGCGTGAGGCGTCATCTTCCCCATTGTAGTGCCACATAGGGAGCCCTCTAAATTGGAGTGGCTGGACACCCCGCACTATGGAGATCGCCATTACCTCGATTATTGATAATCCGGACTCGGCGAGCGTCTTTATCTTGCTCATTAATTGGTGGATTTCCTCACTATCTTCCTCCTCGAGGCTCCTAGGGCGCCAGCTGTGGCGTTTCTTCAAAGGAGCGCTGGAAAATTCAGGGAGACCCCTTCGGATTGGGTCAGGGAGAGCGACGTCCTCAATATAAAACCACTCGGAGGGCCACTCCTCGGATGCCTTCTTCGGTGTTTCGGATAGGTATCCGGTCCCGGCTATGCGCCATACTTTGGTGCCGCCCACCTCGAATATGGATCCCTCTTGGGTACGAGGGACGAGGCAGAATAGTTTTCTCCATAAATCAAAGTGGGCTTCACAGCCTAGGAAAAGCTCGCAAAGGGCAACAAAACCCGCGATGTGCAAGATAGAGGCTGGCGTGAGGTTGTGCAGTTGGAGGCCATAGTACTCCAGGAGTCCTCGGAGGAAAGGGTGGATTGGGAACCCAATGCCTCTTAGCAAATAAGAAATGAAGCACACCCGCTCCCCCCTGGTTGGATTAGGGAAATTTTCCGCCAAAACTTCGCCTGAGAAGGAAGTCAAACCTGCTCGAACAGGGACTAGATCCGCGGGGGGAAGAAATCCCTGTGTTTGGAGCTCCACTAGCTGATCATGGGATACAGAACATCTTTCCCAATCGCCTTTTTTGGAGCCATGGGGGTGGGTGGAAGAACCGGGAGCACTAGCCATGTTGGAATGGTTTCTCCTAGCAAGCTTTGAGGATTTCCCGCTTGGCATGGAATGGATCTGAAGATCCAATCTCTTTGAACAGACATGGTCAGGGAGTTATATGCAAAGATACCCCGACCTCTCGTATTCGCTCGACACGTGGAAAATGAAGTCATGAAGGCGTGGAAGCCGATGAGCACGGCATTAAATGGAAGGCCGAATACAGCTCCTTAAGTCAGGTACTTCGAAGTAATCGGAGGAGGAACCCGCCTTGCAATGCCGAAGACAATCTGCGCTCCGGACACATCGTCATTGAAAGCCTGGTTCGGGGGCTACTGAGGGAGTCCTGGATTTAGGGGTCCTTGGGCGTCCGGGCTATGTGACATGGGCCGGACTGATGGGCCATGAAGATACAAGACAGAAGACTCTCTCCCGTGTCCAGATGGGACTCTCCTTGGCGTGGATGGCAAGCCTGGCGTTCGATATGAAGATTCCTTTCTCTGTAACCGACTTTGTACAAACCCTAGTCTCCTCCGGTGTCTATATAAACCGGAGGGTTTTAGTCCGTAGGGGCAATCATAATCAGACAGGCTAGACTTCTAGGGTTTTAGCCATTACGATCTCGTGGTAGATCAACTCTTGTAATACTCATATTCATCAAGATCAATCAAGCAGGACGTAGGGTATTACCTCCATAGAGAGGGCCCGAACCTGGGTAAACATCGTGTCCCCCGTCTCCTGTTACCATCGACCTTAGACGCACAGTTCGGGACCCCCTACCCGAGATCCGCCGGTTTTGACACCGACATGGGGCGACGGAGGCAGGGGTCTTGGCTGGTGGTCGCTGGCGGTTCGAGAAAGATCGTCAATAGTGACTGGCGGGAGGTAGACGAAGGCCATCTGCCCATTCCTTGCAGATCGGACGGTTCAGAAAAAAATCGACTAACCTATTTATTTTCAGTCGACTGTTATTTTGATAGGACCACATGTGATGGTGTGCTGGAGGAGTACCTGCATTTCCCAGCCATCCCTGTGCTCATATATTACAAAATCATATGGAGTAGAATCTAATTTCGTTTGCCATGCAATGTTGTAGAGCTATGAGCTATCATATGTCTCCTGTCATTTATTTTTCAGCCACCTGCTATCTGCTACTTTTGCAGTGCACTAGTTCTGCACACACTTCACTCATACTCTCACTATTGTTTTTTTTAAGCATGGGTATTTCAGCCTCTACCAAACTGTTGGTAGAAACACGAAAGAAAAGAGAGAAGTCGCTCCGGCTTTGTATGCGGGTAGGCAAGACACGTTTCAGCACTTTAAAAGGTGCAGTGTCAGCAGATGGAGACGGTAAACGTAGCTCTGGAGTTGATGATCTCGCTGCCATGAGACAGCATCCCAAGTGCTTGCTTTAACTTCGCGGTGTCATATGTGGTTGCATGTTGCATATGGTGTCTAGCTTGTATTCGAAAGGCCGAAGTCGGTCTTTATTAAGATAAGGAAAGATATTTTTTACATGAACCACCATCCCGGGAGCACCAGAAGCCAAATAGCTAGTCAGTGCACTGGCCAAGCCAGTGACAAGCCCAACACAGACAGGCATCACCTACAAGCCAACTAAAAAGCCACGGTGGTGGCGAAGCAGCCCGCCTCCCACCAAGCTCTCGGGTCCTCGATGATCATGCTTACCACTCTAACCGGGTGTCTAGCTTGTATTGCTTCCAATTTGGTTAAATTGCATCTGCTTAGCTTACACATTATACCTTCGAATATGACATGCCTTCCTGTTTTTGGTACATACTACTACATCTATCTATTAACCATGTTCTTACATCAAACTAATGTTCTTGTGTATCCCTCATCAATCACCTATGATGAGACAGTCAGGCCTGTGGATTACTGTGAGAAAAGATCCTCTTTTAAAGAATGCAGTGTCAGCCTCCCCACATGATTCTCAAGAAACAGCAAGGCTAGATAAAGATAGTCAACGTAGCTCTGTAGTTGATCACCGCATTTCCCCTACACCACCATCGCAGGTGCTTGCTCTCACTTGGCAGTGTGATATGTGGTTGCATGTTGCATATGGTGTCTAGATTGTAATTCTTCCAATCTGTTTAAATTGCATGTGCTATTCTGCTTAGTTTATACATTATACCTGTTAATGTGACATGCCTTCCTGTTTTTGGTACATAGTACATCTGTCTATTAAGCATGCCCTTACATAAAACTACTGTTTTTTTGTATCCCGCATCAATCAATTATGACGAGACACCTTTAGTATATGCAGTGTGATATTGGTTGCATCTTTCATATGATTTATAGCATGCACTGCTTCTAATTTGTTGAAACGCTATTTATCATGGGACGCTTTTAACTTGGCAGAGTCATATTGGTTGCATCTTTCATGTGGTGTCTAGCTTGCATTGCTTCTAATTTGTTGAAATGGCTTCTGCTTAGTTTACACAAATAGTTGTGAATATGCCATGCCGTCCTGTTTTTCGTACATATTCCATCCTCGTATCATGTGTTTGCTTTACACCAAAGTAGTGATTGTCAGTTTCATGCATGAATGAGTTGTGAAGAGTGAATTTTATTGCTTTTTCTTCTCGGGTTTACTTGACAATGCAAAATCAATAAAGCGGAAGGAAATTAGCAAGGCATTGGATAAAGGTGCTCCTCCCAACCAACTGAAATGGAAGGCCTCTACAGATTCTACTCCGCCATCCCCCCAACAAGATTTGCAAGACAACACATGCATAGACACTCAACGTAGCTGTGCTGATGATGAGCACGTCTCCCCTAGTCCACCATCACAGGTTCTCCCTCTAACATGGCACTGTTATATGTGGTTGCATGTTATGTATGATGTCTAGCTTGTATTGCTTCTAATTTTGTTGAATTCCATCTGCTTACTTTACACATTATACTTGTGAATAAGACACGTGTTCCTGTTTCTAGAACATACAATATCTGTCAATCACACCATGTTCTTACATCAAAGTACTACTGTTGTGTAACCTGCAACGATAACTTATCATAAGACACGTTTAACTTGGAAGTGTGATATAGGTTACATCTCGCATTCTTTTCTAGCTTGTACTACTTCTAATTTGTTGAAATGGCACTTATGACGAGATAGTTTTAACTTGGTAGAGTGATATTCGTTGCATCTTTCATATGGTGTCTAGCTTTCATTGCTTCTAATTTGTTGAAATGCTTTCTGCTTAGTTTACACATCATAGCTATGAATATGCAATGCTGTCCTTTTTTCTTACATATTCAATCGTCCTATCATGCGGTTGCCTTACATTAAAGTAGTACTCATCAGCATCCTGCATGAATGAGTTCTAAAAAGCAAAATTTTATTCATTTTTCTTGTGGGTTTGACTTGACAAGGCAATAAAATTAAGTAAGAGGAAGGAAAAAACTAAGGCAGGGACCGATGGCGGTCTTCAGGCGAAACCGGCATGCCAGGTGCTTTCTCTAGCTTGGCAGTGTGATATTGTCTTGCATGTTGCATATGTTGTCTAGCTTGTATTGCTTGTAATTTGATTAAATTATTTCTGCTTAGTTTACACAAATAGTTGTGAATATGCCACGCCGTCCTGTTTTTCGTACATATTCCATCCTCGTATCATGTGTTTGCCTTACATCAAAGTAGTGATTGTCAGTATCATGCACAAATGAGTTCTGAAGAGTGAATTTTATTGCTTTTTCTTGTCGGTTTTACTTGACAATGAAAAATCAATAAAGCAGAAGGAAATTAGCAAGGCAGTGGATAAAGGTGCTCCTCCCAACCAACTTAAATGGAGGGCCTCTACAGATTCTACTCCGCCATCCCCCCAACAATATTTGGAAGACAACACATGCATAGACACTCAACGTAGCTGTGTTGATGATGAGGACGTCTCCCCTAGTCCACTATCATAGGTGCTCCCTCTAACTTGGCAGTCTTATATGTGGTTGCATGTTATGTATGATGTCTAGCTTGTATTGCTTCTAATTTTGTTGAATTCTATCTGCTTACTTTACACATTATACTTGTGAATAAGACACGTGTTCCTGTTTCTAGAACATACAATATCTGTCAATCACACCATGTTCTTACATCAAAGTACTACTATTGTTTAACCTACAACAATCACTTATCATAAGACATGTTTAACTTGGGAGTGTGATATAGGTTACATCTCGCATTCTTTTCTTGCTTGTACTACTTCTAATTTGTTGAAATGGCACTTATGACGAGACAATTTCAACTTGGTAGAGTGATATTCGTTGCATCTTTCATATGGTGTCTAGTTTTCATTGCTTCCAATTTGTTGAAATGCCTTCTGCTTAGTTTACACATCATAGCTGTGAATATGCAATGTTGTCCTTTTTTCTTACACATTCAATCGTCCTATCATGCGGTCGCCTTACATTAAAGTAGTGCTCGTCAGCATCCTGCATCAATGAGTTCTGAAAAGCAAATTTTTATTCATTTTTCTTGTGGGTTTGACTTGACAAGGCAATAAAATTAAGTAAGAGGAAGGAAAAAATTAAGGCAGGGACTGATGGCGGTCTTCCGGCGAAACAGGCATCCCAGGTGCTTTCTCTAGCTTGGCAGTGTGATATTGTCTTGCATGTTGCATATGGTGCCTAGCTTGTATTGCTTGTAGTTTGATTAAATTACTTCTGCTTAGTTTACACAAAGAGTTGTGAATATGCCATGCCATCCTATTTTTCATACATATTCCATCCTCGTATCATGTGTTTGCCTTACATCAAAGTAGTGATTGTCAGTATCATGCATGAATGAGTTCTGAAGAGTGAATTTTATTGCTTTTTCTTGTCTGTTTTACTTGACAATGCAAAATCGATAAAGCGGAAGGAAATTAGCAAGGCAGTGGATAAAGATGCTCCTTCCAACCAACTGAAATGGAGGGCCTCTACAGATTCTACTCCGCCATCCCCCCAACAAGATTTGGAAGACAACACATGCATAGACACTCAACGTAGCTGTGTTGATGATGAGCACGTCTCCCCTAGTCCACCATCACAGGTGCTCCCTCTAACATGGCACTGTTATATGTGGTTGCATGTTATGTATGATGTCTAGCTTGTATTGCTTCTAATTTTGTTTAATTCCATCTGCTTACTTTACACATTATACTTGTGAATAAGACACGTGTTCCTGTTTCTAGAACATACAATATCTGTCTATCACACCATGTTCTTACATCAAAGTACTACTATTGTGTAACATGCAACAATCACTTATCATAAGACACATTTAACTTGGGAGTCTGATATAGGTTACATCTTGCATTATTTTCTAGCTTGTACTACTAATTTGTTGAAATGGCACTAATGACGAGATAGTTTTAACTTGGTAGAGTGATATTTGTTGCATCTTACATATGGTGTCTAGCTTTCATTGCTTCTAATTTGTTGAAATGCCTTCTGCATAGTTTACACATCATAGATGTGAATATGCAATTGTGTGAATAGGCAATGGCACTAATGAAGATAGACCTTTAACTTGGTAGTGTGATGTTGTTTGCATCTTGCATATGGTTTATTTCTTGTACTGCTTCACATTTGTTGAAATGCTAGTTATGACGAGACACTTTTAACTTGGCAGAGCGATATTTGTAGCATCTTTCATATGGTGTCTACCTTGCATTGCATTGCTTCTAATTTATTGAAATGCCTTCTGCTTAGTTTACACATCATAGTTTTGATTATCTCATGCCGTCCTGTTTTTCGTACATATTACATCTTCCTATCATGCAGTTGTGTAACATCAAAGTTCAGTTCGTCTGTATCACGCATCAATTTGTTCTAAAGAACTAAATTTTTATTCCTTTTTCTTGTCAGTTTGACTTGACATGGCAAAGAGAAAGAGGAAGGAACACAGAATGGTAGGGGATGGTGTTAGTACTCAGGACGCACGGAAATGGAAGCGGAAGAATTATGCAGATTCTGCTGGTACTGATGGTGCAATAGAAAGTCAAAGTCCACCGGAAAATTGTACAAACACGGTATCCCCTGCTACACTAGCTACAAAACAATCCAAACACAAACGAATAGCTGCCACCAAACAAGCAACGACAGCCCTAGTTGTTGCAACACCTTCTTCAACAATACCAACATCTGCACGAGTTACTCGTTCGGTAACTCTGCTAGCGGCAAGTTCCCAAGCTCCCTTGCCACCAGACACTACTTCTGAAGCACTCTTGACACAAGCCGAGTTGGTAAGATCAGATGAACCTTGTGAGCTTTAACAGCAAGAAGGTAGTTGCTCGAGTCAAGTTACAGTTGCATGCTTCTTTATATGTAGTCTCATAGTTTGATGTACACTAACACTTCCCATGTTCGTTGTTGAACTAGCACCTAGGCGCAAGAGGAAACAGACATCAGGGATAATGCTCGGCAGGTTAACTAAATCTAGAGGAGGAAGAATGGAGATCCGTTTTGAGGCAGGTTTAAAAAGGACACGTGATGCTACAGAGTTAGCCAAGTTAGTATCAGAGGCAGCCGTTGCCGTCAGGTGTCATGCACGTATCCTCCCAATATGGATTCAGTACATGAATGACAAAGACGAAGCCCAATTTAACACCTTCCTCGACCATTTATCTGTAAATATTGTTATGTATGGAAATTAGTAATATCCTCTTGCTCTATCCCATACTTTCTAGGTTGGTGGTAATGAGACTCCCATAATTTTCAACAGATGAGATTCAAGTTGGATAGCCAAGACGATGCAACCAGACAAGCATGCACCCATGTTCTCAAGTCTGCTCTGCGACAGTATTGGTATAACTTAAGGGGAACTCACTTTGAAGGCAAGGCTAATAGTGAAATTGCCCAAACATCGCCAGTGGAAAATATATCGGATGAAGACTGGAGCGGCCTTGTTAAACACTGGTTTGATCCAAAGTATCAAGTACGTTATATATATGTGATCAGATCAGATGTTGAACTCCTATTTACACATGTGCCTCACAAATCTATCTTCTTGTAGGTGAACTGTTCAAAGAACAAGGCCAACCGTACGAAAGTGAAATTCCAACAGACGACAGGATCTCGTAGCTATATTGCACATTGCAAGGCTCTTGTAACTAGCTGCTGTTTCACTCTTCTCGCTATGCCATATTATCAGATCTATATTGACTTGTTCCAAATGCAGAGGAAAGCCCTCAATGACCAAAAAGTACCAGAACCAAATGTTGTGGAAATCTTCAAGGACTGTCACACCAGCAAGACGAAGGGCATGACTACACCAGTCAAAGCCGCCATTGTAAGTCCTTAATCCTCATGCCTTTTAACTACTACTTACTCTGACTTGTGCATTGAACTGCACGGTTTGCAGCCAATGTCTATTACTCTTTTTAATTTTATACACAATTGTCTTAGCGTATCATTGCACCTTACAAGGTATAAAAGATAGGAGAGATGTTCCTTTGATCTTGATCTGTAATCTAGTTCCATGCTGGACTTGTCTACACAATGTTACAATTGCCTGTTTGTCTGTTCTCAGTTGTTTTGTGATATGAATGATGTCATACAATGCTTACTGTATTATAAACTTTGTCTCTTTTGAAGGAAATATGCCCTAGAGGCAATAATAAAGTTGTTATTTTATATTTCCTTATTCATGATAAAGGTTTATTATTCATGCTGGAATTGTATTGATCGGAAACTTAAATACATGTGTGAATACATAAACAAATACCGTGTCCCTAGTGAGCCTCTACTAGACTAGCTCGTTGATCAAAGATGGTTAAGGTTTCCTAACCATGGACATGTGTTGTCATTTGATAACGGGATCACATCATTAGGAGAATGATGTGATGGACACGACCCATCCGTTAGCTTAGCATAATGATCGTTCAATTTTATTGCTATTGCTTTCTTCATGTCAAATACATATTCCTTTGACTATGAGATTATGCAACTCCTGGATACCGGAGGAATGCCTTGTGTGCTATCAAAGGTCACAACGTAACTGGGTGATTATAAAGATGCTCTACAGGTATCTCTGAAGGTAATTGTTGAGTTGGCATAGATCGAGATTAGGATTTGTCACTCCGAGTATCGGAGAGGTATCTCTGGGCCCTCTCTGTAATACACATCATAAGCTTGCAAGTAAACAACTAAGGAGTTAGTCACGAGGTGATGTATTACGGAACGAGTAAAGAGACTTGCCGGTAATGAGATTGAACTAGGTATGAAGATACTGACGATCGAATCTCGGGCAAGTAACATACCGATGGACAAAGGGAATTACGTAGGTTGTCATTACGGTTCGACCGATAAAGATCTTCGTAGAATATGTAGGAGCCAATATGGGCATCCAGGTTCTGCTATTGGTTATTGATAGGAGAGGTGCCTCGGTCATGTCTACATAGTTCTTGAACCCGTAGGGTCCGCACGCTTAACGTTCGATGACGATATAGTATTATATGAGTTATGTGTTTTGGTGACCGAATGTTGTTCGGAGTCCCGGATGAGATCATGGACATGACGAGGAGTCTCAAAATGGTCGAGAGGTAAATATTCATATATACGGTAGTATTCGGACACCAGAAGTGTTTCGGGGGGGTACCGGGTACTTATCGGGTCACCGGAAGGGGTTCCGGACACCCCCGGCAAAAGATATGGGCCTTATGGGCCAAGAGGGGAAACGCACCAGCCACAAGGGGCTGGTGCACCCCCCATATGGGCTGGCCTAGGAGGAGAAGGAAAGAGGGGAAGGGAAAGGAAAGAGTGGAATAGGATCCCCCCTTCCTTCCTTCTCCCCCCTCTTTCCTTCCCCCTCCGACAAATATGGCAGGGGGGGCGTGCGGCTTGGGAGGAGCCCAAGTAGGATTCGGTCCTACTTGGGGTGCCCCTTGGCCTCTCCCCTCCCCCTCCCATCTATATATATGTGGGAGGGGGGCGCCTAGCACACACCAGACAATTGCCTAGCCGTGTGCGGCGCCCCCCCTCCACCGTTTACACCCCCGGTCATATTTTCGTAGTACTTATGCGAAGCCCTGCGGAGATCACTTCACCATCACCGTCACCATGCGGTCGTGCTGACGGAACTCATCTACTATCTCGACGTCTTGCTGGATCAACAAGGCGAGGGATGTTACCGAGCTGAACGTGTGCAGAACGCGAAGGTGACGTGCGTTCGGTACTTGATCGGTTGAAGCGCGAAGAAGTTCGACTACATCTACCGCGTTGTGAAACGCTTCCGCTTATGGTCTACGAGGGTACGTAGACTCACTCTCCCCCTCATTTCTATGCATCTCCATGGATAGATCATTGCGTGTGCGTAGAATTTTTTTTGTTTTCCATGCAACGTTTCCCTACATCTTTATCCTTAGCTGTCAATACAATGTGAAGAAATAGACAATACATTAGCCATGGTACATGGTCATATGTTTGGAACCTAGTTTTATTATGTACTTTGTAGTAAAATACAACTAATATTTTACACGGGTTCAACAGAATAAGTTTTGTATATAGACCAAAGCTATTCTGTTTGGTTTTGCTGCCTCCTTAATATATTCTGTTCTGGTACTACTAATGTAAAAACTCAACTTTTCAGCAAGCTATGGAACAAATGGTGGAACCGCCACCTTCTGAAGGTGACGAGGCAACTATAACCACAATGTCACCTCTTGCTGCAGTGGGTCAGTACCTGTCCACTAACAGTGCCAAAAGCACGTTCTTGCGTAATACTAGGTTGGTTGTTAAGGCAATCTCATCCAAACTGCCTCATGATCAAGATATGCAAGCTCAAAACAATGTTACATCTGCGCTCCAGACACAAGTGCAATCCCTAACAGAGACCCTTTGTGAAACAAGGACAACCATTGTTCGATGTTGTCAAGATATGCATGGTTTTGAAACCAGACTATCAGACATTTGCTATTTTGTTCAGGAGCCTAGGAGAAATGAAGGCAAAGGTTATGGTGCTCCATCGGACAGTACAACATGAAAACGTAACAGTCAGGTCAAATGAACTGAGCTTCTGAACTTCTGGTGGCGCATTTATCTGCTGGACTGTTAACTTTTATGCCAACCTTCCTTTTGTTTTATGGTTGTAATTTGTTTTGTTGCGATACAAAATTTGTTCTTAACATGTAGCGACTGGCTGAAGAAAACAGCAAGCCATTTTTGTATAGTGTAGGGTGTTCCCTATATTTGCACTAGTGGCGAACTTTGATGCTCAGTGGATGTAATCTGTGCAATCTCCTTAATAACCTAGCGTTAGTTTCTGTCTTTTTTATTTCCCTAGTCTTATTTTTCCTTGGTTTGCTAGTAGCCGCAACAACCATGGGCCAGATAGGGTCCGTGGTTACCTTGAGCCTGCTACGGGCCATAGGATCAATGGGCCTCCTACGGGCTGTCGGATAAATGGGCCTCCAACGGACCATAGAATCAATGGGCCTCCTACGGGCCGTTGGATAAATGGGCCAAAATGGGCCGTAAACAGGCGTAATTGGTATCGGGCCAGCACGGTAACAAGCCATTAACAGGCCAAAAGACAACAAAGGCTTAATTCAGTCACAGGCATAATGGGTCGTTAATGGGCCAGAATACATGACGGGTTGGAAACGACGTAACGGGTTAACAGGCCACAAACGGGCCGATTCTAACCACGGGCTGAATTTGGCCCATTAAGAGAACAGGCCTGTAATGGGCCGAAAGTAATCAGGGCCGGAAAGGAGCCCAAGAATGTATGTGCCGTTAGTAGGCCGAAAGCTAACACGGGCTGGAAACGACCCATGTGAATCATGGGCCGTTAAATGGGTATAAAGAAATTTACTGTTTATTATGGGCCAGAGTCACCGCGGGCCACTAAAGGGCCCAAAGATACGAAAGGCCTCATATGGGCTGAAAGACGTCATGGGCCATACATGGGCCAAAAGAGAAATGGGATGGTATTATACTGGACGGCCCACATGATGTTGTTGGGCCGAATTCGGGAACGCTAAAACGGGCCATGAGTTACCGGGCCGTAAAATGGGCTATATGCGAACAGACTGTTAGCAGGCTTTTCATGGGCTGGCCCGCTAGCTTTTGACCAAGTGAAACAGGCCGGCCTTTGTAAGCTAAATGGGCCACTGTTGGGTCGTGCCACGTGTCGACATATCATAGGCGCCTCTCTGTCCCAATGACGAGCTGACACGTGGTTCCTGTGGCCAATGATAATTTTACACGTGGGAAATCCCCATTGGTCTGGGCTGTTAATGGATTATCGGATGCAAAATGGAACCCGATAGCTTAACGACAACCCGTTATGGTGGAAGCCACGTGTTGGTTACCCTTGGCGAAAACACTTCCATGACGTGGTATTTATCGTCATGGAAGTGGACACTTCCGTGATGATAATTTCAGTATTGTCATGGAACACTTCTACGACAGCACAGGTATGACTATCTTGATTCTGTCATAAAATTGTCATGGATGTACATGCATGACAGAAAACGTGACCTACTGTGACAAACACGTATCATCACGGAAGTGTATTTTTTGTAGTGAGTACTCCAAGTCCCAGAAAATAGACCTCATCTTCCATACCTTTAGCAGCGGCTCCGACGCCTTTTTCATCGTCTTTCCCGGCACGGGGCACTGTTCCCAGATTTTCAATAGCTCATCGATTTCAGCGCCGCTCTTCTTACGTGGAGGTCGTCGATGCTCATCCTCACCATTGAATAGATTTCCACGGTTTCTCCATGGGTCGTCCTTCGCGAGCCATCTTCGATGCCCCATGTACATGATTTTCCCATACCCACCATCTTTCGTTAGCTGCTGAGACGTTGTATCATCCATGCACCGCATGCATCCACAATATCCGTGGCAGACCTGGCCTACGACATATCCGTAACCGAGATAGTCGTGCACCGTCGTTATCAGCGCAGCTCTCATATAGAAATACTCGCCTTTGCTGGCGTCCCATGTCTTCGCCGGTGTTTTCCATAACATGTCTAACTCCTCTTGAAGTAGCCCCAGATACATATTAATATTATTTCCTGGTTGTTTCAGCCCTTGAATCATCATGCTCATGTGTATGTACTTTGACTTCATGCACAACCAGGGGGGAGGTTGTACATCCATACAAACACGGGCCATGTGCTATGGTTGGTGTTCTGGTTGCCAAACGGATTCATGCCATCGGTACACGCGCCAAGCACAATGTTCCTTGCATCACATGTGAAATATCGATATTCACCATTGAACGCTCTCCACTGGCTTGCATCCGCGAGGTGTATCAGCATCGGATCATCTCCATCGTGGGGCTTTTTCCTCTCCGCATGCCAACTGATACGTCTCCAACGTATCTATAATTTTTGCTTATTCCATGCTGTTATATTATCATTCTTGGATGTTTCACAATCATTTTATAGCAACTTTATATCATTTTGTGGGACTAAATCATTGACATAGTGCCCAGTGCCAGTTGCTATTTTTTTGCTTGTTTTTTACTTCGTAGAATATCAGTACCAAACGGAGTCCAAATGCAGCGAAACTTTTTGGAGAATTTTTTTGGACCAGAAGACACCACATGGGCCAAAGAAGTACCAGGGGGGTTGTGCCCCCCTCGGTGGCCTCCCGCACCGCCTCTTCACCCTATAAGTCCCCAAATATTCTAGAAACCCTAGGGGAGTCGACGAAAAACAATTCCAGCCGCCGCAATTTCTAGAACCACGAGATCCAATCTAGACACCATCACGGAGGGGTTCATCATCCTCATTGGTGCCTCTCTGATGATGCGTGAGTAGTTCATCATAGACCTATAGGTCCGTAGGCAGTAGCTAGATGGCTTCCTCTCTCTCTTTTGATTCTCAATACAATGGTCTCTTGGAGATCTATTTGATGTAACTCTTTTTTGCGATGTGTTTGTTGGGATCCGATGAGCTTTGAGTTTATGATCAGATCTATATCCATGAATATTATTTGAGTCTTATTTTGATCTCTTATATGCATGATTATTTATAGCCTCGTATTTGTTCTTTGAATCTTTGGTTTAGTTAGTCCAACTAGATCGATTTTTCTTGCCATGAGAAGAGGTGCTTTGTGATGGGTTCGATCGTGCGGTGTTCTTTCCCAGTGACAGAAGGGGCAGCAAGACACGCATGTATCGTTGCTATTAAGGATAACAAGATGGGGGCTATTCCTACATGAATAGATCTCGTCTACATCATGTCATCATTCTTTTTGCATTAATCCGTTTCTCCATGAACTTAATACACTAGATGCATGCTGGATAGCGGTCGATGTGTGGAGTAATAGTAGTAGATGCAGGCAGGAGTCGGTCTACTAATCTTGGACGTGATGCCTATATATTGATCATTGCCTTTGATATCATCATAATTATTCAATCTTCTATCAATTTCCCAACAGTAATATGTTTACCCACCGTGTGCTATTTTCTTGAGAGAAGCCACTAGTGAAATCTACGGCCCTCGGGTCTATTCTTTATCATATTTGCTTTGAGATATATTTTTATTCCCTTTTATTTTTAGATCTATTATTCCAAAAACCCAAAAATACCTTGCTGCACTTTTTTAATACTTATTGTATTTTGCGTTTTATTGAGATCTATTTATCCAATCTACACAATTTTTATCCCGTCAACTTGACAATTTCTGGCGCTGTTACCCGTAGAGGGATTGACAACCCCTCATAAGCGTTGGGTTGCAAGTATTTGTTCTTTGTGTGCTGGTACCGTTTACATAGTGTTGCTTGGTTCTCCTGCTGGATTGATACCTTGGTTTCATAACTGAGGGAAATACCTACCGTAGCTGTGCTGCATCATCCCTTCCTCTTTGGGGAAATACCGACGTAGTTCAAGCGACATCAAAAGGAATTTCTGGCGTCGTTCCCGGGGAGACATCATCAACATCTATCAGGTTCCTAATCAAAAATATCATCTCCTTGCAATTTACATTATTTTCCATTTACCTCTCGTTTTCATCTCCCCCACTTCACAAAAATTTGCCGTTTTATTCGCCCTCTTTTGAATTCGCCGTTTTCTCGTCAGATCTGTTTTTGTTTGCAATCTTGTTTGCGTAGTCACGATGACTCCAGAAAACACCAAGTTGTGTGATTTTTTCAATACCAATAACAATGATTTTATTAGCACTCCGATTGCTCCTCCCGCCACTAGTGCGAAATCTTGTGATATTAATGCCGCTTTGTTGAATCTTGTTATGAAAGATCAGTTTTCCGGTACTCCTAATGATAATGCCATGTCCCATCTAAACACATTCGTAGAAATATGCGATATGCAAAAGCAAAAAAGATGTGGACAATGATATTGTGAAGTTGAAATTATTTCCTTTCTCTTTGAGGGATCGTGCAAAAATTTGGTTTTCTTCTTTGCCTTGCAATAGTATTGATTCTTGGGACAAGTGCAAAGATTCTTTTATTACAAAGTATTTTCCGCCCGCAAAAATTATTTCCATTAGGACTCAAATCATGAATTTTAAGAAACTTGAGCATGAACATGTTGCACAATCTTGGGAAAGAATGAAGTTGATGCTAAGAAATTGTCCTACTCATGGTTTCAATCTTTGGATGATCATGCAAAAATTTTATGTAGTATTGAACTTTCTTTCTAGAAATCTTTTAGATTCCGACACTGGTGGTACTTTATGGAAATTACTTTGGGTGAAGCAACTAAATTTCTTGATAATATTATGGACAATTATTCACAATGGCATACTGAAAGAGCACCTACTAGTAAAAAGGTTAATTCGGTTGAAGAAATTAGTACGTTGAGTGAAAAAGTTGATGCTCTTATGAAATTGGTTGCTAATAAAAGTGCTCCTATTGATCTTAATGATGCGCCTTTGTCTACTTTGATTGAGCAAAATAGTGATCCTGTAGATGTGATTTTTGTCTATCGAAACAATTTTAATAACAATGCTTATAGAGGTAATTTTAATCCTAGGCCTTTTCCTGGAAATTCCTCTAATAATTATGGAAATTCCTATGGTAATTCTTCTTACAATAATAATAGGAACACCTCTGATCTTGAGAATAATATTAAGGAATTTATCAATGCTCAAAAAGTTTTCAATACTACGATAGAAGAAAAGTTGAATAAGATTGATGATTTGTCTAGAAGCATTGATAGCATTTCTGTGGCACCCCGGCTCAGAGTAAACCGGAACGCCCCGTATTCCGGCCCAAGGACAAGTCCTCTGGAATACGGCACTGTTGGCATAGAACAAATCAGCTCTTTATTACTATGGATATGGTTACAAAGGGTACATGGATTACATCGGCACGGCGACACTACGCCTGCCCGGGGTAGCTCTATGCTAACAGCGGAGTAACTCTCTCGGCAACGAAACAACGACGGCGGTGATGGACTCCACTCCGCAGGGACTCTGGCTAGAACGCGTCTCCTAGGTCGCAAACTCAGGATCCTCGACAAGCAAGCAATCACGGCATGACCTGCAGACTGGCATGACACGCCAGGTGAGTACTTTGAATGTACTCGCAAGCTCACAGCAAACATCAGCATTAAGGCAAGACAACATCATAGCAATCCAAAATTAACCAGCATGGTTATCTAGCAAGGTAGCTACTGAAATGACTGCAGTAAGGTAAAGCGTATTAAATCCATACTCCAAATAATCTCAGGATGCAATCCAAACCTGTGCCAAATCCCAATTCCCAAGCATGAGGTCATCCGACCACTCAACTCATAGCCATCCCATGGCTATCATATCATATACCTGATTCCGTCTGCACCCCAAGTCAAACATACTCTCTTCCGGGTTGTCTCACAACCCTCAGAATACTCACGATCCATCGAGTACTTCTGATCATACGACGAGTTTTTCCATCATCATCATCATCACTACTATGGTTGACCCCCTAGTGAGGTCTGGGCAGACTGTCCAATACCGTGGACACGGCTATTTGAATAGATTTTACACTCTGCAGAGGTTGCGCACTTTACCCACACCATGGAGCACTGACCTCGTGATCCCATTCGGGTGGACCAGCGTTGCTCCAACGAAACCTGCCTGACCCGTGACTCTCCCATCGTACCACCGGCAATCGCACTCCCTTGGAGTCAAGGCTTGGGTGGCCCCTTGTCACCTCATGACACCTGCCACCGTCGTGGCCAAACTATACTGTCCCAAACGGGGACGCCGGCACAAAACTCAACTGGGCTCACAAGGTTATCGCCGCCTACCGGGCCAGGGTAGTGCGCATGCATAACCTTCCCTATCGGACGGTACCGGTGAAAGAGCATGCGATCAGACCAAGTCAAGGCCGTCCCATACCGGCAAATGTGGCTACACGGATAAGTCCGGACAGGTGACTCAAGGTCAACCATGAAATATCTAATTCCCGAATAATATTTCCGTCATAGCTGACCTTCCGATAACCGGTATGCTTAAGCCACTGCTATTACTCATCTTCACGAACTACCAGATGAACTCCAAAATAATCATAGATAGTGATCTCAACATCATAGCATCAACGAGTGTAAACTACTAGTCACTAGTAATCCGGTACTCCACATGGTAGTCACCTATCCGAGAATTAACTCGAACATTGTATAGTCCAATTCATTTCACAAATAACTCATACTTGCTATTAAAGTAATTAGTTAAACTATGATATTGCAATGCAATGATGCAGATGAGAGTTGTGGCTTGCCTGAGGATGAAGGAACCATCGGGAAGGAGTGCGGAATGGTCGCGGAAAGAGTTGCCGGAAACAGTTCTCTCTCGGAGGGGGCTGTTTACGGACAAGGGCAAAATGGTCATTTTCACAGTGGGACCACATAGTGAAAATGATACCAACATGTTGGGCTCGAAGAGACGAAGAAGTGGGCTTTGGAATCACCTCGATCGGAGTCTCAGAGCCATTTGAAGTCCAGGGACCGATATGTAAAGATTTTATTCACACACAAGCCCCTGGCGGTTAAAACCAAAAGCGCCTTCAGGCCGAGTACATTTTCTGAAACAGAAAACGTAAACTTGGCCGCAGTTAGGTGAAAATGCGCTTTCCAAATAGGGAGACGTATTTATAGAAATACGCCTCCACTTAAAATCCCGCGGGCCCGGGCGTTGACTTCTCCGTGTCACTGCCGCGCGGGGCCCACGAGCAGGGGCTCGGGGTCGTCTTCCCCGCGACGTCTCCTGCCTGGCCGAGGCAGGAGCCGGCCCCGCCGGCGACCGCCGGCAACACGGGCCACCTCTGGTGGCGCTCCGCCTACCAGGATGACCAGCGCGACGGGCCGCATCCATCCCCGTAGGTGGCGGCGCTCGGGGAGGACCGGAGCACGAGCGCCCCTGGTCAAGGCAGACGGCGGCTCGGGTGCCAAGGGCACGACGGCTACCGGCCACCGGAGGAAGGGCCGAAGGTCGGAGGAGGGTCGTGGAGGTCCGGGGAGAGCCTTGGTGAGGGTAGGAGGGCGAGTGGGGGCTCGGGCATCTCCAATTTAGGAGGAGGCCGAAGTGGCAATGGCGACTAGAGGGCGGCGAGGAGAGCTTCTCCAGCTCGGGGAAAAGGCTGGGCGGGACCAGAGAAGGATGGGGAGGTGGCTGGTATGCTCGGGAGGGGCTCGGGCCGTGGCTATATATAGCCGGCCGAGGTGGAGGGGATAGGGATGGCCGCCGTGGCGGTCTTAGCCGCATACTGGAGCTCGTGGCGACGTGGCTGGAGGGTTCCCGGCGTCGGCGAGCGGCCGACCTGACGAGCATTCACTGCGACGCGATGGCTCAGGGAGGAAGAAGCCAAAAGAGGGAGGTGACAGCTCGGTCACGGGCGAACAGGGTCTCGGCGGCGATCGCCGGGATGTGAAGAGGAAGAATCCGGAGGGGGAAAGACCTGGAGAGGGGGTACGTGGGTGCTGCGGAGCCAAATGACATGCTTGGACAAGCCAGGGAGGGTTGGAGTTGACCTAACGAAGGGTATAGTGCGCAGAGCGCGCGTTCTGCCTGTCGTCCACGTGGTCACCACGCTAAAATGCCCACTGGTGCATGCTTTGACCCAACACCTTGTCTTTTGTGTGACTCAGAGGTCAGTGAGATGACTCATCGAGGTTTGGCTGGGAGTGGCTGCAAGAAATGACAGATGTGAGCTTGGAGACCAAGCAACAGCAAGGTGTTTGGAGTGGGGTGTGGGAGATTCAGCTGGAGATAAGAGCTGGTCTTTGCCAGAGAGTGATCACATGCTAAGGTGATTATCTCTGCAAATTTACAGCCCATTTGGATGAAGATACATAGCACTTGTAGTTCAAATGGCTATACTGACCAGAATCACTAACCTTGAAGTGGCACTCACCTCAAGTATTGTATAAGGCTAAAAATGGGCATAGGTTGTTGATTTGGTCATATGAGGATGCCATATAAATTTCATGCCATTTGGACATGCCACAATAGTACTTCCTTCACAGCTATCGTCTCTGACCAGAATCTTAGGAAAATTCTAGGGAATTATTGGGAAGATGATATGAGTCCAAATTTTATGGATAAGTGAGATATGGGTAGAATCATGTTCTGGGAATTATTCATGAATTATGGAGCAATAAAAATTATAGCTGCTTCACAACCCATAATAATTACCAAAAACAAAGATTTGATGCCGTGATCACATAGATGATTGAATGATGCTAAAATTTGGTGAAGAGCTATTATTTGAGTATATGAAGATGCTTGCAAAATTTAAACTCATTTGGATACTCCTAGCTAGCACTTGCTTCACAAAGATTCCAGTTGCCCAGAAACTTTGGAAATTAGCCAAGAGAGATTTAATATCCAAATAAAGTTGAATTTTGGCATGTGGCAATGATATGGATAGGAAAGAGTGCACAAAAAGTTTGAGAGCAAGCAAGCAAATATAAAGGGTACTTGCTTCACAAACTGTCAGCTGGGGTAGAATCAGAAATGGGATATTTGGGAAATATTTTTGGGCATGGCAAGGAAAATTTTGACATATCTGTATAAGATATGTCCCAAAGGATTTATGGGAATTATTTGAGAATTTTGGGAATGATAGAAATATGAGTTGCTTCACAACTCAGGGCAAACATGGTTATTCCTTTAATAGAAAAAGGAATATTCCCAAGAAAAAGAATATTGGGGTTGGTCCAAGATGGAAATGACATGGTCTTGGGATGGTTTTGAAGTTGGCAAGCCACTCGGGAAGAAAAATAAAGGGTGATCCATCCAGGTTCAAGACCACCCAGTCACAGAAAAGCAAATCCGGACCAAAATTAAAAGAAAAAGAAAATGGGCAAAATCCAGGGTGTTACAATTTCTCACGATGTAGAAGATCTCAAGTTGAAAATTTTTGTACCCAAGATTGATGAATAAATTAAAGCTTTATATGTTTCTATGGATGAAAGTAAGAAAAGAACTTCTATGCTTAGAGCTAAAAGAGAATTTTTAGAAAGAGCATTTTCTAGTGATTGCTTTCATAAAAATGATGAAGATCTTAAAGTGATTGGTGTTTCTTCTATTGATTCCTTATTTAGTAAAATTAAAATTGATGATAAAGGGACTGAAGAAGAGTCAACTTTAGTTAGAAGCCGTCCCGATAATTCGGAGGGTGAAAATCTTGATGAAAAAATTGATAAAAGTGGGTTTGGAGAGGTCAAAACTTTAACCAGTGATGTGCCCACTCTTTTGGATTGCAAAGAATTTAATTATGATAATTAATCTTTGCTTGAATGTATTTCTTTGTTGCAATCCATGATAAATTCACCCCATGCTTATGAACAAAATAAAGCTTTTACTAAACATATCGTAGATGCCATGATGAAAGCTTTGGAAGAAAAATTGGAGTTAGAGATTTCAATTCCTAGAAAATTGCATGATGAATGGGAACCTACTATCAAAGTCAAGATTAAAAATTATGAGTATTTTAATTTATGTGATTTGGGTGCTAGAGTTTCCACAATTCCGAAATCTTTATGTTATGTGCTTGGTCTTACCGATATTGAAGAATGTTCTCTTAATTTGCACTTGGCGGATTCTACTATTAAAAGCCTTTGGGAAGAATTAATGATGTTCTTATTCTTGCAAATAGAAATTATGTGCCCATACATTTTATTGTTCTTGATATTGATTGCAATCCGTCTTGTCCAATTATACTTGGTAGACCGTTTTTCGTACTATTGGTGTCGTGATTGATATGAAAGAAGGCAATATTAAATTTCAATTTCCATTAAGAAAGGGTATGGAACACTTCCCTAGAACAAGAATTAAGCCACGATATGAATCAATCATGAGGGCATCCTATGGATCTAAAACTAAAGATAACAATACTTGAATCTATGAATTATGCCTAGCTAGGGGCATAAAACGATAGCGCTTGTTGGGAGGCAAACCAATGAATTAAATTTATTTTTGCATTTTTTATGTTCTTGAGTGTTTTCAAAATTATGCCTCTGTTATGATTGTATTTTTTATGTTTTAATTAGTGTTTGTGCCAAGTAAAGCCTTTGGGATAGCTTTGGTGATAGTTGATTTGATCCTGTTGAAAAACAGAAACTTTTGCGTCCAGTAACAGAATTGCCTAAATTCACAGAAGCAAAGAAAAATTCTTATTTTTTTTACAAAAGATTGATATACAAATTGTCTCTTTTTTCCTAAGTTTTCAGATTTTTTGGAGTTACATAAGTATGAGAACAATTCGCATCTATACAAACTATTTTGTTCTTGACAGATTCTGTTTTCTTTGCATCGTGTGCTTATTTTGATGAACCTATGGATTGTATCGGGGGGGGGGGGGTATAAGCCATGGTAAAGTTAGAATACAGTAGATATATAATGAAATAAAAAAATTGAATGGTTTTCTACATTACTTAAAGTAAAGATTGGTTTTCTTATACTAACGGATCTCACGAAGGTTTTGTTAAGTTTAGTGTGATTGAAGTTTTCAAGTTTTGGGTAAGATCACGATGGATGAAGGAATAAGGAGTGAAAAGAGCCTAAGCTTGGGGATGCCCCATGGCACCCCAAGTCAATATTCAAGGAGAACCAAGCAAGTAAGCTTGGGGATGCCCCGGAAGGCATCCCCTCTTTGTTCTAATGACCATCGGCAATTTATTTGGAGCTATATTTTTATTCGTCACATATCATGAATTTTGCTTGGAGCGTCTTGTATTATATGAGTCTTTGCTTGTTTTGCTTTTTAGTTTGTCACAAGTATCCTTTCTAGACACACCTATTTGAGAGAGCCAAAATTATGCTATGATTTGTTAGAATTGCTCTATATGCTTCACTTAATTTTTTTTGAGCTATGGAATTGCTCTAGTGCTTCACTTATATCTTTTTGAGCACAGTGTGCTTTAATATTTTTGAAGAAATGCTCTCATGCTTCACTTAGATTAATTTGAGAGTTAGTAAATTTTTGAAGAAATTCTCTCATGCTTCATTTATATTATTTGGAGAGACGAAATGTTTATGCTCATGTTCTTCACATAGATTTGTTTAAGCTTGTCAAAAGCATTTGCAATATATGAAACTAGTCCCACAGTGATAGATATTCAAGAGGGATATAATAAAACTTTCATGAAGATCATTGGACAAGATAAACTTGATTCTTTGTAATCGTTTTGAGATATGATGATAGTAATATGTGAGTCATGTTGGCGAGTAATTATGCTTTAGTAAGAATATTGGTGTTAAGGTTTGTGATTCCCTATGCAAGCACGAAAGTCAATAGTTATGCAATGAAATTACATCCTACTTGTGCTGCATTATTCGGTGTTAGCTATGCTTAACGCTCGCTTATGTGATTTTTCGTTTCTTGGTTGGTTGCTTCTCAATCTTTTTGCTAGCCTCCACTTGTGCTAAGTAGAAATATTACTTGTGCATCCAAATTCTTTAAACCCAGTTTTGCCACATAAGTCCACCATACCTACCTATATGCGGTATTTCCATGCCGTTCTAAGCAAATTTGTATGTGCCATCTCTAATTTTCAAAATGAATTTCCTTTTTTGTGTGCTCGTACCGCTCATGAAGCGGCAGGGGATGGCCAATATTTTCCATGCTAGATGTGTTATTCTCAAGATGAGTGTTTATTCACTTGTCATTGCATGAGAGTATAGCAGTAATAGGGATGCCTAGTCCCGAAATGAAAAAGAAATTTACTTTATGTTGTCAAATAATAAATTCCTTGGAAAGTGTTGGTATGGATGGTACCCGTGGATACGGCTAGCCGTGGAATGTGAAAGAATGGTGGAAAAAGGAATAAACTTTATTTTCTGTTTGGGAACCGCCTATGATATATCTAGCATGGAAAGTGTTGGGAATTACTCTGTCATTTTCGTTGACGGGAAAAGTATACCTCTCAAAAATTTTATATCTCAATTTAAGCTTTGAGCTCTGGCACCTCTACAAATCCCTACTTCCCTCTATGAAGGGCCTATCTATTTACTTTATGCAATTTTTATTTTTATTTGAGTCTCCATCTTCTCTAAAGCACCAACTAAGGGGCACTATGATCGTACTTGAGCATTGGATGTAGCTAATATGCGAGTGTGTTTCATGAATGGATCAATGATTGAGCATGATGGGCTAGGGATAGCTTTCTTTAGTGTTGATATTTTGAAAGACATGGTTGCTTGTTGATATGCTTGAGTATTGAGATCTTCATGTCAAAACTAGACTATTGCTTTGAACCATATAAAAGTCCAAATGTCCATTCTACAAAAGAAAAGAATATGTGATGAACATGTTAGGCAGCATTCCACATCAAAAATTCTGTTTTTATCATTTACCTACTCGAGGACGAGTAGGAATTAAGCTTGGGGATGCTGATACGTCTCCAACGTATCTATAATTTTTTGCTTTTTCCATGCTTTTATATTATCATTCTTGGATGTTTTACAATCATTTTATAGCAACTTTATATCATTTTGTGGGACTAACCTATTGACATAGTGCCTAGTGCCAGTTGCTGTTTTTTGCTTGTTTTTTACTTCACAGAATATCAGTACCAAACGGAGTCCAAACGCAGGGAAACTTTTTGGAGAATTTTTTTGGACCAGAAGACACAACATGGGCCAAAGAAGTACCAGGGGGGTTGTTCCCCCCTCGGTGGCCTCCCGCACCGCCTCTTCGCCCTATGATGTGATGTTGAGCGGTGCATTTAATGCACTCTGTCAGCCTGCAGAATAGGTATGATAGCACTGTTTGCTATTTAATCAGTGCGTAATGACTGATTTGCCACTGTGGTGACCCCTTAATCTATAAAAGGAGGGCCATGGCGACCGTAGAAGGGGTTGGACAGTGGGTTGGCTAATCCACACCCTCATAGACTCGTACGCCCGTTCTCACCCCGAGGCAACCCTGCCGGGCAAACGGGCTGTGCTCACCACCATCTTTTCCATCATCAATCCACCAAAGCAGGAGTAGGGTTTTACGCCTCACGGCGGCCCGAACCTGTGTAAAAACTGCCCGCGTGATCTCCGCCGTGTTGTTCCACGCTTCTCCGCTCTTTGTGCAACGTGCCATCCCCCCATCAAACCAGAAAGGGGCTCTTGGTCCCATAGGTGGCCGTGGTTTCCCGCGACATCTTTGGCGCGCCAGGTAGGGGGATCACTTGCACAAACCTGAGAGCGTGACCAGCGCGTCATCTTCATCGCCATTTTCATCATCAACGACTCGATCGACTATGGCGCCCAAGAAGAAGCCCGGTGCCGCAGCTCACCCGTCCACATTGAGGGCCCCGCCGCCCGCGACCGCCGTCGCCGCGGCGAATGCGGAGGCGCATGAGGATGTGGGCGCTGTGGGGGACGTGGTTGGCACAGGCGGCGTTGTCACCGTCTCCCCCGCGGCCGAAGCAGGAGCGGGAGGCACCGGAGAAGAGCAGCATCAGCAACATCCTAGCGGTCATGCTCCACGAGGTACGAACAAAGGGGTTATTCCGTCTATACCTCTTCCCCTCACCAAAGGGCACAGCCGCAGTGGTGGCGCCCTGTCTGGGGCAAATCGCCACCCTCCGGCTGCCCCTGTCACGGGCGCGACCGCAGGGCGCGCGCCTTCCCTTGAGCGGGTTGACCCAGCCACCATGCCCAATGGAGCCGCTGGCCCTCAAGCACCTTCACCGCATCACCATGCCATCCAAGCGGCTGGTCCGCAACAGCAAAGGCGCGACACGGTCGCTACCGGCACCGTTAGAAGCCTGGCGACGATGCGGTCCACATCATCATCACCGATGCCATGCACCGCTACGAAGGCCATGGCGCGGGCCCGGCTACTGTTGAGGTTTCCGCTGGCGGCTGATCAGATGGATGAGTGGAGAGCCACCCTTCAGAGCCTGATTGGCTTCGCCGAGGCTGGGGGCTCGCAGTGAGGTGGCCCACCGCGGCCTTTCCAGATGACGACGATGGCTCATGCTGCTGGCCGTACAGAAGGGGCCACCCTCACGGTGCAGTCCCCACCACGGTAATCAGCGCGGGAGCCACAAAATCAAGAACCCGGTGACATCTCGATGGCCTCTTCCTACCCTCGAGCACGTCAAGGCCAATGGCGAGCCCTGGAGGACAGGCGGAGGGGAGGCACACGTGTCGTCGTCGAGCGACGCCGCGATGACCACCGCCGAACCAATGGGTGCGATGGGCCCGACGTCGACGAGCCTGCGCTCGAGGGTGGCGGGTGCCTGCCTTTCGAGGTTGGGTGCTCTGCTTTCACTCATGAGCTGCGGCAAGTCCGTTGGCCATCCGCTCGCACGTTCAAGCCAGAGATACCAGAGAAGTACGATGGGAGGCTGAACCCGGCAGAGTTCTTGAGCATCTACACCATCGCTGTTCAAGCTGATGGGGGAAGAGATGAGAAGGTGTTCGCCAACTACTTCCCTTTGGCACTCAAGTCCAATGTGAGGTCTTGGCTGATGCACCTGCCGGAGAACTCCATTTCGACATGGGCTGACCCGTACCATGAGTTCATTGGCAACTTTACGGGCGGCCATCAAGAACCAGGGTGGCTCAGCGACTTGCAGCTTCTCCAACAGAAAGACGGAGAGACTCTACGGAAGTATTTGCAGAGATTCAGCAAAGTCCACAGAAATATCCCATATATCCACCCGGCGGCTGTGATAGCTGCCTTCCAATCTAATGTGCGCAACCGCAGGATACGTGCCAAGATGAATGTTCGGTTGCCCAAAACTGTGAAGGAGCTTTACACCTTGGTGGACAAATGCGCTCGGGTGGAGGAGGGGAGGAAACTCCCTGGAGAGGAAGATTGCGTCGACATCGAATCAGAAGATGACGACGAATCCACTAGTTAGAAGAAGAAGAACAAGAAGCGCAACAAGAGGCGCAAGGATAAGGCAGTGATGAGTGTTGAGGGATCGGGCATGCCTAGTACCGGCAAGAAGGTTAAGGCCGAAGCCCATGGCAAGGAAGCTGCCGCGTGCGCTGACTGCCGGGAGGCTACGGCTGCCGAGAAGACCGGGAAAGGCGATGGGCCATATTGCAAGATTCATCGGACCAAAGGCCATGATCTCCAAGAGTGTCATCAGGTGGAGCAGCTCGTCAAGAGGCAGAGGGCTGAATATGAGAAGCGTGATAAGGAAAAAGATCAGAATGGCACTGGCGGGAAGAGCCGAGGCGGTGAAGCAAGTCGCCCCGGCAAGGCTCTTCGGAACCAAGGGAAACCCGCCAGGAGCCGAGAGAAGGAAGGTTGCAATAACAAGAGTGATGAAGGGGATGAAGAGGAAACCAGCGAGCAGGAATTCCAGAAGGCTATTGACGCCCTGTGCATTGATGGGGGTGCATCTTTGCACTCCTCTCACCGCCAACTTAAACGGTGGGTGCGTGAGGTCAATGCCATGGAGCCAGCAGCAGAGTCTCGGAAGCCGCTCAAATGGTCATGCACGCCCATCATCTTTGATGAAGAGGATCATCCGGACCGCACCACCACGGTAGGATGTTTGCCGTTGTTGGTCTCACCAACAATTCGCAACCTCAAAGTCACAAAGATGTTGGTTGACGGCGGGGCCAGGTTGAATCTGATCTCCCCAATGATTATCAGCAAGCTTCAGATAGCAGAGGAGGAGCTAAAGGTCATAGGCATGTTTCAAGGAGTCAATCCCGGCAGGAGTCATCCCAAGGGAAAGATCACGTTGCCAGTGACATTTGGGGGAGAATTGAACTACCGGACTAAGAAGGTTGTGTTTGATGTGGTCGACCTCCCCCTGCCATACAATGGGATCCTTGGACGCCCAGCTCTGGCGAAATTCATGGCGGCATCCCACTATGCCTACAACACCTTGAAGATGCCAGGGCCGGTAGGAGTCATTTCCATTCCATCAGACGAGAAAGACGCAATCATTTGCGTGGATAAGATGTACCGGGACACAGTCGTGGCAGAGGCCATGGCAGTCAGTCCCTACCAAGGAAAACAAAGGAAAGAAGAAGGATAGCAGGGACACCAGCAAGGAATCCGGGAAGCGTACCTCTTCGGAGTGCGCTGCGCCTGTTGATGACTTGCCGGAGAGTTCCAACAGCAAGAGATCCAAGATTGCCGCACCACATGTGAAAAAGGTCCCGGCAGGGCTGGCTGGCGTTGATGGTACCTTTACTATCAGCGCCACCCTTGATGACAAATAGGAAAGTGCGCTCGTTGCCTTCCTGCAGGCGAATTTCGATGTGTTTGCCTGGCAACCATCTGATATCCCCGGTGTTCCCACGGAGGTAATTGAGCACCACCTTGCTGTCTGCCCACATGCCCGACCCATCAACCAGAAGGTTCGAAAGCAGGCCTTGGAAAGGCAGCAATTCATTGCCGAAGAGATTAAGAAGCTTGAGGCAGCTGGTCTGGTCAGAGGAGTACTGCATCCGACATGGTTAGCGAACCCAGTGGTCGTGCGCAAGGCTAATGGAAAATGGAGGCTTTGCATAGATTTCACAGATCTTAACAAGGCTTGCCCGAAGGACCCATTTCCCTTGCCGCGCATCGACCAGATTATGGACTCCACTTCAGGTTGCGATTTGCTCTCCTTTCTGGATGCATACTCTGGATATCATCAGATCTTCATGTCCAAGGAAGACAAAGAGAAGACCTCGTTCATCACCGCATGTGGTATGTACTGCTTCGTGCGCATGCCTTTCGGGTTAAAGAGTGCCGGGTCCACTTTTGCAAGAGCGGTCCAGATTGGTTTTGAACCACAGTTGCACAAAAACATTCAGGCATATATGGATGATATTGTGGTCAAGACCAAGGACAGATCGACCCTCATCCAGGATTTGGAGGAGACATTTGCTAATCTGCACAAGATAAACTTGAAGCTGAATCCGGAGAAGTGTGTGTTTGGCGTTCCCTCCGGCAAGCTACGTGGGTTCTTCGTATCCCATTGGGGGATCGAAGCCAACCCCGATAAAATCAAGGCCATCGAGCAGATTCAGGCACCCAAGACAGTTAAAGATGTGAGGCGTCTGACAGGGTGCGTTGCCGCACTTAGTAGATTCATCTCCAAGTCTGCTGAGCGCGCCTTCCCGTTCTTCAAAATTTTGAAGAAGGCAGGGCCCGTGAAGTGGACCCCGGAAGCAGACGCAACGTTACAAGACTTGAAGACCTACTTGTCCTCTGTGCCCACCTTGGTTGCTCCCAAACCACAAGAGCCGTTGCTACTATCCTTAGCAGCAACTAATCAAGTGGTTAGTGCAGCCCTGGTAGCACAGCGGGAAGTGGAGGAAACAGAGAGCAAGCAAAACCCGGCATGACCGAATGAGAATCCGGGCAAAGAGGAGCACGGCAGCAGGAGCAACCCCAAGGACGCGGCAAGGAAGAAAGTGGTGCAGCGCCCAGTATACTTCGTCAAGTCCCTGTTATAGGGGGCTAGATTGAGGTACTCTAGTGTGCAAAAGTTGATTTTTGGCCTCATTATGGCCTCAAGGAAACTGCGCCACTACTTCCAAGCCCACGAGATCACGGTTGTCACCCGCTTTCCGTTGCAAAGGATACTCCGAAACCCTGAGGCTACCGGCAGAATAGTGGAGTGGGCTTTGGAGTTATCTAGCTTTGGCCTGAGATTTGAGAGCACATCAACAATTCAGAGTAGGGCATTCGCAGAGTTTATTGCAGAATGGACGCCAACCCCTGATGAAGAAGTGCTGGAAACAGTTACCCCCTGCAAGGAGGCTCCCCAAGAAAGGATAATGTATTTCGATGGTGCATTCTCCCTGCAAGGTGCTGGGGCTGGCGTGCTTCTCATTGCTCCCACTGGGAAGCACTTGAAGTATGTCGTTTAGATGCATTTTCCCCGGGAGGAGGCAACCAACAATACAACAGAATATGAAGGGCTCCTTGCCGGGCTGAGGATTGCCACGGAATTGGGAATCAAGAAACTGATCATTCGAGGAGATTCACAACTTGTGGTGAGACAAGTCAACAAGGATTACCAAAGTCCATTGATGGAGGCATACATTGAGAAAAGTGAGAAGATTGGAGGAACACTTTGACGGATTGCAAACAGAGCACGTACCCTGTGCGAAAAACAGCATAGCTGATCATCTGTCAAAGTGTGCTGCACAAAAACTTCCTGTGGAACCAGGAACTTTTGTTCTCCATCTTACTCAGCCCTCCGTATCCCCGGCAACAATGGCCCAAAAGGGGAGGAAATTGGACTCCGGTAAGCCTCTCCCAGTAGAGCCCCTCGGGGCTCCTGGCAGGGACCCTGCCGGAAACAACTCCCCATCGCTTGCCGGGTTGTGCCCTCCTGTCGGGCCATCAGTCCCCGCGGTCGAGGAACGTGCTCCCGCAGATGAGGAGGTGCCGTTAGTCCTTGTTGCCGAGCCCCAGGCTCCAACTTGGGCAAGGCACATAGTCCATTTCCTCCAAACTGGAGAACTTCCCGATGAGCAAGAGGAAGCTGAAAGAGTAGCCCGGAGGGCCAGTATGTATCAGTTTGTCAATGACACTCTATACAGAAGGAGGCCCAACAGTGTGAAATTGAAGTGCATTTGCCGGGAAGAAGGAAAGGAACTGCTGGCACAAATACACAAAGGCATGTGCGGCTCCCATATTGGATCAAGGGCATTAGTTGGGAAAGCATTCCGGCAAGGATTCTATTGGCCCACAGCCCTCCAAGATGCGGTCGAGCTAGTCACTAAGTATGAAGCCTGCCAGTTCCATTCCAAGAACATCCATCTGCCTGCACAAGCTCTTCAGACAATCCCTTTGTCATGGTCATTTTCGGTCTGGGGGCTCGATATCCTCGGCCCTTTCCCCCGAGCTGCCGGGGGCTTTGAATTCTTGTTCGTTGCCATCGACAAGTTTACAAAGTGGCCGGAAGTAGATGCCGTGAGAAAGGTGACTTCTCAGTCAGCTATCAAGTTCTTGAAAGGATTGGTGTGCCGCTTCGGGGTCCCTGCCCGGATCATCACCGACAACGGCACCCAGTTCACGAGCCGCGCCTTCATGCAGTACATTCATGCCCTCAGAAGCAAGATCTCATTTGCTTCTGTTGCACATCCCAGAAGCAATGGACAAGCTGAGAGGGCAAATGCTGAAGTGTTGCGAGGACTCAAGACGAGAACATTTGATACGCTGCAGAAGTGCGGCAGACGATGGATTAATGAGCTGCCGGTAATTCTCTTGTCCCTCAGAATGACACCAAATCGAGCTACCGGGCAGACTCCCTTCTCCCTAGTCTATGGGGCAGAAGCAGTTATCCCCACGGAACTCATTTATGGGTCGCCTCGAGTGCTTGCCTACGATGAAGTAGCGTAGGATCAGCACCGATGTGACGACGCTGTGCTTCTCGAGGAAAACCGTCTCCGGGCTGCTACGCGTGCTGCACGCTACCAGCAAGCCCTGCGTCGCTATCACAGCCACATGGTTTATGCCCGGTGTTTTGAGGAAGGCGACCTTGTCCTTAGGTGCGTTCAGTCCACCAAGGGTGCAAACAAGTTGACACCGAAGTGGGAAGGCCCTTACCGGGTAGTATGAGTCACCAGACCTGGCGCAGTCCGTCTGGAGACCGGAGATGGCATTCAATTGCAAAACTCATGGAATATTGAGCATCTCCACATTTCTACCTGTAAGGTGCGGCTGTCGGGCCTTGCCCGGCAGCCACCCTTTTATACAGGCCTTGCCTCAGTTGCATGTAACCCCTTGTACAAAGCCAGGCGCAGACCCTGAGCAACAGAAAAATAAATGAAGCGCTGGGGCCCCCGACAAGTTGCATGCATGCATAAGCATTTCATGAGCATTGCATGTTCATGTAGATAAGATCGCATCTGGTATCATTTCCATCTGCACAAAACTGCAGGTTCCTGCCGAAAACTTGGCCTTCAAAGGAAGCTGGAAAGATGGGCCAACACTGCGATCTCCGGCAAGCCAAACAGATAAGTTTTGTCTCTTGTCCAGACATGTTCTGTAAGCAAAGACTTGTGCATAAGAGAACCCCGCCGCTTTTTGAAACTTAGGTGCTCCCATCCTTTGACTCGAACGTTGCTTCGGTCAGGATGGTCGCAGTGGCCTTTGATGAAAAAAGATTGGCGGGGGGCTGGTCCCTCTTCACAATTTGTGCCCGGTAGGCTTGACTCCCCGGCAACAAAATAGAGGGTACCGGCAGGATAGCCTGCTGGGGGAAACTTGTTTATTTAAAAATATAGAGGCACTCCACCTCTGCATGGACGTATACATGCACGAGTCCCCGGCAAGGTTCATCTTTTTCATTAATATGCTGATCAAACAAGTACAGACCTTACAGGACACAGACATGGATTCAAGAGATTACATTATTTAAACTAAAATTTGGCAAGTTCCTACAGATTTAAGATTAAAAAAAAGATAAGTGCCCCGTAATCCCCCTTTTTCGTTTTCCCTCCGCCAGGTATTGCGGTGGGAAGAGAAGGGACAGAAGCAGCGCCCGGGTAGGAGCCCATCCCGGTCCCGTCGTGGCCTGCCGGGCGCAGCTTGACAAGATCGAGAGTGGCGAGGCTGCGAAGGAGGGGCACGGGGAGCAACTCGGCGGTGCCCTGGTCACCACCTCTAGGACCAGCAAGAAGCCCCAGCTTGAGCACCGGTGGAGTCATCCACCAAAGCTCAGCTGGAAGACTGCTGGAGGGGAGACAAAGGCACCAAGAGAACATCCCTCCCCGGCTATCACCCAAAGAGACTGGTGATAATGGTGCCGGGGAGGGAGGGGAAGATCAGAAAGACGAGGCGGCATGTCGCCAGTAGGAGGCGAAGGCGTCGACACCATCATACTCCAACCCGACGCCCTGCCACCCGCCTTCACCATCTTCCCTCGTTTTCTCTCCATCACCACCGCTCCAGGGAAACGCCAGGCCCCCGGCCCAGCGCCGTCCCCGGACAAGCAGCCGAAGGCCAAGGCAGTTAGGGGCTCGGGGCGCGCCACTCCCCACCTTGGCGGACAGGCCTCCTCTTCGACATCAACCCCGGACACAAGGGGAGGGGCAGTGCTGGGATTACCAACGACCCCTAGCCCTACATACCGGACGGACGACGAGGGCTACAAGAACCTGGTCGCCGGGCCAACGAGCGGCAGTAGCACAAGGCAAGATGCTGCGTTACCCGACAGATGACCGGCCAAGGCAGAGGAGACAAGCATTTCACCGTGATGGGGAAGCTTGATATCTCCCACACCACGGACAGCTCGTCTGCCACGTCCCTTCCAGGCTTGGACCAGACTCACTCCCCGAGCATCAGCACGAGCGTTTGATATCGCCAACCTCAAGCTACTACCTGAGGCCTGACCCCAGGCTCTTCCCTTCAGCATATCCAAGAGAAAGCAGAAGATGGAGGAGAAGGAATGTGGATGAATGCCTCCAACTCTCCCCCGCTCTTCCTTTTATAGGCACGCCGGGGGCTGGGGGCTGATTCCCCGGCGAGTAGCCACCGCCCTCCTCCACCAATTCAAGAAGACCGGGCCCCTTGCCTTGATGCTCTCCCGCACCACGCGCCTCCGTTACCTACCCCACGCGATGCATGTAGCATACGTGGCTAAGGATAAGGGCGTGGAGGGAACAGTGAATTGGCAGTTACTCCCTCGTGCGTTAAAGTCATTCACGGGCCACTACAAGAATGGCCATACCACAATTGGCTTTACTCGAAGTGCGGAAAACCGGAAACTGGCCCAGACTCAAGTTAATGAAGAAGCTAAGAAGATCTCAAAGGGCCAGCCACTTCCACACCCCTACACGTGCACTGGTTAGGGCCTACCCCGACGACGCCTGGCAGCGTGTTCGGGCCAGGCCCAGGGGCTTCTGTCGGTGCAACAAACCCTGGGTCCGTTGCCCAGACTGTGCACAGGCACGAGAACAAGATCACAACTCCAAGACCAGAGTAAAGCAAAGGTATCAATTCTTTGAGGGATCCAAGCGCAGATCCAGAAGACCAAGATGAGTCATAGGAGCAAGTTATCGCTAAGGAAAGAACCTCCCTTTGCCGGGCAGGCGAGCCCGACAAGGTTGGGTTTGCCCCGGAAGCAAGCTTCCAGATCGTCCCGGCAGGCCTGCCGGGACTAGCGGAGGCAAGCCACGCCACCGCTCCACCTCACAACCAACCCAAGTCGCCAATCAGTGCGGTGTCAAGCCACAGAGAGACTAAGTCACTGCTATTTGCCACATGGCAGCCACTTCCTACAACAAGCACCTCCATATGACACCCGTCCTGAGACGTGTCAAGCAAGCAGGCACAAAGCTGGCAAAATAGCCTGGCAGGGCCTGCCGGGCGAGCTGTGATGTGACGTTGAGCAGCGCATTTAATGCACTCTGTCAGCCTGCTGAATAGGTATGATAGCACTGTTTGCTATCTAATCAGTGCATAATGACTGATTTGCCACTGTGGTGACCCCTTAATCTATAAAAGGAGGCCCATGGCGACCGTAGAAGGGGTTGGACAGTGGGTTGGCTAATCCACACCCTCATAGACTCGTACGCCCGTTCTCACCCCGAGGCAACCCTGCCGGGCAAACGGGCTGTGCTCACCACCATCTTTTCCATCATCAATCCACCAAAGCAGGAGTAGGGTTTTACGCCTCACGGCGGCCCGAACCTAGGTAAAAACTGCCCGCGTGATCTCCGCCGTGCTGTTCCATGCTTCTCCGCTCTTTGTGCAACGTGCCATCCCCCCGCCGAACTAGAAAGGGGCTCTTGGTCCCATAGGTGGCCGTGGTTTCCCGTGACACTCAAACAAAAAGCATACGGTGGGTAAACAAATTACTGTTGGGCAATTGATAGAAAAGCGCATAGTTATGACGATATCCAAGGCAATGATCATGTATATAGGCATCACGTCCAAGACAAGTAGACCGACTCCTTCCTCCATCTAGTACTATTACTCCACACATCGACCCCTATCCAGCAGCATCTAGAGTATTAAGTTCATAAAGAACGAAGTAACGCCTTAAGCAAGATGACATGATGTAGTCAAACTAAATCCAATCAACATGAATAACCCCCCTCGTTTTATCCTTAATAGCAACGTTACAAATATGTCTCTTGTCACTTTCTGTCACTGGGATATAGAGTACTGTAAGATTGAACCCATTACAAAGCACCTCTCTCGCATTGCAAGATAAATCAATCTAGTTGGCCAAACCAAACGGATAGATCAGTGAGAAATACAAAGCTATAATAATCATGCATAAAAGAGTTCATAGAAACCTCAAAGAATATTCATAGATAATCTGATCATAAACCCACAATTCATCGGATCCCAACAAACACACCGCAAAAGAAGATTACATCGAATAGATCTCCAAGAACATCGAGGAGAACATTGTATTGAATATCAACGAGAGAGAAGAAACCATCGTGCTACTAACTATGGGCCCGTAGGTATGTGGTAAACTACTCACACATCATCGAAAGGGCAGCAAGGTTGATTTAGAGGTCCTCCGTGATCGATACCCCCTCCAGCAGAGTACCGGAAAAGGTCTCCAGATGGGATCTCCAAAGAACAGAAACTTGCGGCGGTGGAAAAAGTATTTTGGGTGTCTCTCTGGTAGTTTCCCGATTTTAGAGAATTTATAGAGGTGGGAATTAGGTCAAACGGAGCCACAGTGGGCCCATAAGGTACTAGGGTGCACCTACCACCCTGGCGCGCCCTAATGCCTTGTGGCCTTCTCATTGCACGTCTGGTCTCCTCCCGAAGCTTCTAGGGTCTCTTTTGTCCAGAAAAAAATTGTCAAAAAGTTTTATGGCATTTGGACTTCGTTTGGTACTGATTTCCTGGAAAGCCAAAAAAAGGCAAAAAACAGCAACTGATACTTGGCACTAAGTTAATAGGTTAGTCCCAAAAAATGATGTATATAATTGCATATAAAACATCCAAGCTTGATACTATAATAGCATGGAACAATAAAAAATTATAGATATGTTGGAGGCATCATTGGTCTCTGATAACCCACAAGTATAGGGGATCGTAATAGTTTTCGAGGGTAGAGTATTCAACCCAAATTTATAGATTTGACACAAGGGGAGCCAAAGAATATTTGTAAGTATTAGCAGTTGAGTTGTCAATTCAACCACACCTGGAGATTAAATATCTACAGCAAAGTGATCAGTAGCACGGTAATATGATAGTTTGATAGTAGTAGTAACGGTAACAGTGGTAACAATACAACAGTAACAGTTTTGTAGTAGTTGTAATAGTAGCAATAGCAATAGTAACTTAGCGAGAACAATATGTGGAAAACTCGTAGGCATTGGATTGGTGATTACGTTGGATATTATTCATCATATAACAGTCATAACCTAGTGCGACACAGAACTAGCTCCAGTTCATAAATATAATGTAGGCATGTATTCCGTAAATAGTCATACGTGCTTATGGAAAAGAACTTGCATGACATCTTTTATCCTACCCTCCCGTGGCAGTGGGGTCCATAAGGAAACTAAGGGATATTAAGGCAGTGAGAACCGGAACAAAGCATTAACACATAGTGAATACATGAAATCCTCAAACTACGGTCATCACCGGAAAGTATCCCAATTATTGTCACCTTGGGGTTTACGGATCATAACACATAGTAGGTGCATATAACTTGCAAGATCGGATCACGAACATAGATATAATGGTGAAAACATAAACGGTTCAAATCTGAAATCATGGCACTCGGGCCCTAGTGACAAGCATTAAGCATAGCAAATTCATAGCAACATCAATCTCAGAACATAGTGGATACTGGGATCAAGCCCTAACAAAACTAACTCGATTACATGATGAATCTCATCCAACTCCTCACCGACCAACGAGCCTACGAAGGAATTACTCACTCCAGACGGTGAGCATCATGGAATTGGTGATGGAGGATGGTTGGTGATGACAAAGACCGAAGATCCCCCTCTTCGGAGCCTCGAACGGGCTCCAGATCTGGCCTCCCGATGAAGAACAGGAGGTGGCGGCGGCTCCGTATCGTAAAACACGATGAAACTCCCTCTCCTATTTTTTCTGGGAAAATAGGATTTTGTAGCGTCAGAGTTAGGGTCAGCGGAGCCTCATGGGCCCCACTACCCACCAGGGCGCGCCAGAGGGGGGTGGCACACCCTGGTGCCTTGTGGGCAGCTGCCCCCCCCCCTCCAGTGGGTCTTGGTTCCAGTATTTTTTATTTATTCCAAAATAATTCTCCAAAAAGTTTCGTCCGATTCCGAGAACTTTTATTTCTGCACAAAAATCAACACCATGGTAGTTCTGCTGAAAACAACGTTAGTCCGGGTTAGTTTCATTCAAATCATGCAAATTAGAGTCCAAAACAAGAGAAAAAGCATTCGGAAAAGTAGATACGATGGAGACGTATCAGTCTCCTATTCTTGGCTAGTTTGACACTCCTCCGAGGCAAGCCCATCGTCTGATAGCGCTTCCACGGTCGGCGCTGCACCGCAACCTCTGGTACGGCCAGAATGGGCATGACCGTTCTCTGCACCACCTCACAGAATGGGCATCCTGGGTGAGGTGGCCGGGGACGCTGTATGGATGGCCCTCGGAGTGGCGGTGGCCTCGTCTGCCCAATCGCCTGCACCTGGCGTATGGACCAAATGCTCCTGCACACCGTCCGCCATCAGGGCCACACTCAGGTCCACATCCAGAGTTGCACGAGGCCCGCTGCATGCATGCAGGGCGGGGGAGGTCCCGCCATGGCCACGTGGCCCCTATCCTGGCGAAGATTGTGGCTCACGTGATTCCGGTGAGAGGCTAGTCCGGAGCCAGCCCACATTAGTGGGGGCCGGGTACACCATCCAGTCCGAGCGCATGAGGGGTGGGGGAGTGGAGATGCCCAATTATATGTCGCTATCCCCCGGACTTGGCAGACTCGAGAAGGCTCTATCCTGCACCCGCCAATCGCCAACAGAAAGCATGGGTGGTCCACCGAGCCAATTAAGATTGGCCGGTACAGCCAATCACCAGTCGCGGCCGTCAGCTGATTCTGTGTCGCATGCCTTGGCCCACCTGATGAGCCAATCGCATCTCTCCACCGGGTCAAGCAAACTAAGGGGAGAGACCGGTCTTGCAGCAGATCCCGAGGCTCCCCAGCCATCCCACCTGAAAGCTGTCGAGAGGCATGGGACGAGATTGGCTCTGCCCCCTGGTTGCCAACCCAACACAGCTGAGCGCATCCGCATGGGGTGCCACGCCTCTTCCACTTTCCACGTGTCGCTCAGGGGTAGGCGCGCCTTCCTTTGTTACCTCATCTGGGTCAAAGAAGGGCCCCCCTTGCGCCCTGACGTGGCTCTGAGCCACCAGCTGCTGCTGCAAGCATAGCGCGGCCCTTGTCGTCATTTGAATTGGGGCGTGCTGGGCAGCGGGTGGTGCTACTTCTTGAGCTTGCGTTGGTTTTTCCATTGAAGAGGAAAGGATGATGCAGCAAAGTAGAGATAAGTATTTCCCTCAGTTAGATAACCAAGGTATCAATCCTGTAGGAGGTACTAGCAAGTCCCCAATCTATGCACGTGCACAAACAATCAAACACTTGCACCCAACGCGATAAAGGGGTTGTCAATCCCTTCACGGTCAATTGCAAAGGTGAGATCTGATAGAGATAGGTATATAAGATTGCCAAAACATAAAACAAAATAAAAGTAAATAAATTGCAGCAAGGTATTTTTGGTATTTTTGATATATAGATCTGAAAATATATGATGGAAAATAGACCCCAGGGGCCATAGGTTTCACTAGAGGCTTCTCTCTTGAAGGCAAATAATACGATGGGTGAACAAATTACTGTCGAGCAATTGATAGAAAAGCGCAAAGTTATGACGATATCCAAGGCAATGATTATGCATATAGGCATCACATCCGTGTCAAGTAGACCGAAACGATTCTGCATCTACCACTATTACTCCACACATCGACCGCTATCCAGCATGCATCTAGAGTATTAAGTTCATAAAGAACGGAGTAACGCCTTAAGTAAGATGACATGATGTAGAGGGATAAGCTCAAGCAATATGATGAAAACCCCATCTTTTTATCCTTGATGGCAACAATACAATACGTGCCTCGCTACCCCTACTATGTCACTGGGTGAGGACACCGCAAGATTGAACCCAAAACTAAGCACCTCTCCCATTGCAAGAAATACCAATCTAGTTGGCCAAACCAAACCGATATTCGAAGAGAAATACAAAGATATCAAATCATGCATATAAGAATTCAGAGAAGATTCAAATAATATTCATAGATAATTTGATCATAAATCCACAATTCATCGGATCTCGACAAACACACCGCAAAAGAATATTACATCGGATAGATCTCCAAGAACATCGAGGAGAACATGGTATTGAGAATCAAAGAGAGAGAGAGAAGAAGCCATTTAGCTACTAGCTATGGACCCATATGTCTGAGGTAAACTACTCACGCTTCATCGGAGGGTCAATAGGGTTGATGTAGATGCCCTCCGTGATCGAATCCCTCTTCGGCAGATCACCGGAAAAGGCCCCAATATGGGATCTCACAGGAACAGAAGGTTGCGGCGGTGGAAAAGTATTTTTCCTGGCTCTCCTCTAGGGTTTTGGAATATATGTGAATTTATAGGACGAAGAAGTAGGTCGGTGGACTCCCGAGGGGGCCACAAGCCAGGGGGCGCGCCTCTACGGCTTGCCGTCGCCTCATGGGTCTTTTGACTTCGACTCCAAGTCTCATAGGTGTCTTCTGGTCGAAGAAAAATCATCGTAAAGTTTTATTCTATTTGGACTCCGTTTGATATTCCTTTTCTGCGAAACTCAAAAACAAGGAAAAAACAAAAACTGGCACTGGGCTCTAGGTTAATAGGTTAGTCCCAAAAATAATATAAAATCACATATTAATGCATATAAAACATCCAAAATAGATAAGAAAATAGCATGGAACAATAAAAAATTATAGATACATTGGAGACGTATCAAGCTTCCCCAAGCTTAATTCCTGCTCGTCCTCGAGTAGGTAAATGATAAAAATAGAATTTTTTATGTGGTATGCTACCTAACATATTTATCCTTGTAATTTTCTTTATTGTGGCATGAATGTTTAGATCCATAAGATTCAAAACAAAATTTTAATATTGACAGAAAAACAATAATACTTCAAGCATGCTAATAAAGCAATCATGTCTTCTCAAAATATCATGGCCAAAGAAAGTTATCCCTACAAAATCATATAGTCTGGCTATGCTCCATCTTCATCACACAAAGTATTAAATCATGCACAACCCCGATGACAAGCCAAGCAATTGTTTCATACTTTTGATGTTCTCAAACTTTTTTAACTTTCACGCAATACATGAGCGTGAGCCATGGATATAGCACTATAGGTGGAATAGAATATGGTGGTTGTGGAGAAGACAAAAGGAAGGAGATAGTCTCACATCAACTAGGCGTATCAATGGGCTATGAAGATGCCCGTCAATAGATATCAATGTGAGTGAGTAGGGATTGCCATGCAACGGATGCACTAGAGCTATAAGTGTATGAAAGCTCAAAAAGAAACTAAGTGGGTGTGCATCCAACTCGCTTGCTCACGAAGACCTAGGGCACTTTGAGGAAGCCCATCATTGGAATATACAAGTCAAGTTATATAACAAAAATTCCCACTAGTAAATGAAAGTGACAAAATAGGAGACTCTCTATTATGAAGATCATGGTGCTACTTTGAAGCACAAGTGTGGAAAAAGGATAGTAGCATTGCCCCTTCTCTGTTTTCTCTCATTTTTTATTTTGGGCTCTTTGGCCTCTTTTTTTTTTCTTTTTTTCTTTTTTTTCGTCCGGAGTCTCATCCCGACTTGTGGGGGAATCATAGTCTCCATCATCCTTTCCTCACATGGGACAATGCTCTAATAATGATGATCATCAAACTTTTATTTACTTACAACTTAAGAATTACAACTCGATACTTAGAACAAAAATATGACTCTATATGAATGCCTCCGGCGGTGTACCGGGATGTGCAATGATCAAGAGAGACATCTAGAAAAAAATATGAATGGTGGCTTTGCCACAAATACGATGTTAACTACATGATCATGCAAAGCAATATGACAATGATGAAGCATGTCATAATAAACGGAACGGTGGAAGTTGCATGGCAATATATCTCGGAAGGGCTATGGAAATGCCATAATAGGTAGGTATGGTGGCTGTTTTGAAGAAGGGTATATGGTGGGTGTAGTGCACCGGCGAAAGTTGCGTGGTACTAGAGAGGCTAGCAATGGTGGAAGGGTGAGAGTGCGTATAATCCATGGACTCAACATTAGTCATAAAGAAATCACATACTTATTGCAAAAGTCTATTAGCTATCGAAACAAAGTACTACAAGCATGCTCCTAGGGTGATAGATTGGTAGGAAAAGACCATCACTCGTCCCCGACCGCCACTCATAAGGAAGAAAATCAATAAATAAATCATGCTCCGACTTCATCACATAACGGTTCACCATACGTGCATGCTACGGGAATCACAAACTTTAACACAAGTATTTCCATCAATCCACAATTACTCACTAGCATGGCTTTAATATCACCATATTTATTTCTCAAAACAATCATAAGGAATCAAACTTCACATAGTATTCAATGCACTTTATCTGAAAGTTGTTATTATATCCCTCTTGAATGCCCATCATTTTAGGACTAAATTCATAACCAAAGCAAATTACCATGCTGTTTAGAGACTCTCAAAATAATATAAGTGAAGCAAGAGAGTTCAACAATTTCTATAAAATAAAGCCACCGCCGTGCTCTAAAAAGATATAAGTGAAGCACTAGAGCAAAATTGCCTAGCTCAAAAGATATAAGTGAAGCACATAGAGTATTCTAATAAATAATGATTCATGCGTGTCCTTCTCAAAAGGTGTGTACAGCAAGTATGATTGTGGCAAACTAAAAAGAAAAGACTCATATCATACAAGACGCTCCAAGCAAAACACATATCATGTGGTGAATAAAAATTTAGCCTCAAGTAAATTTACCGATAGACGAAGACGAAAGAGGGGATGCCTTTGAAGGCATCCCCAAGTTTAGGCTCTTGGTTGTCCTTGAATATAACCTTAGGGTGCCTTGGGCATCCCCAATCTTAGTCTCTTGCCACTCCTTATTCCATAGTTCATCAAATCTTCACCCAAAACTTGAAAACTTCACAACACAAAACTCAACAGAAAACTCATGAGATCCGTTAGTATAAGAAAATAAACCACCACTTTTTGGTACTGTTATGAACTCATTCTTTATTTATATTGGTGTAATATCAACTGTATTCCAACTTCTCCATGGTTCATACCCCCCGATATTACCCATAGATTCATCAAAATAAGCAAACAACACATAGAAAACAGAATTTGTCAAAAACAGAATAGTCTGCGAAGATCTGAATTGTTCTAATACTTATGTAACTCCAAAAATTATAAAAAAATTAGGATAACAGTGGAAATTTGTATATAAATCATGTGTAAACAATACAGAGTTTTTCGTCTCTTCTGTGAATCACCAAAATTATTTTACTGGACGCAAAAGTTTCTATTTTTCAGCAAGATCAAATCAACTATCACCGTAAGCCATCCCAAAGGTCTTACTTGGCTAAAACACTAATTAAAACACCAAAACACAATTACTACAGAGGTAATAATGTGTAATTTATTCATAACAACATGAAAATAAAATATTGGGTTGTCTCCCAACAAGCGCTTTTCTTTATAGCCTTTTAGCTAGGCGTTGATAATTTTAATGATCCTCACATAAAAGATAGTAATTGAAACACAAAGAGAGCAGCATGAAGCATGTGAAAATCACATCTAAGTCTAACATACTTCCTATGCATAGGCATTTTATAGAAAAACAAATTATCAAGACAAGCAATAACTATCATATACGAGGAAGAAGAAAGAAACAATAGCAATCTCAACATAACGAGAGGTAATATAGTAACATGAAAATTTCTATAACCATATTTTCCTCTCTCATAATAATTACATGTATGATCATATTCAAATTCAACAATATAGCTATCATATAAAATATTCTCAACATGATCCACATGCATGCGAAGTTGACACTCTTACAAAATAGTGGGATTAACATTAACTAAAGTCATGACCTTTCCAAACCCACTTTTATCAAAAAAAAATCATGAGATTGGTCATACTCCAAAGTAGTGGGATCATTATTACCTAGAATTGACACTCTTCCAAACCCACTTTCAATATTATTGCAAACATATTCATCATGAAGCTTAAATAAATTTTCAAGATCATAAGAAAAATCACCCCAATCATGATCATTGCAACAAGTAGTGGACATAGAAAAATTAGCATCCCCAAGCTTAGGGTTATGCAAATTATTAGCACAACTGACATTAATAGAATTTATAATAACATCATTGCAATCATGCTTTTCATTCAAGGAGCGATCAAGTGTGGGTGCAATAGAAATAATTTCGTGTTTAACATAAGGAACTATAGCAAGTTCATCTCCATAAGCATAATTAATATTGGCTTCATGGCCATAAGAATAGCAAGCATCATGTTCATCAAGGGAGGATATTTCAATCAAATCATCGGAATCATAATTATCTATAGATTCATGCATATCATTATTTTCTTCCAAAGCAACGGACATTTTCTCAATAAATTCCTTAACATAGGCTTTATGAGCATAGTTTTCATAGCAATATTTAAGTATGTCAAAATTTTCAGATTTGTAGAGAGTAATATCATACTTTTAAATCAAAGAAGCAACTTCATAAGCACCCTAAAAGCAACAAATTCTTCAATTTGTTCGATATCATAGTAACTATAAACGCCTTTGGCATAAGAAGATAGGATTTTATTATCATTAAACTCACATAGGCAGGGAAGGTGTTTTTTAGGGTTCTCCGAGCAACAAGTAAAATCATAAATTTCACATAGATTCCAAGCATAGCATAGCAAACAATTTATTTCATTCCATAAGAGTCCCCCTTTTTGAGACAAACGGTGACGCACAAAATGAGCATGCTCATCTAATGATTTTCCCTCAACTAAACTAGTTGGGGTTTCAGCACGAGCACATATGGATCAAAGATGTTCCAAGTAGAAAACTTTCAGTGGATCCATATCAATAGATTTTTAGCAAGCAAAGATGCAAGAAAATAGAACGCACATGGAAACACAAGCAAAGATAGCAAACAAGTAAAAGACATAAGGAAAGAAGGCGAATAAAAAGGCAAAAAAATTATATTTTTCTGAAAATTGTTTTAGAAGTGGGGGAGAGGAAAACGAGAAGCAAATGGCGAATAATGTAATGCAAGAGATGAGAGTTTATGGTGGGTACTTGGTAGGCTTGATGTAGACCTCCCCGGCAACGGCGCCAGAAATTCTTCCTGCTACTTCTTGAGCTTGCGTTGATGAAGAGGAAAGGGTGATGCAGCAAAGTAGAGATAAGTATTTCCCTCAGTTAGAGAACCAAGGTATCAATCCAGTAGGAGGTACAAGCAAGTCCCCAATCTATGCACGTGCACAAACAATCAAACACTTGCACCCAACGCGATAAAGGGGTTGTCAATCCCTTCACGGTCAATTGCAAAGGTGAGATCTGATAGAGATAGGTATATAAGATTGCCAAAACGTAAAACAAAATAAAAGTAAATAAATTGCAGCAAGGTATTTTTTGGTATTTTTGATATATAGACCTGAAAATATATGATGGAAAATAGACCCGGGGGCCATAGGTTTCACTAGAGGCTTCTCTCTTGAAGGCAAATAATATGATGGGTGAGCAAATTACTGTCGAGCAATTGATAGAAAAGCGCAAAGTTATGACGACAAGGCAATGATTATGCATATAGGCATCACGTCCGTGTCAAGTAGACCGAAACGATTCTGCATCTACTAATATTACTCCACACATCGACCGCTATCCAGCATGCATCTAGAGTATTAAGTTCACAAAGAACGGAGTAACGCCTTAAGTAAGATGACATGATGTAGAGGGATAAACTCAAGCAATATGATGAAAACCCCATCTTTTTATCCTTGATGGCAACAATACAATACGTGCCTCGCTACCCCTACTATGTCATTGGGTGAGGACACCGCAAGATTGAACCCAAAACTAAGCACCTCTCCCATAGCAAGAAATACCAATCTAGTTGGCTAAACCAAACCGATAATTCGAAGAGAAATACAAAGATATCAAATCATGCATATAAGAATTCAGAGAAGATTCAAATAATATTCATAGATAATCAGATCATAAATCCACAATTCATCGGATCTCGACAAACACACCGCAAAAGATTATTACATCGGATAGATCTCCAAGAACATCGAGGAGAACATGGTATTGAGAATCAAAGAGAGAGAAGATGCCATTTAGCTACTAGCTATGGACCCGTAGGTCTGAGATAAACTACTCATGATTCATCGAAGGGGCAATAGGGTTGATGTAGATGCACTCCGTGATCGAATCCCCCTCCGGCAGATCGCCAGAAAAGGCCACAAGATGGGATCTCACGGGAACAGAAGGTTGCGGCGATGGAAAAGTATTTTCGTGGCTCTCCTCTAGGGTTTTGGAATATATGTGAATTTATAGGACGAAGAAGTAGGTCGGTGGACTCCCGAGGGGGCCACAAGCCAGGGGGCGTGCCCCCCCTTAGGGCGCACCCCTACGGCTTGCCGTCGCCTCGTGGGTCTTCTGACTTCGACTCCAAGTCTCGTAGGTGTCTTCTGGTCCAAGAAAAATCATCGTAAAGTTTTATTCCGTTTGGACTCCGTTTGATATTCCTTTTCTACGAAACTCAAAAACAAGGAAAAAACAGAAATTGACACTGGGCTCTAGGTTAATAGGTTAATCCCAAAAGTAATATAGTATTGCATATTAAAGCATATAAAACATCCAAAACAGATAATAAAATAGCATGGAACAATCAAAAATTATAGATACGTTGGAGACGTATCAGGTGGTGCCGCCCAGGAGGAACCAGCAAAGCTTGCTGCAGTCCCGCCTGGACCGCCCGAACCAGCATTCCCGCACCATCGGGGCGAACCAGCATCAGCGCCCTGCCTAGGTGTGGGATCATCCTCCTCCAAGGGCGGTGAAGACGGCGGGGGCAGCGGCGGCGGCCGCAGCGCATCAGCCTCATCATCATCCACCATAGTTGGGTCGCCTAGGACAGCGATCTCGGTCGAATACTGCAACATGTGGGTTCTCCGACCAATGGAGCTCCGTCGTCCCTCCTCCGTTGCCCACAAATTACGGCTAGGCTCATCAATGAACATCATCTGATGACGAGGAATCCGCCTCGACCGGTCCGTACGCAGCCAAACGCGGAAGTCCGCCATGTCCAGGCGCCGAGCCGTACTGTCATCCATGCCGACCACGTAGCCCAGACCTCGCAGCACCACGCTGGTCGTCCTCTGGCTCCAGGCATGAGATAGCACGCCCCTCGGAGAAATTGGGACGAGGCAAGGAGGTGTCACCGCCGTGGCCTGCGCTTGCCGAATCCAAGGCTTGATAGAGACCTCGAACCAAGGGGAGGATGCCCAGCCGGCATAAACCATGCGGCCGCGAACCGCCCCATCCTGGTAGAGCACGAGGAAATCCTCGGGGAAGAAAGGACGAATTGTCATATCCGCCGAGCCGATGTCGAACTCAGCATCCAGCACCTCCGCCGCCGAGGCAAGATCCACCACAGGGCGAGTACCCATAACAGTCACAAGCACGCTCCGCCTCCATCCGCCAGGTGTCTTCCGCGTCCTCCAGGAAGCAAGCCTCCACCGGTTCGTCCTGGACGGGCTCCGACTACGCCTGAGGTGCGTCCCGGGGGGCAAACGGCGCCGAGAACTCCAGGCTAACTCCACTCTCGACTGACGGCTCCCGCACCACATGGCACCAGAGCCGAACGGCGCACGACGGCGGAGGTCCAGGCGGCGGCGGCAGAACAATGGAGGAGCACCTAGGGGAGGGACGGGAAGACTATCACAGCCGGGGCCGCAACTCTGGGCCAAAGGGCAGACTGGGGACACGGCGGCTGCTCCACCGGAGACGGGCTGCGGGGGCGGGTGCACCCATGCGCGACGTGCCCCTGGTCATGGCACCGGATGCAGAAGGTGGGATTCTTGCACTCCACCGAGATGTGGCCGTCGTCGCTCCCGCAGTTGTAGCAGCAAACGAACAGCTCCGCCGGCACCCTCGACGTAGGCGGAGGATGGGGAGCAGCCAACGCGTGCGGCCGCCCAAAAGGACGGTGACGCCGTTGGGGAGGGGCGCGGGCAGACGCGCCTCTCGAGCAGCGGCTTCACCTAGTCTTCCACTCGATCCCCGTCGGGGGAGGGGGGCGGCGGGATGGCCCTTCCCCACCGCCTTGGACCAGTGGGCCGAAGGCCGTGCCCACCACGGGAGGATGATGATGGACCGAAGCTGCAGGCTCGCTGGCGGCGGAATAAGAGAGGAGGCCTCCAGTCGCTGCACGGGCGGGGCAGAGGAGGAAGGCTCCGACGAGGATGAGCCGGACAACAAGACCCTCGAGGCCATGGGGCCGGGGGAGAGGGGTGGGCGCCGCCTCCGGAGTGGAGGGCGGCGTGGAAGGTGGCCGCTGGCACTGGAGTGGCGACCGGCACAGCGAGCTCTGCGGGTATTCGATTTACTTAGCACCAAGAACGACTCCAGATAGGACACACACATTACATTCCAGATAGAACGTAATTTGTTTTACTTTTGGTGTGTTTTTTGAGGATTTTTGGATGTTTTCTGTACTGCTATGACGATTGATGCACATATCAAAAGTTTTTCTGAATAAAAAAAAGATATTGCCCAATTATATATTATTTTTTCAAGCATTGCCAGGCTTAGAGCATCTCTAACTGGCGCCCAAAAACTGCTCCGCGCGCTAAAATTTGGGTTTTTTTTGGCGCCGGACAGCTCCAGCAGAAGCTGTAAAATAATGCGCGCGCAAAAAAGGTTGGACGCGCGCTGAAAAACGCTATCGCAAGTTGCAAATTTGAGGCGCCGGATTGCGCGCGCTTCATAATTTACACTGTGTGTTTTTTAGGCGTGCGTTTTTAGACATCTGCTAAACCAATGTTGGGTCTGGCGCACTAAAAGTGCTACAGTGACACGCTAAAACTATTTTAGGGAGCAAAACTTTTGTGCTTCTTTTGGAGATGCTCTCACGTACGGAGTGCGGCAGCTACTAAACCGGAGGCAGGAGCTGTTTTGGCAAGAGGCCAGGATTCGTGTATGTGGGGAAACGCGGCAGGACGAACGTCCATCCGAGCAATGTTATTAGCATGTTGCTTGCACTCTTTCTTTCTTGTTGCAACTTGCCAATGTTTCGTTAGCCCAATCCACATAGACGTCTTCGTACTCGATGAAAATGTTTTCTCCCACCGAACGTACATCGCTAGAAGGCCTAAAATAAATCCAGAAAAATTCAAGCACCAATGTCAAGTATAAGAGTTGAACTCTGGTGGGCTGGCGACACCACTGTCCTTCTAAGCATCCAACCACAAGTGATTCACACCCGAGCAATTTTATTAGCATGTTGCGCACTTTTCTTTTTTGTTGCAACTTGCCAATGTTTCATTAGCCCAACCCACACGTAGTAGCCAGTGTGATCACCAATAAGCTAATTAATGAGCAACGAAACAATAAATACGTTAGGCCAGTTGCCAAGCTGATGCGGCCCGAGCTCCTCCGAATAGTAGGTCGGCCAATAGACGACCAATAACTCCCCCAAACAAATTTAGGGTTTCTCCGTCCCCCGCCGACGCTGCCGCCGGTCCGCCTCATCTCCGCTGGCCTTAGGGCCATTGCGGCGCGGTGGATCTCGGCCCTTACCGGCGGGAGGGCTTCGTTTTTAGATGTTTCTTCGAGTTTTGTTAGAGTTTGTGTGCTGCTCAGGAAGACAAGACCATGGCGACTCCCTGGAGATTGAATAAGGTTCTCCCCACCTAGCCCCTGTCCCGGTGGTGCGTCTACCATCGTCGGTGGGCGTGTGGAGGTGTGTCTCCGGCGGATCTGTCCTTGGTGAATTTGCTCGGGATCTGGTCGTAGTTCGTCTATGTTCGTGTGGCTTCAGCTTGGATCCTTCCGATCTACACTAATCTTCAAAGGCGGCGGTTGCTGTTCTGGTGCGCTGGTCCTATTAGGACTTCGCACAATGACTTTCCGACTGTTTACTACAACAAGTTTGCTTGGCTCCTGTGAGGGAGGGGCGATGACGGCTGTGCACTTTCAGCTCGCTTGAGTGCTTCTAGTCGCTGGGTAGTCTACGAATCTAATATAATTTTTATTATTTCTGGTGTTTGTTGTACTGCCATGATTGAAGATAAATGGAACGAAAAAATTTCCGTACAAAAATAAAAATAGACGACCATATATATGAAGTCAAGTCAATGGCCGTTGCTGCTCTATTTTTTTTCGAAAAATGGCTGTTGCTGCTCAGTTCAAACATATTCGGAAGAACGACCCGAGGAACTTTCGTACCGACATAGTTAAGCCAGCTACTTGCATTACCTCCCACAGTATTAAACCTCAAACGGCATGTGCATATCCCGGCACTACCGACGACTATGCTTGAAAGAGCTGACTCGTTTTATTGAAGGAGGTTTAAAAATCGTGTAGAAAGATTCTTTCCTTGATTTATTTTGCTACTAAACCAACTGTATACTGGACCATGTTATCAACGAGAAGGAGAAGGAGAAGCTACACGACTGAAAGAGAGGAAATGTGCATCATGTAGTATTGTGGATAACGAGAAAACTTAGTCTCGAGCTCGATGAACCACAGCTATGTCATTGCTACGGATCAACTGGATGCAGAAAAATCTTGTTCAATCACGATCAGAAACTGAGTCTCGTTGCATCAGTTGAGAACTTGAGATAGCTAGGTATCCATTGGATGCAGAAAAGTATTTTCAATCTCAATCGAGAATTCGAGATTGATACCGCCCTAAGCGAAGAGCAGTTGACTTGACCCCGTTGTGTTGGGTTCCCAGCCAGCTGTCGACTGTTTTTAGCTGATGTGAACTTAGGCTGCTCTTAATTAATTGCTGTGAGCTTAGGCTGGCATTACCTATATACTTGCATCAGTATTCAGTAACCTATTTCCACAAACATGCATGTCACATCAGCTAAAAGCAGTCGATAGCTGGCTGGGAACCACACACAACGGGGTCAAGTCAACTGCTCTTCGCTTAGGGCTGTATCAATCTCGAATTCTCGATCGAGATTGAAAATATTTTCTTGCATCCAGTGGATCCCTAGCTATGTCAACTGAGGCAATCGATCTGGGTCAACGAGACTCAGTTTCTAATCGTGATTGAACAAGAATTTTTTGCATCCAGTTGATCGATAGCAATGTCAACTGATGCAACCGAGCTGTGGTTAATCGAGCTCGAGACTAAAGTTCCTCGTTATCCATAATACTACATGATGCACATTTCCTCCCCTTCAGTCGTATTGCTTCTGTCTCCTTCTCCTTCTCGTTCTTCTTGATTATATGTGCATGTAGGGAACCTCCCCCCCCCCCCAGGCCAGGCCACACCTCTCTCCAGGTTAGTGCGCGGATCTGCATGGAAACTGTTGCTTCTCTCAAGTTTGTGTTTCAATTTTTCTTTTAAAAGAAGTTTGTGTGGTAAATTGAGCATGAAGCTTTTCTGAACATCAGCACACATATAGCTTGAAGGTGCACACTTTTAAGGTGTGGCGGAGGCCAAAGCTTGCCAGATTGCTGGCTCCGCCAGGAATTAAGCTCTGTGTGCATTCCCAGAGAAGATTTATGAGCTCGCATGCAGCTGTACCCTTGTCTGGGTCGTCCACATTTTGCAGCAAGATCCACGCACTCCTATATAGAAATTTGTCTCTTTATTTGTAACTCTATATCATTTTAGATACTTTTGTTGCACCAAATAATCCAAATCATTTTATGCACAGTGTAGTAGTGTGCTGTGAGCCTGCAAAGTTTCATGTTCAGTTGCTTTTTTTGTTTGGGAAAAAAAGAAAGAAATTTCCAGACATTATGTACATGCAAAACTGGTCAGTCCAGATCAGGGGTGGAGTTGCATGCGAGCTCAATAGTCACATTCCCCTTCCTTTATCTGACATAGTACATAAGTAGATGCTCACAAACACATCTACACGCGCGCGCACACACACCGATGAACGAGCACCATTGCCAAGTCTAGAACTTATGGAACCTAACAACTGAAGTATGCTCAGTTTGCTTTATGTACTGTTTTTTCTTCATTGCATTATTCTGAAATGCTTCTAGCTGCCTTTAGTTGATCATGTGACAGGATTTCTTTGTTCTTTGAAATACCAGACCTTGAAGCTAGCTACTCCTAGTAGAGACATAGAACAGCATGGCCTATAAGTCAGACCAAATAGATTCGACACCCACGGATATTACATTTCGACGGTTGGAAGAAATCACTCATGGCTTCTCGGAGGAACAAAAAGTTGGTAGCGGTGGGTATGGACATGTTTATAAGGTGATATTTCCTTTACTCGAATTCCCTCACGTTGTTCTTTTAGTATCCAATTCGATCTTCAAAACTATATTTTGGCTTTATTTGCCTATTAAATAGCCCCTTTCATTTATTTCTGAAAAATAAATACTTGATACAAATATGCAATGATACAAGGCATTTTTATTTATGTGTCTAACAGGGATTGTATAATGGTGAACACATTGCTGTGAAGAAGCTTCATCACATGCCAGGACTTGATGACGTGCAGTTTAAGAATGAATTTAATAGCCTTATGAGGGTCCACCATAAAAATATCATGCGACTCGTAGGCTACTGCTACGAGACACGACATAAACATTTTGAGCACAATGGAGGATTCATTCTTGCCGAGATGGCAGAAAGAGCTTTATGCTTTGAATATTTGGAGGGTGGTAGCCTTGACAAGCATCTTTCTGGTATGTCTATTGACATGGATTACGCTAATACATACTATGCATGTAAATAAAATTGTTCCATATGTTTACTCTTTATAATACCATACTTTGTGCGTACTTCTACAGATGAATCGTGCGGACTTGATTGGAACACACGTTACAAAATTATTAACGGAATTTGCAATGGTTTAGATTATCTTCATACTGGATCCAAAGATTCTATCTACCATCTGGACTTAAAACCGGCAAATATTTTGCTGGATAAAGATATGACTCCAAAAATTGGAGATTTTGGCTTGTCAAGACTCTTCGCTTCAACAGAAACCTATACAACAAAAAAGTTTATAGGAACACCGTAAGTCTTTGTAACTTTCAAGAAAGATGTTTTTTTTCTCTTTTTTCGTAATAATGATAATTGTATTTGATACTATGCAGTGGATACATGCCACCAGAATATATTGACAAGCGAAAAATCTCATCAAAATTTGACGTGTTTAGCTTGGGCATTATAATCATACAGATAATGGCAGGACATCTAGGATACTCCAAGTGTGGAGATATGCCTTCCCAAGAGTTTACGGAGCTTGTAAGAAGAATCCCTCTTTTTCTCATGCTAGAAAAGAAAATAAATCAATTTTTGCCACAATAAGCAATAGAAAATAAATCAATTTCTTTGCAGAAATGAAGAAGAAAATAAATAAATCAAGACTTTCTAAAAAAATAATTTTTTCTGCGAAAAGAAGAACAAAATAAATCTATTTTCGCAAGTATTTGAATTTTTGCGCATTACACCCAGTGAAATTACATTTCATTTTTGTAGGTACATGGAAATTGGGGGAAAAGGTTGCAGCCAATGTCGTGGCATACATCACAGGAAGTGGACAAATGCATCAAAATAGCATTAAGATGCGTTGAGGCAGATCGACGGTTAAGGCCAACCATAGCCGAGATTGTCAATGAGCTAAAAAAAATAGATTTTATGAAAAGGTCATCCACAGGCCAGGTATTCTCACATCGAATATGATTTATTGCCTTCATTTCTTGCTTCCTACTCGTGTAACAAAGGAAGACGCTAGAAATCACCACTCTTGGCTTCCTTCGGCTACCTCTATTGTGTGACCCTTGTCTCTATCGGGGGCCACCCATCTATATTGCGAACCAGTCGGGTGATGCATAGCATGTGCCATACTACTAAGGGAATTCTAATCTAGGCATACTATATATGCATATAGAAAGCTGCCACATTGTATAGACATCATCAATATTAATAGCTAAATCCCAATATTTACAATAATATTTCTTGTAAGCCATTAATCCTATTAACGACCTTCTGCATATTAATACGATTATCTTTTAATACTTATTTCAAATATGAATTCAATGGTATACTTTGATGGCATCTAATACATATTTTATTGTTCAATCTGATTATCTAGGGAGACACACATGCCATTAATTTAGAGAGAGGGAGTAAATTATCATATGATCAGGACCATATTAATAATTAATGGTTACCAACCTAAAAATGTTTGTTAGCATGCAAGTCTTGCACATGGAGTAGGTAATAACTTAGTTAGGCATTGCAAAAAAGTTGGCGGAACTTTTCCAATGAGATCTAGTTTGGAAGATCCCGTAACAACACAGTCGATGGTGAAAATGGGCCGTCAATCAGGTGCACAGATTGGGAGATAAAACATTACTAAAATTTGAAATCCTGACAATCTTTACTGGTTTTATGTTTTGGCTACTGCATATATGAGTTACCAGGTTTTAGTAGACGTTGTACGGAGATATTTTACTAGACACCGTGCGGGTTTGGTGCCATAATTAATCTGGTCTATGATCTGAAATCGTGTGAAATGAAGTGGATAATCTCCTTCCTCTAATGCAGTGCTCCGAGTTCGAGTCTGAAGTGGCTGTTGCGATCGACCCACTTGAGCTACGGTTCCCATTCGAGCTGAACAAGGAGGTACGCTGCGTGCTGCAGCTAACCAACAGGACGGACGACACCATCGAGTTCACCACAAAGATGAACCAGGGCAAGTACTATGCGCAGCCAGATGAAGGCACTGTGCCCCCATGGTCCAAGCTCTACATCATCGTGACGATGCATGCACAGGGGAACATCGCGGCGCCACCGGATATGCGGTGCAATGATGTGTTCCTTGTGCAGAGCAGAAGGGTGAGCAAGGACAACCACCTGAGCGTGCGAAATACCAATATCGCCGAACACTTCGAGAAACTGACGATGGGCAGTAAGGTGGTGGTGGATGAGAAGAAGCTGCCGATTGTTTACGTTGCATTGCCTCAACCTCAGAGCTTATGACTTAAGGCATGAATCACCCTTGCATGCAAGCACCTCCAAAACTACCTATGTCATCACAGTTATAGTACATTACGCTACTTTGTGAATTACTCATGAGAAATTCTAAGTTTATTCTCCTTCTTTTACTAGGGAGTGTCTATGGCTCAAGCAACAGAGAAATAGTAAATTCTCGGTCGACATATGAATCATTCGATTGAACCACTGATCTCCCTTTCATTCCCCCTGCCTCCCACACATTGTTGGTTTCTTTAGAAGAACAACACTACTTTATTTCATATAGAAATGTTTAGGGCATACAATAATGGGCAGGTGGATCAGACAGCCAAACTTGGTGCCCTACCGAAAGTGTAGTAGCCATTTTAGCAAGCCCCTATGTGCCTCCTCATTTATAAACCAATAAGGAGGCTAACCAACTCTGCCTCACAGAGCTCCCCCGATGCAATGCTTTCGCAGCCGTTGGATCGCGGTGAAATTCCCACCGGCTCTCTCGGCCATTAGATATTGGTGGCTGCTACAAACCAGCCGGATGATCTGCTGCTGGGTGGCTGTTCGATACAAGCAACACAGCCCCACCTCACGTATTCCTCGTCTGATTCCATTCCACCAAAGCAATGCAGCATCTGCCCTGGCGCATCCGTTCTGCGACCTCGCGGCACCGGAGCCGTCGGAAGCACTGCAACGCAACTCCAAGAGCCGTCACCGACCGCTGCATCCCTGGCAGCGCTCCATTGCAGCGCCCGGTGGCGCTCAGGGAGCTCCGGCATGTAGCACCGGGAGCACCATCAGGCAGCTCTAGCCATGGCCATGGCAACACGCCAACACCAAGCACAAAAAAGCATCGATGCCGCACAGACGATGTCTCTGACGAAGCTTCATTGCAGCCACAACGGCACTCCATTGCAGCCTCGGGCGGCGCTCCATTGCAACTACGGCAGCGCCACAAAAGCTCCAACGCAGCACCAATGGCGCACAGTCCAGCCTCCTCCCGCGTGCTGTGTTGCAGCACCGGCGGCGAGCGACGCCCGCCTCCGGCCTTCGCGCTGCGTTGCAACACCGGCGACGAGCAGCCTAGCCTCGTTCTGCGTGTTGCGTTGCAGCATCGGCGGTGACGATGCGAGTGGCCCACGTTGCCTCTTCCCGCTCGCAACAATGGTGGTGCGCCATTGACGAGGATCAACAGCTGGTGGCCGCGACTCCTCTCGCTCGTGGCAACAACAACTAGCTGCGGTGGGATTGCAGCAGGTGGTGGTCTCCCGTGGGGCCGCCTCCGCGCGCCGTGGGCACCCCCTGCCGTCGGCCACCAGCGGAGATGCCTCCGCGCGTCGTGGACACCCGCCGCCACTCCCCGCAGCGGTCACCGAGCGTCCCCGCCCGGCGCCGAGGTACGGGTGCTCGTCGGGGCGTGTACCGTAGCCAGCCCGCCTCCCCCGCGTTCGAGCAGCCGCCTCTGTCCCGGCAGCCGAAGAGCGTGGCCAAGCTCCGCCGATTCGCAGCAGCGGTGCGGGATTCGCAGCAACGGTGGCTGATGGCTGGTGGTCGGCGTTGCCATGGAAGCTTTTCCCCCTAGGCTGTGAAGAATGAGAGATGGGGAAAAGAAAGAGAAGGACGCTAAAGACCGATGCTACACGCACGGGGATGTCTTTTACGGATTCAACGGGGTGTCATGCGTGGAGATCTTGGATAAAAAATGCTAGATCGACGGACTTATACTGTGACACCCTGGTTTTTGCTTCTGTTTTTTTTCCTTTGCGGGATTGACTCCCGTCTTTTTTATCTCGGTGTTATTGGATTTTCTCTCGCTCTTGGGTATATGAAGATGGTCATTTAGCATTGCCTTCCCTATCTAACCAGAGATTCTCTCAGGTCCAACCTTGCCACCCGAGATATATTCTCGGGGTTTTGCCGCCGAAACCCTACCTACCGAATTACCGGAAGGTAAACCCTAATTCTTGCAGTTACAAAGGAACCCCAATTTCTTTTGATCTGCCGACTCCCAAATTTTTCCCAGTGATCATCCTTTATCTATAAACCCTGGATATGCAAAAATATTGACAAGTCATTTGCAATATTTTTCATTTATAATTAATTCCTTTTTCTGCTGTTTAAAGGAATTAAATCCAGGAAAATATCTATTCATCTCCAAAGTTCATGAAAACTTGTGGAGATATTCTTTGTGATCATATTGAGCTCCCATGAAAATATTGGCCATAATTAAATAGGGGAAATTGTATTTTCCTATTTAATGTCAATATTGCATTTTGGGCCCTTTCTAAAGGAACTACCATTTTGGTAGCCAGGAAAAATCCCAAATAATTTGTGGAGCTTGTCCTATCTATATCTTCACCATTTCCATAAAAATCCAAGTCCCATAGTGCAAAGTTTGAGCACAGCCTCCATTTGCAAATTTTGTTCAGATTTCCAATTTGCAAAGGAAGTGCTTGAAGCTTTAATCTATTTGAGCTAAAAAAATTCATGGTGATTAATAATGATAAATCACTCATGGAAACCAAAAACCAGCTCAATTCATCTATCCATTCTCCCATAGCATTTTTCCTAAGTTTCTGTCCATTTGGAACCACTTTGAAGCAAGTACCATTTTGGTGTACCCAAATGGTATGAAACTTTTACAGTGGCTTCATATATCCAAATCAACACTCTCCACCAAAATTCAGCTCATTTCATCAAGCCATTTCAGCACAGCTTCAAAATCCATTTTCTGTTCCAAATTCTGCATTACAAAGGAAGTATATGCAAATGAGGTCCAAATGACTTCAAATTTTGCTAGCATCTACTCCTTCCTACTACATTTCTCTGTGACATCTTTCCCAGCTCATTGGCACATTTTTCAGACCACAGCTTCCTGCCCAAGTTTCTGTCCAGAGACTGTTTTGGACCCCCTTGATCAACCGAGACCCTTCCTGGTTCATTCAGAGCCATATCTTATCCATTTGAGAAATGATAAGCGTGTTTGACAAGGTCCTAGAGCCATCTAGTGCCTTGGATATGTGGTGCCGGTGGTGACCACGACTCTAGTCGGCAGCCGGCGTGAACTGTGGCAAAACAGTCGTCGCTCGGCCATCTCCTGCCGCCGCAGCTTGTCTGCGAGTGCCGACTAACTCCCCACCGCACGCGTGTGCCCCCTGGAGCCTTCTCCCCCTCGTCCCCTAGCTCCTGGTCGCCTCTACCACATCGATTCCTCGCTCGAACACCACCACCTCGCCAAGCTCTGGAAGCTCCGTCCACCATTGCGAGACCTCCCTCCTCGAGCCTATATAAGTGCCCCGAGCCCCTCCTCCCTCGCCAGCAATTTTCCCCGCCTCTCCCTTGAGCTCCTGAAGCTCTCCCCCTCTCATGGCCACGGCTCCGCCGTCGTTGCCCCTCGACCCATCCCGGCGCCCTGGCCTCTCCCCTCCCCTCCATCCGTGTCCTCAGCCGCCCCTAGTCACCCGCAAGGTGCCGCCGCCCTCCATTTCTTTGGGGAGGCGCTGCCGCCGTGGCTCCCCTGAAGCTCGTCGGCTCCCCGCGGTGGGTGGTGGAGGTAGCGCTGCAGGCCACCTCGGGCCTCCCCGCGCACACCAGTGGGCACGGCCAGGAGCGACCATGCTCCTGCGCCGGCCGGCCAGCCTTGGAGAGCGGCGAGGCGATGGCCACGCCGGTGGATGGTTGCCTTCGTCTCTGTTCGGGCGGGCAGAAGAGGAGGACGAGGGGGAGTGAGGGAGATAAGGTGGGCCTGGCCCGCCAGTGGCCCACCAATTTTTTTTAAAAAAATGGGAGCAGCGGTGGTGCGGGCCGGCCCAGTAAGCAACCGAGGCGGCGGCCGATTCCAGCCCAATTCGGCCCAGGCGCACAGTCCTCTTATTATTTTACAGAAAAAAACTGTTGAGGCCACTGTGTAACTATTTATATTACAAATTGGTCCCTGGCAGTCAAGTCTTCGTATCTTTTTATCCACAACTCCGAATCAGGTAAAACCAACGATCATGTCTTCAGTTCATCGAGCCCGTTTCGATGGAGTTATTTTCATAATGTTCACACACTATGAAAATGACCATTTTGCCCTTGCCCTTCTATCAGCCCTTCGAGAGGGAATCCTTTCCGGCGAATTCTTCCGCGGCTTCACCGCACTTCTTCCCGGAGTATTCATCGACCCCCAGGCAAGCCGACCATCTGATATATTCGCTAAAGCATTGCTCTGTGTTATTCTTGCGTGTTTAATTAATGATTATGCCTGTGATAGAAGTAATTAAACTTATGCTAGATTGTACTTACTATTTACATTACTTGCATTAGTTTGCTATGTGATAATTCAAAGTAATTTCCTTAAAGGCATAGTTGCTGCCACCTCAACTTGTTGTGATAAACAACCATGCTTGCTAAGTACCTGCTAAAGTTAAACCTAGTCGGTTGATCCAGAGTCACCTATCCGGACTTATCCGTGCAACCACATTTGCCGGTATGGGACGGCCTTGACTTGGTCTGATCACGTGCTCTTTTATCAGTACCACCAATTAGGGAAGGTCATGCGTGCGTGCTACCCTGGCCCGGTGGGCGACGATAACCTTGTGAGCCCAGTTGAGTTATTTGCCGGCGTCCCCGTTTGGGACAGTTTAGTTGGCCACGACGGTGGCAGGTGTCACGAGGTGACACTGGGGCCACCCAGGACATGACCCTGGGAGGGTATGATTGTCGGTGGTACGATGGAAGAGTCACGGGTTAGGCAGGTTTCGTTGGAGCAACCCTGGTCCACCCGAATGGGATCACGAGGTCAGGTGCTCCATGGTGTGGTTAAAGTGCGCAACCTCTGCAGAGTGAAAAATCTATTCGAATAGCCGCGTCCACGGTATTGGACAGTCCGTCCAGACCTCACTAGGTGGTCAGCCGGAACAGTAATAATAATGATGGAAGAACTCGTTTTATGATCAGTAGTACTCGGTGACCCGTGAATATTCTGAGGGATATAAGGCAACCCAGAAGAGAGTAAGTTTGTCAGACTTGTAGTGCAGACGCATAGATATCAGATGATGTCAGGAATATGATATGTTAGCCATGGGATGGCTATGAGATGAGTGGCCGGATGACCGAAAGACTTGGATTGGATTTGGTTCAACGTCGGATTGGATCATGAGAATGTTCAGAGTATGGATTATTTACTTGATATGCTTTACTTTACTTTACTTGAGTAGTTATTGCTAGATAGTTATGCTATGTCATGACAATTAATATTGCTCTAATAACAAATGCATGCTTGAATGCCATGGATTGCTTTGCTTGGTGTATATGTTAGTTGGTTTGCTTGCGAGTACATTCAAAAGTACTCAGCGGCCTTTAACGTGGCCAGGTTCACATAAGGATCCATTGTCCGTCGTCGAGGAGCCGGAACGTTCGCGGGCTAGGAGAGTAACCCAGTCAGATCCCTGTGGATTGGAGCCACACCAGGACCATGCTGCCCTAGATAGAGCTTTTCCGCTGCCATCACTCTTGTGTAATATCATGTAAGACCTATATATCCATTAATAGAAATGCCTATGTTCATGATACTTGTTGTAAACGCGCATGCCAGAGTGATTTCCTGGGCTGGCATGCGTGGTGACCGTCTGGCTATAGTGGTAATCAGGCGGGGCACCACAATAGATGGTATCAGAGCAGCCAGGCTGACTGTAGGTTACCCTAGTTGGACTTCATTGTCTTGTGCTCAGTAGAAAGCCCAGATGGATTTCAGCCATCCTTGCCAACTGGCACGGCTACTATGGATCATAAGGAAACCCCCTAGGTTTTGGCTCCATCCGACCTCAACTCTCGTGGCCTTTGCCTTCGGTACGAAATGCTCACACCCGGCAATGACCAGTGAGCCCTGAACCCCTAGGTAAACCAGATATCCTTACCCTGCTTGCTAGCCATGGCATTTCTCTCCTTAACTCTAGTTTCCTTTGGGAAACGCCTATAAGTTCTATCTTTTCCCTGACAACCTTAGGATCGTTGACTAAGCCACTTTGGCTATAGTGGTGCATCAAGTTTGATGTTCCCTAAGGAAGTAGTAGGAGCTGGACACCAGTGCTACCAGGAGCATTGTGTGGTTTCGCTTCTAAATCCTTAGAGGTACATCGAGTGCGCTATAATAGTTATACTAGTGGATCCTTGGCCACGTGTGTAAGGTCCGCAAGGTTTGAGCTTTATTTGCTTTTTGGTTTTCGCGGTTTTTGTTTCTTTTGTCGGTTCCATTTTTTTCCTCCGACTGGATCCATCCGCAAGTGCCATCAGGAAGATCAGCATGCAACTTGGATAATACCCAATAATCCAAATCCTATAAGAGAGAAGCCAAGTCAACTGCCCGATATTCAGAACATCATCTCCGGATCTGTCAAGAATGAAGAATGGGTCAGAAGCAGAATCTGTAGACAAGGCCAGAATATACCTGAGAGAGTTTGCCTCAGAACAGATCACGCCTAAGGAGCAGTCAGATAAGTTGTCAGGAATGAACACCAGTAAGGACAAATTATTCCATCCGCAATACAAGGATTATTTCAATCAGTGAGGTGAACCGAGTCTTTTCTCAATGGACCAAAGAATCATATATTATCCACCAAAGACATATTTCAAGAATGTGAATGTGCCAAGAGCAGCAACAAAACTCTGGTATGTTGATACAAATTGCAAAGCATATTCTGAAGTTCACCGGTACAAATACAAAAAAATTTGGGCACTGTGAACAAGGTTTGTATGAAATATGGATGCATTTACGGCTGCCCAGAATCAATGAGAACTTCACATGCTTGGAAGCTCAGCTGAACCGAATGGAATTATCCGTCAATTGCTTACTATCAGCAACACCTAGTTTGAATACGAAGGGTATTCCGAATTAATTAACAATGAGGTCTACACCAGTCTTGCAACCTTTACAGCAATAATGATCAGACCAGCAGAAGACAAGCAATGTGTGTGACCATCGAAATATCTTCAGTCAAGGTATGGCCTATACCAAGTTTGGCTCCGCTATGGGTAAAATTCCGGATACTTCGGAAGGAAGCCAGAATCGGCCATAATTCTGACTGCGTACACAGTGAAAGGCTTCCAGTATAAGGAACCCAGCCTTCCTTCGCAAGCTACCAGGCTGCCAATCTTACTTGGTACGCCACTTGGTGAGAAAATCTTCCGTGATACAGCACCCCCATCTTCCACAACATGCTACCGCGGAAACCTTCCAGCATAAGACACCTGACCTTCGGCAGCAAGCCACATGAAGGAAAGCTTTTGAGGTACAATACCTAGCCTTCTTCAGCATGCTACCCTGGCAGAAGCTTCGAGCATAAGGAATTCAGTCTTCTTCAACACACCATGTGCCCACAACAAGTTTGTCAGGAACACGAACTAGTCTGGACACACATCCGCCTCAGAACTCAGTGGTTGTGAAAGGATTTATCCTACACCTGCATATGTTGTGAGCATGCAGTCCAGTGGATCAGTTCATGTGAGCCACTCGTACACGGGAATGACTGTGTTCAGAGAAGAATTGGCCCCATGTTGAAAAGAAGAATATGAGCACCGCAACACCTACGAGATATGCAAGAGTAAGTTGTGAGAACAAGCCCGACAAGCCGGGAAAACAATCAAGGAGCCGTGTTGGTAGGTCACTACAGGTCCATCAAAGGAAGCCTCAAGAACAAAGAAGTTTCGGACAAATAGCCTCCATGACGGTCAGCAAGATACAGCATCACGGACAGAGAGGTATTACCAATCCTTGTCAGACTCTTGCATATACGGCCACAACAATGCAGCCAACATGTTATACTCATCCGAAATACGGGCCATCAACCAAGATAAGAGGCTATGCTCCAAAGATACACCGATGGTAGTGATACTATGTTCAGTTCAGTAGTCATAGCAAGGACTACAGAGGCTATATATGACAGAATCATTTCCACGAGCAACAGAGTTTGAAACAAGACATTCAGATAGAATGGCTCAAAGCACGTCAGTGTTGGAAATATGCCCTAGAGCCAATAATAAAATGTTTATTATTATATTTCCTTGTTCATGATAATTGTCTATTGTTCATGCTATAATTGTATTAACCAAAAACCGTAATACATGTGTGAATACATAGACCACAATATGTCCCTAGTGAGCCTCTAGTTTACTAGCTCGTTGATCAATAGATGGTTGTGGTTTCCTGACCATGGACATTGGATGTCGTTGATAACGGGATCACATCATTAGGAGAATGATGTGATGGACACGACCCAATCATAAGCATAGCACAAGATCGTGTAGTTCGTTTGCTAAAGCTTTTCTAATGTCAAGTATCATTTCCTTAGACCATGAGATTGTGCAACTCCCGGATACCGTAGGAATTCTTTGGGTGTATCAAACGTCACAACGTAACTGGGTGACTATAAAGGTGCACTACAGGTATCTCCGAAAGTGTCTGTTGGGTTGGCATGAATCGAGACTGGGATTTGTCACTCCGTATGACGGAGAGGTATCTCTGGGCCCACTCGGTAATGCATCATCATAATGAGCTCAATGTGACTAAGGAGTTAGTCACGGGGTCATGCATTACGGAATGATTAAAGAGACTTGCCGGTAACGAGATTGAACAAGGTACGGGGATACCGACGATCGAATCTCGGGCAAGTAACATACCGATGGACAAAGGGAATTGTATACGGGATTGATTGAATCCCCGACATCGTGGTTCATCCAATGAGATCATCGTGGAACATGTGGGAGCCAATATGGGTATCCAGATCCCGCTATTGGTTATTGGCCAGAGAGGTGTCTCGGTCATGCTGCATGGTTCCCGAACCCGTAGGGTCTACACACTTAAGGTTCGATGACGCTAGAGTTGTAATGGGAATAGTACGTGGTTACCGAAGGTTGTTCGGAGTCCCGGATGAGATCCCGAACATGACGAGAAACTCCGGAATGGTCCGGAGGTGAAGATCGATATATTGGACGAAGGGTATTGGAGTCCGGAATTGTTCTGGGAGTACCGGGTGACAACCAGCGTGACCGAAAGGAGTTTCGGAGGCCCCAGCAAGCGTTGGGGAGCCTTATGGGCCAAGGGGAGGGGGCACACCAGCCCACTAAGGGGTTGTGCGCCCCTCCCACCCCATCTCACGTAACCTGGAGAGGTGGGGTGCCTCCCCTAGGGCAGCCGCCCCTCCCGGCTTGGGGGGCAAGTTTCCTAGGGGTGGGGGCGCCCAAACCCATCTAGGGTTTCCCCTATGGCCGCCCCCCCTCCCCTAGGGAAACCCTAGGGCGCCTCCTCCCCCCCCTTCCCCTATATATAGTGAGGGATAGAGAGGGCTGCAATACCCCCTTCCCTGGCGCAGCCCTTCCCCCTCTCCAACACCTCCTCCTCTGTAGTGCTTGGCGAAGCCCTGCCGGAGAACCACGAGCTCCACCACCACGCCATCGTGCTGCCGGAGTTCTCCGTCAACTTCTCCTCTCCCCTTGCTGGATCAAGAAGGAGGAGACGTCCCTGGGCTGTACGTGTGTTGAACGCGGAGGCGCCATCCGTTCGGCGCTTGTATCGGATCTTCCGCGATTTGAATCGCCGCGAGTACGACTCCATCGACCACGTTCTTGTAACGCTTCCTCTTAGCGATCTTCAAGGGTATGAAGATGCACTCCCTCTCTCTCGTTGCTAGCATCTCCTAGATTGATCTTGGTGACACGTAGGAAATTTTTGAATTATTACTACGTTTCCCAACAGTGGCATCATGAGCTAGGTCTATGCGTAGATTCTATGCACGAGTAGAACACAAGTAGTTGTGGGCGATGATTTGTTCAATTTGCTTACCGTTACTAGTCTTATCTTGATTTGGCGGCATTGTGGGATGAAGCGGCCCGGACCGACCTTACACGTACGCTTACGTGAGACAGGTTCCACCGACTGACATGCACTTGTTGCATAAGGTGGCTAGCGGGTATCTGTCTCTCCCACTTTAGTCGGATCGGGTTCGATGAAGAGGGTCCTTATGAAGGGTAAATAGCAATTGGCATATCACCGTTGTGGCTTTTGCGTAGGTAAGAAACGTTCTTGCTAGAAACCCATAGCAGCCACGTAAAACATGCAACAACAATTAGAGGACGTCTAACTTGTTTTTGCAGGGTATGCTATGTGATGTGATATGGCCAAAAAGGATGTGATGAATTATATATGTGATGTATGAGATTGATCATGTTCTTGTAATAGGAATCACGACTTGCATGTCGATGAATATGACAACCGGCAGGAACCATAGGAGTTGTCTTAATTTATTGTATGACCTGCGAGTCAATATAAGTGCCATGTAATTACTTTACTTTATTGCTAACCGTTAGCCATAGTAGTAGAAGTAATAGTTGGCGAGACAACTTCATGAAGACACGATGATGGAGATCATGGTCTTATGCCGGTGATGATGGTGATCATGCCGCGCCTCGAAGATGGAGATCAAAAGCGCAAGATGATATTGGCCATATCATGTCACTTTATGATTTGCATGTGATGTTTATCATGTTTACATCTTATTTGCTTAGAACGACGGTAGCATAAATAAGATGATCCCTCACTAAAATTTCAAGAAATGTGTTCCCCCTAACTGTGCACCGTTGCGAAGGTTCGTTGTTTCGAAGCACCACATGATGATCGGGTGTGATAGATTCTAACATTCGCATACAACGGGTGTAAGACAGATTTACACATGCAAAACACTTAGGTTGACTTGATGAGCCTAGCATGTACAGACATGGCCTCGGAACACGAGAGACCGAAAGGTCGAACATGAGTCGTATGGTAGATGCGATCAACATGGAGATGTTCACCGTTGATGACTAGTCTATCTCACGTGATGATCGGACACGGCCTAGTCGATTCGGATCATGTATCACTTAGATGACTAGAGGGATGTCTATCTGAGTGGGAGTTCATTAAATAATTTAATTAGTTGAACTCATTATCATGAACATAGTCTAAATTGTCTTTGCAAATTATGTTGTAGATCAATAGCTCACGCTTTAGCTCCCTGTTCTAATACGTTCCTAGAGAAAGACTAAGTTGAAAGATATTGTGAGCAATTGTGCGGACTAGGGCCATAGTATGAGGATTGTCCTCACTGCTACACAGAAGGCTTCTGTCCTTGATGCACCGCTCTGTGTGCCAACCCCTCTAGTGTCGTCTGTGGATGTTGTGAACATCTGGCAGACACGTTCTGATGACTACTTGATAGTTTAGTGCGCCATGCTCACGGCTTAGAATCGGGGCTCCAAAGGCGTTTTTGAACGCCATGGAACATATGAGATGTTCCAAGAGCTGAAATTGGTATTTCAGGCTCATGCCCGTGTTGAGAGGTTTGAGACCTCTGACAAGATCTTTGCCTACAAGATGGAGGAGAATAACTCAGCCAGTGAGCATGTGCTCAGAATGTCTGGGTACTTCAATCGCTTGAATCAAGTGGGAGTTAATCTTCCAGATAAGAGAGTGATTGACAGAGTTCTCCAGTCACTATCACCAAGCTACTAGAGCTTCGTGATGAACTATAACATGCAAGGGAAGATGATCCCGGAGCTGTTCGTCGTGCTTAAGGCCGTAAAGGTAGAAATCAAGAAGGAGCATCAAGTGTTGATGGTTAACAAGACCACTGGTTTCAAGAAGGGCAAGGGCAAGATGGGAAACTTCATGAATGGCAAACCAGTTGCCGCTCCAGTGAGGAAACCCAAGAACCCAAACCCGAGACGAAGTGCTTCTATTAGGGGAACGGTCACTGTTAGCGGAACTGCCTCAAATACTTGGTAGATAAGAAGGCTGGCAACTTCAACAAAAGTATATTTGATATATGTGTTATTGATGTGTACCTTACTAGTACTCCTAGTAGCACCTGGGTATTAGATACCGGTTCAGGTGCTAATATTGGTAACTTGAAACAAAAGCTACGGAATAAACGGAGATTAGCTAAGGGCGAGGTGACGATGTGTGTTGGAAGTGTTTCCAAGGTTGATGTGATCACCATTGCACGCTCCCTCTACCTTCGGGATTAGTGTTGAACCTAGATAAATGTTGTTTGCATTGGTGTCTGCGTTGAGCATGAACATGATTAGATCATGTTTATTGCAATACGGTTATTCATTTAAGTCAGAGAATAATGGTTATTCTGATTACATGAATACCACCTTATATGGTCATGCACCCAATGTGAATGGTTTATTGAATCTCGGTCATAGTGATACACATGTTCATAACATTGATGCCAAAAGATGTAGAGTTGATAATGATAGTACCACTTTCTTGTGGCACTGCCGCTTAGGTCATATTGGTGTAAAGCGCATGAAGAACCTCCATGCCGATGGACTTTTGGATTCACTTGATTTTGAATCACTTGACACATGCGAACCATGCCTCATTGGCAAGATGACTAAACCCCCGTTTTTTTGGAACAATGGAACGGGCAAGTGACTTGTTGGAAATCATGCATGCTGATGTGTGCGGTCCGATGAGTGTTGACACGTGCAGTGGATATCATTATTTTCTCACCTTCACTGATGAATTGAGTAGATATGGGTATGTTTACTTAATGAAGCATAAGTCTGAAACGTTTGAAAAGTTCATGCAATTTCAGAGTGAAGTTGAGAATCATCATAACAAGAAGATCAAGTTCCTACGATATGATCAAGGGGAGAGTATCTGAGTTATGAGTTTGGCAATCTCTTAAGAGAAGGTGGAATCGTTTCACAGTTGACACCACCTGGAACACCATAGCGTAATGGTGTGTCTGAACATCGTAATCGCACTCTATTGGATATGGTGCGATCTATGATGTCTCTTACTGATCTACCGCTATCGTTTTGGGGTTATGCATTAGAGACAACTACATTCACTTTAAATAGGGCATCATCTAAGTCCGTGGAGACAACACCGCATGAACTATGGTTTGGCAAGAAACCTAAGTTGTCGTTTCTTAAGGTTTGGGGCTGCAAGCTTCAGCCAGAAAAGCTCGAACCCAAAGCGGATAATTGTGTCTTCATAGAATACCCAAAGAAGACTATTGGGTATACCTTCTATCTCAGATCTGAGGGAAAAGTGTTTGTCGCTAAGAACAAGTTTTTTTCTCAAGAAAGAGTTTCTCTCGAAAGAATTGAGTGGGAGGAAGATAGAACTTGATGAGGTTATTGAATCTTTACTCCAACCAGAGAGTAGTGCAGCACAGAAAGATGTTTCTGTGGCACCTACGTCAGTTGAAGATAAAGCTAATGATGATGATCATGAAGCTTCAGATCAAGTTACTATCGAACTTCGTAGGTTGACAAGGGTGCGTACAACTTCTGAGTGGTAACCCTGTCCTAAAGGTCATGTTGTTGAACAATGGTGAACCTACGAGCTATGGAGAAGCGATGGTGGGACCGGATTCCAACAAATGGCTAGGAGCCATGAAATCCGAGATAGGATCCATGTATGAGAACAAAGTATGGACTTTGGTGGACTTGCCCGATGATTGGCAAGCCATTGAGAATAAATGGATCTTTAAGAAGAAGACAGACGCTGATGGTAATGTCACCATTTATGAAGCTCGACTTGTCTCAAAGAAGTTTCCGACAAGTTCAAGGAGTTGACTGTGATGAGACTCTCTCAATCATAGTGAAGCTAAAGTCTGTTAGAATTATGTTAGCAGTTGCTGCATTTTCATTTATGAAATATGGCAGATGGATGTCAAAACAAAGTTTCCTTGACGGTTTCCGTGAGGAAAGGTTGTATGTGATACAACCAGAAGGTTTTGTCGATCCTAAGGATGCTAAAAGGTATGCAAGCTCCAGCGATCCTTCTATGAACTGGAGCAAGCATCTTGGAGTTGGAACATACACTTTGATGAGGTGATCAAAGTTTTTAGGTTTATACAAAGTTTGCAAGAAACTTGTATTTACAAGAAAGCGAGTGGGAGCACTACGACATTTCTGATAAGTATATGTGAATGACATATTGTTGATCGGAAATGATGTAGAATTTCTGGAAAGCATAAAGGGTTGTTTGAATGGAGTTTTTCAAAGGAAGACCTGGGTAAAACTGCTTACATGTTGGGTATCAAGATCTATATAGATAGATCAAGATGCCTGATAAGACTTTCACAGAGCACATACCTTGACATGATTTTGAAGGAGTTCAAAATGGATCAGTCAAAGAAGGAGTTCTTGCCTGAGTTGTAAGGTGTGAAGTTAAGACTTAAAGCTCGACCACGGCAGAAGAAAGAGAAAGGACGAAGGTCGTCCCCTATGCCTTAGCCATAGGCTCTATACGATATGCCATGCTGTGTACCGCACCTGATATGTGCCTTGCCACATGTCTGGCAAGGGAGCACAAGAGTGATCCAGGAGTGGATCATTGGACAGCGGTCAAAATTGTCCTTAGAGGAATAAGGAAATGTTTCTCGGTTATGGAGGTGATAAAGAGTTCGGCGCAAAGGGTTACATCGATGCAAGCTTTAACACCTATCCAGATGACTCTGAGTAGCAAACCGGATACGTATAGTGGAGCAACCATTTGGGATAGTTCCAAGTGGAGCGTGGAAGCAGCATCTACAATATGACCTAGAGATTTGCAAAGTACATACGGATCTGAATATTGCAGACCCGTTGACTAAACCTCTTCCACGAGCAAAACATGATCAGCACCAGAACACTATGGGTGTTTGATTCATCACAATGTAACTAGATTATTGACTCTAGTGCAAGTGGAAGACTATTGGAAATATGCCCTAGAGGCAATAATAAAATGTTCATTATTATATTTCCTTTTTCATGATAATTGTCTATTGTTCATGCTATAATTGTATTAACCGGAAACCGTAATACATGTGTGAATACATAGACCACAATATGTCCCTAGTGAGCCCCTAGTTGACTAGCTCATTGATCAATAGATGGTTGTGGTTTCCTGACCATGGACATTGGATGTCGTTGATAACGAGATCACATCATTAGGAGAATGATGTGATGGACAAGACCCAATCCTAAGCATAGCACAAGATCGTGTAGTTCGTTTGCTAAAGCTTTTCTAATGTCAAGTATCATTTCCTTAGACAATGAGATTGTGCAACTCCCGGATACCGTAGGAATGCTTTGGGTGCATCAAACGTCACAACATAACTGGGTGACTATAAAGGTGCAGTACAGGTATCTCCGAAAGTGTCTGTTGGGTTGGCACGAATCGAGACTGGGATTTGTCACTCCGTATGACGGAGAGGTATCTCTGGGCCCACTCGGTAATGCATCATCATAATGAGCTCAATGTGACTAAGGAGTTAGTCATGGGATCATGCGTTACGGAACAAGTAAAGAGACTTGCCGGTAATGAGATTGAACGAGGTACGGGGATACCGACGATCGAATCTCGGGCAAGTAACATACCGATGGACAAAGGGAATTGTATACGTGATTGATTGAATCCCCGACATCGTGGTTCATCCGATGAGATCATCATGGAACATGTGGGAGCCAGTATGGGTATCCAGATCCCGCTATTGGTTATTGGCCAGAGAGGTGTCTCGGTCATGTCTGCATGGTTCCCGAACCCGTAGGGTCTACACACTTAAGGTTCGGTGACGCTAGAGTTGTAATGGTAATAGTATGTGGTTACCGAAGGTTGTTCGGAGTCCCGGATGAGATCCCGGACGTGACGAGGAACTCCGAAATGGTCCGGAGGTGAAGATCGATATATTGGATGAAGGGTATTGCACTCCAGAATTGTTCTGGGAGTACCGGGTGACGACTTGCGTGACCGAAAGGAGTTTCCGAGGCCCCGGCAAGCGTTGGTGGGCCTTATGGGCCAAGGGGAGGGGGCACACCAGCCCACTAAGTGGCTGTGCGCCCCTCCCACCCCATATCACATAACCTGGTGAGGTGGGGGCGCCTCCCCTAGGGCAGCCACCCCTCCCGGCTTGGGGGGCAAGTTTCCTAGGGGTGGGGGCGCCCAAACCCATCTAGGGTTTCCCCTCTGGCCGCCCCCCTCCCCTAGGGAAACCCTAGGGCACCTCCTCCTCCCCCCTTCCCCTATATATAGTGAGGGATAGAGAGGGCTGCAATACCCCCTTCCCTGGCGCAGCCCTTCCCCCTCTCCAACACCTCCTCCTCCGTAGTGCTTGGCGAAGCCCTGCCGGAGAACCACGAGCTCCACCACCATGCCATCGTGCTGCCGGAGTTCTCCTTCAACTTCTCCTCTCCCCTTGCTGGATCAAGAAGGAGGAGACGTCCCCGGGCTGTACGTGTGTTGAACGCGGAGGCGCCGTCCGTTCGGCGCTTGGATCGGATCTTCCGCGATTTGAATCACCGCGAGTACGACTCCATCAACTGCGTTCTTGTAACGCTTCCGCTTAGCGATCTTCAAGGGTATGAAGATGCACTCCCTCTCTCTCATTGCTAGCATCTCCTAGATTGATCTTGGTGACACGTATGAAATGTTTGAATTATTACTACGTTCCCCAACAGTCAGCACCAACAGCTCGTAGACATCATGACATCATTGGAATAAGAGATTACTATATATGATTACTTTGTGATCATGCCTGACATCTCAGTTGAGGATATAGCAGCAATAACTCGGTCATGTTGTTCCTTGAATTGTGGATCACCCAAGGACAAAGTCAGAATGCCGAAGATAAGAGGAAATGTAAGTACGGAACCCACAGCCAGACTAAGCATTCTGACACGGCAAAAAGAAAGTCACTCCTAGCCATTCGAGGCCATACGAGCACGGGAGCCTGGTACAAGGAAAGGATGTTTTGCCTGTGACAGTCAGGGTACGAAGCATCACAATAAAACCCGAAGCAGTTGCTTCCAGGCCATGGAAACTGAGTTGTTTGTTGGTATTACCCGCTACCCCACCCAGCAACACCACTGCCAGAACAAGAGGTACACCTGACAGGAAAGAGAAGGATTCAATGCAGCTGTGTGCAGAGACAACGCATGGTCCATCAGAAGAGGCAGTTGAAAGGTCAGTGAACCAACGAAGACAAGATCGCTGATGGATCCAAGTCGCACATAGGTAAATCCCCCTTCACCGGAAGGTAAGCCCGGAAATCTCGATGACGAGATTTTCTTAAGGGGGGTAGGTTTGTGACACACTGGTTTTCGCTCCTGTTTTTTTCCTTTGCGGGATTGACTCCCGTCTTTTTTTTCTCATTGTTATTGGATTTTCTCTCGCTATTGGGTATATGAAGATGGTCATTTAGCCTTGCCTTCCCTATCCAACCAGAGATTCTCTCAGGTCCAACCTTGCCACCCGAATATATTCTCGGGGTTTTGCCGCCGAAACCCTACCTTCCGAGTTACCGGAAGGGAAACCCTAATTCTTGCAGTTACAAAGGAACCCCAATTTCCTTTGATCTGCTGACTCCCAAACTTTTTCCAGTGATCATCCTTTATCTATAAACCGTGGATATGCAAAAATATTGCCAAGTCATTTGCAATATTTTTCATTTATAATTAATTCCTTTTTCTGCTGTTTAAAGGAATTAAATCTAGGAAAATATCTATCCATCTCCAAAGTTCATGAAAACTTGTGGAGATATTCTTTGTGATCATATTGAGCTCCCATAAAAATATTGGCCATAATTAAATAGGGGAAATTGCATTTTCCTATTTAATGCCAATATTGCATTTTGGGCCCTTTATAAAGGAACTACCATTTTGGTAGCGAGGAAAAATTCCAAATAATTTGTGGAGCTTCTCCTATCCATATCTTCACCATTTCCATCAAAATCCAAGTCCCATACTTCAAAGTTTGAGCACAGCCTCCATTTGCAAATTCTGTTCAGATTTCTAGTTTGCAAAGGAAGTGCTTGAACCCTTGATCTATTTGAGCTGAAATTTTTCATGGTGATTAATATTAATAAATCACTCATGGAAACCAAAAACCATCTCAATTCATCTATCCATTCTCCCACAACATTTTTCCTAAGTTTCTGTCCATTTGGAACCACTGTGAAGCAAGTACCATTTTGGTGTACCCAAATGGTATGAAACTTTTACAGTGGCTTCATATATCCAAATCAACACTCTCCACCAAAATTCAGCTCATTTCATCAAGCCATTTCAGCACAGCTTCAAAATCCATTTTCTGGACCAAATTCTGCAATACAAAGGAAGTATATGCAAATGAGGTCCAAATGACTTCAAATTTTGCCAGCATCTACTCCTTCCTATTACATTTCTCTGTGACATCTTTCCCTGCTCATTGGAACATTTTTCAGACCACAACTTCCTGCCCAAGTTTCTGTCCAGAGACTATTTTGGACCCCCTCGATCAACCCAGACCCTTCCTGGTTCATTCAGAGCCATATCTTATCCATTTCAGAAATGATAAGCGTGTTTGACAAGGTACTAGAGCCATCTAGTGCCCTGGACATGTGGTGCCGGTGGTGACCACGACTCTAGTCGGCGGCCGGCGTGAACTGTGGCAAAACAGTCATCGGCTGGCCACCTCCTGCCGCCACAGCTTGTCTGCGAGTGCCGACTAACTCCCCACCGCACGCGTGTGCCCCCTGGAGCCTTCTTCCCCTCGTCCCCTAGCTCCTGGTCACCTCTATCGATGTCGATTCCTCGCTCGAACACCGCCACCTCGCCAATCTCTGGAAGCTCCGTCCACCTTCGCGAGACCTCCCTCCTCGAGCCTATATAAGTGCCCCGAGCCCCTCCTCCCTCGCCAGCAATTTTCCCCGCCTCTCCCTTGAGCTCCTGAAGCTCTCCCGCCTCCCATGGCCGTGGCTCCGCCGCCGTTGCCCCTCGGCCCATCCCGGCGCCCTGGCCTCTCCCCTCCCCTCCATCCGTGTCCTCGGCCGCCCCTAGTCACCCGCAAGGTGCCGCCGCCCTCCATTTCTTTGGGGAGGCGCTGCCACCGTGGCTCCCCTGAAGCTCGTCGGCTGCCCCGCGGTGGGTGGTGGAGGTAGCGCTGCAGGCCACCTCGGGTCTCCCCGCGCACACCAGTGGGCACGGCCAGGAGCGGCCATGCTCCTGCGCCGGCCGGCCAGCCTTGGAGAGCGGCGAGGCGATGGCCACGCTGGCGGCCGGTTGCCTTCGTCTCTGTTCGGGCGGGCAGAAGAGGAGGACCAGGGGGAGTGAGGGAGATAAGGTGGGCCTGGCCCGCCAGTGGCCCACCAATTTTTTTTTAAAAAATGGGAGCAGCGGTGGTGCGGGCCGGCCCAGTAAGCAGCCGAGGCAGCGGCCGATTCCAGCCCAATTCGGCCCAGGCGCACAGTCCTCTTATTATTTTACAGAAAAAAATTGTTGAGGGCCACTGTGTAACTATTTATATTACAAATTGGTCCCTGGCAGTCAAGCCTTCGTATCTTTTTATCCACAACTCCGAATTAGGTAAAACCAAGATCACGTCTTCAGTTCATCGAGCCCATTTCGATGGAGTCATTTTCATAATGTTTACACACTGTGAAAATGACCATTTTGCCCTGGCCCTTCTATCAGCCCTTCGAGAGGGAATCCTTTCCGGTGAATTCTTCCGTGGCTTCACCGCACTTCTTCCCAGAGTATTCATCGACCCCCAGGCAAGCCAACCATCTGATATATGCCCTAAAGCATTGCTCTGTGTTATTCTTGTGTGTTTAATTAATGATTATGCCTGTGATAAAAGTAATTAAACTTATGCTAGATTGTACTTACTATTTACATTACTTGCATTAGTTTGCTATGTGATAATTCAAAGTAATTTACTTAAAGGCATAGTTGCTGCCACCTCAACTTGTTGTGATAAACAACCATTCTTGCTAAGTACCTACTAAAATTAAACCTAGTCGGTTGATCCAGAGTCACCTGTCCGGACTTATCCATGCAACCACATTTGCCGGTATGGGACGGCCTTGACCTAGTCTGATCGCGTGCTCTTTTATCGATACCACCAATTACGGAAGGTCATGCGTGCGTGCTACCCTGGCCCGGTGGGCGACGATAACCTTGTGAGCCCAGTTGAGTTATTTGCCGGCGTCCCCGTTTGGGACAGTTTAGTTGGCCACGATGGTGGCAGGTATCACGAGGTGACACTGGGGCCACCCAGGACATGACCCTGGGAGGGTATGATTGTCGGTGGTACAATGGAAGAGTCACGGGTTAGGCAGGTTTCGTTGGAGCAACCCTGGTCCACCCGAATGGGATCACGAGGTCAGGTGCTCCATGGTGTGGTTAAAGTGCGCAACCTCTGCAGAGTGAAAAATCTATTCGAATACCCGCGTCCACGGTATTAGACAGTCCGTCCAGACCTCACTAGGTGGTCAACCGGAACAGTAATAATAATGATGGAAGAACTCGTTTTATGATCAGTAGTACTCGGTGACCCGTGAATATTCTGAGGGATGTAAGGCAACCAAGAAGAGAGTAAGTTTGTCAGACTTGTAGTGCAGACGCATAGATATCAGATGATGTCAGGAATATGGTATGTTAGCCATGGGATGGCTATGAGATGAGTGGCCGGATGACCGAAAGACTTGGATTGGATTTGGTTCAACGTCGGATTGGATCATGAGAATGTTCGGAGTATGGATTATTTACTTGATATGCTTTACTTTACTTTACTTGAGTAGTTATTGCTAGATAGTTATGCTATGTCATGACAATTAATATTGCTCTAATAACAAATGCATGCTTGAATGCCATGGATTGCTTTGCTTGGTGTATATGTTAGTTGGTTTGCTTGCGAGTACATTCAAAAGTACTCAGCGGCCTTTAACGTGGCCAGGTTCACATAAGGATCCGTCGTCAGTCGTCGAGGAACCGGAATGTTCGCGGGCTAGGAGAGTAACCCAGTCAGATCCCTGTGGATTGGAGCCGCACCAGGACCATGCTGCCCTAGATAGAGCTTTTCCGCTGCCATCACTCTTTTGTAATATCATGTAAGACCTATATATCCATTAATAGAAATGCCTGTGTTCATGATACTTGTTGTAAACGCGCATGCCAGAGTGATTTCCTGGCTGGCATGCGTGGCGACCGTCTGGCTACAGTGGTAATCAGGCGGGCGCCATATATACGGGGAATCAACCGACCCTCCCAACCAACTAAACTTGCCCCCCTGATTTTCAGGGTGGGTGGGGCCTCTCCCTCCCCCTTGATCCAATTACAGGTTGCCAACTAATCATTGATACGTCCATTTTGCATCATGATTACCTACTGTTATTTATAATGTTTTTATGCATAATAATGTGTTTTGGAGTAATTCTAATGCCTTTTCTCTCATAATATGCAAGGTTCACACAAAGAGGGAGAATTCCGGCAGCTGTAAGTCTGGACCTGAAAAAGCTACGTCAGGCTACCTATTCTGCACAACTCCAAATGAGCTGAAACATCACGAGGAATTTTTATGGAATAAATAAAAAATACTGGAGCGAATAACTACCGAAGGGGGGCCACCTGGTGAGCACAAGACAACAGGGCGCGCCTGGCCCCCCCAGGCGCGCCCTGGTAGGTTGTGCTCAGCCCGGCCCACCTCCGGTGCCCATCTGCTAGTATATAAGTCATTTTGACCTAGAAAAAATAAGGAGAGGACTTTCGGGATGAAGCGCCGCCGTCTCGAGGCTGAACTTGGGCAGGAGCACTTTTGCCCTCCGGCGGAGCGATTCCGCCGGGGGAACTTCCCTCCCGGAGGTGGAAATCATCGTCATCATCATCACCAACAACTCTCCCATCTTGGGGAGGGCAATCTCCATCAACATCTTCAACAGCACCATCTCCTCTCAAACCCTAGTTCATCTCTTGTGTTCAATCTTTGTACCGGAACTATAGATTGGTACTTGTGGGTGACTAGTAGTGTTGATTACATCTTGTAGTTGATTACTATATGGTTTATTTGGTGGAAGATTATATGTTCAGATCCATTATGCTATTTAATACCCCTATGATCTTGAGCATGATTATCATTTGTGAGTAGTTACTTTTGTTCTTGAGGTCACGGGAGAAATCATGTTGCAAGTAATCATGTGAACTTGATATGTGTTCGATATTTCGATGATATGTATGTTGTGATTCCCTTAGTGGTGTCATGTGAAAGTCGACTACATGACACTTCACCATATTTGGGCCTAAGGGAATGCATTGTGGAGTAGTTATTAGGTGATGGGTTGCTAGAGTGACAGAAGCTTAAACCCTAGTTTATGCGCTATTCCGTAAGGGACCGATTGGATCCAAAAGTTTAATGCTATGGTTAGAATTTATTCTTAATACTTTTCTCATAGTTGCGGATGCTTGCGAGGGGGTTAATCATAAGTAGGAGTTTTGTTCAAGTAAGAACAACACCTAAGCACCGGTCCACCCACATATCAAATTATCAAAGTAGCGAACACAAATCAAACCAACATGATGAAAGTGACTAGGTGAAATTCCCGTGTACCCTCAAGAACGCTTTGCTTATCATAAGAGACCGTTTTGGCCTGTCCTTTGCCTCATAAGGATTGGGCTACCTTGCTGCACTTTTGTTACCATTACCGTTACTTGCTCGTTACAAATTATCTTGCTATCAAACTACTCATTACTTGTAATTTCAGTGCTTGCAAACATTACCGTGCTGAAAACCGCTTGTCATTTCCTTCTGCTCCTCGTTGGGTTCGACACTCTTACTTATCGAAAGGACTACGATTGATCCCCTATACTTGTGGGTCATCAAGGCTCTTTTCTGGCGCCATTGCCGGGGAGTGAAGCGCTCTTGGTAGGTGGAAATTGGTAACAAAAAATTATTACTACGTGCTGAAATTTACTGTCACTTGTTACTATGGAAAACAATCCTTTGAGGGGTTTGTTCGGGGTATCTTCACCTTGACCGGAAACACAATTAGTCACCCCTCAACCTACTGCACCTACTGAAAATACTGAATATGAAATTCCTTTGGGTATGATAGAACAACTGCTAGCTAATCCTTATGCAGGAGATGGAACCGAACATCCTGATATGCACTTGATATATGTGGATGAAATTTGTGGATTGTTTAAGCTTGCAGGTTTACCCGGAGATGAAGCTAAGAAGAAGGTTTTCCCTTTATCTTTGAAGGGAAAGGCATTGGCATGGTATAGGCTATGCGATGATATTGGATCTTGGAATTGGAATCGGTTGAAATTGGAATTCCATCAAAAAAATTATCCTATGCATCTAGTTCATCGTGATCGGAATAATATATATAATTTTTGGCCTCGTGAAGGAGAAAGTATCGCTCTAGCTTGGGGGAGGCTAAAGTCAATGTTATATTCATGCCCCAACCATGAGCTCTCAAGAGAAATTATTATTCATAATTTTTATGCTCGGCTTTCTCATAATGATCGATCCATGCTCGATACTTCTTGTACTGGTTCCTTTATGAAGAAGACTATTGAATTCCGGTGGGATCATTTAGAAAGAATTAAATGCAACTCTGAAGATTGGGAACTCGACAAAGGTAAAGAGTCAGGTATTAAGCTTAAGTTTGATTGTGTTAAATCTTTTATGAATATCGATGCTTTTCAAAAGTTTAGCACTAAATATGGACTCGACTCTGAGATAGTAGCCTCCTTTTGTGAATATTTTGCCAATCATGTTGATCTCCCTAAGGAGAAGTGGTTTAAATATCACCCACCTATTAAGGAAGAAATTAAAGAACCAGTAATAGCTAAAGATGAAACTATTATTTATAATGTTGATCCAGTTGTTCCTACTGCTTACATTGAAAACCCACCTTTCCCTGTTAGGATGAAGGAACATGCTAAAGTTTCAATTGTGGTCAATAAAAGTTATATTAGAACCCCTAAACCAGCTGAACAAATCAAGGTAGAACCTAGTGTTGCTATGGTTAAGGATCTCTTGGTTGATAATATTGATGGGCATGTTATTTACTTCGTTGGTGAAGCTGCAAGAATTGCCAAACCAGATGGGAAAGATAAACATAGACCCGTTGTTGGCATGCCCATTGTCTCAGTTAAAATAGGAGATCACTGTTATCATGGTTTATGTGACATAGGTGCTAGCGTGAGTGCTATTCCTTTTACCTTATATCAAGAAATTATGAATGATATAGCACCTACTGAAATAGAAGACATAGATGTTTCTATTAAGCTTGCTAATAGAGACACCAACACACCACTTGGGATTGTTAGAGATGTTGAAGTCTTGTGTGGGAAAATAAAATACCCTAATGATTTTCTTGTTCTTGGTTCCCCACAGGATGACTTTTGTCCCATTATCTTTGGTAGACCTTTCTTAAACACCGTTAATGCTAAAATAGATTCTGAGAAACAAACTGTCGGTGTTAGCTTTGGAGATGAGTCTCATGAGTTCAATTTTTCCAAGTTTAGTAGAAAACCTCATAAAAAAGAATTGCCTAGTAAGGATGAAATTATTGGTCTTGCTTCTATTGTTGTACCTCCTACTGATCCTTTAGAACAATATCTGCTAGACCATGAAAATGATTTGCATATGCACGAAAGAAATGAAATAGAAAGAATCTTGTTCGAACAACAACCGCTGCTTAAGCACAATTTGCCTATTGAAACTCTAGGAGGTCCTCCTCCACCTAAAGGTGATCCTGTGTTTGAATTAAAACAATTGCCAGACACTTTGAAATATGCTTATCTTGATGAGAAAAAGATATATCCTGTTATTATTAGTGCTAACCTTTCAGAACATGAAGAAGTAAGATTATTGAAAGTTCTAAGGAAGCACCGAGCTGCTATTGGATATTCTCTTGATGATCTTAAGGGCATCAGTCCCACTCTATGTCAGCACAAGATTAATATGGAACCTGATGCTAAACCCGTTGTTGATCACCAACGTCGGTTAAATCCGAAGATGAAAGAAGTGGTAAGAACGGAAATATTAAAACTTCTTGAAGCAGGTATAATCTATCCTATAGCTGATAGTAGATGGGTGAGTCCTATCCATTGTCTTCCTAAGAAAGGAGGTATTACTATTGTTCCTAATGATAAGAATGAACTTATTCCACAAAGAATTGTTACAGGCTATAGAATGGTAATTGATTTTAGAAAATTAAACATAGCAACTAGAAAAGATCATTACCCTCTGCCTTTTATTGATCAAATGCTAGAAAGATTATCTAAGCACACACATTTTTGCTTCCTTGATGGATATTCTGGTTTTTCACAAATACCTGTTTCTCAACCTGATCAAGAAAAGACCACTTTTACTTGTCCTTTTGGAACTTATGCTTATAGACATATGCCTTTTGGTTTATGCAATGCACCCGCTACCTTTCAAAGATGTATGACTGCTATATTCTCTGACTTTTGTGAAAAGATTGTTGAGGTTTTCATGGATGACTTTTCTGTTTATGGGAAGTCTTCTGATGATTGTTTAAGCAATCTTGACCGAGTTTTGCAGAGATGTGAGCAAACAAATCTTGTCTTGAATTGGGAGAAGTGCCACTTTATGGTTAACGAAGGTATTGTTTTGGGCCATAAAATTTCTGAAAGAGGTATTGAGGTGGACAAAGCTAAGGTTGATGCAATTGAGAAAATGCCATGTCCTAAAGATATCAAAGGTATTCGTAGTTTCCTTGGTCATGCTGGTTTCTATAGGAGATTTATCAAAGACTTTTTCTAAAATTTCTAGGCCTCTTACAAATCTTTTGCAAAAGGATATTCCTTTTGTTTTTGATGATGATTGTTTAGAAGCCTTCGAAAAACTCAAGAAAGCCTTAATTTTTGCACCTATTGTTCAACCACCTAATTGGAACCTGCCTTTTGAAATTATGTGTGATGCTAGTGATTATGCTGTTGGTGCTGTTCTAGGACAAAGAGTTGATAAGAAACTGAATGTTATTCACTACGCAAGTAAAACTCTAGACAGTGCACACAAAAATTATGCCACTACTGAAAAAGAATTTCTAGTAGTGGTGTTTGCTTGTGATAAATTTAGATCCTATATTGTAGATTCAAAAGTAATTGTTCACACTGATCATGCTGCAATAAAGTATCTTATGGAAAAGAAAGATGCCAAACCTTGGCTTATTCGATGGGTTCTCTTGCTACAAGAATTTGATTTGCATATCACTGATAGAAAAGGAGCAGAGAACCCCGTAGCTGATAACTTGTCTAGGCTTGAAAATATTCTTGATGACCCACAACCTATTAATGATAGCTTTCCTGATGAGCAGTTAGCTGCAATAAATAGTACACCTTGGTATGCTGACTATGCTAATTACATTGTTGCTAAATACATACCCCCTAGCTTTACATACCAACAAAAGAAAAAAATCTTCTATGATTTAAGACATTACTTTTGGGATGACCCACATCTTTATAAAGAAGGAGTAGATGGTATTATTAGATGCTGTGTACCTGAGCATGAACAGGGACAAATCCTACGGAAATGTCACTCCGAAGCTTATGGAGGACATCATGCGGGAGACAGAACTGCTCACAAGGTATTGCAATCTGGGTTTTATTGGTCTACTCTCTTCAAGGATGCTCGTAAGTTCATCTTATCTTGTGATGAATGTCAAAGAATAGGTAATATCGGTAAGCATCAAGAAATGCCTATGAATTATTCACTTGCTTTTGAACCATTTGATGTTTGAGGATTTGATTACATGGGACCTTTTCCTTCCTCTAATGGGTATACTCATATTTTTGTTGCTGTTGATTATGTTACTAAGTGGGTAGAAGCTATTCCAACTAGTAGTGCTGATCACAACATCTCTATTAAAATGCTTAAAGAAGTTATTTTCCCAAGGTTTGGAGTCCCTAGATATTTAATGATTGATGGTGGTTCACACTTTATTCATGGTGCTTTTCGTAAAATGCTTGCCAAGTATGATGTTAACCATAGAATTGCATCACCCTATCATCCTCAGTCTAGTGGTCAAGTTGAACTTAGCAATAGAGAAATAAAATTAATTTTACAAAAGACTGTCAATAGACCCCGAAAGAATTGGTCTAAGAAATTAGATGATGCACTTTGGGCTTATAGAACAGCATATAAAAATCCTATGGGTATGTCTCCCTATAAAATGGTTTATGGAAAAGCTTGTCATTTGCCTCTTGAGTTAGAACATAAAGCTTATTGGGCAATTAAAGAATTCAACTATGATTTCAAACTTGCTGGTGAGAAGAGGTTATTTGATATTAGCTCATTAGATGAATGGAGAACCCAAGCTTATGAAAATTCCAAGTTATTTAAAGAAAAAGTTAAAATAAGGCATGATAAAAGAATCCAAACGCGTGAGTTCAAAGTTGGAGAGTATGTTCTTTTGTACAACTCTCGTTTCAGATTCTTTGCAGGAAAACTCCTCTCCAAATGGGAAGGACCCTATGTTATCGAGGAGGTTTATCGATCTGGAGCTATCAAAATAAATAATGCCAAAGGTACTAACCCGAACGTTGTTAATGGGCAACGAATAAAACATTATATCTCAGGTACGCCCATTAATGTTGAAAGCAATATTATCCAAACTATGACACCGGAATAACACATAAAGGAAACCTTCCGGAACACTCCAGAATCATGAAACAAGAGGAGGTACGTGATACGGTAAGTAAACGGACTCCGAAAAATCTGCAAAAATACTTTCTGTCAGTTTTGGAATATTTAAAAAATTAGGAAAATAAGAAACTATCAGGAAGGTGACCCTGATGGGCACAAGACACCAGGGTGCGCCTGGCGCCAGGCGCGCCCAGGTGGGTTGTGCCCACCTTGGGTACCTTCCGGACTCCGTTTTTCTTCCGTTTGCTTGTTTCCCAAGATAAAAAATCTTTATATACCCCCGAACCTATTGACCTCCGTATCACGAAGAAATCTCCTATTTTCTTTTCTTGCTGTTTTCTGTCAGATCTGTTAAGCCAAGCATCATGTCTTCTCCCTCCTCCAACAACATAGAAGAAGATGCTTGGTTGCTACGGGGGGAGCTAAGGAGAGAGGGAGTTGAGAAGGTTGCCATGGAGGAAAATGAAGGGAATACCCTTGGGGTTCACCCACCGGCTTTCGAGAGAGGCACACTGGCCGGCATCTCCACTCGTCCTAATCCTCATCAGGCCATAAGATCATCAAACAATCAAGAGAGCCCTGAAGTGCACGAAGAACTCCCACCAAGGAGGCCTTTACACAGGTTACATCGTAACAGTTTTCACAACTTGATTCACAATTCTGGATTCGAAAATACTCCTCGTGTGCACATACCGTCCAATTGGGACATATCTCATCCAAGAGAAAGTGATGCAGGAACAAACTCTTGGAGCTCGGAGAATAAACACATTATGGCTGAAGTGGAGAAAAACACTGATTTGCTTCATAGGGCCCTTCGAGAGATTCAAGGATTGAGGGAGCTACTCATGATTATATTGGAAAATGCTATTACTTCATCACCACCACCTCCTTCTTCATCACCAAAATAAAATTGAGTATCGGGTATGGGCACTCCCCTTGGCTTACGCCAAGCTTGGGGGAGGTGCCCCGGTATCGTATCACCTCCACTATCTTTTGCCTTAACTTTTCTTAGTTTGATCCATAGTTATCTTTTGCTTTAGATGAATAAAGTTTAGTTTGATCCTTTCTTTTTGAGAGTTTGCTTAGTGATCTATCCTTGTAATCGTGTGCGAGTTATATAATAAAGTTTATTTTGAGTTTTGCTTTCTTTACTTTCTTGTTTCAATAAAAAGAAAGGAAATAAATGAAAAAGATCATATGCTAATCTTATGGTAAGTAATGACACCACATAAGGAAAAGTATAAGTAGAAAATTTTATTGGAGATTGACAAACATAGCATTGGTCAATGATGCAATTCATGAAAGAATTAATAAGGGAAGCGAAGATTCACATGCAAATACACTATCTTGGAAATCTTTTGTGATTGTGAGCCCCCATCAAAATATTATATGCCAAAATTGTTGACGTTGGACAAGGAAGACAACATAATGATTTATGTTTGTTCATATTCACATAGAAGTTATATTGTCATAGATCCTTCAACATGTGGTGCTTGCCCCTATCTTTGCTAGCCAAAAACTCCGCACCAAGTAGAGATACTACTTGTGCATCCAAAAACCCTTAAACCCAAATCTTGTTTTGAGAGTCCACCATACCTACCTTTGCATTGAGTAAGATTCTTCAAGAAAGTTGTCATTGGTGCAATAAGGCAATAAAAATTGCTTCTAAAAGTGTTAGATCATTTAGTAAATTGAGCGTTGTACGAACTTGTGATGGCAAAGAATAAAAGCAACAAACTGCATAATAAAGGTTGCTATCATAAGGGGCAATATTACATGACGTTCTTTTGCACTAAGGGATTGAGCATACAAACAAAAAGCGCATGGCAACCTCTGCTTCCCTCTGCGAAGGGCATATCTTTTACTTTTATGTATTTACTTCCATGCAAGAGTCAAAGTTTTTCTCTCTATTCCTTTTTATTTTTCTCTTTTGGCAAGCATCATGTGGTGAGGAAAGATCTAGGCACATATATCCAGTTGGATATGGGTAGCATGAGTTATTATTGTTGACATCACCCTTGAAGTGAATACGTTGGGAGGCAAAATTATAAGCCCCTATCTTTCTATGTGTCCGGTTGAAACGTTTTGCTCATGTGTATGCGGTGAGTGTTAGTAATCATAGAAGACTATATGATGGTTGAGTATGTGGACTTGCCTAAACGCTCCGATACGTGACCCTCCCTGAAAAGATGATGAATTGTAGTTGCAAAGTTGACTGAGAACATAGTTTGTTGGTTTCCAATAGAGTTTATGCTTTATACTTCGATGTTGTGATGAATTGTTACTTATTCATGAGAAGTCTATGATAAAATTTATATGATAAAATTTTTATGTTAAAGTTTGTTGCTGTTATAATAATTTACATGATGCTTCTATGTCCATATTTTGTTTTTATCGACACCTCTCTCTCTCTAAGCATGTGGACATGTTTTTCGATTTCGGTTTTCGCTTGAGGACAAGCGAGGTCTAAGCTTGGGGGAGTTGATATGTCCATTTTGCATCATGATTACCTACTATTATTTATAATGTTTTTATGCATAATAATGCTTTTTGGAGTAATTCTAATGCCTTTTCTCTCATAATATGCCAGGTTCACACAAAGAGGGGGAATTCCGGCAGCTGGAAATCTGGACCTGAAAAAGCTACGTCAGGCTACCTATTCTGCACAACTCCAAATGAGCTGAAACTTCATGAGGAATTTTTATGGAATAAATAAAAAATACTGGAGCAAATAACTACCGGAGGGGGGCCACCTGGTGAGCACAAGACACCAGGGCGCGCCTGGCCCCCTAGGCGCGCCCTGGTGGGTTGTGCTCAACCCGGCCCACCTCCGGTGCCCATGTTCTGGTATATAAGTCATTTTGATCAAGAAAAAATAAGGAGAGGACTTTTGGGATGAAGCGCCACTGTCTCGAGGCACAATTTGGGCAGGAGCACTTTTGCCCTCCGGCGGAGCGATTCCGCCGGGGGAACTTCCCTCCCGGAGGGGGAAATCATCGTCATCATCATCACCAACAACTCTCCCATCTTGGGGAAGGCAATCTCCATCAACATCTTCAACAGCACCATCTCCTCTCAAACCCTAGTTCATCTCTTGTGTTCAATCTTTGTACAGGAACTATAGATTGGTACTTGTGGGTGACTAGTAGTGTTGATTACATCTTGTAGTTGATTACTATATGGTTTATTTGGTGGAAGATTATATGCTCAGATCCATTATGCTATTTAATACCCCTATGATCTTGAGCATGATTATCATTTGTGAGTAGTTACTTTTGTTCTTGAGGTCACGGGAGAAATCATGTTGCAAGTAATCATGTGAACTTGATATGTGTTCGATATTTTGATGATATGTATGTTGTGATTCCCTTAGTGGTGTCATGTGAACGTCGACTACATGACACTTCACCATATTTGGGCCTAAGGGAATGCATTGTGGAGTAGTTATTAGGTGATGGGTTGCTAGAGTGACAGAAGCTTAAACCCTAGTTTATGCGCTATTCCGTAAGGGACCGATTGGATCCAAAAGTTTAATGCTATGGTTAGAATTTATTCTTAATACTTTTCTCATAGTTGCGGATGCTTGCGAGGGGGTTAATCATAAGTAGGAGGTTTGTTCAAGTAAGAACAGCACCTAAGCTCTGGTCCACCCACATATCAAATTATCAAAGTAGCGAACACAAATCAAACCAACATGATGAAAGTGACTAGGTGAAATTCCCGTGTACCCTCAAGAACGCTTTGCTTATCATAAGAGATCGTTTTGGCCTGTCCTTTGCCTCATAAGGATTGGGCAAACTTGCTGCACTTTTGTTACCATTACCGTTACTTGCTCGTTACAAATTATCTTGCTATCAAACTACTCGTTACTTATAATTTCAGTGCTTGCAGACATTACCTTGCTGAAAACCGCTTGTCATTTCCTTCTGCTCCTCGTTGGGTTCGACACTCTTACTTATCGAAAGGACTACGATTGATCCCCTATACTTGTGGGTCATCAATCATTGCCTTGTAAAACGCCCGTAATTGTCCGTTGATCTAGCATTGCCGATCTTGGATTGGATGTAAGGGGTGGGAAGGGGCCCACCTCCCTGAAAATCAGGGGGGAGAGTGTTATAGTTAGGAATATTCTTTGTAAAAAGCCCGTAAAGGCCCGTGTGTGTAGTATTATTGGATGCTAAAACATGTGGAGGAGAGCGAACAGATAAGGCCGAGGGAGAAAGCGGTGGACTGGCCCACAAGGCCACATGTCGAGTAGGGGACGAGGTTTACAAAAACAAGAGATCAGTCGGTTTAAAACAATGCTTTTCCTTAGATATTCGCTGCATGTTTCACCTTATTATTTCTTTCACGTGAGTATGACCGTGGGCCAATTTGTTGGTGGGGTCGCATTGTGTTGGCTGGGTGTGGAGTGGACGGGTGTGATTGGTTGCTCCTTGCGCAGAGCCCATTGGGTAACCGTGCAAACCATAGCCCCAATCCACAGCCCCCACGCCCCTCACTCCTACCTCCCTCGTCCGTCACCGCGCTCCCTCCCTCCTCCTCCTCCTCCCTCATCGCCACGGCCTCCGCACCCTAGGAGCCCCGCCGCTGACTGCTACTCCTCCACCACCACGCCTCTTCCTCCTCCTCGCCTTCCTATCGCTCGTGCGCAGGTCGCCGCTGTGGGAGAGCAGGGAAAATGCTGGGTCTTCAAGATGGGGTGGTCAGGAAGGCTTCCCAGCCTAACGGTGCCATCATGGGAGGAGGCTCACCATTGAAGAGCAGCCGCAGGTGCATAGCATCCAAAGAGGTGCAGCCGAGAGGAGGTGAGGATGAGTCGCTCGATTGACAAGAGAAGGGCAGCGGATTGGATCGAGGGGGCCTGCATGTCCATGCCGCTGCCTTGATTCGCTAGTCGCCGCCTAGAGTCTCCCTGGCTACCGTCTCAAGCCGCAACCGCGAGTCAACTCCACCACTGCCGCCAGGAATCCCGTCCCCGGCAAGGTTGCTTCCTTCGAATCCCTGCTCTACCTAGTCTTCCTGCCCTGCTTATTACATGTGTGATGTGTGCGTGCTTGCTGCTATCGTGCTGCGTGCGTGCTTGCTGGCTTGCTACTGGGTGCTTTGCCGCTGGGTGTTGAGCCGCTGATGGCCTGATGCCGATGCTTTGTTGTATATATATTTGTATAATGCTTGTATCTTGCTTTCTTGTAAATTGACTTTGTTGCTTGTTGTGGCTGACCTGTTGATGTTGCTGCTTTGCTGGCCAGGGAGTAAGTTCAGTGACATAAAGACACAAGAGATATTCAGTTATGTTGATTGGGGAAATTAGCATCCAGTCAACAAATGGGGCAGTATTTTGATCTCATTTCATCTCAGGCATTGATTATTTGTTGTCTTCTTTGCATGCATTTTATTAATTATTTATATATACTTGCTGTATCTTTGTACTGCTGTTTTTACAAATTGTCGTATCCTGTGTGCTCGTTTCTATATCGCCGTACCTGTGTTGATGTACGGTGCTTCGTAGCAAAAAATTATACTTACTAAAGAATGTGTTCCTTTTCTTGTTCCCATTGCTCGATAAGCATGATCACGTTTCTACTGATTGATTATACATACATATGATCTTTCTTTTGATTATTTTGCGGTACTTCTGATTGACACTATGAGGTGCTTCCTTGTCATGCAGATTCATCCTTTACTTAAATATTGATGATGATATGGTTGTAAATTAGTCTGGTATATGCCAATAGTTGTCTCTTCCAGAAGATTTTTTGTTAGAATAGCTTACCTAAAGAGTTGGTTGTTCGTCTAAATTGAACACCCAACTATAAGAATGGGCTGACAACACTGATTGACTCTATTGCGCTTCTATGTTGCCCAGATGCATTATTTACTTATACACTCATGATATTGTTGTAGCTAAACAAATTGGTGAAAAACCACATCAACCCAGCTGTAAGAATGCAATCTTATGATTCATACTCACCTATGGTTTCTATATTGTAGATTCTTTTGACGAAACTATATTGTACATTTAATAACCTGACTTCTTCCATGAGAGAGCACTACTTAGAGGTTTAACTGAGTGAGATGGGGTTTAGGGACAAGAAGAGGAACCATGGGTGGGTGCTCTTGCTTCGCTCGGCTGGTTCCAAGACTGTGAGGGGAAGGTCTTCCTGGTGCGTGTGTGCTTTCCTTCGAGCCAAATGCACCTAATAGAAAGCCAGAAACACACACACACACACATGCATGCATTTTGTTCTTGTCCCTGATGTTGTGTTGTTATTGGTGCAACCGCTGGAGGGGAAAGAGCAGAGGATATCTTGGGGGCTTAATCGGTTTATCTGTCTGTGCAGGGATGGCAAGGCAGCTTGAAGGTGGTCACGGCCATCTCGTGGAGATGGTGGAAGCTGTCAAGAATCACGGTGTTGGGGCATTGCACTTCGCCACCGGGTGCAAGATGGCGGAAGTGTGCGAGTACCTATTGAGGTTGTCCAGGTGGATGTGGATGCCGTTAACCGAGCAGGTGTGTGTCTGCAAATTTAGCGTGACATTGTTACATAGAAAGTTTGAATGTATGCTCACAAAACTTCATTTGTTCTGAATTTCTGATGTAACTGCATAAGCTTCCTTTTCCAGTGGTCTTGGCAGGTAGAACACCTCTAGTTTGGGCAATCACTGCTGATAAAAGTGGGTACCTGAATGTTGTCAGGTGTGATCTTGATCATGGTGCCAATCCCGACATAATAGGGTTTACTCTACATGAGTCCATAAAAAATGAAGTATAAAACGTATCATATATTTTATTTGGCATAGAACAATGTCACAAATTGATTCATTTCATAACTCCATTGATAAAAGTTGAAAGAAATGAAGTGAAGCATATAAGAATTTCTTAACTCACATTATATTCTATACATCTGATTTAGGGCATTGTGAAATAGTAGAACTCTTGCTCTCTAGGGGTGCTTGTGTCGATACATTTTATATGGATCATGGGACTGTTGGGAAATGTTGCATGGAAAACAAAAAAAAAATCTACGCACACGCAAGATCTATCCATGGAGATGCATAGCAACGAGAGAGGAGAGTTGTTGTCTACTATGCAACCTTCTTCTTGTAGACTCGTGTTGGGCCTCCAAGCACAGAGTTTTGTAGGATAGTAGCAAATTTCCCTCAAGTGGATGACCTAAGGATTATCAATCCGTGGGAGGCGTAGGATGAAGATGGTCTCTCTCAAACAACACTGCAACCAAATAACAAAGAGTCTGTTGTGTCCCCAACACACCCAATACAATGGTAAATTGTATAGGTGCACTAGTTCGGCGAAGAGATGGTGATACAAGTGTAATATGGATGGTAGATATAGGTTTTTGTAATCTGAAAATATAAAAACAGCAAGGTAGCAAGTAACAAAAGTGAGCTAAAACCGTATTGCAATGCTTGGAAACAAGGCCTAGGGTTCATACTTTCACTAGTGCAAGTTCTCTCAACAATGATAACATAATTAGATCATATAACAATCCCTCAACGTGCAACAAAGAGTCACTCCAAAGTCACTAATAGCTGAGAACAAACGAAGAGATTATTGTAGGGTACGAAACCACCTCAAAGTTATTCTTTCTGATCGATCTATTGGGCTATTCCTATAAGTGTCACAAACAGCCCTAGAGTTCGTACTAAAATAACACCTTAAGACACACATCAACCAAAACCCTAATGTCACCTAGATACTCCAATGTCACCACAAGTATCCGCGGGTTTGATTATACGATATGCATCACACAATCTCAGATTTATCTATTCAAACCAACACAAAGAACTTCAAAGAGAGCCCCAAAATTTCTACCGGAGAGTCAAGACGAAAACATGTGCCAACCCCTATGCATAAGTTCACAAGGTCACAGAACTGCAAGTTGATCACCAAAACATACATCAAGTGGATCACGTGAATATCCCATTGTCACCACAGATAAGCACATGCAAGACATACATCAAGTGTTCTCAAATCCTTAAAGACTCAATCCGATAAGATAACTTCAAAGGGAAAACTCAATCCATTATAAGAAGGTTGAGGGGGAGAAACATCATAAGATCCAACTATAATAGCAAAGCTCGCGGTACATCAAGATCGTGCCAAATCAAGAACACGAGAGACATAGATCAAACACATAGCTACTGGTACATACCCTCAGCCCCGAGGGTGAACTACTCCCTTCTCATCTTGGAGAGCACCGGGATAATGAAGATGGCCACCGGTGATGGTTTCCCCCTCCGGCAGAGTGCCGGAACGGGCTCCCGATTGGTTTTTCGTGGCTACAGAGGCTTGCGGCGGTGGAACTCCTGATCTAGGTTTTGTTCTGCGGTTTTTGGGATTTATAAGAGGTGTTGGCATCGGGGACAAGTCAAGGGGGCCCACGAGGCGACGACAAGGACGGGGGGCGCGCCCTAGGGGGGGTGCGCCCTCCACCCTTGTGGTGGCCTCGGGACTCCTCTCCGATATCTTTTCGTTCCAGTATTTTTCATATTTTGCAAAAAAATTCTCCGTATATTTTCAGGCCAATTGGACTCCGTTTGATATTCCTTTTCTGCGAAACTCAAAAACAAGGAAAAAACAGAAACTGGCATTGGGCTCTAGGTTAATAGTTTAGTCCCAAAATTCATATAAAATAGCATATAAATGCATATAAAACATCCAAGATGGATAATATAATTACATGGAACAATAAAAAATTATAGATACGTTGGAGACGTACCAAGCATCCCCAAGCTTAATTCCTGCTCGTCCTCGAGTAGGTAAATGATAAAAACAAATTTTTTGATGTGGAATGCTAGCAAGTGCACAAGTTTGATCAATGATAATTTCAATCACTTTTTCTAGCATCATTATATATCATAAACAGTAGCTCATCTCATAAAACTTCTCATGATCAAGTAGCAAACTATTCACATGTTAAAGCATAGATCATAAACTTTCTTGAAAACTAACAAACTAGGTTCTCAGTCATCAAACAATTGCAATTCATCTTATTTTCAGGAACGGTCTATGTAAGAGCTTTCATTTAGCAAATCCCACATACTCAACTATCATATAGTCTTCCATGATTGCTACCACTCAGAGCATATTTTTAGAACAAATAGCATCCATTGAACATAGAGAAACATAGGGGCTTAATGTTTCGCCTCCCAACTTATTTATCATATAGATAATTTTCAACAATAATAATTCATGATCAAATATATTTGAACGGCCATATATGCTTAGATCTTTCCCCATCACATGATGCTTGCCAACTAAAGAGTGGGTTGGAATGAGAAGGAATACTACTGACTCCTGCATAAAAGTAAAAGATAGGCCCTTCGCAGAGGGAAGCAGGGATTTGCAGAGGTGCCAGAGCTCGAAGCTTTTAAAACAGAGATGAAAATAATTTTGAGAGGTATGCTTTCATCGTCAACATAACAACCAAGAGTTCTAACTATCTTCCATGCTAGACACATTATAGGCAGTTCCCAAACAGAATGGTAAAGTTTTTACTCCCCTTCCACCAACAATCACACTCCACGGCTAGCCGAATTCATGGGTGCCGTCCATACCAACAACTTTCCTGGGGGAGTTTTGTTTAATTATTTGAAGTTTTGTTTTTGATCTTTTGATCATAAGACTGGGCATCCCAATTACCAGCCACTCTCTCGTGAATGACAAGTGAATAAACACTCATCGTGAGAATAACCCACCTAGCATGGAAGATACTGACAGCCCCTAGTCGCTACATGAGCAATTCGGGCATACAAAACAGATTATTATTTGAAGGTTTAGAGTTTGGCACATGCAAATTTACTTGGAACGGCAGGTAAATACCGCATATAGGTAGATATGGTGGACACTCATGGAGGAAACTTGGTTCAAGGATATTGGATGCACAAGTAGTATTCCCACTTAGTACAGAGATTTTGGCTAGCAAAAGATTCTAAATAGCAAGCACCACATGTTGCAGGATCCATAACAATATAACTTCTATACAAATATACCCAATCATAACTCATTACGTTGTCTTCCTTGTCCAACTTCAACTAATTTGCTCAAGTTTGAAAATAATTAATGGGGCTCACAATCATAGAAGATGTCCAAGATAGTATATTTATATGTGAAATCTCTCTTCCTTCAATATTCTTTCATGAATTGTTCATGTTGACCAATACTATGTTGCCAACTTTCAATAAATTTACCACCTCTACTTCATATATGTGAAGTCATTACTCCCCATGGTATTAGCATATGAAGCATATATAATTTCAGATTTATGATATTCAATTCATTCAACCATTTACTCATAGGATATAAGTGAAGCACGTGAGTAAATGACTAACTACTCCAAAAAGATATAAGTGAAGATCAATGAGTAGTCAAATAATTAAGTAGCTATGTGAAGACTCTCTCTCATAAAGAAAATTTAGATCTTAAGTACTTTATTCAAACAGCAAGCAAAACAAAAATAAAATTACATTGCAAGGATAGCACATATCATGTGAAGAAGCAAAAACTTAGGCTCAACCGATACTAACCGATAATTGTTGAAGAAGAAAGATGGGATGCCAACCGGGGCATCCCCAAGCTTAGATGCTTGAGACTTCTTGAAATATTGACTAGGGATGCCTTGGGCATCCCCAAGCTTGAGCTTTTGTGTCTCCTTAATTCTTCTCATATCACGGTTTCCCTAATTATTAAACACTTCATCCACATAAAACTCAACAAGAACTCGTGAGAAAAGTTAGTATAAATCAAATGCAAAACCTTATCATTCTCTACTGTAGAAAATCACTAAAATTATTATTTAGCATTGCATACTAAATGCCTCTGCATATTTAATACTCCTATCCTCAAATAGAATCATTAAACAAGCAAACATATGCAAACAATGCAAACATAACAGCAATCTGTCAAAACAGGACAGTCTGTAAAGAGTGCAATTTTAATCATACTTCCCGAACTCCAAAAATTCTGAAAACTTACCACACCGTATAAAATTTGTTGTTACCCCTTGTGTAAAAATTTCAAGATTTTACCACGTTCTGACTTTCCATAAGAATTCAGACAATGATAGAAAACTTTCTGTTTTCAAAACAGCAACATATAGACACAAAATAAGCATGGTAAAGGCTATACTTGACACTTTTATTGAAATAAAAGATGCAAAACATTATTCTAAATAACAGAAAGCAAGTACTAATAAAAAAAAATGATGCTCCAAGCAAAACACATATCATGTGGTGAATAAAAATATAGCCTCAAGTAAATTTACCGATGATGTTGGAGACGAAAGAGGTGATGCCTTCCGGGGCATCCCCAAGCTTAGTTGCTTGGATCTTCCTTGAATATTACCTTGGGGTGCCTTGGGAATCCCCAAGCTTAGGATCTTTTCACTCCTTATTCTCCTCATATCGATATCTCACCCAAAACTTGAAAACTTCAATCACACAAAACTTAACAAAACCTTCGTGAGATCCGTTAGTATAATAAAACAAATCATTCACGTTGGTACTGTCAAGACAAGATTAATAACTTTTCTCACATGATTCCTACTGTACCCTATCATTTCTACAATTTATATTAAGCAATATAAGCCATAGAAACTAGAAAACAAGCAAACTATGCATCGAAAATAGAATTTGTCAAAAACAGAACAGTCTGTGAAGATCTGAATTGAGCTCATACTTGTGTTACTCCAAATATTCTGAAAAATTAGGAAAACGTAGAAAATTTGTATATCAATCCTCTGTAAAAAAAATCAGAGTTTGTACACGTTCCAGTGAAATATAGGAATTTCTGTACTGGACGCAAAAGTTTCTGTTTTTGCACAGAATCAAGTCAACTATCATCCACACTATCCCAAAGGCTTTACTTGGCACTTTATTCAAACAAAAGCTATAAAACATGATTACCACAGTAGCTTAATCATGTGAACACACAAAAACATTAAGGGTAAATATTGGGTTGTCTCCGAACAAGCGCTTTTCTTTAATGCCTTTTAAGCTAGGCATGATGATTTCAATGATGCTCACATAAAAGATAATAATTGAAACACAAAGAGAGCATCATGAAGCATATGACTAACACATTTAAGTCTAACCCTTTTCCTATGCATAGGGATTTTGTGAGTAAACAATTTATGGGAACAAGAATCAACTTGCATAGGAAGGCAAAACAAGTGCAACTTCAAAAATCTCAACACATAGAGAGGAAACTTGATATTATTGCAATATGTAAGAGCACATGTTCCTCTCTCATAATAATTTTCAGTAGCATCATGAATGAATTCAACAATATAACCATCACATAAAGCATTCTTTTCATGGTTCATAAGCATAGAAAATTTACTAATCTCCACATAAGCAAATTTATTCTCATTCATAATAGTGGGAGCAAACTCAACAAAATAACAATCATGTGAGGCATAATCCAATTGAAAATTAAAATCATGATGACAAGTTTCATGGTTATCATTATTCTTTATAGCATACATGTCATCACAATAATCATCATAGATAGGAGGCATGCTTTCATCATAATAAATTTGCTCATCAAAACTTGGGGGACAAGAAATATCATCTTCATCAACACATAGCATCCCCAAGCTTATGGCTTTGCATATCATTAGCATCATGGATATTCAAAGAATTCATACCAACAACATTGCAATCATGCTCATCATTCAAATATTTAGTGCCAAACATTTTATACACTTCTTCTTCTAACACTTGAGCACAATTTTCCTTTCCATCATTTTCACGGAAGACATTAAAAAGATGAAGCATATGAGGCAACCTCAATTCCATTTTTTTTGTAGTTTTCTTTTATAAACTAAACTAGTGATAAAACAAGAAACTAAAAGATTCAATTACAAGATCTAAAGATATACCTTCAAGCACTCACCTCCCCGGCAACGGAGCCAGAAAAGAGCTTTGTTGATGGGATGTGAGTGCCGCTTACCTAGCCTCCCCGGAAACGGCGCCAGAAAAGAGCTTGATGTCTACAACACAACCTTCTTCTTGTAGACTCGTGTTGGGCCTCCAAGCGCAGAGTTTTGTAGGATAGTAGCAAATTTCCCTCAAGTGGATGACCTAAGGTTTATCAATCCGTGGGAGGCATAGGATGAAGATAGTCTCTCTCAAACAACCCTGCAACCAAATAACAAAGAGTCTCTTGTGTCCCCAACACACCCAATACAATGGTAAATTGTATAGGTGCACTAGTTCGGCGAAGGGATGGTGATACAAGTGTAATATGGATGGTAGATATAGGTTTTTGTAATCTGAAAATATAAAAACAGCAAGGTAGCAAGTAACAAAAGTGAGCTAAAACCGTATTGCAATGCTTGGAAACAAGGCCTAGGGTTCATACTTTCACTAGTGCAAGTTCTCTCAACAATGATAACATAATTAGATCATATAACAATCCCTCAACGTGCAACAAAGAGTCACTCCAAAGTCACTAATAGCGGAGAACAAACGAAGAGATTATTGTAGGGTACGAAACCACCTCAAAGTTATTCTTTCTGATCGATCTATTGGGCTATTCCTATAAGTGTCACAAAGAGCCCTAGAGTTCGTACTAAAATAACACCTTAAGACACACATCAACCAAAACCCTAAGGTCACCTAGATACTCCAATGTCACCACAAGTATCCGCGGGTTTGATTAAACGATATGCATCACACAATCTCAGATTCATCTCTTCAAACCAACACAAAGAACTTCAAAGAGTGCCCCATAGTTTCTACCGGAGAGTCAAGACGAAAACGTGTGCCAATCCCTATGCATAAGTTCACAAGGTCACAGAACCGCAAGTTGATCACCAAAACATACATCAAGTGGATCACGTGAATATCCCATTGTCACCACAGATAAGCACATGCAAGACATACATCAAGTGTTCTCAAATCCTTAAAGACTCAATCCGATAAGATAACTTCAAAGGGAAAACTCAATCCATTACAAGAAGGTAGAGGGGGAGAAACATCATAAGATCCAACTATAATAGCAAAGCTGGCAGTACATCAAGATCGTGCCAAATCAAGAACACAAGAGACAGAGATCAAACACATAGCTAGTGATACATACCCTCTGCCCCGAGGGTAAACTACTCCCTCCTCATCATGGAGAGCGTCGGGATGATGAAGATGGCCACCGGTGATGGTTTCCCCCTCCGGCAGGGTGCCGGAACGGGCTCCCGATTGGTTTTTTGTGGCTACAGAGGCTTGCGGCGGCGGAACTCCCGGTCTAGGTTTTGTTCTGGGGGTTTTGGGATTTATAAGAGGTGTTGGCGTCAGGGACAAGTCAAGGGGTCCCACAAGGTGATGGCAAGGACGGCCTAGGGCGCGCCCTCCACCCTTGTGGTGGCCTCGGTACTCCTCTCTGATATCTTTTCGTTCCAGTATTTTTCATATTTTCCAAAAATATTCTCCGTAAATTTTCAGGCCAATTGGACTCCGTTTGATATTCCTTTTCTGCGAAACTCAAAAACAAAGAAAAAACAGAAACTAGAACTGGGCTCTAGGTTAATAGGTTAGTCCCAAAAATCATATAAAATAGCATATAAATGCATATAAAACATCCAAGATGGATAATATAATAGCATGGAATAATCAAAAATTATAGATACATTGGAGACGTATCAAGAGTGTGTCTACATACCCTCGTAGACCATAAAGCGGAAGCATTTATTAACATGGTTGATGTAGTCGAACACCTTCGCGATCCAACCGATCAAGTACCGAACGTACGGCACCTCCGCGTTCAGCACATGTTCAGCTCGATGACGTCCTCGCCTTCTTGATCCAGCAAGACGGGCGAAGTAGTAGATGAGTTCCGGCAGCACGACGGCGTGGTGACGATGATGGTGAACTCGTTCCCGCAAGGCTTTGCCGTGCAGTGCGGAAAACTGGACAGAGGACTAAACTGTGGAGAGGGACGCCGCACACGGCTAAGAGATTGTCGTGGGTGTGTGGCGCCCCCTCCCTCTCATATATATATAGGTGGGGGGGAGGGGAGGTAGCCAGGGGGCGCCCCAAGGGTGGCTGCCGGCCCCCTTGGGCTCCTGCCCTATGGCGCCCTCCCCCCCTTCCTTATTTGCTCGGGGGGAAGGAAAGGGGAGGAGAGGAAGGCAGGGGGAGGCCGACTCCCCCCTTGCTTTTCTCCCGAAGGGCTGCAGCCATAGGAGGGTGCGCCAGACCCTTTTGGGCTGGTGTGCTCCCCTCTATTGGCCCATATGGCCCATGAACCTCCTGGGGCTTCCCAGAACCCCTTCCGGTGATCCGATGGTTACCCGGTACATCCTGAAACCTTTTCGGTGTCCAAATAGCATTGTCCTATATATCAATCTTTACCTCCGGACCATTCCGGAGCTCCCCGTCATGTTCGTGATCTCATCTGGGACTCCGAACAACATTCGGTCACAAAATCACATAACTCATATAATACTATATCATCAACGAACGTTAAGCGTGCGGACCCTACAGGTTCAAGAATGATGTAGACATGAACGAGACACCTCTCCGGTCAATAACCAATAGCGGAAGCTAGATGCCCACATTGGTTCATACATATTCTACGAAGATCTTTATCGGTCGAACCGTTATGCCAACATATGCAATTCCCTTTGTCTGTTGGTATGTTACTTGTCCGAGATTCGATCATCGGTATCTCCATACCAAGTTCAATTTCGTTACTGGCAAGTCTCTTTACTCGTTCCATAATACATCATCTCATAACTAACTCCTTAGTCACTTTGCTTGCAAGCTTCTTATGATGTGTATTACCGAGAGGGCCCAGAGATACCTCTTCGATACACGTAGTGACAAAATCCCAATATCGATCCATGCCAACTCAACAGACACCTTCGGAGATACCTGTAGAGCATCTTTATAATCACCCAGTTACGTTGTCACATTTGATAGCACACAAGGCATTCCTCCGGTATCCGGGAGTTGCATGATCTCATGGTCAAAGGAACATGTATTTGACATTAAGAAAGCAGTAGCAATAAACTGAACGATCATATGCTAAGCTAATGGATGGGTCTTGTCCATCACAACATTATCCTAATGATGTGATCCCGTTATCAAATGACAACTCATATCTATGGTTAGGAAACCTTAACCATCTTTTGATCAACGAGCTAGTCTAGTAGAGGCTCACTAGGGACACGGTATTTGTTTATGTATCCACACATGTATTTAAGTTTCCGGTCAATACAATTCTAGCATGAATAATAAACCTTTATCATGAATAAGGAAATATAATAATAACAACTTTATTATTGCCTCTAGGGCATATTTCCATCACTCTCCCACTTGCACTAGAGTCAGTAATCTAGATTACATAGTAATGAATCTAACACCAATGAAGTCTCGGTGCTGATCATGATTTGCCCACGGAAGAGGTTTAGTCAACGGGTCTGCAACATTCAGATCCGTATGTATTTTGCAAATTTCTATGTCTCCATCCTTGACCTTTTCACGAATGGAGTTGAAGTGTCTCTTGATGTGTTTGGTTCTCTTGTGAAACCTGGATTCCATCGCCAAGGCAATTGCTCCAGTGTTGTCACAAAAGATTTTCATTGGACCCGATGCACTGGGTATTACACCCAGATCGGATATGAACTCCTTCATCCAGACTCCTTCATGCGCTGCTTCCGAAGTAGTTATGTACTCGCTTCACAGGTAGATCCCGCCACGATGCTCTGCTTGGAACTGCACCAACTGACAGCTCCACCATTCAATATAATTACGTATCCGGTTTGCGACTTAGAGTCATCCGGACCAGTTTCGAAGCTAGCATCGACCTAGCCCTTTACGATGAGTTCTTTGTCACCTCCATAAACGAGAAACATATCCTTGGTCCTTTTCAGGTACTTCAGGATGTTCTTGACCGCTGTCCAGTGATCCACTACTGGATTACTTTTGGTACCTCCCTGCCAAACTTATGGCAAGGCACACATCAGGTCTGGTACACAGCATAGCATACATGATAGAACCTATGGCTGAGGCATAGGGAATGACTTTCATTCTTTCTCTATCTTCTGCCGTGGTCGGGCTTTGAGTCTGACTCAATTTCACACCTTGCAACACAGGCAAGAACCCTGTCTTTGATTGGTCCATTTTGAACTTCCTTAGAACTTTGTCAAGGTATGTGCTTTGTGAAAGTCCTATCAAGCGTCTTGATCTATCCATATAGATCTTGATTCCCAATATATAAGCAGCTTCACCAAGGTCTTTCATTGAAAAATTCTTATTCAAGTATCCTTTTATGCTATCCAGAAATTCTATATCATTTCCAATCAACAATATGCCATCCACATATAATAACGGAAATGCTACAGAGCTCCCACTCACTTTCTTGTAAATACAGGCTTCACCGTAAGTCTGTATAAAACCATATGCTTTGATCACCTCATCAAAGTGTATATTCCAACTCCGAGATGCTTGCACCAGTCCATAGGTTGATCGCTGGAGCTTGCACACTTTGTCAACACTTTTAGGATCGACAAAACCTTTTGGTTGCATCATATACAACTCTTCTTTAAGAAATCCATTAAGGAATGCAGTTTTGACGTCCATTTGCCAGATTTCATAATCATAAAATGCGGCAATTGCTAACATGATTCGGACAGACTTAAGCATCGCTACAGGTGAGAAAGTCTCATCGTAGTCAACCCCTTGAACTTGTCGAAAACCTTTTGCGACAAGTCGAGCTTTGTAGACAGTAACATTACCATCAGCGTTAGTCTTTTTCTTGAAGATCCATTTATTCTCTATTGCTTGCCGATCATCGGGCAAGTCCACCAAAGTCCACACTTTGTTCTCATACATGGATCCTGTCATGGTTTTGTCACGACAGATGCCCTTGTGAAAGGACGTAGGTGTGGAGCCATCGCTATGGTGATTAACTTGAAGGGGTTGAGCGGGACGAAAGACACAAGGTTTACCCAGGGTCGGCCCCTCACGGTGGAGGTAAAAGCCTACTCCTGCTCTCATTGATTATTGCTTGAGTATCGATTACAAGGGAGCAGAATCGCTTAACCTAGCTATCGATTGATTGTCACTTGAGTTTACCCGCCGCAGGGTCTCACCTTTATATACACAGGTCGAGGCCCGGGACTTACAAGAGTCCAGGTCGGGTCATACTTCGTGATCAACTCTGGTTCTAAGTCACCCTGCCTTATTAGGCATGTCACTATTAGGCGGCTTACACAGCCGGGTCTCGCGCCATCTTCCAGGCTTGGGCCCCGTCCGGTTCACACGTAAGTCGCCCTCCAGGTTCCATGTCTTGGCTTCTGAGGCCTGTCTAAGGCTTCCTTTATGAGTCGGCAACAGCCTAACCCAGCCCAGCTAGGGCGGGTCTCATCGTGGGGTTATATCCCCAACATTAGGCCCCAGATTGATTTGAACTTGTTCATGTCAATCTTCATTGTCTCTGGCTGTCGAGTCTTCTTTGATTCCTTCCAGCATTTAACCTTGAGAAGATCTTTATAACCTGCCGTATGAAAAGACGACGTCATGTTAAATAAATTCAAAAAAAACCTTATGATGTTACAAAGGATCTTTTTGCATTAACCAGTCATTCCGAGAATCGAGGCACCTCCTTGATTTTCGGGCTTGCCGTTTCACTATTCCATCCTTTCCTTATAAATAGGCACGGGGTCCATCTCTTTTTACTTTACCCCGTCGCCTCCAGTTCTTCTTCTTCCTCTCGATGCTCACCGCAACTGGAGCTCCTCCGTCCCCATCGACATGCGCCGACTGCTCCTGCCATGGCCGCTGCCTCAACCTGTTGGGACCAGAATCCAGCGGCACGCACCCGCACTTCCCTAATATCATCAGGTTCCGTTCTGCTACTCCCCCAGATCCGCATTAGGTCACGTCAGTTCTCGTAGTTCGTCGGCGTTCATCCTTGCTCATCTTAGCTTTAACCAGAATCCATGTTTCAATCCGAAAACACCGTAGGAGTAACGCGGTAGCAGTTTGGCATCCATCTCATATCTTGGATAGATCTATTCTTCTTCAGAAATCTGTATACAATATGCTAGTTCATCCGTCTCTGTTTTTTAGGTTTAGCAATTATCCACCTTTTTCTGAACTGTCGTAGATCCAAAATTATAGCCGTAAATTGTGAAACCTGTTTGCCCCATACTTAGCAAAATTCAGCAATCTTGGACCCATAGATAATTGACCCGCCCTTCACTTTTCCGTGTGGCTTAATGATGAACTTGTAACCCGCCAGCATCTGGCTGGCTTAAATTGTCATTACTTAACCCGCCATATGCTTATTCCTCAACCGCATCTTTGTAATCCGCCAACCATGACTAAGACTCCCACTTCTTATGATTGGGTTGCTTCCAAAGTCTCAGAGGACACGCTCAATGAGTATGTGGCCATGGGGGTCTTAGCATCTAAGGAGATAATCCACTGGCGGGTTTCTGGGCCTGAAACTACCCCTCAACCTGGAGAGGGCGAAGTTGTGATTTTCACGGATCATCTCCTCCGTGCCTTTTCACCACCCAGGTCAAAGTTCTTCCGTGATGCTCTGAATTTTTACAATCTTCATCCTCAAGACATTGGCCCCAACTCTGTCTCCAACCCTGTGCCAGTTTCAAGTATTCTGTGAAGTGTATCTTCAAGAGGAGCCCACTGTTGACCTCTTCAAGGATTTCTTTTATATCAACAGCCAAACGGAGATGACCGATGGGCCTATCTTAGAGCTTGGAGGCGTTTCCTTCCAGAGGCAGAGAGATGCGACCTTTCCCGCGGCTACACTGCCCAGCCACCCCAAGGACTGGAATTATACTTGGTTCTACTGCAAGGACACTTCCCCAGCTAACGAGAATCCTTTGCTGGGTTATCGGCCCTACCGACTCAGCACCACTAGAGAGCTTCCGGGTCGATTAACCACCACAGAGCGTACCTGATACGCACGCACATTTTCAAAAATAAGAGCTTTGTTAGCCAACGGCTTAACTGGGATTGATTTGACCCACTGCTGGGTCTCTTGGAGGATTTTACCGCTGAGCCGACGCGGTGGCTTAATGTGCCAATGCACTGGTGACACGAAGGACCCACAATGCTATAACCAGACATCTCTGACTGACAAGTAAATCACTGACATGATTAAGTCACTGCTTGGGGAACCTATGGAAAGTTGTCGTAAAGTTGGATTGAATCCTTTCTGCACACTTAACCCGGCTCCCGCTATAAGTATCTTGAGTAAATCTTCATCTTATTCATCAATCTCTTATGCTTCATATCCTTTAAATTACTGTCAATGTATGTACACAGGCCGACTCTCCCTTCTGGACGAAGAAACTGCAAGCCGCCCCGCCTACTAAGAAGGCTAAAGGAAAATCTCATGCTCCGGCTCGCTGCAAGAAACAAACAGCGGAAGACCTACTCGTGCTTGATGAGTCAGAGGTAGAACTTGATTCACTTGGCTTTCTTTTCATGCATCTTATTAACACTGATTCCTCTCAGGAAGAGGCAGAGACCAGCCATGCCGATGCAGCAGAGGTAACTATAATTTCCTCTGACTCAGAACCCTTGCCAAGAAAGAAAACTCGGCGGGTCACCCAGAAAGTGAGATTTTCTCACCCCCTTGCTTATCTGGATCCCACCTTTCTTTTAAAGAAACAGCTGCACGAGTCTAGGCGTACGACCCGGAGCGAGGGCGCTGAAGATCTTATGTCCGGCTTACCCAACACTCCAGCTCCTTGGAAAAGTCGTAATGAGGTGCCACATAGCCCGACTCTATCTCATCCACAAGCCGGTCTCATACGTCAACCTCTTACTCCTTCTGACTCAAACAATCAGGGGACGCCTCCGTCATCCGGCTACTCTACTGGAACCCAGCTTCCTGCCTTCATTGTTGCCTACGGGTAAGTATTTTCATTTATTGATAAAAACTTGTTGTCACATACTCATAAGCTTTGTATACCATTGTTACAGGGCGAAGGCCAAAACCGGCAAAAAGCTCAAAGTGGGCGGCTCTTCCAAAGCCCCCAAAGTCTCCGAGCCAGAGAAAGAGGTACTGAACGCCCCTGAGGCTCCAATCCAAGATCTTGAAATTCCTGTTGATCAGCAACCTGACCCGCCTCCCCAGACTGAGGCGGCTCCTTCTGAAGCCATGGATATTAATGTTAACCCGGCAGATAGTCATGAGCCGCCAAATCCCAATCTCACAAACCAGCTGAAGAAAACCCATCTGAGAAAGGTGCTGATGATATCACTATCACTGGGATGGCTTATAAGGCGCCAGGAGCTTCCATTGTGCTAGCTAAGCACATTAACAAAGAAGAGTCGCCTTCATTAGAGAAGGGTAAGACAAAACTGGATATGTAGAGCTATGCAGAGTTTAGCGCTGGCGAGTTGCACTCAGGTTATCTGAACCGCCTTCACACAAGCCGTGATTTGGAAGCCGGCTTAGTGAACATGATGAAACAGAAATATGAGGTATGAACTTAACCCCTTTCGCCTTAGCATATATATACATACTCATGTAGCCCCCAAGGGCCGGCTTATCTTAACAAGATGAGCCAGGTCTTCCAAGTAGCTACTTTAAATGAACCACGTGTAGTCCCCAAGGGCCGGGTCATCTTGCAAAGATAACACGGGTCTTCATGATTAATCACTTATAAAAGAATGTAGCCCCCCAGGACCGGCTTATCACTGAGCCAGGTCAAAAATTGATATGACCTACATTAGCCCCCAAGTGCCAAGCATATTGCTTGCAATGTGCTTGGGACTTGAATAATCTTATTATAAGAAACATGCTCAGTATTGATCTGTAATTTTGATGTTCAAAACCTTCTTGCAGGAAGCCTTAAATCTGAAGGAGTCGCAGCTTAGCAACCTAAGAAAGAATATAGAGTTTCAGCAAGCCAAAACCAGCAAGGCCGAGTCAAAGCTGAAATCTGCGCTGGAAGACAATGCAAAGATCAAGTCAAATTTTGACGCAGAAAGAGCCGTCTGGGAAACTGACAAGGTTGTACTGATGAAGAGAGCCGAGGATGCTGAAAAGCAACTTAAGCCAGTCTCGGAAGAACTTGCCGGCTTAAAACAACGCATATCACAAATGACAGCCGCCATCTTTGGTAAGTTTGAAACTTGCACTCAACTGAAATAATTCTTAACCCATTGAAGGCACCTTAGCTCGCCATGGCGACTCAAAATTCTTGACTATTCTGTACTTTGATTGTTTGACAGGCGCCAGAAGTGCTAATCTTGGCCAGAATATGTTGTTGAAGCTGAAAGCTATATATTCATTGACAGAAAAATTATATGCTGGAAGCCTGCGTACTCTGGTAGCTATATCCAACGGTAAAGAGCCCCCAAAGCCCATTAAGACTGCTGGATCATCTGTCAACGGTGCCGGCTCAAATTGAAGAGCTGAAACTGTCAGCCGCCCGCGCCAGAGCCATCACTGCCTTAGGTCGAGCGAAGGCGTGGCAATCAAAACTAGATCCAGCAGAGATGGCCGGCGGGTGTCCAGAGTACAATGATGACGGGTCTATCTTCGAGGAAACAGACTTTCATAAATGCGTTAGAGAAATGAGGCCTCTAGCATGCCAGCTTGCCCAAGAGTTGGATCTATCAAAGTACCAACTGGCTTATGACAGCGAGAATACTCGTATTAAGCCGCCAACTCATGAGATCGTGGACTTAACTCCTCAAGGGCGTAAGCATATCTTCGCCCCTGATCTTGACCCTTCTGTTATCTTTAACGATGAAGCTACCTTTGAGGTGTTAACCGGCATCGACTGGACATAGGGTGATATCCAGATGGCCGACGACGAAGAGCCGGCACGGGCTGACCCGGATTCCTCAACTGCAAGTAATCCCTCTTATCAGAACCCGGGCGGCGGAGAGGCCGGCTCAATGGAGTGATGTAACTCAAAAAACACTTGGTCGAAAACTTTTGGGCTCAACTGTAGCCTTGTACTAGGGTAGTTTAAAACAATTATCCGTCTTGCCATGCCTTCGTGCATGTTATCTCAACTTTGGATTCAACAGATAAATTTTGTTGCATGCTTGATCTGGTTATAAATCCTGCTGTGCCATGACTCTGCTTTCACCTGAGGTCTTGTATATTCTGCAAAGATGCATCAACATTTGTAATGGCGACTTATAGTCAACAACCATGGCGGGTTAAAAACCCAAAGACTCATAGCCTTATACAACCATTGAAAAAATCATGCTGGTGGCCGTTAGCCAAAAACCAGAATGGGTGACAACCAAATTCTCAAACATGAGGGAGCCTGTATGGCCCGAAGATTCAGAATTTGTGCAAAAGCAAAAACTTGACAGCATAAAAACATCTGAAAAACCAAAATAGTGAACAGGCAAATCTCAAATATTTGTTGAGTCGGCTTTTAAGGCACAACCGAAAAAAGTTGGCTTCACAGGCCTGAATATGGCTAAATAGCCTTTTATCCTGTAAGCCGGCCCTCCATGACATAAATCCGTCATTTTAACCATAACTAGTTCAGGGTCTTTAAAAAAGATTAACTGTTAAGAGTACGACGGGCCATATCACGGAGTTGCACTAAGCAGACAGGTGAGTTTATCCTAGCTCTCCATAAGCCGGCTCTCTCATGACCAAAACCACCGTTTTAACCTTGACAAGTTTAGGGTCTTTAAAAAGATTGACAGTCAAGAGTTCGGCGGGTCACCTGGTGGAGTAGCAAGTTGCAAACAGGCAGGTTTAACCCATATATGGCGTTTACATGCCGGCCAAGAGGGTATGAAAGTTAAACCCGGTGGGTTGGAAGCCCCCAAGTGACCTTATGATCAATAAACAAAGACTCATGCACAACACTGAAACGATAGAGGCCCCGAATTTCAGAGATGCCGGCTTTATTATATTGATCATAAAAGATATATACATTAACAAATGTATGTAGAATGACGAGAGCTGGTGGCTCAAGTGTAATAAGGTCGAAGATGAGCAATGTTCCACGGCCTGTTGGTCTCATCCTCAGATTTATGTGACTTGGTGCGCTCACGGATATCAATGAGATAATATGACCCATTGTTAAGGTTCTTGCTGACCACAAAAGGTCCCTCCCAAGGTGGTGAGAGCTTATGCATATCTGTTTGATCTTGAATCAATCGGAGCACTAAGTCGCCCTCTTGGAATGTCCGGGACTTGACCCTGCGGCTATGATAGCGACGCAGGTCTTGTTGATAAATCGTTGATCGAGCTGCTGCAAGGTCATGTTCTTCATCCAAAGGATCAAGTGCATTCTGACGCAGCGTCTCATTATCAGCTTCAACGTAAGCCGCCACCCTATGCGAGTCATGACAGATATCGCTTGGGAGAACCGCCTCTACACCATAGACCATGAAGAAAGGCATATAGCCTGTTGATCCGTTGGGGGTGGTCCTAATACTTCAAAGCACAGAAGGAAGCTCTTCCACCCAACAACCCGGCGTTCATTCCAAAGGAACCATAAGCCAGGGTTTTATCCCTCACAAGATCTCTTGATTAGCACGTTCTGCTTGACCATTAGACTGTGGATGCGCCACTGAAGACACATCAAGCCGGATGTGCTCTCTTTGACAGAACTCCTTCATAGCACCTTTGACAAATTTGTGCCATTATCCGTGATGATGCTATGAGGATAACCAAAGCAAAAAATCAGCTTTTTGACAAACTGAACTGCAGTTGCTGCGTCACACTTGCTAACCGGCTCTGCCTCAATCCACTTGGTAAACTTGTCAACCGCCACCAAAAGGTGGGTCTTCTTATCCTTAGATCTCTTAAATGGTCCAACCATATCAACCCCCAGGACTGCGAACGGCCAAGTGATAGGAATCATCCTTAACTCTTGAGCCGGAACATGAGCCCGCCTTGCAAATTTCTGACACCCGTCGCACTTGAGAACAATGTCTTCGGCATCAGCATGAGCCGTCAACCAGTAAAATCCATGACGAAACGCTTTAGCCACCAAAGATCTTGACCCGACGTGATGACCACAATCACCTTTATGTATCTCTCACAAAATCTCACGGCCCTCCTCAGGAGAAACACACCGTTGGAAAACACCAGTGACACTGCACTGATGTAACTCGCCATTGACAATAGTCATAGATTTGGAATGCCTTGTGATCTGTCGCGCCAAGTTTTCATCCTCAGGTAACTCGCCATGAGTAAGATAAGCCAGATACGGGAGCGTCCAATCAGGAACAGCACAAAGAGCCACCACCAGTTGTCCCTCCGAGTCAGGTATAGCAAGATCTTCCTCAAAAGGTATCTTAACCGACGGGTTGTGTAACACATCAAGGAACACATTGGGGGGCACCGGCTTACGTTGAGATCCCAGCCGGGCCAGTGCATCAGCCACCTCATTTTTTCGTCGATCAATGTGGTCCACTTGATAACCCTTGAAATGACCAGCAATATTATAAACCGCCTGACGATAAGTCGCCATGAGCGGGTCTTTAGAGTCCCACTTGCCTGAGACTTGCTGAGCTACTAGGTCTGAGTCGCCTAGACATCTGACCCGGCTCAAATTCATCTCCTTGGCCATACGAAGCCCATGGAGCAAGGCTTCATATTCAGCTGCATTATTAGTACAAGGAAACATTAGTCTTAAAACATAATAGAACTTATCATCTCGTGGGGAAGTTAAAATAACTCCAGCCCCCGAGCCTTCCAATTGCTTGGATCCATCAAAGTAGATTATCCAGTACGTGTTGTCGGGCTTCTCCTCGGGTGTTTGTAACTCTGTCCAATCATTGATGAAATCCACTAGGGCTTGAGATTTGATGGCTGTTCTTGGCACATACTTCAGATTATGAGGTCCAAGCTCAATTGCCCACTTAGCAACTCGGCCCGTAGCTTCTCTGTTTTGAATAATATCTCCTAAAGGAGTAGAGCTGACCACAGTAATAGGATGTCCAAGGAAATAATGCTTCAGCTTGCGACTTGCCATGAACACCCCAAACACCAGTTTCTGCCAATGTGGATATCGTTGCTTAGACTCTGTCAGGACCTCACTGACATAATAAGCCGGCCGCTGGACTGGGTACTCTTTACCCGCCTCCTTGAGTTCCACGACAACTGCCATGCTGACTGCTTTATTATTAGCCGCCATGTACAGGAGCAAAGGCTTTTTGTCTATGGGAGTAGCCAAGATAGCCGGCTCAACTAACTATTTTTTAAGTGCCTCAAAAGCTTCATTAGCAGCATCAGTCCAGACAAAGTGATATGTCTTCTTCAGCATCTGATATAAAGGAATCGCCTTCTCTCCCATGCGACTGATGAACCGGCTTAAAGCCGCAATGCGACCCGCCAAATGCTGGACGTCATTGATACACACCGGCTTAGAAAGCGAAGTGATGGCCTTTATCTTCTCTGGGTTAGCCTCAATTCCTCGCTCTAAGACCAGGAACACCAACAGTTTGCCTGCAAGCACACCAAAAACACACTTGGCCGGGTTAAGCATCATCTTGTAGACCCGGAGATTGTCAAAAGTTTCCTTTAAATCATCAAGGAGAGTCTCCTTCTTCCTTGACTTGACTACAATATCATCCACATAAGCATGAATGTTGCGCCCAATCTGGCTGTGAAAACAATTTTGAACACAACGCTGATAAGTCGCCTGGGCACTCTTAAGCCCAAAAGGCATAGAAACATAGCAGAAGGCCCCAAAAGGTGTAATAAAAGATGTCTTCTCTTGGTCCTTGCCTGCCATCTTGATCTGATCATAACCAAAATAAGCATCCAGGAAGCATAAGCTCTCACAACCCGCCATTGCATCAATGATTTGGTCGATACAAGGGAGAGCAAACGGATCAGCTGGACAAGCCTTGTTGAGATCTGTGTAGTCAACACACATACGCCATGTGCCATTTTTCTTAAGTACAAGCACAAGGTTAGCCAACCACTCAGGGTGAAAAACTCCCATGATAAACCCGACCGCCAAGAGCCAGGCTACTTCTTCTCCAATAGCCTTACGTCGTTCTTCATTGAAACGATGAAGGAACTGTTTGACCGGCTAAAACTTGGGATCCACATTAAGGTTGTGCTCAGCGAATTCTCTCGGTACACCCGGCATGTCAGAAGGCTTCCATGCAAAGATGTCCCGATTCTCACGGATGAACTCGATGAGCACGCTTTCCTATTTGGGATCCATATTAGCCCCCACTATGAACTACTGAGATGAGTCGCCAGGAACAAAATCCACTTGCTTGGTATCATCAGCCGACTTAAACTTCAACAAAGAGTCCTGCTCAGTAGTGGGCTTCTTCAGAGGGGTCATATCAGCCGGGTCAACATTATCTTTGTAAAACTTAAGCTCCTCAGTAGCACAAGCTAACTCTGCATAAGCTGCATCTCCTTCCTCACATTCCATGGCAACTTTCCGATCACCATGGACCGTAATTGTCCCTTTTCGCCCTGGCATCTTGAGCTATAAATAGACATAACAAGGGCGAGCCATGAACTTAGCATAAGTCGGCCGTCCGAATAAAGCATGATACGGACTCTTGATTTTGACCACTTCGAACCACAACATCTCTGCTCTGTAATCATAATCATCACCAAAGGCTACTTCCAGGGCATTTTTTCCCACAAGATATGCCGACTTACTAGGTACCACTCCATGGAAGACTGTGGAGGATGGCTTAAGATTCTTGCCAATCAGGTTCATCCGGCGAAAAGTATCATAATACAATATGTTGATGCTACTACCACTGTCCATGAGCACCTTGGTAAACTTATAACCCCCCCCCCACTTGAGGGGCCACTACAAGGGCTAAGTGACCCGAGTTATCAACCCGTGGCGGGTGATCCGCCCTGCTCCATGATATACCATGGCAAATATTGCGGAACAGTCGGCTCAACTGCATGAACCGCCCGCTTGTGAACCTTCTGGTCTCGTTTGCAAAGACTTGTAGTGAAAACATGGTACTGGCCTCCATTAAGCTGCCACTACTAGGGAAATGCTTATAGGTAGGACACCAGTAGTAGTGCTGGAAAATAGAAAACGCTGCTGCTAATTAGCAGTAGCGCTATTCTGGGGCAGCGCTACAAGTAACTCTTTAGCAGTAGCGCTGGAAAAGGAAAAAGTGCTACTACTAAGTGGGACCCAACGAGCCCACCAACGCTAGCTGTAGCAGCAGCGCTGTCCAGAATACAGTGCTACTACTAATAGCAGTAGCAATAGCGCTTTATTTTACAGCACCGCTACTGCTAATGGGCCCCACTTAATAGTAGCACTTTTCCTGGAAAGCGCTACTACTAAGTACCATAGCAACATCACTTTCTAGGAAACAACATTACTGCTAGTTGCGGCTGGTGCTACCTTTTCACCCCCTCTCCCCCTCCTCCCCCTTTTGCCCTCTCTCCCCCTCCTTTCCCCTCTCCCCTCTCTAAGTTAGTTCTCCACCATTGTTGCCCTTCTTCTCTCTTCCTCCTACCTCTCTTCTCTCCCCATTAATGCCCCCTCCACATAATCTCCCTCATATGGCCTTCTCATCTCTATCTAGCTACCTCATTTATTTGGCTCTCCCTCCATTCCATAGATATAGATCTAGCTAGCTCATTTCTCTCCCTCTCCATTAGTTAGCTAGAGTCATCTCTCCTCCCTAGTAACTAGATCTAGCTAGCTATTTAGCCATCCACACTTTCGATCCCTATAGGTAGCGAAAGGACTCATCTAACCATGATCGGTCTCTCTCGAGAGATAGGTGAGTAAAAAGTTGTGCATTTCAAGAATGGGAATATGTATGTTTGAGATATGGAGAGATTTGTGCAAGTGACATGCCCCCGAGTTGCTTATGTTTTGCCGAAATGTCGATTTATTTCCGTTTCGGTGAATTTCGAGCAAACTCGATATGTCCTATTTTTAGGCAAGGTCATGCCAAATTTTTATATGACTTTGATGCATGCATGCATTTTGTTTATAACCCTTTTGCTTGTTATACCGTGCAGTCGGTCATGAAGGTGAGTGGATGGAAGGCGGAGCAATACTTGCAATCCGCAGTGATGGACATGTATGCAAATAATCGGACAAGGATTAGATGTCCGTGTACAAGATGCAAAGAAGGAGTCCTTTTGGACCCTTTTGATCGTGGCAGTTTGAAGGCGCACCTGCTGATGAATGGTTTCATGGATGGCTATACTCGGTGGATAAGTGAAGATGATTGATACGTCCATTTTGCATCATGTTTTCCTACTGTTATTTATATTGTTTTTATGTATAATAATGCTTTTTGGAGTAATTCTAATGCCTTTTCTCTCATAATATGCAAGGTTCACACAATGAGGGAGAATACCGGCAGCTGGAATTCTGGACCAGAAAAAGCTATGTCAGGCCACCTATTCTACACAACTCCAAATGAGCTGAAACTTCACGAAGAATTTTTATGGAATATATAAGAATTATTGGAGAAAATAAGTACCAGAGGGGGCCCACCAGGTGGGCACAACCCACCTGGGCCTTGCCAGGGAGCCCAAGCGCGCCCGGGTGGGTTGTGCCCTCCTCGGCCCACCTTCGGTGCCTATCTTCTGGTATATAGGTCATTTTGACCTAGAAAAAAATCAGGAGAGGACTTTTGGGACGAGGCGCCGCCGTCTCAAGGCGGAACTTGGGTAGGAGCACTTTTGCCCTCCGGCGGAGCGATTCCGCCGGGGGAACTTCCCTTCCGGAGGGGGAAATCATCGTCATCATCATCACCAACAACTCTCCCATCTTGGGGAGGGCAATCTCCATCAACATCTTCAACAGCACCATCTCCTCTCAAACCCTAGTTCATCTCTTGTGTTCAATCTTTGTACCGGAACCTTAGATTGGTGCTTGTGGGTGACTAGTAGTATTGATTACATCTTGTAGTTGATTACTATATGGTTTATTTGGTGGAAGATTGTATGTTCAGATCCATTATGCTATTTAATACCCCTCTGATCTTGAGCATGATTATCATTTGTGAGTAGTTACTTTTGTTCTTGAGGTCACGGGATAAATCTTGTTTCAAGTAATCATGTGAACTTTGATATGTGTTCGATATTTTGATGGTATGTATGTTGTGATTCCCTTAGTGGTGTCATGTGAACGTCGACTACATGACACTTCACCATATTTGGGCCTAAGGGAATGCATTGTGGAGTAGTTATTAGATGATGGGTTTGTTGGGGAACGTAGCATGCAATTTCAAAAAAATTCTATGCTCACGCAAGATCTATCTAAGAGATGCATAGCAACGAGAGGGAAGAGTGTGTCCACGTACCCTCGTAGACTGAAAGCGGAAGCGTTTAGTAATGCGGTTGATGTAGTCGAAAGTCTTCACGATCCGACCGATCCAAGCACCGAACGTACGGCACCTCCGTGTTCAGCACATGTTCAGCTCAATGACGTCCCACAAACTCTTGATCCAGTTGAGGTTGAGGGAGAGTTCCGTCAGCACGACGGCATGGCGACGGTGTTGATGATGTTACCGGCGCAGGGCTTCACTTAAGCACTACGACGATATGACCGAGGTGTGTAACTGTGGAGGGGGGCACCGCACACGGTTAAGAGAAAACTTTGTTTTGTCCTAGGGTGCCCCCCTGCCCCCTTATATAAAGGAGGGAGGGGGAGGCCGGCCGGCCCTTGCTAGGTGCGCCGGGAGAGGGGAGTCCTACTAGGACTCCAAGTCCTAGTAGGATTCCACCTAAAGGAGAGGGGGAAAGGAAGGGAGAGGGGGGCCGCACCCCCAACCCCTTGTCCAAATCAGACTGGGCCTGGGGGGCGCGCGCCACCTCCTGGCCGCTGCCTCTTCTTTCCAGTCAGTCCCACTAAGGCCCAACAACTCCCCGGGGGATTCCGGTAACCTCCCGGTACTCCGGAAAATAGCCGAACTTCTCCGGAACCATTCCGATATCCGAATATAGCCTTCCAATATATCAATCTTTATGTCTCGACCATTTCGAGACTCCTCGTCATGTCCGTGATCTCATCCGGGACTCCGAACAAACTTCGGTCATCAAAACACATAACTCATAATACAAATCGTCATCGAACGTTAAGCGTGCGGACCCTACGGGTTCGAGAACTGTGTAGACATGACCGAGACACTTTTCCGGTCAATAACCAATAGCGGAACCTGGATGCTCATATTGGCTCCTACATATTCTATGAAGATCTTCATCGGTCAAACTGCATAACAACATACGTCATTCCCTTTGTCATCGGTATGTTACTTGCCCGAGATTCGATCATCGGTATCATCATACCTAGTTCAATCTCGTTACCGGCAAGTCTCTTTACTTGTTCTGTAATGCATCATCCCGTAACTAACTCATTAGTCACATTTCTTGCAAGGCTTCATATGATGTGCATTACCGAGAGGGCCCAGAGATACCTCTCCGATACTCGGAGTGACAAATCCTAATCTCAATCTATGCCAACCCAACAAACACCTTCAGAGACACCTGTAGAGCATCTTTATAATCACCCAGCTACGTTGTGACGTTTGATAGCACACAAGGTGTTCCTCCGGTATTTGGGAGTTGCATAATCTCATAGTCAGAGGAATATCTATAAGTCATGAAGAAAGCAATAGCAATAAAACTTAACGATCATTATGCTAAGCTAACGGATGGGTCTCGTCCATCACATCATTCTCCTAATGATGTGATCCCATTCATCAAATGACAACACATGCCTATGGTTAGGAAACTTAACCATCTTTGATCAATGAGCTAGTCAAGTAGAGGCATACTAGGGACACTTTGTTTTGTCTATGTATTCACACATGTATTAAGTTTCCGGTTAATACAATTCTAGCATGAATAATAAACATTTATCATGATATAAGGAAATATAAATAACAACTTTATTATTGCCTCTGGGGCATATTTCCTTCAGTCTCCCACTTGCACTAGAGTCAATAATCTAGTTCACATCGCCATGTGATTTAACACCAATAGTTCACATCACCATGTGATTAACACCCATAGTTCACATCGCCATGTGACCAACATCCAAAGGGTTTACTAGAGTCAATAATCTAGTTCACATCGCCATGTGATTAACACCCAAAGAGTACTAAGGTGTGGTCATGTTTTGCTTGTGAGAGAAGTTTAGTCAACGGGTCTGCCACATTCAGATCCGTATGTATTTTGCAAATTTCTATGTCTACAATGCTCTGCATGGAGCTACTCTAGCTAATTGCTCCCACTTTCAATATGTATCCAAATTGAGACTCAGTGTCATCCAGATCAGTGTTAAAGTTTGCATCGATGTAACTCTTTACGGTGAACTCTTTATCACCTCCATAACCGAGAAATATTTCCTTAGTCCTCTTAGGTAACTAAGGATAACTTTGACCGCTATCCAGTGATCCACTCCTGGATCACTATCGTACCTCCTTGCTAAACTCATAGCAAGGCACACAACTGGTCTAGTACATAGCATGACATACTTTATAAAACCTATGACTGAGGCATAGGGAATGACTTTCATTCTCTTTCTATCTTCTGGCGTGATCGGGTTTTGAGTCTTACTCAATTTTACACCTTGTAACATAGGCAAGAACTCCTTCTTTGACTGTTCCATTTTGAACTACTTCAAAATCTTATCAAGGTATGTACTCTTCGAAAGTCTTATCAAGCGTCTTGATCTATCTTTATAGATCTTGATGCCCAATATGTAAGTAGCTTCACCTTGGTATTTCTTTGAAAAACTCCTTTCAAACACTCCTTTATGCTTTCTAGAAAATTCTACATCATTTCCGATCAATAATATGCCATTCGCATATACTTATCAGAAAGGCTGTAGTGCTCCTACTCACTTTCTTGTAAATACAGGCTTCACCACAAGTCTGTATAAAACTATATGCTTTGATCAACTCATCAAAGTGTATATTCCAACTCCGAGATGCTTGCACCAGTCCATAGATGGATCACTGGAGCTTGCATACTTTGTTAGCACTTTCAGGATTAAGAAAATCTTCTGGTTGCATCATATACAACTCTTCTTTAATAAATCCATTAAGGAATGCAGTTTTGACATCCATTTGCCAGATTTCATAATTATAAAATGCGGCAATTGCTAACATGATTCGGACAGACTTAAGCATCACTACGGGTGAGAGGGTCTCATCGTAGTCAACTCCTTGAACTTGTCGAAAACCTTTCACAACAAGTCGAGCTTTGTAGACAGTAACACTACTATCAGCGTCTATCTTCCTCTTGAAGATCCATTTATTCTCAATGGCTCGCCGACCATCGGGCAAGTCAATCAAAGTCCATACTTTGTTCTCATACATGGATCCCATCTCAGATTTCATGGCCTCAAGCCATTTCGCGGAATCTGGGCTCATCATCGCTTCCTCATAGTTCGTAGGTTTGTCATGGTCTAGTAACATGACTTCTAGAATAGGATTACCGTACCACTCTGGTGCGGAACGCACTCTAGTTGACCTACGAGGTTCGGTAGTAACTTGATCTGAAGTTTCATGGTCATCATCATTAACTTCCTCACTAATTGGTGTAGGCATCACTGGAACTGATTTATGTGATGAACTGCTTTCCAATTCAAGAGAAGGTACAACTACCTCATCAAGTTCTACTTTCCTCCCACTCACTTCTTTCGAGAGAAACACCTTCTCTAGAAAGGATCCATTCTTAGCAACAAAGATTTTGCCTTCGGATCTGTGATAGAAGGTGTACCCAACAGTTTCTTTTGGGTATCCTATGAAGACGCACTTCTCCAATTTGGGTTCGAGCTTATCAGGCTGAAGCTTTTTCACACAAGCATCGTAACCCCAAACTTTAAGAAATGATAGCTTAGGTTTCTTGCCAAACCACAGTTCATATGGTGTCGTCTCAACGAATTTAGATGGTGCCCTATTTAATGTGAATGCAGCTGTCTCTAATGCATAACCCCAAAACGATAGTGGTAAATCGGTAAGAGACATCATAGATCGCACCATATCTAATAAAGTATGGTTACGACGTTCGGACACACCATTACGCTGTGGTGTTCCAGGTGGCGTGAGTTGCGAAACTATTCCGCATTGTTTTAAATGAAGACCAAACTCGTAACTCAAGTATTCGCTTCCGCAATCAGATCGTAGAAACTTTATTTTCTTGTTACGATGATTCTCCACTCCACTCTGAAATTCTTTGAACTTTTCAAATGTTTCAGACTTGTGTTTCATTAAGTAGATATACTCATATCTGCTCAAATCATCTGTGAAGGTCAGAAAATAATGATACCCGCCGCGAGCCTCAACACTCATCGGACCGCATACATCGGTATGTCGTATTTCCAATAAGTCTGTAGCTTGCTCCATTGTTCCGGAGAACAGAGTCTTAGTCTTCTTGCCCATGAGGCATGGTTCGCAAGCATCAAATGATTCATAATCAAGTGATTCCAAAAGTCCATCAGCATGGAGTTTCTTCATGAGCTTTACACCAATATGACCTAAACGGCAGTGCCACAAATATGTTGCACTATTATTATCAACTTTGCATCTTTTGGCATCAATATTATGAGTATGTGTATTACTACGATCGAGATTTAATAAACCATTTATATTGAGTGTAAGACCATAGAAGGTTTTATTCATGCAAAATAGAATAACAATTATTCTCTGACTTAAATGAATAACTGTATCGCAATAAACATGATCCAATCATATTCATGCTTCAACGCAAACACCAAATAACATTTATTTTAGGTTCAATACTAATCCCGAAGGTAAAGGGAGTGTGCGATGGTGATCTTATCATCCTTGGAATCACTTCCAACACACATCGTCACCTCGCCCTTAAATAGTATCTGTTCATTTTGCAACTCCTGTTTCGAGTTACAAATCTTAGCAACTGAACCGGTATCAAATACCCAGGGGCTACTATGAACACTAGTAAAGTACACATCAATAGCATGTATATCAAATATACCTTTGTTCACTTTGCCATCCTTCTAATCCGCTAAGTATTTGGGGCAGTTCCGCTTCCAGTAACCATTTCCTTTGCAGTAGAAGCACTCAGTTTCAGGCTTGGGTCCAGCTTTGGGCATCTTCATGGGAGTGACAACTTGCTTGTCATTCTTCTCGAAGTTCCCTTGCTTTGTTGAAACCAGTGGTCTTATTAACCATCAACACTTGATGTTCTTTCTTGATTTCTACCTTCGTCGATTTTAGCATCGCGAAGAGCTCGGGAATCATTTTCGTCATCCCTTGCATATTATAGTTCATCATGAAGTCCTAGTAGCTTGGTGATAGTGACTAGAGAACTCTGTCAATCACTATCTTATCTGGAAGATTAACTCCCACTTGATTCAAGAAATTGTAGTACTCAGACATTCTGAGCACATGCTCACTGGTTGAGCTAGTCTCCTCCATCTTGTAGGCAAAGTACTTGTCAGAGGTCTAATACCTCTCGACACGGGCATGAGTCTGAAATATCAATTTCAGCTCGTGGAACATCTTATATGTTCCATGGCTTTCAAAACGGTTTTTGAAGTCCCGGTTCTAAGCCGTAAAGCATGGTGCACTAAACTATTAAGTAGTCATCATATCGAGCTTGCCAAGTGTTCATAACGTCTGCATCTGCTTCTGCAATAGGTCCGTCACCTAGTGGTGCATCAAGGATAAAATTCTTCTGTTCAGCAATGAGGATAATCCTCAGATCACGGACCCAGTCCGCATTATTGCTACTATCATCTTTCAACTTATTTTTCTCTAGGAACATATCAAAAACAAATGGGGAGCTGCATCGCGAGCTATTGATCTACAACATAATTTGCAAATACTACCATGTGGCACCCCGATAGAGGGCCGACGCACGCCAGCCCCAGGATAAGACCTGGCGCACGTCAAAGACATGATACAGCAATTCCAGGCACAAAATGGCTTTATTAAATGGAGTATTACAATACTGTTCCTTACAACAATATTACATAGCTCCAAGGCTATCTAAAATGGCAGTGAAGGTCTTGGTTCAGCGGTAACGTCATCTCTGGCTGGGCTCCATAACTCACAGGACTAGCTAGGTTACGATGTAGCATGACGGATCTTCTCCTGCAACTGGCCACGTGCAAGGCCAGGTGAGTACTTTGAATGTACTCGCAAGACAACCAAATACATAGCATCCAAACAAGCAGATGACAAAGCAAGCCCTATGCTATGCAAGAATTTATTTTAAACATGGCATGGAATTAACAGGTAAACATGAATCAAGCATGACATAGCATACCTATCTAGCATTTTTAATTATCATGTCGTAGCAAGATTATTCTGGCATGATTAAACATCTAGCAGCCATGACATAACAGGGTTATCTAGCAAGATAACTACTGAAGTAGAGTACAGTAAAGTAAAGCATATTAAGTATACAATCCATATTCCGAACATTCTCATGATCCAATGTGAAACTGATCCCAGTCCAATCCAAGTTTTTTCGGTCATCTGACTATTTCTTCCATAGCCATCCCATGGCTATCATACCATATTCCTGACAACATCTGAAGTTTATGCAGGACAGGTTCTTTCACCATTATAATCATCATTACGGTTGACCACCTAGTGAGGTCTGGACGGGCTGTCCAATACCATGGACGCGACTATTCGAATAGATTTTACACTCTGCAGAAGTTGCGCACTTTACCCACACTATGGAGCACTGACCTCGTGATCCCATTCGGGTGGACCAGCGTTGCTCTAACAAAACCTGCCTGACCCGTGACTCTCCCATCGTACCACCGGCATCCATTCTCCCTCGGAGTCCTGCCCTGGGTGGCCCCCTGTGTCACTCCTGACACCTGCCACCGTCGTGACCAAACAAAACTGTCCCAAACGGGGACGGGTACCCAAACAACTCAACTGGGCTCACAGGGTTATCACCGCCTACTGGGCCAGGGCAGCGCGAGCGCATAACCCTCCCTGTCGGGCGGTACCGGTGAAAGAGCACGTGATCAGACCAAGTCAAGGCCATCCCATACCGGCAAATGTGGCTGCACGAATAAGCCCGGATAGGTGACTCTGGATCAACCAGCTAAGCTTAAGTTATTCAATTCAATTTAACATCTCCATCATCGCACCATTACCTCAACAATTATGAGTGTGAGCAGCAACTTAACATCAGCATAGCAGAATCATATCAACATTGACAAACATGACATGAGATCAAATCGTGGCACTAACATGATAACGGTATTCAAAATATTGTTACTAGCGTGGCAAGATATGGCATGAAACAAGTCATGATATTAGATGAAAAGTAATGCTAACATCAGATGATATAACAGGTGTATGCAATTGCAGTCTAACAGGTGATACAGATGTACTATGATTAACACACAGGGTGCAAGCAAAGTCATCACGCAAGTCCGGAGCTCATGACAAGAGGTTGGCTTGCCTGGGGGTCGATGAATACGCCAGGAAGAAGTGCGATAAAACTCCGGGAAGATTTGCCGGAAAAGTTTCCCGCTCAGAGGGGCTGATCGAAGGGCAAGGGCAAAATGGTCATTTTCACAGTGTGAAAACATTATGAAAATGATGCCATCGGAACGGGCTCGACGAACTGAAGACGTGGGCGTTGGTTTTACCTCAATCGGGGTTACGGTCGCGGAGATATGGCTGTTCGTTCATTAGGCGGTAAAACAAACAGAATAGTGTCCGTTTCAGGGCTTAACGGATGAACGTTCACTAATTAACCTCTTCGGCCGCCAGCTGAAAGCGCATTTGCCGGAATACGTCTTTGCAGCTGTAAAGCGCATTTTGGAAATGCGTTCCCACTTAAGCTGACATGCGGTCCCGGCCTGGTCAACGCTTAGAGAATGACATGCGGGGCCCAGCTTATCTCTTCTTTCTCCCTCTCTTCTCTTCTCCTCTGGTCACCGTTGACCCCAATAGAAACAGGGGAGGCCGTGGCGGCTCGGGCCTTGCCGGCTGCCGGCGCTCCGCCGCACGGCTGCGCCTCCCGACGAGCCGAGCAGCCTCGTGGCACCGTGTCGCTCCCGTGGGTGGTGGCCCAGACCTCAGGCAGGCTTGGAGAGGAGTCTCCCACAAGCGCGGCAGTGTGGGCGGCCATGGCCACTGGAGGGACTGCTCCGGCAGCGCCTCCCTGGAGAGGTGGAAGGCGGCGGCGGCTTGGGAGCGCCTAGGAGAGGCCGAAGGTGAGAACAGAGAGGAGGGGGAGGGTCAGGGCGCTGGGATGAGCCGAGGGGAGCGACGGCTGAACCACGGCCATGGCAAGGAGAGAGCTCGGGGGCTCGAATGGGAGGGAACTGGGGCTGCTGCTAGTCGACAGGGGCTTGGGCACGCCTTAAATAGACTCGGGGAGGAGGTCTCGCGACGGCGACCGGAGCTTCGAGACGCTCGGCGAAGTGGCGGCGAACCGAAGTCCGCAGAGACGTTTACGAGCTACGGGACGAGGGGAGGAGGTTCCAGACGACGCACGAATGCGGTGGGCAGCTCGTTGGTATGCCTGGACGAGCTAGAACCCGCTGGAATCGGCCTCCCGATGCGTACGGCGCACAGTGCACGCAGTTGGCGTGTTCTGCCGGCGGTCACCGCGTGGCCATGGCCATGCCACGCTCCACTCGCTGCCAAACGATGTCTAGGGTCTTCTTCGTCCTTTACTGGGTTGACTTGACCTCTCAAGCACGAACAGGGAGCTCTGGTGTGACCACACCCTGGGTCAAACAGTTTCCAGCACCAGGTGTTTGACACGTAGTGTGCCTACCACAGTGCTCCTCTTGTCATGACCTTGGGCAGAGGTTAATCATCCACAAAGGTGACCAACTTGGCAAACTTTCAGCTCAAGTGGACAAATAAAACTGACACTTCCTTTGCAACATGGCAAAATGGCCAGAAATGAAAGTGAAGATGCTGGGATCAAATAGCTAGGTGAAAATGGCCCAAATTTGGTGGAGACCAATAATTTAGGCATATAGAGGCACTGTAAAAATTTCATACCATTTTCATAAAGAGAAATGATACTTCCTTCACAGTGCTTCAATCTGGACAGAAACTTAGATAATTCACTGAGGAAAATTGGCTAGATGGAATGGGCTGATTTTTGGTGTCCATTGGTGATATATCATAATGAATCACCATGCAAAGTTTCAGCCCAAGGAGATCAAGGAATCAAGCACTTCCTTTGCAAACTGAAAATCTGGACAGAATTTGCAAAGTGGTGTTGTGCTCATAGTATAATTGGTGAAACTTGAGATCTTGATGGAAATGGTGAAGATAGGGATAGGACAAGCTCCACAATTTATTTGGGATTTTTCCTAACTACCAAAATGGTAGTTCCTTTGGAAAGGCCCCAAATTGAAATATTGGCTTAAAATAGGAAAATGCAATTTTCCCTATTTAATTATGGCCAATATTTTTATGAGAGCTCAATATGGTTACAAAGAATATCTCCACAAGTTTTCATGAACTTTGGAGATGGATAGATATTTTCTCGGATTTAATTCCTCGGAAAGGCAGAAAAAGGAATTAATTCTAGATGAGAAATATTGCATATGACTTGGCAATATTTTTGCACATCTAGGGTTTATGAGTGAAGGATGATCTCTGGAAATTTTGGTAGGGTCAACAGAGTAAGGAAAATGATAGCTCCTTTGTAAACACAAAGGCAGGATTTCAAGTTCCGATATTTTGGAACTAGGGTTTCGGTGAGGTTCGGGGTTTACTGGCAAGAGCTTGGCTGGCACAAGAGCATGGGAAAGGCACTGAGAGGTTGGGGATTGTCTGGATTCACCTAGTCACTCACCAGATTCCATAGGAAAAATTCGGGAGAGGAAAGCTAGGAAAGAATAACAACACAAAAATCGATAACCCGATTTTTGGGGGATTACAAATCTTCCCCCCTTAAGAGAAGCTCGTCCTCGAGATTCCTAGGGTTAGCTCAAAACAAATATTACTCCTCCTGGAAAAACCTCTGGGTTGAGTTCTAACCCTGTGGTTGAAAACAACCGAGTTAAAAGTACCGACAACTGGTACACCCAGATCGAGATATGGATATCGCGGGATTTACTCCACGGGTAGGGGCCGCTGGGTAGCCCTGTCATTTTTAGAAAAAGCAGAGTTTCCTTTTTCCAAAAATGCTCTGGGCACCACAATGAACAGTGGACTTTCTCGCTGACAGGTGGGCCTAGGTCCCACTGGCAGCCTTCTTCCTTCTCCAGCCCACGGCTCTCTCTCTCGCTCCCACGTTGTCTAGAGTGCGGCTAGGCACTGCGCACGCCTAGCTCCTAGGGTACTCAGCACCCAACGACGATAGTGCGCGGCGTGCACGGGACCAACGCAGAGAGCACTCCCATCGCGGGCCAGCGCCGGTCGGCACTGCTCGCGGATTTGCCCCCTGGACGCCGGTGATCGAGCGACGCGCGGTTCTCCTGGACCTCGCTCACCGTACACCGGACTCGGGCTTATAAAAATGACCACAGTCTTCTTCTTCCTCCACCTCGCATCTTACCTCACCTCTTCTTCCTCTTCTCCTTTTCCTTCTGGTGTAGGAGCGCGAGGCAAGGTGTTAATGGCGGACGTGGGTTCAGAGCTGATCACGATCCTCTTGGTTGGTATGCTGGCGGCCTTGGTTAGCTCCTCGCTGCTGCTGTGCGCGATGATCCTTGATGATCGTCGGGATGCCGCTAACCGAGCGGTGGCTGGTGATCATCTACGCCGTCTTAGGCCGGCGGAATAAGCGCGGGTTGCGGCGGGGCGAAGGGGGTGGCTGGTCAGCATCGCACAAGATGGTGACAAGGGCGCCGCTGGGTCTGGGGTTAGTGCGGTGTGGTTAGCGGAGCTCTACCAGTGTGGAAGCCACACTGCTGGTTGCTCCTCGCTGAACCACATCCACAACGAGTGGGGGTTGAGGTAAAATCAGGGTTTAAATCTTAGACTAGAGGAGTTGTAACTATTTGTGCTGTAATAAAATTTCTCAGAATTTCTCCGAGATTGCAACCGAGTTCTGGGAAAAGACTTTGGGGACTGGGGAAAACTATTGGATAGAGCTGGTTTTCCAGAACACTGAGTTCTGGCAAATGGAGTAAGCATAAATAGGTATGGATGGGCGGCTTTGCACTCTACCCGAGTACTGCAGTGGCTATACTCAGGAGAAAGAACTTGGCGTGCAGATATTGCTCACACGATACATATGCAATCAATTCAGACTAATATGCAAGCACATGCGGAATGCACATCATAGCAAAATACAAACAGATGAAAGAAACATATCGAGCAGATTACACTAAAGTGTTTTAATGCTAGTGGGTGTATGTACTCCTGGTATACATACACCTACACCAGCTCGCATTTATTAGGGACTCCGGGCGAGTCCAATGTTATTAGGTGTAAGTGCTCTACTGACTAAAATCTTGTTGAGAAAAACCACTGCCAGCTCTGTTAAACATTTCTGCTTAACGGAGAGACAGATGAACTAAACACACAGAGCAGGCAGGCATACATAACATTACAACAACACACAGGCACAAGCAGTACAAATAATACAACAAAACACGACCTTACTAGGGAACTAACAGCAACAACTCACTCCGAACTACAGGATCCTAATCCTAGATGAGGACGAAGAAACAGTCTTCGCAACACACACACTTGCGGCCTCAACTGGCTACACTCACTGCCAGAGCCACAAATAGGCCTACTCTTGCTGGGGCTCTCCTGGGGGACGCAGGCTGAGCCAACTTCCATCTTCATCGTCGGACACCACAATGGGTTGGGACACAACTGCTTGGGTTGCGGCTGGAACTTGACAGAACACATCCCGACGACGAAGACGATGAATAGCTCTGGCAACATAACTTGGGTGGATGATGCCAGGTTGCCATGAGTTCACGGGCTGCGAGGGTAGCACTGGCTGTGAGGATGGCACTAGTTGCGAAGGTGGCACTGGGTTTGGCAGCAGGGGAAGGGGGGTCTGGGATGCAGCTTGACGGGCATCACGGTATGCTTCCGTAACAACCCGGGTGGTGTCACGGTCAATGGATTGAAACTCTCGAATAATGCTGGCAATTAGCAGTCCCTGGGCATCAATGAACTTAACCAGGTGAGCTACTGCCGGGTCGGCTTCTCCAACGGTGCTAAAGAACTCACAACCTGCTTCTGACGAAGCGGGAAAATAGCGAAACTCCCTCATCTCCGCTATTTGCATAAACTGGAAGCGAAGACGGGTGATGGCTTCCGCAGCAGCTGTCTGACGGCCAAAGCAGAGGTGGGCATGGGTTTGCCCTTAAAAACTAAGGGCTTCCCATCCTTTGCTGGACTTGGCGGAGAAGCACCTTCGCCTCATATCGGCAAAGGTGAGGGACGGGTTCTGATTGGAACACCAAATACACTGGGCTAGTATTACAGCCAAGGGCTTGGGTGAGCATATTGGAAAGGATAGGCGCAAAGCCGTCATAACCATCGGCCTTGGTTTGGCTATGGAACTTGTGCATTTTGGAAGAACTAGCCATGGCTGCTGGTTTGCGGATACTGGCCTGGGTTCTCTCACGGGGATCTGGCTTATTGAATGGAGAGGGCTGCAGCTCACAGGTGAGAGAGGCTTAAATAGGCAGTCGGGCTGGGACACATCAGCATGGCGTGGATCTTTCTCGTGTTGGGTAGAAGATACGCCGGCATGGCCGACAACTGGGTAGGGTCGCGGTCTAATCCAAGGACGGCTGGGCGGGTGGACAGCTGGGTAGGGACACGTCAATTTCGACTGCGCCGCCTGTTGATCAACAGTGGCCATGTCGGATGCCAGGGATGGGTCAAATCTATTCGGCTCACTACCGGGTAAAAGATAGGGGTGGTTTGGTGCTAGGGTAACCTGTAGCCAGCCTGGCTCTGATACCAAGTCTTGTAGCACCCCGATAGAGGGCCGACACACGCCAGCCCCTGGATAAGACCTGGCGCACGTCAAAGACATGATACAGCAATTCCAGGCACAAAATGGCTTTATTAAATGGAGTATTACAATACTGTTGCTTACAACAATATTACATAGCTCCAAGGCTATCTAAAATGGCAGTGAAGGTCTTGGTTCAGCGGTAACGTCATCTCTGGCTGGGCTCCATAACTCACAGGACTGGCTGGGTTATGATCTAGCACGACGAATCTTCTCCTGCAACTGGCCATGTGCAAGGACAGGTGAGTACTTTGAATGTACTCGCAAGACAACTAAATACATAGCATCCAAACAAGCAGATGACAAAGCAAGCCCTATGCTATGCAAGAATTTATTTTAAACATGGCATGGAATTAACAGAAAAACATGAATCAAGCATGACATAGTATACCTATCTAGCATTTTTAATTATCATGTCGTAGCAAGATTATTCTGGCATGATTAAACATCTAGCAGCCATGACATAACAGGGTTATCTAGCAAGATAACTACCAAAGTAGAGTACAGTAAAGTAAAGCATATTAAGTATACAATCCATATTCCAAGCATTCTCATGATCCAATCTGAAACTGATCCCAGTCCAATCCAAGTTTTTTCGGTCATCTGACTATTTCTTCCATAGCCATCCCATGGCTATCATACCATATTCCTGACAACATCTGAAGTCTATGCAGGACAGGTTCTTTCTCCATTATAATCATCATTACGGTTGACCACCTAGTGAGGTCTGGACGGGCTGTCCAATACCGTGGACGCGGCTATTCGAATAGATTTTACACTCTGCAGAGGTTGCGCACTTTACCCACACTATGGAGCACTGACCTCGTGATCCCATTCGGGTGGACCAGCGTTGCTCCAACGAAACCTGCCTGACCCGTGACTCTCCCATCGTACCACCGGCATTCATTCTCCCCCGGAGTCCTGCCCTGGGTGGCCCCCTGTGTCACTCCTGACACCTGCCACCATCGTGGCCAAACAAAACTGTCCCAAACGGGGACGGGGACCCAAACAACCTAACTGGGCTCACAGGGTTATCGCCGCCTACTGGGCCAGGGCAGTGCGCGCGCATAACCCTCCCTGTCGAGCGGTACCGGCGAAAGAGCACGTGATCAGACCAAGTCAAAGCCGTCCCATACCGGCAAATGTGGTTGCACAAATAAGCCCGGACAGGTGACTTTGGATCAACCAGCTAAGCTTAATTTATTCAATTCAATTTAACATCTCCATCATCGCACCATTACCTCAACAATTATAACTGTGAGTAGCCACTTAACATCAGCATAGCAGAATCATATCAACATTGACAAACATGGCATGAGATCAAATCGTGGCACTAACATGATAACGGTATTCAAAATATTGTTACTAGCATGGCAAGATATGGCATGAAACAAGTCATGATATTAGATGAAAAGTAATGCTAACATCAGATGATATAACAGCTGTATGCAATTGCAGTCTAACAGGTGATACAGATGTACTATGATTAACACACAGGGTGCAAGCAAAGTCATCATGCAAGTCCGGAGCTCATGACAAGAGGTTGGCTTGCCTGGGGGTCAATGAATACGCCGGGAAGAAGTGCGATAAAACTCCGGGAAGATTTGCCGGAAAAGTTTCCCTCTCGGAGGGGCTGATCGAAGGGCAAGGGCAAAATGGTCATTTTCACAGTGTGAAAACATTATGAAAATGATGCCATCGGAACGGGCTCGACGAACTGAAGACGTGGGCGTTGGTTTTACCTCAATCGGAGTTACGGTCGCGGAGATATGGCTATTCGTTCGTTAGGCGGTAAAACAAACAGAATAGTGTCCATTTCAGGGCTTAACGGACGAACGTTCACTAATTAACCTCTTCGGCCGCCGGCTGAAAGCGCATTTGCCGGAATACGTCTTTGCAGCTGGAAAGCGCATTTTGGAAATGCGTTCCCACTTAAGCTGACATGCGGGCCCGGCCTGGTCAACGCTTAGAGAATGACATGCGGGGCCCAGCATATCTCTTCTTTCTCCCTCTCTTCTCTTCTCCTCTGGTCACCATTGACCCCGATAGAAACAGGGGAGGCCGCGGCGGCTCGGGCCTTGCCGGCTGCCGGCGCTCCGCCGCACGGCTGCGCCTCCCGACGAGCCGAGCGGCCTCGTGGCACCGTGTCGCTCCCGTGGGTGGTGGCCCAGACCTCAGGCGGGCTCGGAGAGGAGTCTCCCACGAGCGGCAGTGCGGGCGGCCACGGCCACTGGAGGGACTGCTCCAGCAGCGCCTCCCCAGAGAGGTGGAAGGCGGCAGCGGCTTGCGAGTGCCTAGGAGAGGCCGAAGGCGAGAACAGAGAGGAGGGGGAGGGTCAGGGCACTGGGATGAGCCGAGGGGAGCGGCGGCCGAACCACGGCCATGGCAAGGAGAAAGCTCGGGGGCTCGAATGGGAGGGAACTGGGGCTGCTGCTAGTCGAGAGGGGCTTGGGCACGCCTTAAATAGACTCAGGGAGGAGGTCTCGCGACGGCGACCGGAGCTTCTAGACGCTCGGCGAAGTGGCGGCGAACCGAAGTCGGCAGAGACGTCTACGAGCTATGGGATGAGGGGAGGAGGTTCCAGACGATGCACGAATGCGGTGGGCAGCTCGTCGGTACGCCCGGATGAGCTAGAACCCGCTGGAATCGGCCTCCCGACGCGTACGGCGCATAGTGCACGCAGTTGGCGTGTTCTGCCGGCGGTCACCGCGTGGCCACGGCCGTGCCACGCTCCACTCGCTGCCAAACGATGTCTAGGGTCTTCTCCGTCCTTTACTGGGTTGACTTGACCCCTCAAGCACGAACAGGGAGCTCTGGTGTGACCACACTCTAGGTCGAACAGTTTCCAGCACCAGGTGTTTGACACGCAGTGTGCCTACCACTGTGCTCCTCTTGTCATGACCTTGGGCAGAGGTTATTCATCCACTAAGGTGACCAACTTGGCAAAGTTTCAGCTCAAGTGGACAAATAAAACTGCACTTCCTTTGCAACATGGCAAAATGGCCAGAAATGAAAGTGAAGATGCTGGGATCAAATAGCTAGGTGAAAATGGCCCAAATTTGGTGGAGACCAATAATTTAGGCATATAGAGGCACTGTAAAAATTTCATACCATTTTCATAAAGAGAAATGATACTTCCTTCACAGTGCTTCAATCTGGACAGAAACTTAGATAATTCACTGAGGAAAATTGGCTAGATGGAATGGGCTGATTTTTGGTGTCCATGGGTGATATCTCATAATGAATCACCATGCAAAATTTCAGCCCAAGGAGATCAAGGAATCAAGCACTTCCTTTTCAAACTGAAAATCTGGACAGAATTTGCAAAGTGGTGTTGTGCTCAAAGTTTAATTGGTGAAACTTGAGATCTTGATGGAAATGGTGAAGACAGGGATAGGACAAGCTCCACAATTTATTTGGGATTTTTCCTAACTACCAAAATGGTAGTTCCTTTGGAAAGGCACCAAATTGAAATATTGGCTTAAAATAGGAAAATGCAATTTTCCCTATTTAATTATGGCCAATATTTTTATGAGAGCTCAATATGGTTACAAAGAATATCTCCACAAGTTTTCATGAACTTTGGAGATGGATAGATATTTTCTCGGATTTAATTCCTCGGAAAGGCAGAAAAAGGAATTAATTCTAGATGAGAAATATTGCATATGACTTGGCAATATTTTTGCACATCTAGGGTTTATGAGTGAAGGATGATCTCTAGAAATTTTGGTAGGGTCAACAGAGTAAGGAAAATGATAGCTCCTTTGTACCTGAGCATGAAGAAGGAGTAGATGGTATTATTAGACGTTGTGTACCTGAGCATGAACAGGGACAAATCCTACGGAAATGTCACTCCGAAGCTTATGGAGGGCATCATGCGGGAGAGAGAACTGCTCATAAGGTATTGCAATCTGGTTTTTATTGGCCTACTCTCTTCAAGGATGCCCGTAAGTTTGTTTTATCTTGTGATGAATGTCAAAGAATTGGAAATATTGGTAAGCGTCAAGAAATGCCTATGAATTATTCACTTGCTGTTGAACCATTTGATGTTTGGGGATTTGATTACATGGGACCTTTTCCTTCCTCTAATGGGTATACTCATATTTTGGTTGCTGTTGATTATGTCACTAAGTGGGTAGAAGCTATTCCAACTAGTAGTGCTGATCAAAACACCTCTATTAAAATGCTTAAGGAAGTCATTTTCCCAAGGTTTGGAGTCCCTAGATATTTAATGACTGATGGTGGTTCACACTTTATTCATGGTGCTTTCCGTAAAATGCTTGCTAAGTATGATGTCAACCATAGAATTGCATCACCCTATCACCCTCAATCTAGTGGTCAAGTTGAACTTAGCAATAGTGAAATAAAGTTAATATTACAAAAAACTCTCAATAGGTCCCAAAAGAATTGGTCTAAGAAATTAGATGATGCACTTTGGGCCTACCGAACAGCATATAAAAAGCCTATGGGTATGTCTCCTTATAAAATGGTCTATGGAAAAGCTTGTCATTTGCCTCTTGAGTTAGAACTTAAAGCATATTGGGCAATTAAAGAACTCAACTATGATTTTAAACTTGCCGATGAAAAGAGGTTATTTGATATTAGCTCACTAGATGAATGGAGAACCCAAACTTATGAAAATGCCAAGTTATTTAAAGAAAAAGTTAAAAGATGGCATGACAAAAGAATCCAAAAGCATGAGTTCAAAGTTGGAGAATATGTTCTGTTGTACAACTCTCATTTCATATTCTTTGTAGGAAAACTCCTCTCCAAATGGGAAGGACCCTATGTTATCGAGGAGGTTTATCGGTCTGGAGCTATCAAAATAAATAATGCCAAAGGTACGAACCCGAAGGTTGTTAATGGGCAAAGAATAAAACATTATATCTCAGGTACGCCCATTAATGTTGAAAGCAATATTATCTAAACTATGACACCGGAAGAACACATAAAGGAAACCTTCCGGAACACTCCAGAATAACTGAAAAAGAGGAGGTACGTGATATGGTAAGTAAACGGACTCCGAAAAATCCGCTAAAATATTTTTTTGGCAGTTTTTGAATATATCAAAAATTAGGAAAATAAGAAACAACCAGGAAGTCAACCCTGGTGGGCACAAGACACCAGGGCGCGCCAGGGCCCCCTGGCGCGCCCAGGTGGGTTGTGCCCACCTCGGGTACCTTCTGTCTTCCGTTTTCTCCCGTTTGCTTGTTTCCCAAGATAAAAAATCTTTATATACCCATGCCCTGGTGCGCCCAGATGGGTTGTGCCCACCTCGGGTACCTTTCGTTCTCCGTTTTCTCCCGTTTGCTTGTTTCCCAAGATAAAAAAAACTTTATATACCCCCCGAACCTATTGGCCACCGTATCGCGGAGAAATCTCCTGTTTTATTTTTCTTGCTGATTCCTGGTAGATCTAAAATATGTCATCTCAAAGTTTGAAAGAGGATTGCCCAGTTTCTTATCAGCCCTGGGATAAAAATATCTTCAAGGACAACTATCCCTATATATGGTTCACCGATGAGGAAGATGAAGATGAGCCAGTTCCTCCTCGTTTCAAGCAAGAGAGCATGGAGGCGTTATGCAAGAAGATAATAAAGCTTGAGATGGAGAATGAAGAGTTACGGATAGATAATTTTTACCTCCGAAATAAGTTGGAGAAAAATGACGAACCCTCTACTTCATCAACACCACCTTCTTCTTCATCACCAAAGGAAAATTGAGTATCGGGTATGGGCACTCCTGTTGGCTTGTGCCAAGCTTGGGGGAGGTGTCCCGGTATCGTATCACCTCCACTATCTTTTGCCTTTACTTATCTTAGTTCGATCCATAGTTATCTTTTGCTTTAGATGAATAAAAGTTTAGTTTGATCCTTTCTTTTCGAGTGTTTGCTTAGTGATCTATCCTTGTAATCATGTGCAAGATATATAATAAAGTTTAGTTTGAAGTTTTGTTCTCTTTATTTTCATGTTCAATAAAAAGAAAGGAAATAAATGAAAAAGATCATATGCTAATCTTATGGTAAGTAATGACAGCACATAAGGAAGAGTATATGTAGAAAATTTTATTGGAGATTTACAAACATAGCATTGGTCAATGATGCAATTCATGAAAGAATTAATAAGGGAAGAGAAGATTCACATGCAAATACACTATCTTGGACATCTTTTGTGATTGTTAGCCCCCATCAAAATATTATATGCCAAAATTGTTGACGTTGGACAAGGAAGACAACGTAATGATTTATGTTTGTTCATATTCACATAGAAGTTATATTGTCATAGATCCTTTAACATGTGGTGCTTGCCCCCCATCTTTGCTAGCCAGAAATGCCGCACTAAGTAGAGAAACTACTTGTGCATCCAAAACCCTTAAACCCCAATCTTGTTTTGAGAGTCCACCATACCTACCTATGGATTGAGTAAGATCCTCCAAGTAAGTTGTCATCGGTGCAAAAAGGCAATAAAAATTGCTTCTAAAAGTGTTGGATCATTTCGTGTAAGAGAAAATTGAGCGTTGTACGAACTTGTGATGGCAAAGAATAAAAGTGACAGGCTGCATAATAAATGTTGCTATCATAAGGGGCAATATAATGTGATGTTCTTTTGCACTAAGAGATTGAGCATACAAATGAAAAGCGCATGGCAACCTCTGCTTCCCTCTGCGAAGGGCCTATCTGTTACTTTTATGTATTTACTTTTATGCAAGAGTCAAAGTATTTCTCTCTATTCCTTTATATTTTTCTCTTTTGGCAAGCATCATGTGGTGAGGAAAGATCTAGGCACATATACCTAGTTGGATATGGGTAGCATGAGTTATTATTGTTGACATCACCCTTGAGGTGAATATGTTGGGTGGCGAAAACTATAAGCCCCTATCTTTCTATTTGTCCGGTTGAAACCTTTTGCTCATGTGTATGCGGTGAGTGTTAGCAATCATAGAAGACTATTTGATGGTTGAGTATGTGGACTTGCCAAAAAGGCTCCGATACGTGACCCTTCCTGAAAAGATGATGAATTGTAGTTGCAAAGTTGACTGAGAACATAGTTTGTTGGTTTTCAATAGAGTTTATGCTTTATACTTCAATGTTGTGACGAATTGTTACTTGTTCATGAGAAGTCTATGATAGAAGTTACATGATAAAAGTTCTATGATAAGGTTTTATGTTAAAGTTTGTTGCTATTGTAATAATATACATGATGCTTCTTGATATGTCTCCATCGTATCTACTTTTCCAAACTCTTTTGCCCTTGTTTTGGACTCTAATTTGCATCATTTGAATGGAACTAACCCGGACTGATGCTGTTTTCAGCAGAATTGCCTTGGTGTTATTTTTGTGCAGAAATAAAAGTTCTCGGAATGACCTGAAACTTCATGGAGAATACTTTTGGAGTAAATAAAAAATATTAGCGAAAGAATCAACAGAGGGGGACCCACCTGCTGTCCACAAGGGTGCAGGGCACACCCACCCCCCTAGGGCGCGCCCCCTGCCTTGTGGGTCCCCTGGACCTCCACCGACCTCAACTCCAACTCCATATATTCAAGTCCGGGGAGAGAAAAATCAGAGAGAAGGATTCATCACGTTTTACGATATGGAGCCACCGTAACCTCCTGTTCTTCATCGGGAGGCCAGATCTGGAATCCATTCGGGGCTCCGGAGAGGGGAAATCGTCGCCATCATCATCACCAACCTTCCTCCATCACCAATTTCATGATGCTCACTGTCATGCGTGAGTAATTCCATCGTAGGCTTGCTGGACGGCGATGGGTTGGATGAGATTTATCATGTAATCGAGTTAGTTTTGTTAGGGTTTGATCCCTAGTATCCACTATGTTCTAAGATTGATGTTGCTATGCCTAATGCTTGTCACTAGGGCCCGAGTGCCATGATTTCAGATCTGAACCTATTATGTTTTCATGAATATATATGTGTTCTTGATCCTATCTTGCAAGTTGTAGACACCAATTACGTGTTATGATCCGCATACCCCATGGTGACAATAATTGGGATTCTTTCTAGTGATTACCGTAGTTTGAGGAGTTCATGTATTCACTAAGTGCTAATGCTTTGGTCCGGTTCTCTATTAAAAGGAGGCCATAATATCCCTTAGTTTCCATTAGGACCCCACTACCACGGGAGGGTAGGACAAAAGATGTCATGCAAGTTCTTTTCCATAAGCACGTATGACTATATACGGAATACATGCCTACATTATATTGATGAATTGGAGCTAGTTCTGTGTCACCCTAGGTTATAACTGTTGCATGATGAATGTCATCCGACATAATTATCCATCATTGATCCTGTAGCGCCCAAGATGCGATTCTATCCCACGTGATGAACTCATGATTGGGGCACAACCGCATTTCGAGCGCATAGCAAGGTGGATATCTTTACAACATACCATGTACTGAATAGATGAAAATACAAGATAAAGGCTTACACTCGCCACAAGCTACAACATGAATACAACAGTTCATCAATACATAGCAATCATCATACTGAAGAGCAAGATCTGACTATGGATGAAATCAAACGAAAAAGAAGAACGACATCCACCCTGCTAATCCCAGGCTCCCAAGCTGGAACCTATCCCTTGATCAAAGAAGAAGAAGCAGAAGAAGAACTCCAAAACGAGCAAGCATCGCTCTCATGTCATAAGCATCGCATTACTTGTACCTGCAACTGTTGTTGTAGTAATCTGTGAGCCACGAGGACTCAGCAATCCCATTACCATGGGTATCAAGACTAGCAAAGCTTAATGGGCATGGAAAGGATAAGTGGTGAGGTTGCAGCAGCACTAAGCATTGTATGGTGGCTAACTTACGAATACAAGAGTAAGGTGAGAAACTACGCAAATGGTCGCAAACTAGTAATGATCAAGAAGTGATCCTGAACTACTTACGTTCAAACATAACCCCACCGTGTTCTCTTCCGTAACTCACTCGAAAAGAGATGGTCACGGTTACGCACGCGGTTGCTGTATTTTAATTCGGATCTGGTGTCAAGTTCTCTACAACCGGATATTAAAAATTCCCATCTGCCACACAACCGCGGGCATGGCTTTCGAAAGTTTAAACCCTACAGGGGTGTCCCAACTTAGTCCATCACAAACTCTCATGATCAACGGAGGAAAATCCTCCTCCCGGAACAACCCGATCAAGCTCGAAATCCCGGTTCACAAGACATTTCGACAATGGTAAAACAAAACCAGCAAGACCTCCCGACGTGCCGACACCCTGATAGTAGCCGCGCGTATCTCGTCTCAGGCCACGATCGGATGGGACAAGCTATGAGTAAAACTAGACCTCAAGTTTCCCTCTGGTGGCCCTGCAGGCCGCCTGTTTTGGACGAACACTCATGAGGAGCACTGGCTCGGGTTGTTAATTAAGAGTCCTCGGGTGCTAGCTGGTCCCTATGCAAGTTTTAGTTGTTATTAGGCAAATGGTAAAACCAAAGTTGGGCCTTGCTGGAAGAGTTTTATTCAAAGCGAAATGTCAAGGGGGGCCCATAAACCCCGACCGTGTTAGGAACGCAAAATCAAGGAACATAACACCGGTATGACGGAAACTAGGGCGGCAAGAGTGGAACAAAACACCAGGCAAAAGGCCGAGCCATCCACCCTTTACCAACTATATAGATGCATTAATTAAATAAGAGATATTGTGATATCCCATGATATCCATGTCCCAACATGGAACAACCTACAACTGCACCTGCAACTAGCAACGCTATAAGAGGGGCTGAGCAAAGCGGTAACATAACCAAACAACGGTTTGCTAGGTAGGGGAAAAATGTTTGGCAATTTGGGAGGCTTGATAAACAAGTGGTGGGTAGCGCGACATAGCGATAGCATCGAGACAACTAGCATAGCAAAGATAGTAGTGAGATCCAAGGTGACGGTCATCTTGCCTGAAATCCCACTAGGAAGAAGACCGAATCCATGAAGTAGACGAACCAACGTAGTAGAACGGATCCTCAAAATCGCAACATAACCGGGACTATCGAGAAGAAGCACAACCAAAAAGAAGCAAACAACATGGTAAACAACCATCACATAAACATGACATGATGCGCAACCAAGTATGATGCATGGCCATTTTAATGAGTCATGACATGGCAAAGTGCAACAAACAAAACTACAAATTAAGTGGAGCTCAATATGCAACAAGTTGCATATTGATGGAACAGCACATTAGAATTATTTAGTTCGCTCTCGTTTATGAACAAGACAAGATTAAATGTTGGTTAACATGGCAAGAGGTGAAGCACATGTAAAGTACCTATTTAGGCAAGTTTAAATGAGGCCAGAATAACAAACAACAATTTCGGAAAATCCCCATGTGCATATTTTGGATTTGGGACTGTTCTACCCTATAAACAATTTTAGAGTTGTTAAAAATGCAAAGTAAGTGCAGCATGTTAATCTATGCATTTTTCTACCCCATTTACATATAAAGTTTATTTAATTCAGAGCTACGGTTATTTAGTTATGAAATAAATCATTTTAGCATGGTGTTTATGCAAATTAAATGCAAACAAAATTTTAAACATTTTTAACATGGATGAAAGCAGCATATTATGAAACTAGATGAAATTCTAAGCATCTTACATATATGAAATTTTTACATACAATGCATAGTTTGTGAGATATTAAATGCATGAAGTTGAGGGTTTTTCAGTAAAACTGTAAATCCTCGAATAATAGCTAAATTCACAGATCTGGAAAAAAACATGCACTGGGCTGAAACAGGGCACACTAGGCTGGGGGTTCTCACCATGGGCCAAGGCCCAGTAGGTGGAGGCGGCCTGCGCGGCTGGGCGGGGAAGCGGCTTGGGAGGCCCACGCGGGCGAGTCAACGGGCATAGGCGAGCAGGACTTGGCGCTGTCCTCGCTTGCGGCGGCTGGGCACTGGCTCGCTGCTCCTCCCGCAGCGAGACGAAGCAGGGGCGCGGGACTTGGCGAAGGGGAGGCAGTAGCGGCGGGGCTTGGGGCTGCCGACGGGGATCCTGGCGAGGACGGCATTCTCTGGCGAGGTGGCGTGCGGGCGGAGCTGAAGAACGCAGAAGTGCTGCTTGTTCTCCTCGGTCGAGGTCGAGGCAAAATGGGGCATGGCGGGTGGACTTGGCGCAGAGGAAGGAGGTTCGGCGGGGATGCGGGTCTCTAGGGCGTCGGATCTGGCCGGCGTCGAGGAGCTTCGGGCGGCATAGAAGCTTGAAGCGGATGCCATGGTGCTCCCTGTCCATGGAGAAAACAGATAGGGGAAAACGAGGTAAGGTTGGGAGGAGAAGGTAGGAAGAGGAGCAGGGAAGGAGCGGCGACGGGGTCGGTCTACAGGTGGCCGGAGGCTGGCCGGGGTGGCCTGGTTCGGCGAGGTCACCAGCAGCGGCGCTAGGAGGTGGTGGCGCGCTCGGGCTCCAAGGCGACGCGGAGGAGGCCGTGGGGCGCAGAGGTCGGGGGCGAGGGGATCAAGGAGCTCCTCTCCTGTGCATTGGCTGCTGCGAGCTAGGGGCCTAGTGGATTGGGGCGAAGGGGCTCGAGCATGAGTGATGGAGCCATCGAGGGGAGACACTGTTGCGGGCTGGATGGATGGATTGGGTGGCGGCGGAAAACAAGGGACTTGGTCGGAGAGAATTTGGATCGGGAGGAGATCCCGAGGTGGGAGGTGGAGTGTGGCGGCGGCGATTGGATAGGGGAGGAATGGATGGGACAGCCTAAGGTTAGACTGATATATACATATAGTAGGTGGGATAGAGTTAGGGGTCTTTGGACCCTCCGATCGTAATCGGGCGGTCGAGAATAAATAGGTTAGGTCAACCAAATAAGAAACCAGAGATGTTTTAGGGATGTTTGAGGATGATCTGAATCCAATGGTGATGACTGAGCGGGTCTAGTTCGGGTAAGCTTTCGGACGCACGCGAGGGGTTTGTGCATTGGGCAGAGAGACTCCGGTTTAGGCAATAGAGAAAACGCAGAACAAGGTTGCAAGTGTGGTTGGACTCGGAACGGCCAATGATGACAAGGGAGGAGACGCGGCAACTATGAACGGATGCAAGTTTTGAAAACAATGATGGCAACAGAGTGCCGATGTAATGCATATGATGCGATGATGAATGCATCAAACAAAAGAAACACACGCAACAACGAAAAAACTAGAAGGCTTCTGGAGCGTCGGTCTCGGGTCGTCACAACTCTCCCCCACTTACAAGAGATCTCGTAACGAGATCTAAGGATGGCACCGGAGAGAAGCTGAAGAGCAAGAGGTAAAACAAAGTTGCTTCTTTGACAAAGGAGTGAAACCATGAACCTTGAGAGGTTGAACAAATCGAAAGAAAGAATACAATGAAGATGAATGAGATTGCAAACACTCCATTAGCAAAGAGGAACAAGGAACATTACGAGAACCTTGTAGGTTGAAAGACATGAAATAAGAGCTTCACGAACCAAAAGAATATGACCACACCAGTATAATGAGATAGCCAAGGAACAAGAATGACAGAATTTGGACAGCACTCCTGTAGAAAAGAGAAAGAAAACTTGATAAGTTGAAAAGAACTTAAATATAGGACACAACACTCCTGTTAAATGGATAAGCAAGGAAAAGAACATGATCTTGACAAACAAGATGATACTAGACGAGAGCAATAGCACAATGCCTCCGGAAGAGATGAAAGAATGAAATGAAAAGAACGGAGAAAAGAACAACAACCTCCACCATGAATGAACATGAAGGAGCCTTCCTACGAAGAAGGGTTGAACGGAGTTGTTGGAAAATCAACAACAAAATATATGATTTCTAATGGTCTTATGGAAAACATCCCAAAATTATGAGGTGAAGACCAGCCACTAATGGAATCAATTGATTGGATGAGATCAACGAAAAGATGAAAAGCCTCTTTCACCGAGAAGGATATGGAGAAAGTTTGGATCATTGATAAGCACCACAAATAGCAACATTCCTTATGGAAGGCTTTAAGTGAAATCTATACCAAGATAACACCAATGAAGAAATTGTTGGGTTGAAAAGATCTCGTGAACGAATTGAAAATGATGGGTTTAAAATATGTCACTCTTGAAAACTTGTGAATCATGAAACAAGAAGGGAAATTATTAAGAATGACATAACACCACCTCAAAAGATAAGGTAGAAAGAATTGCACTTCGGAATGCAAGAAGAAGAATACTTGAGCTCCTCCAACAAAATCTTGAAGAACACTTCGAGAATGAATTAAATCCTTAACGAACCACCATGTTGAGCCTTCATGAGAACTCCGGTAAGAAAAGGATGCTAGAAAGAAATGCAGGTTGAAAAGAATAAGATTGAAGCCTTGGAATGATTTAGATGGGGCACAACCGCATTTCGAGCGCATAGCAAGGTGGATATCATTACAACAAACCATGTACTGAATAGATGAGAATACAAGATAAAGGCTTACACTCGCCACAAGCTACAACATGAATACAACAGTTCATCAATACATAGCAATCGTCATACAGAAGAGCAGGATCCGACTACGGATGAAATCAAACGAAAAAGAAGAACGACATCCACCCTGCTAATCCCAGGCTCCCGACCCGGAACCTATCCCTTGATCGAAGAAGAAGAAGCAGAAGAAGAACTCCAAAACGAGCAAGCATTGCTCTCACATCATAAGCATCGCATTACCTGTACCTGCAACTGTTGTTGTAGTAATCTGTGAGCCACAAGGACTCAGCAATCCCATTACCATGGGTATCAAGACTAGCAAAGCTTAATGGGTATGGAAAGGATAAGTGGTGAGGTTGCAGCTGCACTAAGCATTGTATGGTGGCTAACTTACGAATACAAGAGTAAGGTGAGAAACTACGCAAACGGGCGCAAACTAGTAATGATCAAGAAGTGATCCTGAACTACTTACGTTCAAACATAACCCCACCTTGTTCTCTTCCCGAACTCACTCGAAAAGAGACGGTCACGGTTACGCACGCTGTTGGTGTATTTTAATTCGGATCTGGTGTCAAGTTCTCTACAACCGGATATTAAAAATTCCCATCTGCCACACAACCACGGGCATGACTTTCGAAAGTTTAAACCCTGTAGGGGTGTCCCAACTTAGTCCATCACAAACTCTCATGATCAACGGAGGAAAATCCTCCTCCCGGAACAACCCGATCAAGCTCGGAATCCCGGTTCACAAGACATTTCGACAATGGTAAAACAAAACTAGCAAGACCTCCCGACGTGCCGACACCCTGATAGTAGCTGCGCGTATCTCGTCTCAGGCCACAATCGGATGGGATAAGCTACGAGTAAAACCAGACCTCGAGTTTCCCCGTGGTGGCCCCGCAGGCCGCCCGTTTTGGACCAACACTCATGAGGAGCACTGGTCCGGGTTGTTAATTAAGAGTCCTCTGGTGCTAGCCGGGCCCTATGCAAGTTTTAGTTGCTATTAGGCAAATGGTAAAACCAAAGTTGGGCCTTGCTGGAAGAGTTTTATTCAAAGCGAAATGTCAAGGGGGGCCCATAAACCCCGACCGTGTTAGGAACGCAAAATCAAGGAACATAACACCGGTATGACGGAAATTAGGGCGGTAAGAGTGGAACAAAACACCAGGAAAAAGGCCAAGCCTTACACCCTTTACCAACTATATAGATGCATTAATTAAATAAGAGATATTGTGATATCCCATGATATCCATGTCCCAACATGGAACAACCTGCAACTGCACCTGCAACTAGCAACGCTATAAGAGGGGCTGATCAAAGCGGTAACATAGCCAAACAATGGTTTGCTAGGTAGGGGGAAAATGTTAGATGCTTATCATGGCAATTTGGGAGGCTTGGTAAACAAATGGTGGGTAGCACGACATAGCGATAGCATTGAGACAACTAGCATAGCAAAGATATTAGTGAGATCCAAGGTGACGATCATCTTGCCTGAAATCCCGCTAGGAAGAAGACCGAATCCATGAAGTAGACGAACCAACATAGTCGAACGGATCCTCAAAATTGCAACATAACCGGGACTATCGAGAAGAAGCACAACCGGAAAGAAGCAAACAACATGGTAAACAACCATCACATAAACATGACATGATGCGCAACCAAGTATGATGCATGTCCATTTTAATGAGTCATGACATGGCAAAGTGCAATAAACAATACTACAAATTAAGTGGAGCTCAATATGCAACGAGTTGCATATTGACGGAACGCACATTCGAATTATTTAGTTCGCTCTTGTTTATGAACAAGACAAGATTAAATGTTGGTTAACATGGCAAGAGGTGAAGCACATGTAAACTACCTATTTAGGCAAGTTTAAAATAGGCCGGAATAACAAACAACAATTCCGGAAAATCCCCATGTGCATATTTTGGATTTGGGACTGTTCTACCCTATAAACAATTTTAGAGTTGTTAAAAATGCAAAGTAAGTGCACCATGTTAATCTATGCATTTTTCTACCCCATTTACATATAAAGTTTATTTAATTCGGAGCTACGGGTATTTAGTTATGAAATAAATCATTTTAGCATGGTGTTTATGCAAATTAAATGCAAACAACATTTTAAACATTTTTAACATGGATGAAAGCAGCATATTATGAAACTAGATAAAATTCTAAGCATCTTACATATATGAAGTTTTTACATACAATGCATAGTTTGTGAGATATTAAATGCATGAAGTTGAGGGTTTTTCTGTAAAACTGTAAATCCTCGGATAGTAGCTAAATTCGCAGATCTGGAAAAAAACATGCACTGGGCTGAAACAGGGCACACTGGGCTGGGGGTTCTCACCATGGGCCAAGGCCCAGTAGGTGGAGGCGGCCTGCACGGCTGGGCGGGGAAGCGGCTTGGGAGGCCCACGCGGGCGAGTCAACGGGCGCAGGCGAGCGGGACTTGGCGCTGTCGTCGCTTGTGGCGGCTGGGCGCTGGCTCGCTGCTCCTCCCGCAACGAAACAAAGCAGGGGCACGGGACTTGGCGAAGCGGAGGCAGCAGCGGCGGGGCTTGGGGCTGGCGACGGGGATCCGGGCCAGGACGGCGTTCTCGGCGAGGTGGCGTGCGGGCGGAGCTGAAGAAGGCAGCAGTGCGACTTGTTCTCCTCGATCGAGGCTGAGGCGAAACGGGGCATGGCGGGCGGACTTGGCGCAGAGGAAGGAGGTCCGGCGGGGACGCGGGTCTCCAGTGCGTTGGATCTGCCTGGCGTCGAGGAGCTCCGGGCGGCGCAGAAGCTTGAAGCGGATGCCATGGCGCTCCCTGTCCATGGAGAAAACAGACAGGGGAAAACGAGGTAAGGTTGGGAGCAGAAGGAAGGAAGAGGAGCAGGGAAGGAGCAGCGATGGGGTCGGCCTGCAGGTGGCCGGAGGCTGGCCGGGGTGGCCTGGTTCGGCGAGGTGGCTGGCAGCGGCGCTAGGAGGTGGTGGCGCGCTCGGGCTCCAAGGCGACGAGGAGGATGCCGTGGGGCGCAGAGGTCGGGGTCAAGGGGATCAAGGAGCTCCTCTCCTGTGTGTTGGCTGCTGCGAGCTAGGCGCCTGGTGGATCGAGGCAGAGGGGCTCGAGCATGAGCGATGGAGCCATCGAGGGGAGACACTGTTGTAGGCTGGATGGATGGACTGGGTGGCGGCGGAAAACAAGGGACTTGGTCGGAGAGAATTTGGATCGAGAGGAGATCCCGAGGTGGGAGGTGGAGTGTCGCGGCGGCGATTTGATAGGGGAGGAATGGATGGGATAGCCTAGGGTTAGACTGATATATATATAGTAGGTGGGATAGAGTTAGGGGTCTTTGGACCCGCCGATAGTAATCGGGCGGTCGAGAATAAATAGGTTAGGTCGACCAAATAAGAAACCAGAGATGTTTTAGGGATGTTTGAGGATGATCTGAATCCAACGGTGATGACTGAGCGGGTCGGGTTTGGGTAAGCTTTTGGACGCACGCGAGGGGTTTGTGCACTGTGCAGAGAGACTCCGGTTTAGGCAAGAGAGAAAACGGGGAACAAGGTTGCAAGTGTGATTGGACTCGAAACGGCCAATGAAGACAAGGGAGGAGACGCGACAACTACGAACGGATGCAAGTTTTGAAAACAGTGATGGCAACGGAGTGCCGATGCAATGCAGATGATGCGATGATGAATGCAACAAACAAAAGAAACACATGCAACAACGAAAAAACTGGAAGGCTTCTGGAGCGTCGGTCTCGGGTCGTCACAGATCCATTGCCTACGAGCTTTTCACATATTGATCTTTGCTACGTTACTATTCCGTTGCCACTGTTACAATTGCTACAAAACTGCTATTGTTACTTTTGCCACTGTCACTGTTACTTCCATACTACTTTGCTACTAAATACTTTGTTGCAGATATAAAGTCTTTCAGGTGTGGTTGAATTGACAACTCAGCTGCTAATACTTGAGAATATTCTTTGGCTCCCCTTGTGTCGAATCAATAAATTTGGGTTGAATACTCTACCCTGAAAAACTGTTGCGATCCCCTATACTTGTGGGTTATCAAGACCTTTTTCTGGCGCCGTTGTCGAGGAGCATAGCTCTATTCTTTGAGTCACTTGGGATTTATATCTGTTGATCACTATGAGGAATTTGAAAGATACTAGAACCAATATTTTTCCCTCAGCTACGAGGGGAGGTAAGGAACTGCCATCTAGCTCTGCACTTGATTCACCTTCTGTTTTGAGTAAGCTTGCGACACCTACACCTGCTATTGATTCTGATATGTCGCATGTTATTGATGATGCTACTTTTACTATGAATGATGCTTATGATGCTACTACTCTGCTTGATAAAACTGTGCCACTGGGTGAATTACTTGATGAACATCTTGCTAGAGTTAGAACTATTGACTATGCTGAAGATGATGATATTTCTGAAACTGATGAAATTATTGAAACTGAACACTTTGAAACACCTGATAAGACTAGCTGTCCTAGGTATGAACTTCCTGTTGTACCTGAGGGTTATATTATGGATGAAGAAACTGCTAGAGACTTTTTTTGCTTGTAATGATAGAGATGATCTTAAGAAACTGTTAGCTAAGCTGAAAGGAAAGTCTTTGAATGCTAGAATGCAATATGATCCTAAGTTTGCTACTTCACCTATCTTTGTTACTGATAAGGTTTATGAATTCTCTGTGGATCCCGAGTTAATTACTTTGGTTGAATATGATCCTTTCCATAGTTATGAATCTGAAACTGTTGTGGCACATCTTACTAAATTGAATGATATAGCCACCCTATTTACTCATGAGGAAAAAATAGCTATTACTATATTCTTAAGTTGTTTCCTTTCTCGTTAAAGGGTGATGCTAAGTTATGGTTTAATTCTCTTGCTCCTAGTTGTGTGCGTAGTCCCCAGGATATGATTTACTACTTCTCTGAAAAATATTTCCCTGCTCATAAGAAACAAGCTGCTTTAAAGGAAATATTTAACTTTGTGCAAATTGAAGAAGAGAGTCTCCCACAAGCTTGGGGGAGGCTTTTCCAATTACTTAATGCTTTGCCTGATCATCCTCTCAAGAAAAATGAAATACTTGATATCTTTTATAATGGACTAATCGATGCTTCTAGGGATCACCTAGATAGTTGTGCTGGTTGTGTTTTCAGCGAACGAACTGTTGAGCAAGCTGAAATGCTATTGAATAATATATTGAGTAATGATAATGATTGGACACTTCCTAAACCAACTCCTAAGCCAACTCCGAAGAAAAGAGGTATTCTATTCCTCAGTCCTAAAGATATGCAAGAGGCAAAGAAATCTTTGAAAGAAAAGGGTATTAAAGCTGAAGATGTTAAGAATTTACCACCTATTGAAGAAATACATGGTCTTGATAACCCGACACAGGTAGTAGAGGTAAATTCTCTCTATAGATTTGATGAAGGTGATATCCCTTATAATAAGTCTGCTAGTCAATGTTGGGATGAGTTTGATAATTTTATTGTTAAACAAGAAAACTTCAATGCTTATGTTGGTAGACAATTGAAATGTAATGCTTACATGCTTAACTGCTTGGGTGATTATATGAGTAGAACTGTTAGTGATCTGAAAATTATTAGTAAGCATGCTTCCATGGTTAAGACTCAAGTAGAACAAGTACTTATGGCACAAGATGATTTGCTCGATGAGTTGAATAGTAAGAACAATGATAATGCTGTTTGGGTTATGACTAGTGGTGGTAAAATGACTCGGGAACCTTTGTATCCTGAGGGTCATCCTAAGAGAGTTGAGCAAGATTCTCAGAGAATTAATACTGATGCACCTAGTCCTAGTAATAAAAATAAAAAGAAAACTGATAGGACTTTGCATGCTTCTAGTAAACCTGTTATAGACACACCTGAGAATCCAAATGATATTTGTATTTCTGGTGCTGAGACACAATCTGGTGATGAACATGAACCTAGTGATAATGTTAATGATGATGTTCATGATGATGCTCAACCTAGTAATGATAATGATGAGGATATTGAACATGCTGTTGATCTTGATAACCCACAATCAAAGAATAAACGTTATGATAAGAGAGATTTCGTTGCTAGGAAACATGGTAAAGAAAGAGAACCATGGGTTCAGAAACCCATGCCCTTTCCTCCTAAACCATCCAAGAAAAGGGACGATGAGGATTTTGAGCGCTTTGCTGAAATGATTAGACCTATCTTTTTGCGTATGCATTTGACTGATATGCTGAAAATGTCTCCTTATGCTAAGTATATGAAAGATATTGTCACAAATAAAAGAAAGATACCTGAAGCTGAAATTTCCACCACGCTTGCTAATTATACTTTTAAGGACGGAATACCAAAGAAACTTGGAGATCCAGGAGTGCCAACTATACCATGCTCCATTAAAAGAAACTATGTTAAAACTGCTCTATGTGATTTGGGAGCCGGTGTTAGTGTTATGCCTTTCTCTTTATATCATAGACTTGAATTGAATAAGTTGACACCTACTGAAATCTCTTTGCAAATGGCTGATAAATCAACTGGTATACCCATCGGTATCTGTGAGGATGTGCGTGTTGTGGTTCCAAACGTTACTATCTTAACGGACTTTGTTATTCTTGATATTCCCGAGGACGACAGTATGTCGACCATCCTTGGTAGACCCTTTTTCAATACTGCAGGGGCTATTATTGATTGGAACAAAGGCAATGTCACTTTTCATGTTAATGGTAATGAGCATACGGTATACTTTCCGAAGAAACAACCTCAAGTTCATAGTATCAATTCTATTGGAAAATTTTCATTAATTACTATCGGAGGTTTTGAATTTCCTCTCCCTACTAACAAAAAGGAATATGATATTCTTATTGTTGGGGATATACATATCCCGTTGAGATAACCTAGTGTTATTCAAAAAAAATCTCCGGTTTCATGTTATTCGAAAGAGGTTTGTTAATAAGACTTGATCAACCTTGTTAACGGATTCCTTTTGATGAGCATGAGATGGATGAATTTAGAAAGCACAACTTTCTGTACTTACTTTTTACTTTCTGTTATTTAGAATAAATAAAGAAAACATAGTATTATCTGTCTGTTTTTTGAATTATCCGTGCAATAAAAATATCCTAAAAATAAAAGTTCTCCAAATGCCCTGAAAATTTAGTATGATTTTTTATAGAATATTTTAGAATTTCTGGCACTGAGATTGCACCAGGGGGCTGCACTAGTGGACCACAAGGGTGGAGGGTGCGCCCTACCCCCCTGGGCGCGCCCCCTGCCTTGTGGGTCCCACGTAGGCCCCCCTCACTTATTCCAGCACCCATCCACTTCGTCTTCCTCCAGAAAAAATATCCCAGTGCTCAAACCCGTGTTCTAGCTCATCTTGCTGCCATTTTCGATCTCCTTGTGTAAAGCTCCATTTGCAAAACTGTTTTGGGGGATTGTTCTTCGGTATGTGACTCCTCCAATGGTCCAATTAGTTTTTGTTCTAGTGCTTTATCTATTGCAAATTTTTGCTGCTGTGGTGACCTTGTTCTTGAGCTTGCCTGTCAGATTTATATGGTCCAAAGTAGTTTTGATGCATGATATAGCCTTTAGACACTTGTAGGAGTAGTTGCTATTAGTTTTGTTGAGTTTGGTTCACTTTTATTTTCAAGTCACTAAAAATTTCAGGAATTTTTCAGAGGAAGAAAAATGTTGAGGAAAATGTACCAAGGTGGTTCCTCGAGGAAGCAAGCACCGAGGCTCGCGATACGTGAACCGGACCTTGAACCACCAAGGGAAGCTCAAGTGCGGCCTTGTGAATGGCCGTCGGATGAATTCCTGGTTCGTGCAGGTTTCAAGGATGAGTTTGATGCGTACGTGCAAAATGCTGAACTGGGGGACTTCTTGTCAGATAAGTGTCCCCAATACTATCAACTCACTGATTCATTTGTGAGAAGGTTTAAATTTACATCCCAGCGCAATACTCATACTGTCCTATTTGATCTTTATGATGAATCATATACCATGGACCTTGAAGATTTTAATACTGCTTGCAAAATCCCACAATGGGGCATTCATAGTGAGCCTCGTAAAACTGAGTGCAATGATTTCCTTGCTAGCATTACTGTGGGAGAAACTAGACATATTACACAAGCCTCCATGGGGAGTATTCATTTTCCTGCCATACATTATTTTGCTCTCTTCATAGGTAGATGCATTAATGGTAAACATGATCATAGCCACCTTTGCGCATCGGATCTTAGTGTCCTTAAGTGTGCAGTGTTGGGTGATAAATGATATAACTTGGGGGCCATTATTGCGAGGAGGTTACATCTTAATGCTAAAGATGGAGATTTATTTGGTGGGATTTATGCAACCCGTTTAGCTAATTATCTTGGAGTACCCATAAGGGGGAATGACATTGAGTTACCACCTGCTTTTCTTGATTATAATGCTTTGGTTCGCTATTAGTTTCTTGTGAGGAACGAACAGTCCCTCCTGTATCGACTAATCTTTGACCGACGGCGTGCTATCCATATTACTCTTCCTGCTCCTGCCTTCTTTAACTTTCAGGTCAGAGGGAGATATTTTATAACTAGAGAGGAGGCAAACGAGTATGAGAGAGAGGTTAAGGCCACTCGCCTCCATGCTGCAGCCCTTCAGGCAGTAGCTGCCACATCACAGTACAACCCCGACTACAACTTTGGATATCCGCCAGGCCAGCCGTGGCCCTAGACCAACTTAGGCCAAAAGCCTAAGCTTGGGGGAGTACGTATTTCTCACCGACATTATATTCATGTTCACACACTCATTCCAGTTGTCGGTGCTCATACTTTTTCATTGTATTATCCATGTTAGTTTATTTTCTTTTTTCCGCTTTCTTCTTGTGTGTTTGAAAAACCTTAAGAAAAACCAAAAAATTTAGTTGTAGCCTATTTCCTTTCCATGTTTATTTAGTTGTAGTATAAAAGAAAACACAAAAAGATTTCTCATTCTTCTTTTGCTTGTTGGGAGCTTTCCCGTGTAAATAGTTTTTCTCGTTCTTGTTTTACTTTCTTCAGAAAAATAAAAACTCCAAAAACATTTCAGCGTGTTTCTTTGAAATTCTTTTCTTTTCTTTGGGGGTCGAGAGGAGAAGACCACGGTGAAAATGATGAGTGGCTCTCATATGCATTATTGTTAATCTAACAAAGAGCCCATATTACCTTGTCTTCTCCTTTGAATAAATGTCTACAGATTCCAGCTTAGTCCAATGCACGTGCACTATTATTATTATCCACACCGTTCGGTCGTGCAAGTGAAAGGCAATAATGACGATATATGATGAAATGATTGAGATGAGGAAAAGCTGGTATGAACTCGACCTATCTTGTTTTTGTAAATATGATTAGTTCATCGTTCTTGATTCAGCCCATTATGAATGAAACATGTTTGCAATGACAATTAGAGATTATAGCTACTCATGCCATGCTTAATTAGCTAGGAGCTTATAATGGTTTACCTTGCATGCCAACATGCTTTTAAAATGGTTATGATGTAGTATAATAGGATGGTATCCTCCTTTGAATGATTCGAGTGGCTTGACTTGGCACATGTTCATGCATGTAGTTGAAACAAAATCAACATAGCCTCCACGATATTTATGTTCATGGTGATTTATATCCTACTCATGCTTGCACTCAATGTTGGCTAATCTCAATGCATGTTTATGACTTTTGTCGCTCTCTAGTTGGTCGCTCCTCAATCTTTTGCTAGCCTTCACTTGTACTAAGCAGGAATACTGCTTGTGCATCCATCTCCATAAACCCAAAGTTGTTCCATATGAGTCCACCATACCAACCTATATGCGGTATTTACCTGCGGTTCCAAGTAAATTTGCATATGCCAAACTCTAAACCTTCAAATGATAATCTATTTTGTATGCCCGAATCGCTCATGTAGCGACTGGGGGCTGTCAGTATCTTCCATGCTAGGTGGGTTATTCTCACGATGAGTGGACTCTGCTCATCATTCATGAGAAAGTGGCTGGTAATCAGGATGCCCAGTCCCATGCTCAAATCAAATCAAAATATACCTTCAAACAAAACTCCCCCAGGATTGTTGTTAGTTGGACGGTACCCGTTGTTTCGGACCAGCCGTGGAATGTGCTTGTTGGTGGTGGGGAGTATAAACTTTACCATTCTGTTTGGGAACCGCCTATAATGTATGTAGCATGGAAGATACCGAGATCTCTTGGTTGTTATGTTGACAATGAAAGCATACCGCTCAAAATTATATTCATCTCTGTTTCAAAAAGCTCGAGCTCTGGCACCTCTGCAAATCCCTGCTTCCCTCTGTGAAGGGCCTATCTATTTACTTTTATGCTGAGTCATCATCCTCTTATAAAAAGCACCAGTTAGAGAGCACCACTATCATTTGTATGCGTTGTTATTAATTGATATTGAGTATGACTATGACTGGATCTATTTTGCCATGAATTACAATGTCTAGTCAGTCCTTGATCTTCAGGGGTGCTCTGCATTTATGTTTTGCGGTCTCAAAAAGGACTAGCGAGATACCATGTTGTTATATCATATCATGATTGTTTTGAAAAAGTGTTATCATCCGAGATTTATTATTTTTACTCGCTAGTTGATTATGCCATTGATATGAGTGAATGTGAGACCTAAAGTGTTATTGTGAATATGGTTAGTTCATAATCTTTGCTGAAAACTTGAAAGCTGGCTTTACATATTTGCAACAACAAGATCAAATAGAGTTTGTAAAAGTTTTTCTTTATCACTTTCAGTATGTCAACTGAATTGCTTGAGGACAAGTAATAGGTTAAGCTTGGGGGAGTTGATACGTCTCCATCGTATCTACATTTCCAAACTCGTTTGCCCTTGTTTTGGACTCTAATTTGCATGATTTGAATGGAACTAACCCGGACTGACACTGTTTTCAGCAGAATTGCCTTGGTGTTATTTTTGTGCAGAAATCAAAGTTCTCGGAATGACCTGAAACTTCACGGAGAATATTTTTGGAATAAATAAAAAATATTGGCGAAAGAATCAATAGAGGGGGACCCACCTGCTGTCCACAAGGGTGCAGGGCGCGCCCCCCTACCTTGTGGGTCCCCTGGACCTCCACCGACCTCAACTCCAACTCCATATATTCACGTCTGGGGAGACAAAAATCAGAGAGAAGGATTCATCGCATTTTACGATACGGAGCCGCCGTCACCTCCTGTTCTTCATCGGGAGGCCAGATCTGGAGTCTGTTCGGGGCTCCGAAGAGGGGAAATCGTTGCCATCATCATCACCAACCTTCCTCCATCACCAATTTCATGATGCTCACAGCCGTGCGTGAGTAATTCCATCGTAGTCTTACTGGACGGTGATGGGTTGGATGAGATTTATCATGTAATCGAGTTAGTTTTGTTAGGGTTTGATCCCTAGTATCCACTATGTTCTAAGATTGATGTTGCTATGACTTTGCTATGCCTAATGCTTGTCACTAGGGCCTGAGTGCCATGATTTCAGATCTGAACCTATTATGTTTTCATGAATATATATGTGTTCTTGATCCTATCTTGCAAGTTGTAGACACCTAGTACGTGTTATGATCCGCATACCCCAAGGTGACAATAATTGGGATTCTTTCCGATGATTACCGTAGTTTGAGGAGTTCATGTATTCACTAAGTGCTAATGCTTTGGTCTGGTTCTCTATTAAAAGGAGGCCTTAATATTCCTTAGTTTCCATTAGGACCCCGCTTCCACAGGAGGGTAGGACAAAAGATGTCATGCAAGTTCTTTTCCATAAGCACGTATGACTATATACGGAATACATGCCTACATTATATTGATGAATTGGAGCTAGTTCTGTGTCACCCTAGGTTATAACTGTTGCATGATGAATGCCATCCGACATAATTATCCATCATTGATCCATTGCCTACGAGCTTTTCACATATTGATCTTTGCTACGTTACTTTTCCGTTGCCACTGTTACAATTGCTACAAAACTGCAACTGTTACTTTTGCCACTGTTACCGTTACTTCCATACTACTTTGCTACTAAATACTTTGTTGCAGATATTAAGTCTTTCAGGTGTGGTTGAATTGACAACTCAGCTGCTAATACTTGAGAATATTCTTTGGCTCCCCTTGTGTCGAATCAATAAATTTGGGTTGAATACTCTACCCTCGAAAACTGTTGCAATCCCCTATACTTGTGGGTTATCACTTCTATGTCCGTATTTTCTTTTTATCGACACCTCTCTCTCTAAGCATGTGGACATGTTTTTCGATTTCGGTTTTCGCTTGAGGACAAGCGAGGTCTAAGCTTGGGGGAGTTGATACGTCCATTTTGCATCATGTTTTCCTACTGTTATTTATATTGTTTTTATGTATAATAATGCTTTTTGGAGTAATTCTAATGCCTTTTCCCTCATAATATGCAAGGTTCACACAAAGAGGGAGAATACCGACAGCTAGAATTCTGGACCTGAAAAAGCTACGTCAGGCCACCTATTTTGCACAACTCCAAATGAGCTGAAACTTCACGGAGAATTTTTATGGAATATATAAGAATTATTGGAGCAAATAAGTACCAGAGGGGGCCCACCAGGTGGGCACAACCCACCTGGGCGCGCCAGGGAGCCCAGGCGCGCCCTGGTGGGTTGTGCCCTCCTCGGCCCACGTCCGGTGCCCATCTTCTGGTATATAGGTCATTCTAACCTAGAAAAAATCAAGAAAGGACTTTCGGGATGAAGTGCCACCGTCTCGAGGCGGAACTTGGGCAGGAGCACTTTTGCCCTCTAGCGAAGCGATTCTGCCGGGGGAACTTCCCTCCCGGAGGGGGAAATCATCGTCATCATCATCACCAACAACTCTCCCATCTTGGGGAGGGCAATCTCCATCAACATCTTCAACAACACCATCTCCTCTCAAACCCTAGTTCATCTCTTGTGTTCAATCTTTGTACCGGAACCTTAGATTGGTGCTTGTGGGTGACTAGTAGTGTTGATTACATCTTGTAGTTGATTACTATATGGTTTATTTGGTGGAAGATTATATGTTCAGATCAATTATGCTATTTAATACCCCTCTGATCTTGAGCATGATTATCATTTGTGAGTAGTTACTTTTGTTCTTGAGGTCATGGGAGAAATCTTGTTGCAAGTAATCATGTGAACTTGATATGTGTTCGATATTTTGATGGTATGTATGTTGTGATTCCCTTAGTGGTGTCATGTGAACATCAACTACATGACACTTCACCATATTTGGTCCTAAGGGAATGCATTGTGGAGTAGTTATTAGATGATGGGTTGCGAGAGTGACAAAAGCTTAACCCTAGTTTATGCGCCATTCCGTAAGGGACCTATTTGGATCCAAAAGTTTAATGCTATGGTTAGATTTATTCTTAATACTTTTCTCGTAGTTGCGGATGCTTGCGAGGGGGATAATCATAAGTAGGAGGCTTGTCAAGTAAGAACAGCACCTAAGCACCGGTCCACCCACATATCAAATTATCAAAGTAGCGAACACAAATCAAACCAACATGATGAAAGTGACTAGATGAAATTCCCGTGTACCCTCAAGAACGCTTTGCTTATCATAAGAGACCGTTTTGGCCTGTCCTTTGCCTCAAAAGGATTGGGCTACCTTGCTGCACTTTTGTTACCGTTACCATTACTTGCTCGTTACAAATTATCTTGCTATCAAACTACTCGTTACTTATAATTTCAGTGCTTGCAAAGAATACCTTGCTGAAAACTACTTGTCATTTCCTTCTGCTCCTCGTTGAGTTTGACACTCTTACTTATCGAAAGGACTATGATTGATCCCCTATACTTGTGGGTCATCAATGATGATGAGGAAGTCCACATGGTAGGGAATAACGACATGGGGCTAGACAAAGAGATGACCGATCGACACGAAGACGATGGCGATGGACATGGCGGCGGGGAAGAGTCCGGACATAGCGGCGGCGGAGAAGATTCCGGACATGGTGAAGAAGAGTCCGGACATGGTGGAGAAGAGGTGGCGGTCACGCCGCAGTCTTCGACGCTACTATGTGCAGTCGTGCAGGACCCTCATGTTCGAGACTGTCGGATTCAGGACTCCGCAGACCCAAAGAAGGTTCAAACTCTTGGGCGTGTGCGAAGAACTCAACCTACCCAGCCAACCAAACGCGTCGCCCTACAGCCTAGCTCGATGAACAAGGAAGAAGATGGACATGACAGTTTACCCAGGTTCAGGCCACCTTGCGGTGTAATACCCTACTCCTGCTTTGTGGTAGATTTGCCTCATGAGGGGCTGAGGATGAACTAGTACAAGGGAAGAACAACCTCACGAGGTCTGCTCTAGTGTGGGTGTGAGCTGAGGATCTGATCCCCCCTCTTGGTGGTGGCTAGCCTATATTTATAGTGGCATCGGTCCTCTTCCTCCAAAACGAAGGCGGGAAGGGATCCCACAGTGGCCAATTTGAAAGGGGACAAGTAGTACATCTTATCCTGACGAAAGGTGGTCTTCGCCTGCAAAGCCTCTGGTCGTGACGCTGCGGTGGGCTCGACGATGACATCCGTCCTGCCGTTCTGGCGGTCTTGGTCTCGTTGCACGGGAATGGAAACCTTTGGGTGATTCCTCGGGACCCCGCGCCTGCGCTTGCCTCCTTAGCACCAAAGAGGAAACCTGCTGCTCTGCGCCTGCTGGCGCCCGCCTGGCCTTGGTCGTCATGGCTTGCGTCACCTCAACCTCATGAGGTGGGAACCTGCATAGAAATCTCCGCTCCTCAAGAGCCAGCCTGGGGAGGCCGCTCCCTCTGGAGGTCTTGATGTCGCCCCCCTCGCGAGGGTCTTGTCTTGAAGGTGTTGCAGATGGGCCGTACCAGGCCATTGATGGAGCCACGCCGCGGGCCGCAGGCAGGCAAGTCTGGGTACCCTAGTTCCCAGAATGCCGACAGTAGCCCCCGGGCCCAAGGTGTGCTCGGACTTGGCTTCGAGGCGAAGCCAAAGGGCAAGGGTGAAGTGTCGCGGGCCCCAATCACCTGCGGACCGAGCCGACGCGTGGCGCTTGATGGGACATGGGCATCTCCACTTCCCCACTCCATCTCGGCAACTGCCCTAGGCTGACAAAAGACTGGCGCTCGCCACCGTGCCTTCATTGCCTTCTCTTCGCCTCACTCTAGATCCTCTTTCTCCCTACCGAGAGCACCTCCAGATCTGGTCGAATTCCTCCTTCCTTCTGCATCTCTCCTTCTGAGGTCTTGCGGATGGCGTCTGGGAAGGTGAAGCCTACCGCTCCGACCACAATCTCCTCCTCCACGCCTGCGCCGGCCCTCGGCACGTCCTCCATCACCGAGAGGAAGCACCTCGCCGCCGCGCTCCCGCTGACGGCGAGCAATTACAACGAGTGGAAGGAGACGGCACTCCTGGCCTTCTCCACCGAGCAAGGGACCCTGGCGGGGAAGTTCTATCCCTTCTTCCTTCACAGCGTCTTTGCGGGGCTCATCCCGCCTTTCTCCAAGTTCTTTACCGCCGTCCTCGACCACTACCAGGTTCAGGCCCTGCATCTGCAGCCCAACTCCATCCTTCTCTTGTCCATCTTCGCCTTCTACTACGAGGCATTCATAGGCATGATGCCCTCCGTTGCGCTCCTCCGTCACTTCTTCTACCTCCGGATGCACGACCCAAACCAGCATTCCGGCTGGGTCTCCTTTGCCGCGGACCATAGCGGCAATGCGCTCTTGAGGGCCGGGAAGAAGGTGGAGAACTTCCGGCGCAAGTGGGTCTTCATGGACGCCAGGGGCCTCCATGCGTGGCTGGAATTGCCGACCGAGCTGCCATGAGAAACTCACCGACCCCTGAGCGGCACCTGTCCTAGGGAAGATGACGGAGGACTTGGAGGCCGGGGCGCTAACGGGGGCCATGCTCGTCAAGGAGTTCTTGAAGCAGCGCCTGGCCCCGCTCTAGGCACACACACGGCCCATGTGGGAGTTCAAGGGCGTGGAGGATGACATCCGGCTGCGCTCAGGGAGCCTGACGGGCGAGGAGCTGGACAAGGCCATACACACCGTGCTTGAGAAGGATCCGGGCAGCCTCCCGGCGGCCTACATCACACTGTACCGTCATGCCGACGGGGTGGCGCAGGTTGATATGTCTCCAACGTATCTATAATTTTGATTGTTCCATGCTATTATATTATCTGTTTTGGATGTTTTATATGCATTAATATGCTATTTTATATGATTTTTGGGACTAACCTATTAACCTAGAGCCCAGTGCTAGTTGCTGTTTTTTCCTTGTTTTAGAGTTTTGCAGAAAAGGAATACCAAACGGAGTCCAAACGGAATGAAACTTTCGCGATGATTTTTCCTGGACCAGAAGACATCCAGAGGGCTTGGAGTGCACGTCAGGAAAGCCACGAGGCAGCCACAAGGTCGGGAGGCGCGCCCAGGGGGGTAGGGCGCGCCCCCCACCCTTGTGGGCCCCTCGTGACTCCACCGACGTATTTCTTCCGCCTATATATTCTCAAATATCCCAAAACCTACCAGGGGAGCCACGAAACCACTTTTTCACTGCCGCAACCTTCTGTACCCATGAGATCCCATCAAGGGGCCTTTTCCGGCATCCTGCCGAAGGGGGATTCAATCACGGAGGGCTTCTACATCAACACCATTGCCTCTCCGATGAAGCGTGAGTAGTTTACCACAGACCTACGGGTCCATAGCTAGTAGCTAGATGGCTTCTTCTCTCTCTTTGATTCTCAATACAAAGTTCTCCTCGATGTTCTTGGAGATCTATTCGATGTAATACTTTTTTGCGGTGTGTTTGCCGAGATCCGATGAATTGTGGATTTATGATCAGCTTATCTATGAATATTATTTGAATCTTCTCTGAAATTTTTTATGCATGATTTGATATCTTTGCAAGTCACTTCAAACTATCGATTTGGTTTGGCCAACTAGATTGGTTTTTCTTGCAATGGGAGAAGTGCTTAGCTTTGGGTTCAATCTTGCGGTGTCCTTTCCTAGTGACAGTAGGGGCAGCAAGGCACGTATTGTATTGTTGCCATTGAGGATAACAAGATGGGGTTATCATCATATTGCTTGAGTTTATCCCGCTACATCATGCCATCTTAATTAATGCGTTACTCTGTTCTTATGAACTTAATACTCTAGATGCAGACAGGAGTCGGTCGATGTGTGAAGTAATAGTAGTAGATGCAGGCAGGAGTCGGTCTACTTGATACAGACGTGATGCCTATATTCATGATCATTGTCTTAGATATCGTCATAACTTTGCGCTTTTCTATTAATTGCTTGGCAGTAATTTGTTCACCCACCGTAATATTTTCTATCTTGAGAGAAGCCTCTAGTGAAACCTATGGGCCCCGGGTCTATTTTCCATCATATAAATTTCTGATCTACTATTTTGCAATATTTTATTTTCAGATCTATAAACCAAAAACCCAAAAATATTTTATCTTTTGTTTAGTTTTATTTATCTATCTCTATCAGATCTCACTTTTGCAAATAACCGTGAAGGGATTGACAACCCCTTTATCGCGTTGGGTGCAAGTTGGTGTTTGTTTGTGTAGGTATTCGGTGGCTTGCGCGTTGTCTCCTACTGGATTGATACCTTGGTTCTCAAAAGCTGAGGGAAATACTTACTCTACTTTGCTGCATCACCCTTTCCTCTTCAAGGGAAAAACCAACGCAAGCTCAAGAGGTAGCAGGAAGAATTTTTGGCGTCGTTGCTGGGGAGATTTACGCCAAGTCAAGTCAAGATTTGTCTCCCGGCCACTCGCCAATTTCTGGCGCCGTTGCCGGGGAGATCTACGCCAAGTCAATACATACCAAGTACCCATCATAAACTCTCATCTCTTGCATTACATTATTCGCCATTTGCCTCTCGTTTTCCTCTCCCCCACTTCTAAAATGATTTTCAAAAAAAATTGCCTTTTCTTCGCCCTTCTTTCCGTTCGATCTTTTGTTTGCTTGTGTTACCATGTGCCTTCTTTTTGCTCGCATCTTCGCTTGCTAAAAGTTTATGGATCCTCGTCCACTTGCTAATCTTTTTAAGAGATCCAATTATGATGAACCTATTGCTAGTGAGTTGAGTGCACTAGATTATCTTTATGAGGTTTTGCTTGAAATTCGTGAATCTGAAAATTGTGATGAAGTGTTGAAAGAAGAAAATTATAAAGTGATTCACGATAGCTCCTTGAATGAAAAGCATGATTGCAATGATGTTATTATAAATTCCATTTATGTCAATTGTGTTAATGATATGCAAAACCCTAAACTTGGGGATGCTAATTTTGCTATGTCTACTACTTGTTGCAATGATCATGATTGGGGTGATTCTTCTTATGATCTTGAAATTTTATTTAAGCCCCATGATGAATATGAGATTGATAATAATGTTTGCAATAATATTGAAAGTGGGTTTGGAAGAGTGTCAACTTTATATCCCACATATTTGGAGAATATTCAATCTTATGAATTTTTTGCTAAAAGTGGGTTTGGAGAGGTCATGACTTTAGTTAATGTTAATCCCACTATTTTGGAAGAGTGTGAACTTCGCATGCATGTGGATCATGTTGAGAATATGCTATGTGATAGCTATATTGTTGAATTTTCTTATGATCCTACATGTAATTATTATGAGAGAGGAAAATATGGTTGTAGAAATTTTCATGTTACTAAATTACCTCTCTTCATGTTGAGATTGCTATCGTCTCTTTCTTCTTCCTTGCATATGCTAGTTTTTGCTTGCCATGATAATTTGTTTGCTTATAAAATGCCTATGCATAGGAAGTATGTTAGACTTAGGTGTGTTTGTCATGTGTTTTATGATGTTCTCTTTGTGCTTCAATTCTTCTCTTTTATGTGAGCATCATTGAAATTATTAATGCCTAGCTAAAAGGCTTTAAATAAAAGCGCTTGTTGGGAGGCAACCCAATATTTTTCCTTTCTGTTTTCCAATAAATAATTCATCTAGCCTCTGGTTAGATGTGGTTTTGTGTTTTAATTAGTGTTTGTGCCAAGTAAGACCTTTGGGATGGCTTACGGTGATAGTTGATTTGATCCAGCTGAAAAACAGAAACTTTTGAGCTCATAAAAACATTTCTTATTTTTTACTGGAGCGTGGAAAAACTCTGAATTTTTTACACAAGATTTATATATGAATTTATCCTGTTGTCATAATTTTTAAGAATTTTTGGAGTTACATTAGTATTATAACAATTCAGATCTTTGCAGACTGTTCTATTTTTGACAGATTCTGTTTTTCTTTGTGTTGTTTGCTTATTTTGATGCATCTATGGCTAGTATCGGGGGGTATGAACCATGGAAAAGTTGGAATACAGTAGATATTACACCAATATAAATAAAGAATGAGTTCACAACATTACCAAAAGTGGTGATTTATTTTCTTATACTAACGGAGCTTACGAGATTTTCTGTTGAGTATTGTGTTGTGAAGTTTTCAAGTTTTGGGTAAGGATTTGATGGACTATGGAATAAGGAGTGGCAAGAGCCTAAGATTGGGGATGCCCAAGGCACCCCAAGGTAATATTAAAGGACAACCAAGAGCCTAAGCTTGGGGATGCCCCGGAAGGCATCCCCTCTTTCGTCTTCGTCTATCGGTAACTTTACTTGAGGCTATATTTTTATTCACCACATGATATGTGTTTTACATGGAGTGTCTTGTATGATTTGAGTCTTTACTTTTTAGTTTACCACAATCATCCTTTCTGTACACAACTTTTGAGAGAGACACGCATGAATCGTGATTTATTAGAATACTCTATGTGCTTCACTTATATCTTTTGAGCTAGGCAAAATTGCTCTAGTGCTTTACTTATATCTTTTTAGAGCACGGTGGTGGTTTTATTTTATAGAAATTGATGAACTCTCACACTTCACTTATATTATTTTGAGAGTATTTAAAACAGCATGGTAATTTGCTTTGGTTATAAATTTTGTCCTAATATGATAGGCATCCAAGAGGGATATAATAAAAACTTTCATATAAAGTGCATTGAATACTATGAGAAGTTTGATTCCTTATGATTGTTTTGAGATATGAAGATGGTGATATTAGAGTCATGCTAGTAAGTAGTTGTGAATTTGAGAAACACTTGTGTTAAGGTTTGTGAGTCCCGTAGCATGCACGTATGGTGAACCGTTATGTAACGAAGTTGGAGCATGAGATATTTTTTTATTGTCTTCCTTATGAGTGGCGGTCGGGGACGAGCGATGGTCTTTTCCTACCAATCTATCCCCCTAGGAGCATGTGCGTAGTACTTTGTTTCGATGACTAATAGATTTTTGCAATAAGTATGTGAGTTCTTTATGACTAATGTTGAGTCCATGGACTATACGCACTCTCACCTTTCCGCCATTGCTAGCCTCTCTTGTACCGCACAACTTTCGCCGGTACAATAAACCCACCATATACCTTCCTCAAAACAGCCACCATACCTACCTATTATGGCATTTCCATAGCCATTCCGAGATATATTGCCATGCAACTTTCTACCGTTCCGTTTATTATGACACGCTTCATCATTGTCATATTGCTATGCATGATCATGTAGTGGACATCGTATTTGTGGCAAAGCCACCGTTCATCATTTTTTATACATGTCACTCTTGATTCATTGCACATCCCGATACACCGCCGGAGGCATTCACATAGAGTCATATTTTATTCTAAGAATCGAGTTGTAATTCTTGAGTTGTAAGTAAATAAAAGTGTGATGATTTTCATTATTAGAGCATTGTCCCATGTGAGGAAAGGATGATGGAGACCATGATTCCCCCACAAGTCGGGATGAGACTTCAGACGAAAAAAAAAGAAAAAAAAGAGGCCAACAAATGAGAGAAGGTCCAATGAAAATAAAAAAATGAGAGAAAAAGAGAGAAGGGACAATGTTACTATCCTTTTGCCACACTTGTGCTTCAAAGTAGCACCATGATCTTCATGATAGAGAGTCTCCTATGATATCACTTTCATATACTAGTGGGAATTTTCATTATAGGACTTGGCCTGTATATTCCAACGATGGGCTTCCTCAAAACGCCCTAGGTGTTCATGAGCAAGCAAGTTGGATGCACACCCACTTAGTTTTCTTTTTGAGCTTTCATAAACTTATAGCTCTAGTGCATCCGTTGCATGGCAATCCCTACTCACTCACATTGATATCTATTAATGGGCATCTCCATAGCCCGTTGATACGCCTAGTTGATGTGAGACTATCTTCTTCTTTTTGTCTTCTCCACAACCACCGTCTATTCCACCTATAGTGCTATATCCATGGCTCACGCTCATGTATTGCGTGAAAGTTGAAAAGGTTTCAGAACATCAAAAGTATGAAACAATTGCTTGGCTTGTCATCAGGGTTGTGCATGATTTGAATATTTTGTGTGATGAAGATGGAGCATAGCCAGACTATATGATTTTGTAGGGATAAGCTTTCTTTGGCCATGTTATTTTGAGAAGACATAATTATTTTGTTAGTATGCTCAAAGTATTATTGTTTTTATATCAATATTAAACTTTTGTTTTGAATCATACGGATCTAAACATTCATGCCACAATTAAAGTGAATTACATGATAAATATGCTAGGTAGCATTCCACATCAAAAATTCTGTTTTTATCATTTACCTACTCGAGGACGAGCAGGAATTAAGCTTGGGGATGCTTGATACGTCTCCAGCGTATCTATAATTTTTTATTGTTCCATACTATTATATTATCTGTTTTGGATGTTTTATATGCATTAATATGCTATTTTATATGATTTTTTGGAATAACCTATTAACCTAGAGCCCAGTGCTAGTTCCTGTTTTTTCCTTGTTTTAGAGTTTTGTAGAAAAGGAATACCAAACGGAGTCCAAACGGAATGAAACTTTCGCGATGATTTTTCTTTGACCAGAAGACATCCAGAGGGCTTGGAGTGCATGTCAGGAAAGCCGTGTAACACCCCAAAAATTTAATCATGTTTTTACTAAATAAAAGTTTGGCCAGAAATAAAATTTTGAATTATATCAAGTCCTTTAATTATTTTCAGGGTATTTTCTGTTTCTATTTTCCAAAATTCTTCCCTCCATATAGAAATTTTTGAAAATAATATTGTTACTTTGTTAGTTTTATTAAAACATTTCATCTATATTTGGATAACAGTAGGAATTATTTTCATAATAAAACTCTGCGCAAAACAATTCTTTAAATAGCTTTTTCAACCTTTAAATGCCTCTGTTGCACAACAACCAATTTAAATAATTCTTTTTAATTTCCACAAAAATTATGGGAGGTCATGTGATGCCTACATATCACTTTTATGCAAAAACCAAACTTGGTCTTTTGAAAGTTTTGAGTAAAACAATCTCTTTTCAATTATGTCCAGTATTTGAGTTTCTACTACAACCCCAATTTTCCTTGCCCCAAAATTCCGGAAATTTTTCCCACTCATAGTCCTTCCAACCAAAACCTTAAGTCCATAAGATTAGATCCAATTTCCTCTTTTTAGTTCACCAAATATTCCCCTACATTCTCTGTCCAGAATTGAAATTCCCCCAAACTTGCACTAGCAAGTTTTGCATTTTGCCAAAACCACTCCACCATCATCTATACCCACTAAGGAGACACCATCCTGGTAAATTTCACACCCAGCAAAATCCCCTAGATTACCCTAGCATTTTATCAAACAGCTCATGTGCATGGCAGAATTTGGCAAAGTTTTAGACATGCACTGAATACTTGGTCTTTTGGCCAAACCATCATGTCCATGGTCTCTAGGATATCTTGGAGAATCACCCTGCCAAATACCATCTTAATTAGACCACTGTAGCCTAAATGGCATTCCGTCGAACACCTCTGGTGCATGCTCAGGGCGCGGCAGGAGCGCACCAATTGCAGGCCAGGGCACTGCCGACGCCCGAGCGCCTGCCGTCCCTGCCTGCTGCCTTCCCTGGCTTGCCCCACACGCTCCACTGGCCACCCGCACCAGCCACCACCTTCCCCGAGCCGGAGCCCATCCGGAGCGCCGACTCCGCCGACCTGCGCCGTCTGCCGTTCGGACACGGCACCGTCCAGAAGCCCCTGGCCAATCCCCAAACACCAGCTCTCCCTCGCCTTATTACTCACCTACCTGAGCTTATCCATGGCTCACCACCAACCCAACGGCCTTGCCGCCGACCTCTATCTGCCATTAATGGCCACCGCCAAGTCGGTTGGAGCAGTTCCCCACTGAACCGACCTCCTCCGGCTATATAAGCCACCCTGAACCCCGCCTCGCATCCATACCACGTCATCAGCCCCCCAACCATTCTCGAGAAGCAGACAGAGAGCCGAGGGCACCACCTTCTTCACTTTCGATAATGGAAGTCGCCCCCTCCTCTGCTCAAATCCGTCGCTCTCACGCCACCTCTCTCAAACCTCTCCACACCAGAGCATTCCTGTGACCTCCGCAAGCTCGAGATGCCCATCAATTTGTCCCGAGGAGCACCACAGAGGAAAGCCCCTTTTCGCGTTCGCCGGAGTTCCGCAGGGATGCTCGCCGCCGTCGATTGGTTGGACCCTGGGGGCCTTGCCGCACACCGGGAGAACCGCCAGAGCCTACTGATTCCGTTCCCGTGATCGCCTTCTACAAAATCGCCGTCGTTCGCCAGCGGGGATCGCCGGAGCCGCGCCTCCATTCGGCCAGAGGAGGGAGGCGACCAGATTGATCGGGTCAAACCTGACTGTGGGCCCGGAGGGCCCACTGTCGGTGACCCATGTGGCGGTTTAGTGGAGACAGATTTCTCCAGAAGCTGCCTTCGCGGAAGGAAAACATATTTTCAAAATATGCTTCCGACGTCGTAAACCTTCCGCGCGGCCGAGCGGCTGGGCCCGGCCCAGTGGTACAGTACAGCTAAACAACGCTCAGGGCGCACTGCTACTCCTTTCTATTTTTCCTTTCCAGTAGCTTTCAAATTTTTCCACAGGACCCATTTCTAATCCAAAATTGATGATTCAAATTCTGGCAGTCTTATAAAATCGTGCTCTATCAAACTAGCTAGGGTGAACATTTTTATTATGCATAGTTTCTGCTGGATCAATTAAATAGTTCTTTTAACCATTTATTTAAACTTAGAAAATTCATAGGTAATTCATATGAACTCCAAATAATTTGTTTCTTTTTCTGGTATTTCTAATTTTTCATCTAGTTTATTTTAGTACTTATTTCAAAAATATTTGAAATAATTTTTAGCACTATTTTTTTTATGTGGTGATTTAAATATTTTTGAAAATAGGAAATGGAGGGGAGATAAACATTTCAAACTTTTGAAGTGCACCCAATCTTTCTGCATGCTCAAGGCAAGCATCTCGAACACTTGATATGGTGAATGCATGGTTGGTAATTTGCATGAATAGTGGAATTATGAATAATTTGAATTCTAATAAAATTTGGCATATGGCAATTTTTGCATGCATGCATGATCATGTATATATTTTCTCTTGCATGCACTCCACTCAAGTTCTGACCTGCAGAAATTATGAGAATCCAGGAGCGTGCTCCTGCCTTGGACGTGCCGGTGGGCACGGGCCATTTTTGACACGATGGTGTCACGTGATATATGTGGAGCATGCAAGGGTTGTGACCCTGTTTGTTATTACTGTTGAGAAAATACTTGTTGTGCTAACCATTGCAGGAAACAATTGAGCCTCCTGAGTCGACCGTAGATTGAGTCTTGTTCCGGTAACCCCCAAACTTGATCCGTGCTACCACATGTCCCTACCACAGGTAGGGTATGGTTCAGTAAGTTGTTAACCCCTTTCCTGCACACACCGTATAGAGAGGCCATAGTGGAAGATACCATTGATCACTGGTAGGCATGCCACTTGGTCTGGGGGCATGGGTGTCTCCGATTGTAGTCGGAGAGGGGTCGCACCCCTATTTGCGCAACGATATAAATATTGTGATCCCATGCTATTGGAGGTTGTAGCCTTCCCACTTAGAGTTTTACTCCATCATTGCCTTGGGTGATTCCTGGCTTTGGTAAGTTAAAGCTGGTATGTGCGGGTTAGGTGTGTTTTCAACCCAAAGACCGTAATAGGAATTAGTCAGTGTCTCGGTGCTGACTAAGGAAATCCTTTACTTGTGGGTAAAGAGTACACCCTCTGCAGAGTTTTAAAACCTATTCGAATAGCTGTGTCCGCGGTTAAGGGCTACAGTCTGGGTTGGTCAAGTATCGGTCTTAGTGTCGGCCTCCGGAGGAAATAATTAAATTGAGCCTGAATTACTTTGCTGGATAATTATTGTCACCACTGATGCTATCATGAATATTTTTGGTTATCATGAATGATATGGTCATGCATATTAACATTGCTGTGGTCATGCATATTACTGTGGACTAACCCGTTTCTCTTATTTTAATTTCCTGAGTGTCTCAGGGGCTGGCTAGACTACCCCGGGCACTCAATTTTATTTTCAAGACCTCTCGTGGCGTCCCTCGAGTTAACAGGCGGTTTATCATGCCACTACTCTTGTGGACACCCGATTGATATTTCTCTTCAAGTCCGACCGCGTCACTTGACACCCGACTGGCATTTCTCTTCAAGACCTCTCGTGGCGTCTCTCGAGTTTACAGGCGGTCCCGCCACTACTCTTGTAGACACCCGATTGGCATTTCTCTTCAAGACCTACCGTGGTGTCACTTGACATCCGACCGGCATTTCTTTTATTTTATTTTCCTTTAACTTTCCTTGTTTATCATTAATATTTTTATATATTCATTTATTTGTACATGCTAATACGTTATCATGCCATGATTTAATTCCTGACAGCATGCATTAAATATGAGCCCATCATGAGCATATGCATATAGTTTAGTTCATCATGATCATATATTAACTGCTGCATTCGGTATATCTTTTGTTCATGATGTTTGCGAGTACATTCAAACGTACTCACAGGCTTGTCCCTGGCTATCTACTTGGCCAGGTCAGGATTTCTACGAGGAGTACCACAGCGACGATCGTGCGGAGCCTAGGATAGCAGCCATGTGGGATAGGAATTATCCAGGTCAGCTGTTCCTGTGGGAAATGGAGCCCCATCGATGTTGGAGAACCACGAGTTAATTCTGTCATCCACCACCAGACATCATTGTTGTATCATTGGACCTTTATGGTCTTGTATTCAATTCTTGTAATAGCTTGGTAATCTGTAACAAGGACGTGTCCACCAGTAACAGTAATCCTGGGCTGGTGGTAACACGAGGGGTTAAATTTCTGGGATAGCGTGTCCCGGCCCCGACAAGCCACGAGGCAGCCACAAGGTCAGGAGGTCCGCCCAGGGGGTAGGGCGCGCCCCCCACCCTTGTGGGCCCCTCATGACTCCACCGACGTATTTCTTCCGCCTATATATTCTCAAATATCCCAAAACCTACCAGGGGAGCCACGAAACCACTTTTCCATCGCCGCAACCTTCTGTACCCGTGAGATCCCATCTAGGGGCCTTTTCCGGCGTCCTGCCGGAGGGGGATTCGATCACGGAGGGCTTCTACATCAACACCATTGCCTCTCCGATGAAGCGTGAGTAGTTTACCACAGACCTACGGGTCCATAGCTAGTAGCTAGATGGCTTCTTCTCTCTCTTTGATTGTCAATACAAAGTTTTCCTCGATGTTCTTGGAGATCTATTCGATGTAATACTTTTTTGCGGTGTGTTTGCTGAGATCCGATGAATTGTGGATTTATGATCAGCTTATCTATGAATATTATTTGAATCTTCTCTGAATTCTTTTCTGCATGATTTGATATCTTTGCAAGTCTCTTCGAACTATCGATTTGGTTTGGCCAACTAGATTGGTTTTTCTTGCAATGGGAGAAGTGCTTAGCTTTGGGTTCAATCTTGCGGTGTCCTTTCCTAGTGACAGTAGGGGCAGCAAGGCACGTATTGTATTGTTGCCATCGAGGATAACAAGATGGGGTTTTCATCATATTGCTTGAGTTTATCCCGCTACATCATGTCATCTTAATTAATGCGTCTGTTCTTATGAACTTAATAATCTAGATGCAGGCAGGAGTCGGTCGATGTGTGGAGTAATAGTAGTAGATGCAGGCAGGAGTCGGTCTACTTGATACGGACGTGATGCCTATATTCATGATCATTGCCATAGATATCGTCATAACTTTGCGCTTTTCTATCAATTGCTCTGCAGTAATTTGTTCACCCACCGTAATATTTTCTATCTTGAGAGAAGCCTCTAGTGAAACCTGTGGCCCCCGGGTCTATTTTCCATCATATAAGTTTTTGATCTACTATTTTGCAATCTTTTATTTTCAGATCTATAAACCAAAAACCCAAAAATATTTTATCTTTTGTTTAGTTTTATTTATCTATCTCTATCAGATCTCGCTTTTGCAAATAACCATGAAGGGATTGACAACCCCTTTATCGCGTTGGGTGCAAGTTGGTGTTTGTTTGTGCAGGTATTCGGTGGCTTGCGCGTTGTCTCCTACTGGATTGATACCTTGGTTCTCAAAAGCTGAGGGAAATACTTACTCTACTTTGCTGCATCACCCTTTCCTCTTCAAGGGAAAAACCAACACAAGCTCAAGAGGTAGCACAGGTCGTCGCCATGCCCGTCTTCAATGAGTTGGGGCTCGTGCCAGCCGAGCTCCCCAACCCCCCGGTGTCGGTGTCTTCCGACGACGACTCCGGGGAAGAGGGTGAAGATGACTCGGAGGTGACCATGGACGACATGACAGAGATCTCTCCCCCGTCCTAGGGCGAGATTCTCCGCGGCTTCTCCGACGATGACGACGCCGCCGCGCCCGAGGCTTGGAGCCTCCGCGTTCCACCGGGGTTGTGACGAGGTCCGGAGCCTCTCCGTCGGCCCAGCAAAGGCCAGACCGAACTACTCCGAAGAAGGGCGGGGTGGCACCCTTTCCTCGAGGTGACACCTCCGCCTTGCCGTCCGTTACCGCCGCACCGAGGCCAGCTGTCATGCACCCCGACGATCCTCAGGGCGTGACAAAGCCCATGCTCAGGAAGATCGGGGGTGCCCTGGCCCCGGCTAGGAAAAGGGCGTACATCGCCGCTGATGAGTAAGCACCTTACCTTGTTTTTATTTGCCACCCTTGATGTCGTGCCCACAATACTCTCATCCTGGTAACCAGGATGGAGACCGTGGTGAAGAAGAGGAAGGAGGGAGCCAGGACCCCAGAGGCACCACCGTCTGCCATGGCCGCGGTGACCCTAGAGCAGACGGAGGAGGTCGCCTCGTGTTCCCTGGTGACGGAGCGGGCCCATGAAAGCACGGTGGTGGGGCCTCAGGAGGAGGCTGCCTCCGTGGGCCAGCGGGCTCCGGAGCTATACGTCCCCGTCGCACCCACGGGGGGTTCAAAGGCTCTAGAGCCCCCAGCCCCCCTTGCTGCTGGGGCGATGCTAGCCCACGCGCCGGTGCCGCCTCCTCCCTAGGTCCTTGTGTTGGCGGACGGCGGCCCCCTCGTCAGGCCTGGGGCTCTGGAGGAAGCCTACGCTGCGTTGGATCAGCTCCGGACCGATCTCCAGGACGCCGACAGGTGCATGGCGACGGGACGCATGGGGCTGATCTCGGGGTGGCTTCATGCCGACGCGTCTGTTAGGACGGCCTGGAGCCGGGCCGAGGCTGTCGCCGCAGAGAGCAGGAAGGAGGTTGGCGAGGCCATGGCTGCTCGTGACGCGGCGCTGGCCGACGCAGCATCCGCCAAGGAGCGCTACAACGAGGCGGAGGCGGAGCTACAGACTCTCCGAGAGTGGAAGGCCACCCGCCAACAGCTCCAGCAGCAAGAGGAGGAGCTCAAGGCCCGCGAAGCGACGCTTGCCGACCGCGACGCCAAGCTAGCCCAAGCAACCAAGGACCAAGCTGCGGAGCGGGGCCGCCTAAGCAGGCTGAAGGAGGAGGTGGACGAGGCCCAGGCGTCAGATGCCCAACTCGTCTCTGAGGCGACGGCCCGGCTGGAGGCCAGGGGAAAGACCCTCGCCGCCGCCGAGAAGGCGGCGGCTGAGGGACGCGAAGCCTTCGTTTTCCTCGAGCTGAGGTCCCACACGGCGCTGCATTCCCTTTACGGAGAAGGGTACGAGAAGCCGCTGGCGACTCCGAAGGATGGCCCTGCTGGACTTCTCCTCAAGCTCGCTGAGGCGCTTGAGGGCATCGCCGCCGGAGTGGACTCCATGGTGGAGGGAGAGTGCCGCGCGCTTTTCACCGCGGCCGCGACGCTTGTCTTCAGCCACCTTCACCTCCGGGAGCCGAGCTTCGACCTCGGCACCCTGATCGAACCGGTGGCTCTTGAGGCTCGCAACGCTGCTGCCGAGGCCATGAAGAAGAAGGTGGAAACCCTGCTGGAGAAGTTCCTCTGCGTCCCCGACCCCGCGGCCGCGGCAATTGGAGCCGGCGGCAAAGATGGTGGCGGGGTCATCGACGACGGGCTCCCCAAGGCGGGCGACAGTGGCAACCAAGGCGACGGCGGCACTTCCTCCTAGTTCTGCCCTGCAACATCCATAGTGCCTCGCGGAGGCGTGAGAACTTCTGCTTAAATTCGTGGAACATTATGTTTTGTAATAACTGTTGGGACTCCGCAATTTCCTTTCCATGCTCGATTTCCTTCTTGTTTGCCTTAGTGTTCTACGTCGGCAGGGCCCGGCCCCGCACATACCTCAGCCGCCATTGGGGCGTCTGGATCAGCAGGACGAGGCCAAGTGGTGAGGGGCTACGTGACCAGGGAGGCCCCTGTGTCGCGATGCTCAGGGGTCCCCCTTGACGTACGAACAGCCCTCATGAAGGAAACGTGAGCAGCGTCTGAGTTAATCTCGAGTCCCCATACTTTTCCTCGTCAGCCTTTGCCTGGGAGGGTCATGAGAAAACCAGGTGCGAGAGACCTGGTGAGGTGGTGCACGCCAGGCGTAGCCTGGGCGTAGCCCTCGTGCCCAGCCCCTTCGCGCGGGCCTCCCGTGGGGAAATCTGTGCGGCAGGGCTGTACAGAGAGCATGTAGGCCATCCTGAGGTTATTGCAGCAGCTAGGGTGCCCTCAGTTGTTTATTCACCAGCGTGGAGCATGGTGCTTCCACTTTAGCATGGGCATAGCCGCTCCTCGATAGTGTATTCAGCCAGCGCAGAGCATGGGGCTTCCACTGGTGCGTGGGTGGGAGCTCCCTCGGGGGGGAGACTCCGGGGCATGTACAGCCCCGTCCGTACACGTGGCTAGCATGGCAGGACTAGAGGAGGTGTATATGGGCACTCGTGAGCCAGCGCGGGGCACTTGTAAGAGACCTGCGAGATGTGTGAGGTGACCTGCACCGAGTGAATCTCCGGAGGACATCGCATGAGAAGGCCAAACACCAACGACCCTAGGAGGTGACGTCAACGGGACCGGCCCGCCAGACAGAGCTCAGCCGATGGATTTCTCGACGCTGCAGCGACGGACCCGAGCACAGACGCCGTGCCCAGTCTTCTCATGCAATAATCCTAAAGAAAGACAACCGGCGCGTGGCTCCCGCGGTGGCGAGGCACCGGGTTGCGCGCCCTGACTTATTCACACACGATTAGCTCATGCGAGAATAAGGCACCAAGGACCACGGGAGGTGACGTGCACGGGAGCTGGCCCGCGAGACAGAGCTCGGCCACATGGGTTTAGCGACGCTGCAGGGATGGACCCGAGCACAGACGCCGTGCCAGTCCTTAATCATGAGGCGGTCGTGGGCGGGCTCGTGAGGGCGCACAACGTTCATGGTGACGAAGGTCCGGGCATACAGGTTGCAATATCTTAGGAAATTCATGACAGGCGAAACCAATTCTGACACATGCGCAAAATGATGCAGGCTGCAGGGGCTAGCCCTAACAGCTCGAGGATGATGCAGCCCGAGGGGCGCCCTCAACTGAACAAACCAAAAAGTCACCTGGCACCGTCGTTGCAGAAGTGTTGAAGTAGCTGAAGATGCACGCTGCAGAGGTCGTTTCTCACGAGTCGGCCGGCTCCTGAGTTCCGGGAGGCTCTTGAGGCCCGGGAAGCTCGCGAGGGTCCGGCACCTCCTCTGTCAGGACCGCCTGGCGCCGGGCCTCGTGAGCCGCCAGGACGCCCTGCATATGGAGCTGGTGTGAGGCAGCCATGTTCAGCAGGCCGAACGGCATGCGGACATAGCTACAGGGGTAGCCCCCACTCCGGCCGACGGGGGACGGCCAGAAGAGCTCCTGAGAAGCGGCCCTGTTGAGGCCTGGGATGTTGACGCAGACGCGCAGCTCATCACCCACGTCGGGGGCGGCAACTGCAATGAGTGGTGCGGGGCGGCGCTCACCGCGCATGGCTCGCCTCCTGAAGCTCTTCGGTTGCCTTGGTGATGAACTCCTGAGCGCCTGGTGCCTCGCGCCCTGCGCCCTGCTCATGGAAGCGCGCGTTGAAGCACGCCTCTACATGGTGCCCGAACACCTCCCTCATGACGCTGGTCAGGTCAGAGGCCCTCCGGAGGAGAGCCCCCAAGCCTATCCTGAGGGGGGCGCCGGGCGCGCCTTCCTATGCGAGAGGGAAGGGCGCCCCAGCAGTGGGCGTGGTGCCTGAGGCGCGATCGTCGGACGCACCAGTCTCCTGGCGGCCCCTGGGGAGGAGCTGCTTCTTCTTCTTAGGGATGGCCTCAGGGGGCCGAACTACACCCTCGTCGTCAGAGTTCTCGACCTCCGCAGCCTGGTAGGCGCGCTCAAGGGAGCACATCACTGCCTTCTCGTCGCAAGCGACCGTGATGATACCGCCACTCCCTGCCATCTTGAGGACATTGTAGCCATGGTGCGTTGCCGCCATGAACTTGGCGAGGGCCGGGTACCCGAGGATGGCATTGTACGGAAGGCGAATGTGGGCGACGTCGAAGTCGATGAGATCGGTGCGGTAGTTGCAGCGCATGCCGAAGGTGACGGGGAGGCGGATCTGCCCCACGGGGGCGACGGAGCCGTCAAGCACCCCTGAAAAGGGCCTAGTGGGGAGGAGCTGGTCGTACGGCACCTGGAGCGTCTCGAACGTCTTGACAGAGAGAACGTTGAGCCCCGCGCCGCCATCGATGAGTGTCTTGGTGACGAGGACGTTGCTGATGGTTGGTGAGTAGAGCATTGGGAGCGCGCTAGCGGCAGCTGAGCACTTGAGCTGGTCTGTAGAGTCGAAGGTGATGGCATACTTGGACCATCTGAGGGGACGCGACGCCTCAAGCTTGGGAAGGACCGCGTTCACCTCACCAGCGAACTGCTTGAAGATGCGATGAGAAGCGGGGGCCTGAGGGCCACCCAGGATGCAGGCAATGGCATGAGGCTCTTGGAAGCCCCCAGCCCCATCGTCTTGGTGGTGGTCATTGTTCCTTCTTGGCGGCGGTGGCAGCGGAGGAAGGCCGGCGCTCTCTCCAGGGGCCGCCGCGAGGCTGGCCCTGCCAGCGGTCCTCACGAGGCTGATCGCGCTAGTCCTGGCGGGGGTCGTGGTTGTCCCAGCGGCCACCACCGCGGCCTCCTCCGCGGCCGTAGCCACGGTCGTTGCGCTCGGTACGGCCGCCGAAGTGCCCGTCGCGGATTTCCCTGAGCTCTTGGCAGTCATTGGTGTTGTGGCTGTGGACGTTATGGAAGACGCAGAATGGACGGCTGCCCTTGGAGGACTCGGGGTGGTCGCAGCCGCGCTTCATCTTAGGTTCGGCCGCGAACCGGGCCCTTGCACTTCACGTCCTTAGCCTTGGCTTCTTGTCCTCAGGATCGACCTTCGGAGGCTCCAGGAGGGAGAGGCGACCTTCCTCTGCCCTCGCGCACTTGGTGGCCATGTTGAACATCTCCAGAGCCGAGCACAAGTCCTCGTGCATGGCGAGCTCTTCCTTCATCTTGACATCCCGGACGCCCTCAGAGAATGCCGTAATGATGGCCTCATCCGATACCTTTGGGATCTTGAGGTGAACGTTGGTGAAGCGCTGTATGTACTTGCGCAAGGTTTCGCCTGGCTACTACTTGATGCACCGCAGGTCGCCTGCCCCGGGAGCGCGGTCGCGAGTGCCCTGGAACTTGGCGATGAATCGCTCGCGGAGCTCGCCCCATGAGGAGATCGACCAACCGGAAGGTTCAGGAGCCAGGAGCGCGCGCCGTCCTTGAGGGCCATGGGGAACTAGTTCGCCATGACCTTCTCATTGCCGTTCACCGCCTCGATGCTCAGCTCATAGAGCTGGAGGAACTCGGCAGGGTCAGGGCTGTCGTCGTAGCACGGAGGCAGATCCGGCTTGAACTTGCCGGGCTAGACGACGCGGCGCAGCTCCGGGGTGAAAGAACGGCACCCTGCCGCACTCACAGGGGCCATCCGCAGGTGAGGATCCTAATCTCGATGCCCGCGCGCCGCCGCCTCTGGCGGTACACGGTCTTGACGTGGCGGTACTGGAAGTGCATGCGCTTCTCCTTGGGGCCGCTGCACCACCTGGCAGCTTTCTTCATCGCGCGCTGGTGCTCTACGCGGAGGGTGCGCTGGGGAGCTTCACGCCTCAGCTTAGGGCCCTCGCCATGCGGAGGAGGGGGAGGAGGCGCGCCGTGAGCCGTATCGCCTGCTAGGGATAGCGGAGGGCAAAGTGAACGAGACGGTGCAGGGGCCTCGCCAGCGGCGTTGACGAGTTCGGTGATGCGGGCGAGCCAGTCATCGTAGAGGTCGTTGGCCGGATGATAGCGCAGAAGCTCGCGCGCCATGAGCAGCGTAGGTTGCGCGTTCACTGGCCCACGACGTCCATGCGAAGACGACGCCGTGGCTAGAGTGGGTGATGGAGTCGCGGTACGGCCGTCGCGCTGCACGGACGGTGGCAGCGATGAGTCCTACTGCTCGCGGGCAGTAGGGTCGGTGACGGCATTAGCCACCGGGGAGGCAGAGCGGCGAGGGGAGCCGTTGCCCATGGGTGCCGTCTAGGCGACACGAGCAGCCCGGCACTCGGCACGAACACGGCGAGCATCGGCCATAGGGATGGCGGAACAGCGGCGGAGCGAACGGTGGGAGAGAAGATTCGGCACGCCCCTACCTGGCGCGCCAAATGTCAGATTCAGGGCTCCACAGACCCAAAGAAGGTTCGAACTCTGGGGCATGTGCGAAGAACTCAACCTACCCAGCCAACCAAACGCGTCGCCCTACAGCCTAGCTCGATGAACAAGGAAGAAGATGGACACGGCAGTTTACCCAGGTTCGGGCCACCTTGCGGTGTAATACCCTACTCCTGCTTTGTGGTGGATTTGCCTCACGAGGGCTGAGGATGAACTAGTACAAGGGAAGAACAACCTCATGAGGTCTGCTCTAGTGTGGGTGTGAGCTGAGGATCTGATCCCCCCTCTTGGTGGTGGCTAGCCTATATTTATAGTGGCCTCGGTCCTCTTCCTCCAAAACGAAGGCGGGAAGGGATCCCACAGTGGCCAATTTGAAAGGGGACAAGTAGTACATCTTATCCTAACAAAAGGTGGTCTTCGCCTGCAAAGCCTCTGGTCGTGATGGTACGGTGGGCTCGGCGATGACATCCGTCCTGCCGTTCTGGCGGTCTTGGTCTCGTTGCACGGGAATGGAAACCTTTGGGTGATTCATCGGGACCCCGCGCCTGCGCTTGCCTCCTTAGCACCAAAGAGGAAACCTGCTGCTCTGCGCCCGCTGGCACCCGCCTGGCCTTGGTCGTCATGGCTTGCGTCACCTCAACCTCATGAGGTGGGCACCTGCATAGAAATCTCCGCTCCTCGGGAGCCAGCCTGGGGAGGCCGCTCCCTCTGGAGGTCTTGATGTCGCCCCCCTCACGAGGCTTGGCCCCTCGCGAGGGTCTTGCCTTAAAGGTGTTGCAGATGGGCCGTACCAGGCCGTCGATGGAGCCACGCCGCGGGTCGCAGGCAGGCAAGTCTGGGTACCCTGGTTCCCAGAACACCGACAGAGACCTCCTTCACAAGAGTACGACTAGCAAGAGAGCTGCTTGTAGAGAGGAGGCCAAGCTGGTGCAACTTGAAGTAGACTCGAAGACTCCATTGTATGACGGTTGTGATCCCGAGGTGACCCACTTGAGTTTCACGCTCGAACTTCTAAAGACGAAGGCCAAAAATAAATGGACAGAAAAAAGCCTCAATGAGCATTTGAAGTATCTACATAATAAAGTTCTTCCCGCGGGGAACCTATGTCCTACAAGTGTCGAGGAGGCCAAGAAAATCGTTTGCCCTTTTGATTTGCCGCACATTAGATACCACGCATGCATCAATGATTGCATCATTTATCGGGAGGAGCACACGGAAAAAACTAGCTGTCCAGTGTGCAGTGCTTCTCTATACAAGAAGGCAGGAAAGAAAGCTCCTCAGAAAGTTGTATGGTACTTTCCGATCACTCCCCATCTGCAGCGGTATTTCGTAGATCCTAAGGAAGCAAAGCTCATGCGCTGGCACGCGGAGAGGAAGAAGCCCGACGATGGAGATGATCTAAAGCTGAGACACCTCGTAGATGCTAGCCAGTGGAGAGCATTCAACATCATATATGGATTTGCTACAGAAGATCCAAGGAACATCATGCTTGGTGCGAGTACCGATGGAATGAATCCGTTTGGAAACCAGAACACCAACCACAGCACATGGCCTGTCTTTGTATGGATGTACAAGCTCCCCCCATGGAAGTGCATGAAGACAAAGTACATACACATGAGCATGCTGATTCAAGGGCCGAAACAAACCGGGAAATAATATTAACATGTATATGGGGCTTCTGAAAGAGGAGCTAGACACGTTATGGAAAACACCGGCATGGACATGGGACGCTAGCAAAGGAGAGTATTTCTATATGAGAGCCGCGCTGATGACGACGGTGCACGACTATCTCGGTTACGGGTACACCTCAGGCTAGGTGTGACACGGATACTGTGGATGCACGAGGTGCATGGATGATACAATGTCTCAGCAGCTTACATCAACGAAAGTTGGCGGGTCTGGGAAAATCGTGTACATGGGGCATCGTAGATGGCTCGAGAAGGATGACCCGTGGAGAAAGCGTGGAGATCTATTCAATGGGTTGGCTGAGCATTGAGGACCTCCACGTAAGAGGAGCGGCGCTGAAATCAACGAGCTGTTGAAAAACTGGGAACAGTGCCCCGCGCCGGGAAAGATGAAAAAGGTGCCGGAGCCGCTGCTGAAGGTATGGAAAACGAGGTCTGTTTTCTGGGACTTGGAGTACCAAGCACGACACGCCTCATTTCCTTGATCAAATGCATATCACGAAGAATGTCCTCAAGAGCTTGCTTGGCACACTGATGAACATGCCAGAGAAGACCAAGGATGGGCCGAAGGCAAGAAAAGACTTGGAAGATTTGAAGATCAGGAAAGATCTCCACATGCCGCCCCGTAAAAAGTCGACGGACGAGACAGAGACGGAGACGGATGAGGGGAAAGGGGCAGAAAAGTCAACAAGAAGGAGGAGAATTATTGCCCCCTTCTTTCTTCACCTTAATTGCGAAGGAGATCGATCAATTCATCAAGTGCCTTACGGGAATCAAAGTTAGTTCCAGTTACTATGGGAAGATAAGCAGATCTCTAGACACCAAGAAGAAAAGGTTCAGCGGGATGAAGTCTCATGACTGTCACGTGATGATGACGCAGATACTCCCAGTTGCCATTAGAGGGATAATGGACAAGCACGTCCGTGACACGCTTACTGGTCTCTGCAAGTTCTTCGATGTTATCTCTTGAAAGTCCATCAGTGTGAAGCAGCTCCGAAAGCTACAGGAAGAGATCGTTGTCATACTATGTGAGCTTGAGATGTACTTCCCGCCCGTGTTCTTTGACATCATGGTGCATCTGTGTGTCCACATCGTGGACGACATCATTGACCTCGGGCCGACATTCCTTCACAGCATGATGCCGTTCGAGAGGATGAATGGGGTCATCAAAGGATTCGTTCGTAACATGTCCCGTCCTGATGGGAGCATCGTCCAGGGGTATCTGACGCATGAGTGCATCTCCTTTTGCGAGAATTATATAGGCGTCGGAGACCCTGTTGTTGGTTTGCCCGTCAAGAAGCACGATGGGAGGCTCGGAGGAGAAGGTCACAACAACGGCCGGAGGGAATTGCACGTGGACTACTCAGATCGACGGAACGACTTTAACAGGGCTAACTTAGTAGTGCTACAACACCTAGATGTGGAAGATGATTATGTGACACTGCACAAAGAAACCATCGCAAAGAAGTACCGTGATAAGGGGATGCGCAAGATAGACGACAAAGTTACTGTAGAGCACAACGCCACTTTCTTGTGTTGGTTCAAAGAGCAAGTTCTTGCTAATCCCCTGAAAGAGGGCAGTTCGGACAGATTGCTCATACACGCCTTAGCACATGGCCCCGCGCCCAAAGTCATGACCTATCAGGCATACAATATCAACGGGTACACGTTCTACACGGAGGCCAAAGACATGGACAGTGATTACCAGAACTCAGGGGTGACGATTGAATGCGTGACCGACGCCAACGGCACAACTGAAAGATTCTACGGAAGGGTCAAAGAGATCTGGGAGCTTGACTACGCTGGAATGCACGATGCGATGATGTTTCGTGTCAGATGGGCTAAGGACGTCGTAAGAGAAAACAAGTATTTCACTACCATGTATATACCCAACGCAAAGAGCGCTATCGTGAACGTTAACGTCATCGCCAAAACTAAGCCATGGGTACACACTAAGCACGTGACACGATGCTTCTTCATAACTGACCCGACCAATCCCAGCCGAGTTGTCGTGAGGAGAGGCAAAAGGAGCATCGTCGGAATGGACGGAGTCGCCAACGAGGAATACTACGACCAATACGGCAACCCGATGAGGGAAGATGACGATGACGATGAAGCATACATGAAAAGAAGAATCAATACTATTACCTAAGAAAGATCTTACTCCATGGTGCCGGAAAAGTCACAAGGAGGGGCTCAATTATTCGAAAACGAACAAGAAAGGGAAGAAGCTCAATGTGAAACGTCGTCGACGCAGCTGAGAAACCATCATTTATATATATGTATCTATTTTGTGTATGCACTTAAGTAACCGTTATCGGTCAAATGATGTATACATTGTATCCCCTTCAATTACCACCACATGCATGGTTCCGGTGATATTCACGCAGTGTGGGAGGGAGACACCGTCGTCGGGAGAAAAACAAAAGGGAGAAAGCAATACAAAAGAAAAAGAAAAGTAAACATAAAATAAAAGGAAAATAATAAAAAGAAAAGAAAACTAAAAACTAGAAAAGGAAAATAATAAAAAGAAAAGAAAAATAGCGGTAGCGCTAGATTGGGAACCAGCGCTATAGCTAAGTTAGCTATAGCGCTGGGTCCTAATCCAGCGCTACTGCTATTTGTATTCTAGAATTAAAAAATAAAAATTGGAATAGTTAGCAGTAGCACTGGATTAGGACCCAGCGCTATAGCTGAGTTAACACCCCGCCGCGGGGGCTCAAAATTTCACCAAGTAATTTCCCCCCTCTCCTCCACTTCTCCCCCCACTTTGTCACCGGCCGTCGCCCCTACCCACCGTCGCCCCTGCCCGCCGTCAACCTGGACGCCGGCCGTCGCCCGAGCCCTCCCTCGACCTCACAGTTACCGCGCGGGCACGCCCTCGACCTCGCCACCGCCGCCCTCTCCCCTGCCCTCGACCTCGCCTCTGCCGCCCTCTCCCCCGCCTTCGACCTCACCGCCGCCCCGTAAGCCTCTCCCTCTCCTCTCCCCTGCCCTCCTCTCTCTCTCTCTCTCTCTCTCTCTCTCTCTCTTTCTCTCTCTGCGCTCTCTCTCTGCTCTCTCTCTCTCTCTCTAATATGAACCCTAGCCTAGCTAGGAGTTGGATGTATGAACCCTAGGAGATGTGGCAGAGAGAGAGCAAATTAGTTTAGGGCAATATAGTTTAGGGCAATTTAGCAAATTTGTTTAGAGCAATTTAGTTTAGGGTATATAAAATACCTATAAATAAAAAACTGTAGAAATTTTTTTAGGGCAGTAGCAGAGAGAGAGAGAGAGAGAGAGATCATTTAGGAAAAAAAACAGTAGCAAATTAGTTTAGGGCAATTTAGTTGGTTAGGGCAGTAGCAGAGAGAGAGAGCATTTAGCAATTTTTGTAGGTTTATATAATAGCTATAAATAAAAAACAGTAGAAAATGTTTAGTGAGGTCATTTTGCAAAGGTTTTTGGTTTTTGAAAAGACCACTATTTTGCAATGTTTAGTGAGGTCATTTCACTCTATGTACTTGTTTGAATGATATATTTTGCAAATGATATATGTCATTGATGTTATATGATTTTGCAATGTTGGTTGAATGTCAAAGAATATCCGAGTGGCCTATGTTTTTCCGGAATGTTGATTCATTTCCGTTCCGGCAAATTTCAAGCGCTCCATATGTCCACTTTTTAGCAAAGGTCATGCCGAAAATTTCCGTGATTTGTGCTAGAAACTAGGACATATGGAGTGCCCGGGATTTTGCCGAAAGGGGAATGAATCAACATTCTAACCAAATATAGGCCCCTTTTTTCTCTTCATTATATCTTCTATTTACAATTGTTGAATAGGAAACATGTCTAGCCACACCAAAGCCGGGGGGTTCTTGTCACCTCGAAGAAGATCCCGTCGAGGCAGCAAATCATTATTTCGATTACCTGGACGAACACCAGTTGTGGGTGCAGGGTGGCGGCAGTGGAACCAACCCCAACACCGACGCCGACATTGGCACTGGCACCAGCACCGACACCGACACCACCCCCGAGACTGGCAACGATGCTGTCATAGCCGGTAAAGCACCGAATCAGAAGAGGACACGAAGACCAAACGAGCTCGGCATCCGATAAATTGTGGTCACGGAGATGCACCCCAAGAAATTAGAGCCAACGGCGCCGGAGGAAGCGCGCTCGTGCTGGGGCAATCAACTAGGATGCATCCTCAGGGAAACCGCCAACATCAATGACGAGAAGTTGAAGAAGATACCACATATGGAGAACATGCTCCTAAAGAAGTTGCACAATAGGTTCCTGTTCCCCAGTCGGGATGAAAGCAAACATCCGTGGGACGACGATGCCATGATTAAGATAAACAGCAAGGCGATGGTGACTTTCACCAATGACTTGTCCACCTGGAAAGTTCGGGTGAAAAAAGCGATTGCGAAGTATGAACCGTGGTCCAAGATTCATGCTGACAATCCATCACTAAAGGAAGAGGACTTTGAAAAATTCAAGGAGACTTGTGCTAAAGAAGAAATCAAGGCAAGGTTGGAGAAAATGAAGGCGCTCCAGGCCAGGAACACGCCTCCCCACTGCCTCAAAAGCCGTGGTTACGAGGGGAAGAGGCACGTATGGGCCAAGGAGGACGCCGAACGTGAAAGTCACGGAATCCCAGACCCCTTGGTGGAGTTCACCGACCCGCTGGACCGTGACTGGATCAGGGCCTGATACAAGTGGGACCGCATCAATAAGATCTTTTACACGGACCTGAACACGAGGGAGTTCATGAGACTTCTGGTAATTGTTATATTAGTACCTTATTATATTAGCTTCCAATCAATTCGACTACAAGTTTTGTCATATTAGTAAACCATCCACGTTCCTTTTGCAGAAAGAGTAGCACCAAAAGGCAGCCGAAAGCGACGAGTCATCACAGACGTCGGCGAGGCCCAAGTGGGACACCCCCTTCAACCAGGCAGTGAACATGCTGAAAATGGTCCCGGAGGACAAACCGCCGTCCTATGGACGTGTGAACGGCGTCAGAGATGGCACCTTGTGGAAGACGTGCTACCACGAGGAGCCAGAGGAAAGAAGGAAGAGACAGTTGCTCACTCAATAGACCATCGACGAGAAGGTCGTGATTGCGGTCAATAAGACCAAAGATGAGACCAAAGAAGAGTTGCTCGGGGTAGTCAATGTAGCGGTCAATGAAGCAGTGGCTGGCGTCACGGCTCACTTCCAATCTTCAATTATTACCAGCTTGATTCCGGCAATTATCGATTGGTCGAAGAGCAATCCAGTTAAAGGGCCAGTGGACTTTCCCCTTCCCAGCTACATCGGGAGCACTTCGGTGAACATCATACCACTAGCACCTGCTCAAGCAACCGCAAAAGGTCCCGCTCCTGTTCATAGCAGCCCGACCTCCGTCTCTGGCATGCTCGGCGGGGCTTCGTCTATGGCTAAGCTCGACGCCCTCACGGTAATTATGCGTCATACCTTTTTCACCAACATGTCTATAGTCTTCCGTTTCAGTTGCCTTTCAGATGTTTGACATCGCAGACATGTCTTCGTAGGCCGACGATACCCTGTGCACCCTACTATACGACATCAACGGCCAGAAGGTGGCCATGGGAAAGGCAACGATCATGAAGCCGAAGGACCGCATGTTCCACAACCGAGAGATGCCCCATGGTGTCTTCAAGGTTAACGTGGCAGTGTCTTAGCGGCCTTCGAGGATTTGCCTCCTCCGATACTAGTCGATGACGAGGAGACCCCTAAATGGATTGGCGCATGCAAGAGCTAGTTCTTGCCTTGGCCGAAGACTTTTCTTCGTGTCGAGGCGCCCAGTATCACACCAACGGCAGCTTCTCAAGAAGGTATGAACACCACCCCACCTACCCAATTACCTGCACCTGTCATGGTGGGTGATAGCGGACGACGCGAGGGAGAGCCTCCATTAGTACCAGATAACGTCGCCCCCGTCGAAGAAGCAAATGTTGATGATGTCATGGAGAAGGATGATGATGACACTCTCAATTATATCAATACCACCTATGACGATGGAGTATTGATGGTTGGGGACTATGACTCAGGCTATGAGCGTGGAGATGATGACTTCATGCTGCCGGATTTGCCGGAGCCAGAACGTCCTAAGGCGGAATGCAAAAAGTCTCGCTTCATGCGAACCTTGCAGGAGACGCCTCCAGATGCCGCCTCTACCCAGCAACAACCCGAGGGTCGTCCACTGATTAGCCCGACGGCACTGGGGGTGGTGGTTAGGGAAGGTATGATGGGCTCACTACCGCCACCCGCCAAGAAGCAAAGGAGGAGACCAGACAAGATAGGCCCTAAAGGCGCCAGAGCTGCTTCAAGCAGCCAGCCGCCTCTGAAGCCCCGGGAGGTAGACAGAATACCTGTCAAAGGTGTGGAGCGTTTCCATGTCGCTGGCCGCCTGATCCTACCTCCGAAAGCGCTAGAGCACATACTTAACAATGATCTAAGGAGACTTCATGAAGATGTGCTAGCCAGAGAGAAAAGCCTTCTCATCTCGGAAAAACTAGGATACCCGCTTTACGCGGCTCAGGTGTCGGCCGGGAAGTTGTACGTCGAGAGATGGCCCACGGATAAGTTCATCCTGCGATTTGACTACATCTACGACATGTTCCACATGACCAAGCTGGATTTCCAGTTCATCCTAATGTATGCGATGTATCTCAACTACTTCATCAGGCTCGAGAACATAAAATATATCTGCTTCACGGACCCGTACTATATGCACGAGAGCTTCTTGGCAGTCTGCAAAGAGCACCGTGACTATGCGAGCAAGTACATCGATGACTTCATGATCGCTAATAAGGACAAGGAAGCGATTCTCCTAGCATGGAGCCTAATTTGAGGTGTACTTATTTTGCGCAGCGAGGGGGGGCACCGTCCTCATTGTTTTGTACCCAGAATACTCCCATGCTATGTACTTGGACTCATCGAAGAACATCAAGAAAAAGGATGACACGCACATAAAGAGTGTTCTCAATAGTGCCCTGTTAACCTTCAGCCTATCTGGTGGATATATCAAGGTGAAAAAGTATAGGAAGAACGGGCTGGCTTTCGGCCATAAGATCGACTTCTGCTGCATCCAGCAACCGTACACCAGTAAGGCTGATGGATTCTACATCATGCATCACATGATCGAGTACAAAAGGGATAATCAACGCCTTCGCATGTCAGCTACTACCAACGATGCCGAGATTGTCAACTGGGCCACAAGCATAGGAAAGACACCGGATCATCGAATCCGAGCTAAGTTTTATCACGTACAGTGTGAACTTGCCCAAGTGATCATGAAGGAGGTCCTCGAACCAACAGGGATGTTGTACCATGGGCCAATCACGTGGGATGATTTCCGAGCACTGCTACTCGCTCAGCGTCTGGACCTGAAGCCTTTCAAGAAGCTCGGGTGCTTCCTTCCTGACTATGAAGATTGGACCGCCGACATGGAGGACTGATTGTCGATGACAATGTGTCACTACTGTCTTTCTATGGCAAAACTTTGAATTTATGCATGGCGAAAATCTGTGATGTAATTAAACCGTCCTCCTGAACTAGCTTAGATCGCTCTAGTTAATTAGTTTGGGTATGAGGAACTTTGTTATTTATGTTTACTATAGGTTGCTTGTATTTTGCTAATTATGCCTCTTTGTTTTCTTAAGTAAACTATGTTGCATATTATCGTTGAATTCATTAACTGACGATGCAGGTACATAGATCAGAGATGGCGAAGGACTGCTACGTCGTGTTCGTTGGGAGGGTTCCAGGAGTGTACGACCACTGGCCAGATGCTTAGGCCCAGGTGGACAAGTACCCGGGTGCTAGCCACAGAGGGTTCGATAGCAGAGCCGAAGCGAAAAATAGTTACTTGAGGTGGACGCTCCGGCAAGAGCGGGAGCGAAACCGCCGGTGCCTCAAGAAGTACTACATAGTCACGCTCTTGCTCATGCTGATCGCTCTTCTCTTCTACATCATGGTTTAGATAGAGATGATGAAACTTGTGTGTGTGCCATGACCATGCAGTTGCATTTATTCGACACATGACATGACTTGTGTATCGCTATTTTCGAGATGTGATGATATTTGTGTTGAATGACGATGATGATGATGGTATGACGAGACTATTGTATGTGTATGATATTATGTGAATAGTGTATGTTTATTATGATCTGATGAAACTACTGTATAGAGCATGCACAAATACATCACAAACACGTAGAGGGGAAATAAATCTGTGAAAGCAGAAATATTAGCAGTAGAGCTGGTAGGCATCTAGCGGCAGCGCTGGATTAGCAACAGCGCTTGCTTTGGCGCAGCGCTACAGATAGTTAACAGTAGCACTGGTCCGGGCAGCGCTACTGCTAAAACTTAGCTGTAGCGCGTTAGCAGTAGCGCTGCCCCCAGCGCTACTGCTATAGGTATTTCAAGCGCTACTAGTAGGCTTTCTCCTAGTAGTGTGCTTCGGATTACTCTGATATCCTGACTGATTATTCTGCTGTTGGTTGCCCTGACCAGACTGCTGATTATGACTACCATGGCTACCTTGACCTTGATAGCCAGAATTTGAGCCGCCACCTCCCAAGCCGGAACCTGACCCGCCGGGCGGTCCATTGTTATTACCGTGATGCTGATTAAAGCTATAGTTCCTGTACTCTCGCATAATAAAACAATCTTTCCAGGCATGAGTAGCTGGCTTATTAGGCAGACTATGTTTTGGGCAAGGATCATTGAGCATTGCTTCAAGATTAAAAGACTTGCCTCCAAAGGATGGCTTACCATTACCATTACGGCGCTGGTTTTTATACCCAGCGTTGGTGTTAGCCACTAGATCTGACCCGTCATCCGGGTGTCTCCGCTTACCACCATTACCTTGGTTGTTACCATTGTTCCCTGCAGCATTCTGCTGCTGACCCTTACCACTGCCATTTTTCTTGCCCTTGTTGGATTTATCCTCATCAGACCCAGGGTCCTTTGTATTGTCAGAATCTGCAAACTTAGTAAGAGCCACCATGAGTTCGCCCATGTCCTGACAATAACGCTTGAGCCGCCCGAGCTTCTGCTTAAGAGGAACGAAGTGACAATTCTTCTCCAAAATTAGAACTGCCTGAGCCGCCATGATGTTATCTGATGAGTGAATAATAGTAGAGACCCGCCTGACCCAATGGTGGGCCGACTCATCATCACGTTGTACACAATGATCCAGATCCACAATCGTCAGGGGCTGCTTGCATGTTCCTTTGAAGTTTCTGATGAAACGTGCCTTTAACTCTTCCCATGAACTGATAGAATTGGGAGTAAACCTTTCAACCATGTACGAGCCAGTCCTTTCAACATCATGGTGAACTACTTGGCACAGACAGCATCATTGACATCTAACATCTCTGGCTAACTCATAACTCTCTATCCAACCCTCAAGAGGGAGATTAGCTGTATAATTGGGCACCTTACAAGGACCCTTGAAATCTTTGGGCAGACGTTCATTATGCAAAGCTGGTACTAAACACGGCACTCCAACCGCCCTGGAAATTGTACCAGCTCCTAGCGAGGTTGAAGGGGTCACCAGAGGGTGCTGATAAGCCCCCTGGTGAGCCGCCACTGCTGCCTTTGCCTCACGGCGGGCTCTGGCCTCACCCACAATTGCTTGAGCATGAGTTCTCTGGTCAAGCTGTGGGTTATTTCCTCGAGGCGGGTTACGCCGCTGCTCACTGCTGGAAACAACGGGCGACACAATACGCTGGCTGTAACTGCGGCTTTGGTGTGGAGTCGAGTGAACACGATCATGACTGTATGAGTAAGCCGCCTGCTGCGCAACAGCTGTTTGAAGGAGTTCCACCGTGCTCCGGGTCTCCGCAGCAATTGGTGACTCGCCCTCGATTGGAATAGCCGCCAGCCGGGTTGCTGCTGCTAACATGTTATCCACCGGGTTAGAGAAGTTCCCTGGAGGTGGCGTCAAAAAACGTTGTGGCGGTGCCTGATTGGGGGGCAGGTTAGAACCTGGCTCCTCCCTCCGTGCTGTCTCAGGTTGACGAGGCTGAGCCGCCCGACTCTCTGGCAAGTCCAGGTTTAATTGAGGATTCACCCGTGCGTCAGGAGTGCTAGGACCCACTCCAGGAGTATCAAACAAACGCCTTGGGTCATATGTCAATGGCAGGCGACTCTGGTGCCTTCTTTGGAATATTGCATTAGATGCATCCCGATTCAAACTCAAATGCCAGGCCTCAGCCGTGACACGCTCCGCCTCTGCATTAATCTAAGCCCTCAAGGCAGCAGTCTGGATGTTTTTAGCTGTGATATCCTCTTGTGCCTTGGTTATCTCATCTCGAACCTTTGCAATCTCTGCATTGCGTTCCGCCTGATTCACCGCAGTAACCTCTGTCGCTAGCAGAGTTGTCAAAGTGCCCAAGAGATCTGACAAAACTTGATCCGGCGGCCTAATTGGGCCGCCAGCACTAGCTGTCGCAGTAGCCGTTGAGCCAGATGTCATAGCCGCAGCTGTTTACGAGTTGAGAGCCGGCCCTGTGCCAGCCATAAAAATTGCAGCCCTGTATGGCGGCTCAGAGGGGTCCAGAATACTGTTGCCATCGGAATAGCCCCCAAGCTCGCCATCTTGAAGCTGGTAGATCGACTCCGTCTCTCCAGTCGAGGACTCATCACCTGAGTAGATGAGAGTCTCTCCTCCAGATGCAGAATCCTCCGCGAGATCCATGCCATGCGCGAAACCAACGAAAACATGCTTCCAGCCCGGTTGAACCCGGGCGGGTTGCGTGCGCTGAGCCGACTCGATGAGGTCGTTGGAGGTGTCCGGCTCAGGCTCAGATCCGCCGATCTTTCCGATGAAGACATGAATTCCGCCAAAAGGGGACCCGGTACCCGTACTCGATTGAGTCGACCTCAGGACCCCAGCCGGCGTTGTCGATGTAGAGCTTGCCGCGACGACTCTTGGTCATCCTGCCAACGGCGTATCCCTCGATCCCTGGGAAAGAACCCTTCAAGAACTCGAAACCACCATGCGCTGGCCCCACGGTGGGCGCCAACTGTCGTGTTTTTGTCACGGCAGATGCCCTTGTGAAAGGACTTAGGTGTGGAGCCATCGCTATGGTGATGAACTTGAAGGGGTTGAGCGGGACGAGACACAAGGTTTACCCAGGTTCGGCCCCTCACAGTGGAGGTAAAATCCTACTCCTGCTCTCGTTGATTATTGCTTGAGTATCGATTACAAGGGAGCGGAATCGCTTAACCTAGCTATCGATTGATTGTCACCTGAGTTTACCCGCCGCAGGGTCTCGCCTTTATATACATAGGTCCAGGCCCTGGGCTTACAAGAGTCCAGGTCGAGTCATACTTCGTGACCGACTCTGGTTCTAAGTCACCCTGCCTTATTAGGCAAGTCACTATTAGGCGGCTTACACAGCCGGGTCTCGTGCCATCTTTCGGGCTTGGTCCCCGTCCGGTTCACACGTAAGTCGCCCTCCAGGTTCCATGTCTTGGCTTCCGAGGCCTGTCTAAGGCTTCCTTTATGAGTCGCCAACAGCCTAACCCGGCCCAACTAGGGCGGGTCTCATCGTGGGGTTATATCCCCAACAGATCCTATCTCAGATTTCATGGCCTCAAGCCATTTATCGGAATCTGGGCTCATCATAGCTTCTTCGTAGTTCATAGGTTCGCCCTGGTCTAATAACATGACTTCCAGGACAGGATTACCATACCACTCTAGTGTGGAACGTGTTCTGGTCGACCTACGAAGTTCAGTAGTAACTTGATCTAAAGTTTCATGATCATCATCATTAGCTTCCATGGTGTACTACTTTCCAATTTGAGAGAAGGTACAACTACCTCATCAAGTTCTACTTTCCTCCCACTCACTTCTTTCGAGACAAACTCCTTCTCTAGAAAGGACCCATTCTTGGCAACAAAGATCTTGCCTTCGGATCTGTGGTAGAAGGTATACCCAATGGTCTCTTTAGGGTATCCTATGAAGACGCACTTCTTAGATTTGGGTTCGAGCTTATCAAGCTGAAGCTGTTTGACATAAGCATCGCATCCCCAAACTTTAAGAAACGACAGCTTAGGTTTCTTGCCAAAATACAGTTCATATGGTGTCGTCTCAACGGATTTAGACGGTGCCCTATTTAATGTGAATGCGGCTGACTCTAATGCATATCCCCAAAACGATAGTGGTAAATCAGTAAGAGACATCATAGAACGCACCATATCTAATAAAGTACGGTTATGACGTTCGGACACACCATTACGTTGTGGTGTTCCAGGTGGCGTGAGTTGTGAAACAATTCCACATTGTTTTAAATGAAGGCCAAACTCGTAACTCAAATATTCACCTCCATGATCAGATCATAGAAACTTTATTTTCTTGTTACGATGATTCTCTACTTCACTCTGAAATTCTTTGAACTTTTCAAATGTTTTAGACTTGTGTTTCATCAAATAGATATACCCATACCTACTCAAATCATCTGTAAAGGTTAGAAAATAACGATACCCGCCGCGTGCCTCAACGCTCATCAGACCGCATACATCGGTACATATTATTTCCAATAAGTCATTAGCTCGCTCCATTGTTCCGGAGAATAGAGTTTTAGTCATCTTGCCCATGAGGCATGGTTCGCAAGTATCAAATGATTCATAATCAAGTGATTCCAAAAGTCCATCTGCATGGAGTTTCTTCATGCGCTTTACACCAATATGACCTAAACGGTAGTGCCACAAGTATGTTGCACTATCATTATCAACTTTGCATCTTTTGGCATCAATATTATGAATATGTGTATCACTACGATCGAGATTCAACAAGAACAGACCATTCATCAAAGGTGTGGGACCATAAAAGATATTATTCATATAAATAGAACAACCATTATTCTCTGACTTAAATGAATAATCATCTCGCAATAAACAAGATCTAGATATAATGTTCATGCTCAACGATGGCACCAAATAACAATTATTGAGGTTTAAAACTAATCCCGAAGGTAGATGTAGAGGTAGCGTGCCGACGGCGATCACATCGACCTTGGAACCATTCCTGACGCGCATCGTCATCTCGTCCTTAGCCAATCTTCGTTTATTTCGCAGCTCCTGTTTCGAGTTACAAATATGAGCAACCGAGCCAGTATCAAATACCCAGGCGCTACTACGAGCATTAGTAAGGAACACATCAATAATATGTATATCAAATATACCTTTGTTCACTTTGCCATCCTTCTTATCCGCCAAATACTTGGGGCAGTTCCGCTTCCAGTGACCATTTCCCTTGCAGTAGAAGCACTCAATTTCAGGCTTGGGTCCAACTTTGGGCTTCTTCATGGGAGTAGCAACTTGCTTGCCATTCTTCTTGAAGTTCCATTTCTTTCCCTTGCCCTTTTTCTTGAAACTAGTGGTCTTGTTGACCATCAACACTTGATGCTCCTTCTTGATTTCTACCTCCGCTGATTTCAGCATCGCGAAGAGCTCCGGAATCGTTTTCGTCATCCCTTGCATATTATAGTTCATCACGAAGCCCTTATAGCTTGGTGGCAGTGATTGAAGAACTCTGTCAATAACACACTCATCTGGGAGCTCAATTCCCAGCTGAGTCAAGTGGTTATGATACCCATGCATTTTGAGTATGTGTTCACTGACAAAACTGTTCTCCTCCATCTTGCAGCTATATAACTTGTTAGAGACTTCATATCTCTCAACCCGGGCATTAGCTTGAAATATCAACTTCAGCTTTTGGAACATCTCATATGCTCCGTGGCGTTCAAAACGTTTTTGAAGTCCCGGTTCTAAGCCGTAAAGCATGGCACACTAAACTATTGAGTAGTCATCATTTCGCGTTTGCCAGGCATTCATAGCGTCCAGATTAGTGGGAGCGGGTGGGTCTCCTAGCGGTGCATCAAGGACATAATTCTTCTGTGCAGCAATGAGGATAATCCTCAAGTTATGGACCCAGTCCGTGTAGTTGCTACCATCATCTTTCAACTTAGCTTTCTCTAGGAACTCATTAAAATTCAGGGGAACGGTAGCTCGGGCCATTGATATACAACATAGATATGCAAAACTATTAAGACTAAGTTCATGATAAATTAAGTTCAATTAATCAAATTACTAATGAAATCCCACTTAAATTAACATCCCTCAAGTTATCTAAGTGATACGTGATCCAAATCAACTAACCCATGTCCGATCATCACGTAAGATGGGGTAGTCATCAATGGTGAACATCTCTATGTTGATCATATCTACTATATGACTCATGTTCGACCTTTCGGTCTCCAGTGTTCCGTGACCATGTCTGTACATGCTAGACTCATCAAGTTTAACCCAAGTATTCAGCGTGTGTAAATCTGGCTTACACCCGTTGTATGTGAACATAGAGTCTATCACACCCGATCATCACGAGGTGCTTCGAAACGACGAACTTTAGCAACGGTGCATACTCGGGGAGAACTCTTTTTATCTTGAAATTTAGTGAAGGGATCATCTTATAATGTTACCGTCGTTCTAAGCAAAATAAGATGCATAAAGGATATACATCACATGCAATCAAAATATGTGACATGATATGGCGATCATCATCATGTGCTTTTGATCTCCATCTCCAAAGCATCGTCATGATCTCCATCGTCACCGGCTCGACACCTTGATCTCCATCATTGCGTCGGGGTCGTCTCACCAACTATTGCTTCTACAACTATTGCTAACGCATAGCGATAAAGTAAAGCAATTACATGGCGCTTGCATTTCATACAATAATTAAGAGACAACCCTAAGGCTCCTGCTGGTTGTCGATATTACAAAACATGATCATCTCATACAATAACATATATCACATCACGTCATGACCATATCACATCACAATATGCCCTGCAGAAACAAGTTAGACGTCCTCTACTTTGTTGTTGCAAGTTTTACGTGGCTGCTACGGGCTTCTAGCAAGAACCGTTCTTACCTATGCAAAAACCACAACTGTGATATCAAGTTTGTTGTTTCAACCTTCTTCAAGGACCGGTCGTAGTCAAGTTTGATTCAACTAAAGTAGGAGAAACAGACACCTGCCAGCCACCTTTATGCAAAACTAGTTGCATGTCAGTCGGTGGAACCGGTCTCATGTACGTGGACATGTAAGGTTGGTCCGGGTCACTTCATCCCACAATGCCGCTGAATCAAAATTAGACGTTGGTGGTAAGCAGTATGAACATCACCGCCCACAACTTCTTTGTGTTCTACTCATGCATATCATCTACGCATAGACCTGGCTCATGATGCCACTGTTGGGAAATGTTGCATGGAAAACAAAAAAAATTCTACGCACACGTAAGATCTATCCATGAAGATGCATAGCAACGAGAGGGGAGAGTGTGTCTACGTACCCTCATAGATCGTAAAGCGGAAGCGTTTATTAACGAGGTTGATGTAGTCGGACACCTTCGCAATCCAACTGATCAAGTACCGAACGTACGGCACCTCCGCGTTCAGCACACGTTCAGCTCGATGACGTCCTCGCCTTCTTGATCCAGCAAGACAGGCGAAGTAGTAGATGAGTTCTGGCAGCACGACGGCGTGGTGACAGTGATGGTGAACTCGTTCCCGCAGGGCTTCGTCGTGCACTGCGGAAAACTGGACGGAGGACTAAACTGTGGAGAGGGGCGCCGCACACGGCTAAGAGATTGTCGTGGGTGTGTAGCGCCCCCTCCCTCTCATATATATATAGGTAGGGGGAGGGGAGGTAGCCAGGGGGCGCCCCAAGAGAGGCCGTCGGCCCCCTTGGGCTCCTGCCCTATGGCGCACCCCCCCCCCCCCCCCTTCCTTATTTGCTCGGGGGGGAAGGAAAGGGGAGGAGAGGAAGGCAGGGGGAGGCTGACTCCCCCCTTCCTTTTCTCCCCAAGGGCTGCGGCCATAGGAGGGGCGCGCCAGCCCCTTGTGGGCTGGTGTGCTCCCCTCTATTGGCCCATATGGCCCATTAACCTCCTGGGGCTTCCCGGAACCCCTTCCGGTGATCTGATGGTTACCCAGTACATCCCAAAACATTTCCGGTGTCCAAATAGCATCGTCCTATATATCAATATTTACCTCCGGACCATTCCGGAGCTCCTCGTCATGTCCGTGATCTCATCCAGGACTTCGAACAACATTCGGTAACCAAATCACATAACTCATATAATACTATATCGTCAACGAACGTTAAGCGTGCGGACCCTACGGGTTCGAGAATGATGTAGACATGACCGAGACACCTCTTCGGTTAATAACCAATAGCGGAACCTGGATGCCCATATTGGTTCCTACATATTCTACGAAGATCTTTATCGGTCAAACCGTTATGACAACATACGCAATTCCCTTTGTCTGTTGGTATGTTACTTGTCCGAGATTCGATCGTCGGTATCTTCATACCTAGTTCAATCTCGTTACTGGCAAGTCTCTTTACTCGTTCTGTAATACATCATCTCGTAACTAACTCCTTAGTCACTTTGCTTGCAAGCTTCTTATGATGTGTATTACCGATAGGGCCTAGAGAGACCTCTCCGATACACGGAGTGACAAATCCCAATCCCGATCCATGCCAACTCAACAGACACCTTCGGAGATACCTGTAGAGCATCTTTATAATCACCCATTTACGTTGTGACGTTTGATAGCACACAAGGCATTCCTCCGGTATCCGGGAGTTGCATGATCTCATGGTCGAAGGAACATGTATTTGACATTAAGAAAGTAGTAGCAATAAACTGAACGATCATATGCAAAGCTAACGGATGGGTCTTGTCCTTCACATCATTCTCCTAATGATGTGATCCCGTTATCAAATGACAACTCATGTCTATGGTTAGGAAACCTTAACCATCTTTTGATCAATGAGCTAGTCTAGTAGATGCTCACTAGGGACACGTTATTTCTTTATGTATCCACACATGTATTTAAGTTTCCGGTCAATACAATTCTAGCATGAATAATAAACCTTTATCATGAATAAGGAAATATAAAAATAACAACTTTATTATTGCCTCTAGGGCATATTTCCATCAGGGACACCGTTGCATGTCGCTGCTAAACATAAGCAGGATGCAAGCATGAAGATTTTGTTGGATCACCATTCAGATGTAAGTTCCATTCCACGTCTCTTTACTATCTAAAATTACATTCCATTACAGTTTTCTCACTATTATATTTGATAACCTTTGGCTGTCACCTTTCTCCATTTCCTGGTTAGTTGAATCTCGACGATAAATTAGTTAGTATTCTGTTTATCTCTGAAATCTCGAGAAGTATACACAGTTGTGAACATTTGAAATTAGATTATGTTCACCTTTTACTCATTAATTGTTTTCAGGATCATGTCCTGTCATTGAACATATAAAGCCTGCTATGCTACCCGCTCACCTGGGGCACTTGCGATCGCTATTGCCGCTGGATCATTCGATGGAATTACTGTCGTGCTACTGTCGCATTGTTTTGGCTATTGGCACAAGGTCAGCCGTTGGTTTATTTTCACGTCAATAGTTGCTTCAACAGTAGCCGACGAGTGGGGCTCCTTGCCTGTAGGGTCCAGGGAATCAGCTAGTTTCCCCCGTCGGTGAGGTGCGCGCTCTCCCTGCTGCTGGTGTTCTGCTGTCGTGGGAGGATAGGAACGAGAGAGATTGAATAAATATTCACGATGAAAATCCACAACCCTACCGCCGCCTCTCCTCTTCATCCTCTCTCTCCCGCGCCGCCGCTGCCTCTCCTCCTCCTCATCCTCCTCCTCCCCACTCTAGCCCCTCAAGGTCATCACTCGCGGTGGTTCCAGATCCAGCGCTGGTCGTCCCCATGGGTGAGGAGGAGAGGCGTGGTCTTCAAGGTTGGTGGAGGTGCAGAGGAGACCGGCAGCGAGCCGGGAACTAGGGAGAGGCCAGCGTCGGGGGGAAGAAGCAGCCAGGCCAGCGGCCCCGTCGCGGTGGTTTGGAGTGAGAGGGAGGAGGTCGGCCACGAGAGCAGGAGCAGTCCGGTCCTACTTCTCCATGGAGGACGTCGTGCAGCGGCACGGCTGCTCGTCCTCTTCCGCCTCTTCTTCTTTGAGCGTACATCACAACTTAGCTTCTGGTATGCAATCATCCTTCTCTTCTTCCAGATTTTTCTCCCCCTTTCTTCCAATCCCCTGCTCCCAGAGCTTCTCATCTTTGTTTGTGCAGGTTTTCTTTCTCTGTGCCTACAAAGTGTTTGATGAAAATCCAAAAAGGTTGAGAGGGCAGTATTATCTACGTAAGTCATGTGATTTATTTTTTCTATAATTTAGTTCCAGTAAAATAACGAGTTGAGTAGTCCAACTAGCCTTTTGCAATTTAGGTATTGAAGGAGATCATGATGTTTTTATTTATATTTGCCTCATGGATTCTTATTTATATTTAGGGCATGACTTTATTGTACAACAATCACAGTGGAGAATATCATCTCATTTCTTTTGGAGGATTTGGTTTAGTAGACTATTACGCTTGGAATGAGTTAGCAAGTACAAAAACAAAAATCTGAAGGTCCTACCCAATTAGGCCGAGTTAAATGCTTTCCAAACGCAAAATATCTCATGAAAAAAGCAAATATGTAATCATTCTTGTTAGGTCAGATTATTCAGAGTGGGTTACCTCTAAATCATAGGACGGGTAGTCATTATTTACTTTTGTATGGAAATCCATTTGCCTATCATTATGTTAGTTACTGCTAAATCAGAAGACGATTGTTCATTATATACTTATTTAAATGGAAACCATTTGTAGGCTATTATGCGTAGGCATAAAGTTTGATCTTGGATGTTGGCAAAGCCTTACTCTGTTGTTTTCCCATTTATTACATTTTAACGTGCTTGCCTTTATTGGACTAGATGTTGTACTACAATGTACAGGGATGTGAGGAATTGAGTTTGAACTACATGTTTTCTTTCCAGGTACACAAGAGGCTGATGAGTTTCCAATTCATTGTTGTTCCTAATGATATGAAAGTGCAGCCGTGGTTTTTGCTCCCAGCTGATGCGTCCTACCCTTTTTGTAGCGAGCATCAACCTTTAATGTTGCTACTGTCCCTTTTTGAGAACCAAAGAAATACTGCCTTCAGCTCAAATATGTGTTTACTAAATGCATGCCATTTTGTTCATTGGTCTGTGATGCTTTGGATTGCATCACCTACAGAGGTAGGTTTGATCACCTCATGGAATATTCTATTTTTGCTTCATTTGCAATCACATACTATTTTTTTTTTTTGTTTTTCCTGATTCACTTCTCTCGGCATATTTTTTTTATGGGCCCCTTTTTATGGCCAGCTTGGCCATGTGCTCTGGAAGGAGTCATTCAACTCACAAAGTACAAAGAATAGAGACTAGACTGCTTTATCTTTCATGCAATAGTTTAGGTTTATTGTTCTTAGTTTTCCTGTAGTGGTTAATTTGATTATCTACTTTCCAAGAAATAGCAGTCATTCCTCTGTAGGTTGGAGGTTCCGAGCATTCAGGTTGCAGGATTCGAGGTGTGGTCATTGAGGTGGGGCAGCAAAGATAATTAGCAGTCTGTATGCTAATGAGGAGAACATCCCTCTATTAATTTTGGATTTTGGGTTCTGTTTAGTGAAAATTTAAAAATGGTGGGCCTGGTAAAACACCACAGTTTGCCTTGTGAATCAATAGGGACTTGACAAACAAAATATGCATCACTCTCCATTTAATGGCCTAAAAACACTGGCATGTTTGGATGGAATTTTCATCTGTATGTATCAGCCATGGGATATTCCAAGAAAAGGGTGACTATGCATCAGTTGTACAATCATATGTCCATGTGCTTCTTGTTTGAATCGTATAAAATCTAGAGCTACCTTGCAAAACTGTTCTGATTGCTATGGGTTAAAATCTAGAGTTACCATATAATACTGCTTTAAAATAGCTTTGGCTCTTCACACGTGGGAGTAATAGGACAGTTTGATTCCTAATTTTCTTTTCTCTCTATATATACATGGTTTTTAAATTCTATTTGTTTGCTACTGAAGCTTATGTTTTCCTTTTTCAGAATTGAGTGTGTATGAACAATGCAACAAAGGTTATGTTAATTCCTAGAGCCTAATATGTTCTTTCGTCTCCTGGAGATTACTTCAAATGGCTGTGTGAGGTAATAGAGCTAATACCTTTTGTTTCTTCATTGCTATAAACTGTGTTACTTCTGATTTCAAAACTGAGAGTGATAAAATATATGCATTAATCTCTGTTGGTATTTTCCATACGACCAACATTAATCTATGTTGATGTGCTCTATGCCAATTCATTGCCAATCGTATAAAATCTAGATCTAACTTGGAAAACTATTCTCATTACTGTGTGTGTGGTTGCACATCTTTGCCGTTCCAGCTGCTCTGTTTTTACTTTGAAAGCCGAGTTGAGCAGCGGATCGCACGAAACAAAAATCAAACCACTTAAAAATATGGTTGCAGGTTGTATCCATGCCAAGATAGCACCTTGTATGCATAAGATGGACCATATTTTGAATATGCGAACAATCAGTTTATTTAGTTTTCTTGCTGTCAGAATAAGACCATGAAACCAACTTCCATCAAACACATATCTGTAGCATCTATACTACGCACGTTTGCCACTCTGACCATTGCGACTCAAATGGACAGGTTCCATAAATAATTGACAGACCTCATGTACTGGTGGTTAGTAAACCAATTACTAAGATTGACAGATAATTGAACATCTTCAACATCTATCTCTTGTTTGTGTGTATGTGTCTCTTATGCCTCATATCATTGATGAGAAAATATTTTGAATTCGCCCTTTGACGTCCCCTTTCAGTTTATCATAGCATCATTGTAGTTTAGTTTCAAATGAAATAAATTGGCATTTCCTTGTGAACATGTGTTTCTGTTCTGTTTTTTAGTTTGTCCTGCAGCTGTTGATTACATATGGTGATACTGGTGCAAAGGGTGCCCTAAAAGATGATCATGTTCTTGCATCAGCGAAATGTCAGGTGTAGTGTTTTTTTTCTTTTCTTTTTTCTTTATCTGATTAGCAAGTTCTCTCATCTAACAAAACAAGAACAACAATAAAGCAAGTAAACTGTTTTGTTTACTAAAATGTCTTCTATCGAGGCATATTAGGACTGAAGTACAATTTATGATTTACCTTAATTTCAGCTTTTTTTCCGGCCTTAGCAGAACTTCTACCTTCTTTAGCAAATGATGGTCACCGAGTTCTTATGTTCAGCCAGTGCACCACAATGTTTGATATCATTGACTCATCCATATCGAATGTGTAGTAGGATGGCTAGAATTTTACCCAAGAAGCTTAAAAGACAGTGAGCAAGTACAGGTATGTTACCATAGAACACGTAGATTGATCCAATGTTGCCATCCATCAAAGTTTGTATTAGGCAGATAGTCTCTTTGAGCAGCTAATTACAGCATTGTAAATTGATGTTTGGTTCAGCATTCTTTTGAGTTTTCATGAGATACTCTGTTAGGAATAGCAGGTAATAGAGGTTGGAATTTGGAACTGATCTCCTTGCTAGCACAATCAACAAATATAATAAATGGCTCCCATGCTTGTTCGTGAATCTTCTATGTACAATACGCACCTGTACCAATTTCCCCTGCTACATTTGAGATTATTTTTTTATGCGTGTGGCTCATGTTGGTGCACTTTTTCGTGAATGAAACAGGTTTCCACGAAATACCCAACAAATGCACTCGTCCATCGTCCTGCTCTCATTAGCTATATCGTTTCGATGAAGGTATATATTTGCCGCCTATTGATATTTCAATCCACTTTTAACACACATTTTGCATTATCTGTTCTGTTCTGGGAGCTCAAGCGAAGGGTTAGTTATGTTTCAGTGCTTGTTTCTCCTTATGCTGTTGATCTGAAGTATTCCTTGTTATGTCGCTTCAGATTAAGAACCCTGCACAGCTAGATGCTACTCTGTCATTTCTTACTAATACAGTTTTAAGAAGCCTGTGGTGCAGGTATGTTTTCGTAATCAGAATTTGGTTATCAGGTTGTATGCTTCTGCAAATTATAAGTCATGTATGCACATTCACTGACTGTACACTAAAAATTTCTAACACTGATTTGATAATGTGGTTGTTTGGATCTTCTCATGGGAAATTTTAAAAGCTATTCAGTAAATTAAAATGAGCATTTGCTTTATTCTCCTAATCTGGAGCTTTTATGAGCTTTCCAGTGATCAGTTGGGATCATTTTCCCAATAGCACCCAGTTAGATCTTGTTTGGGGTGACCTCTCCTGACCTCCTCCCAGGTTCCCTGTCTGGAGCGGGAGGGGCGGAAGCCGGCGAGGCCAACCTCCCCTTCACACGCAGGTGCTCCCCCTCTCCCCTCCGTGCCCTCTCTCTCTTCTCTGACCCTCTCGATGGCCAGAGGTTTGGTTTTGGTTTTGCTCCTACTCTACATTCACTGCTGTTACCTGCACTTTGCCACTCATGGACGCTTTTTGTTTATTTTTTATGCATGTGTGCTGTCGGTGACAGGAGAGCAAGTCCCTCAAGTTCATGAGGAATCCACTCTCAACTTGTTAACACAGGGGTAAGCCACCGAGTCATACATACATCTCAACATGTGAACATTTTTTTTAACCAATCTTGTTGGATGCATACACAATTGCAATTTAGGATAGAAAACAGATTGTATTTTGTGATATACAGTGCTTGGTCGCAGGTCTGTACTTGTCTCATGTGCGGTCATTGCGGTCTCATCAATTGATCTAAAACCAACCTCTATACGTGCATATCTTTGACTTGAGAGAATGCACATAGCCACTTAAGCACCATTGCTGAGAACATAATACTTTTTTGATGATTGTCTTGTTCGTGTGCTTGTCTGAGAAAAGCGCAGAGGTTACAGAGGTATTGAAATATGATGCTTATATGAAATGTTTGGGGGTTTATAGTTAGCACTGCTGGTTTAGGATTTGCATAATTGGGATTTTTAGCTAATTGATCTGCTGTTTGGTAGAGGGGAGAGCCGCCTGAGAGTACAAATAATATTATGCTTATACTTGTGATATGATGCTTTTTGGATGATGTTAGTAACAAGAGTGTGCTCTTCATACGCGAGGTGTGCGTCGCCTGCTCGTTAATCGTGGTCTAGGTAAAACGAGCACCAGGCCCAGGTCAACCCCGCAGCCGCCTCCTTCTTCTCGCGCTTCCTCCGCACCTCGCCCCGCACCGCCCATCTCCGCCTCCTCTCTCACGTCTTCCCTGCCGCCATGGCGAGCGTCCTGGTGGTGGCTCGATCGATGAGGCCGACGGCGAGCGCCGGTGAGCGACGGGGCGGCCACCACCTCTCCTCACCTTCTCCCAAGTTCCCGATCTGGAGCGGGAGGGACGGACGCCGGCGAGGCCAGCCTTCCCTTCACACACAGGTACTCCCCCTCTCCCCTCTGTGCACTCTCTCTCTCTTCCCCGACCTCTTTCTCTTCCCCATAGGACGGCGTCTCCCCGCGTTCTCGATCTGGCGATTCTGGATCGGGCGCAGGTCGCCGCCATAAGAGAGCATGGCTGGAGTGGTCTTCATGCTTGGTGTGGAGGAGCAGGGGAGGATGAGTAGGACGGGCATGGGGAAGGAGCAGCCAGGCCGGAGCTCCGGCGTCACTCGCGTCATGGTGGAATGGAGCTGGCCATCACTATGGGCTGCTGCACGCCGGTCGTCATTCCCCAATCTCGGTTGCACATCTTTGGCTTCACCATCTTCCTCCCCTGATTTTTTCTACCTCTTGTTCCCCCTGGTTACATGCTGGCACAGACCGCCACCATCACATCGCCACTGGCAGGAACATGTACGCCGATTTATTTGTTGTGGCTAAGTGCAATCTCCAACCATCCTACCATTCTCCCCTTTAGCCCTGTTGATATGTGAATTAGGTTTCTAGCTGGTGATGCCTCCTTATGTTATGTTGCAGTAAAACTATGCTATAGATTTGAAAATTTGATAATCAAGTATTACCTTTGTTTCAACAGAAAATAAATGGTCGGATTTAATTTGTTGAGCAATATTCCGCCGGCATTTCTTCAGAGCTAAAACTGAACCATAATTCCAGGTTTAGGGGCGCAACAATTCAGTTTAGCCATCCATTATCCGGCTGTTTTACATAGCGAGCTGCAGCCAATGCGAGGCCTTTACCTTCGGGAACTACTTGTTATTGTGTGCCTTGACTAAACTGAACTAGATCACTTGTATATCTCTGAACTAAAATACACCCAAGTTCCTATTTCTGCTAGAACTGAATATATATGGTTGCCTTGTGATTTTCTTCTTTTATGGTGTGTGCAATCGCCAATCAATATCTTTTTTGCATTTCACAACTATATCTCTTCTGCTCAATTTTTATGCTACATTTCACCTCTACAGTCAACATGAACAGAACTGATCCAAAGGAATTGTACTACATACAAGGTGTCTCTGGACATCATTTTAAAGATAGTGTTGCCTTGTGAGAGCAACATTCTTTTTGTTTCATGGTTCAATAGAGGTCTCATAGTGAACTACAACACTAGGTTGCAGTATAATGTCAGCTAATTGCAACATCCTGAGTTACTTTAGAAGTTTTCATCTGGAAACTTGATTTTCTTTTGACATTCATTGCACATGTATTCTGATTTGTGCACAAGGAAGTTCACAAATTTGTGTCCATCTTTTTCGTAGTAATCATATGGCTTGCATATTTTATCATACTGATCATACTCACGAAGATCAGACTGATAATATTTGGTAGAGAAGATCAGAAGAAACATTTATATCATATTTTTGTATGTTTTTTCTGTAGAAACGGTACCATGGGTTGATTGTGTTGGATCCCATTACTATATGATGTATTTGACTGCTATTCCTAAGAACTGCTCCTGGACACAGTGCTATATGTTGACATGTCTTACATTTTATTGTGTCGCCTATCTGTATAGTTACTCGGATCTTACATTTTTGTATTTTTGTCGATGCAGGTGTGTTCTTCCTACTATAAAGCAACATGAATTTCTTTAAATTAAATTGTGCATATTGTGGAAAATAAATCTTGTGTGTCTATAGTCATGTTCATGTATGTTCTGAACTGAGACAAATATTCTTCATTGTCTGTGCTTTTTCCTCCTGTTAATGATGATAGTGCAGCTCTCCATCTTATTAATTCCTTACCCATTCACTTGAAATATTGCCTAAATATTATTATTTTTGTAGTTGGTTTAGCAGCCTGACTTAGATCTTCTACATTGCCCATAGAGAATCTTCAAAAGTGTAGTCATATATGTCACTTGATAAATTCCAGGACATTAATCTATAATGCTCCTATGCGTTTCAGCTGTCAACAATCCATGGTGAAATAAACAGGAGAATACATGCTTGCAGAAGTTGTCAAGAGGCTTCATTTAACCATCAAAGACCATGAGACCTACCAATCCAGTGATAGAGATGGACACAATCTCTCCTTGTGGAAGAACAATGTATCAATTGCCAACAAAACCAAACATTTCATCCTATCTTACCATGTAGTACTAACTTAACTGCAATGTATCACTTGTGTCAAAAACTATTTGAATCGCGTATTTGGCTATCTATGATATCAAACCTTTGTGTTCTTTCAATATCATATACACTCGAAAGCAAGGCCAATATATGATAAAAACCCACAGTGCACTCCTAAGTTCATCAAAATAATTGCTTTCAGTTCATAGTTTAAATTGGGCTTTCGCCTTTCCTACACAACAAACAATCCAAAATATTTCTATATTGATTCATAGCACTTGATAAACAAGTATACATCAAAACCGTATGCTAAAAAAAGGCAAATGAATCTCTTTTAGTTCTTGGTTCAAGTTTGTCTTGCGCGCCAAATGGCGCGACAGGTCATCTAGTAGTGTTAAGAGATGCTGAAAAGCTAGCTGTTTTGCAGCAAGTAGAGAGTCATGGGTTCTTTATGTGAATCACCTGCTTCTGGTGTACCAATAATTTCACCATCTAAGCTTGAAAATGATAGCATTTAGCACCTTCGGAAGATAAACCTCCACTAAATTAGCATTTCCATTGAAGTTTTCTGTCTCCACCTTTATTATCCTTTAGTATGTCAGATTTTCATGATCCAAGTTTGTACGTGCTAAACCGCTGATCTTCTGACACACCTCGGAAAGAAGTTCTATTGATCCTTACTACTATTCCAAATCCCTCGGAAAGAAAAACTGCTATACTGAATAAACTATCTGCTCTACTATTTTTCTTTTTAGTCTTGCTTCCGTTCATGTATTTTATAGTACCGAGTATCTACAATAGTAATATTACAAATGAATATGTAGTAGTACTTGCATTTTTGCATAGTAAGTTAGGCATGCTATATTATATGGCGAATGCCAGTGATATTTACATATGTCGTTGCAGTATAAGGTGGTACACTAGGACACCTCGCTGTTATTGTGTGCAGAATCTTGTGTTCCCCTCTACCCATTTTTTTGCTCATCCCGATATGCATCTACAAAAGTTTTGTACAGTGAAGATATCACTGATTTTCCAAGACTCCAAAGTCTTGTTGTTATTTTTGGCCACTTCTGAACTTGAACTTTGATCGACAGATAATTATGACTCTTCGAAGTCGGAAAAATTGTCAATTTATTTTGGGGTCGATGTTATTGTGGCATCAATACGGCTTCATTCCACTTGATCTGGCATGACACAAGTCAATAACTCCTTGCTTTGATTTCTTCATCATGAATGCCTATACGCATTCTTTAAAACCTTTATTGCTCGTGTTGAGTGAATAAGAACTGCAGTAGTTTCGCAATGTCGACCTCACTTGATATCCTTTTGTTTTATTATGAGAAGATCAAGAGCTTTGATATGAAGTGCAGAATATATTTGCAAACATGTAGTAATTTTATATAAAGTATTCCTAATTTATATAACTTTTGTTCAAGTCCTATCTAGATCAAAATCATAACCTTGCATTTCATTTTTGACATAATCTATATATAAGGTCTTGGATAAGATAGAAGACCTCTAGGCTTAGGAACATTTTGGAATAGTTGGTCAATGCCAAGGTATATGATTGGTCTATATCTACTTCTATCTGTATGCATTTTTGTTCATCTTCAAAATATTTCCTACATGTCTCATCTGTACACACGTGTGAGCTTGTTCTTGTTATGGAGTTGAGTTACTGAAATGGTTGGTGATGTTTAGTTAGTAGCCACTCTATGTTGTTGAATTTGAGATTTTTCCAGTGATGTATTAATCTTCATACGATCAGATTTCAGTGTTTTTTTCTGGTGACTGTTAGACAGAGACATGAATTCCGGGACTACTACTTTTCTTCATTTTATGAAATCCTCAATAATTCCTACCTTTCTTGGAAGTGCAGGTACATACTACTATTAATTAACTCCATGTTCAATGTTTTGGGACAAGTGGCATGCACTATCACGTCTGTATGATATGGCCGAGTTCAGATGAAATAGTTTTCATGTTTGGATATATCTTAGTAAATTATGGGTTTGATCTCCAAATGTGCTTGAACATAATCAAGTCAAGGAAGAGGCTTGGTTTTATTTGAGCAAAAAGGTTGTATAGATACTATCTAACTGGTGTGGATGCTTTTTGCCTGAAAAGATGGAAAGGAAGCTGTTTTCTCTTGTGTTCTTTTCCTGTTTGATACTTTCACACGTCTTCCTGCCCGGTAATTTTGAAACCATGAAAAGTGCTGCATTTCCTTGGGGACCTTAGTTTTAGCTCTGTCCTTGCTCATATTACATATAAAAAGGATTGTGTGCATTGAAATGTTATGCAAAATACATTGCTATTGAAAGAAAGCTTTGTTAGGAGCCTATCTAATTTTTCTTTATATAAAACAAAAGTTCTTATCATACGTGTTTACTCAAGCATAAAGCTACTGAAAATGCAAATATTTTCATGGAGCACATGGCTTCAAATGGGTCTCTGCGCCATTTGGCGCAACCGGTCATCTAGTTTTAATCATGTTCTTCGTGGCTAAAGTTACATGCGTGGGAATTCTGCATTCCCCCTACGAATCGTCCGACAGAAACTATTTTTGAGTGGGGTTGGACTTGATCTCTTTCAACACCATGCAATAAGTACATAAGCGGGCTGCCTCCTCCCCAAGAAAAGTCTAGGGTTCTCTTGCCTCCCGCTGGCACCGCCGTCGGTCCGCCTCGTCTCCGGTGGCCTTAGGGCCATGGCGGCATGGTGGATCTCAGCCCTTGCCGGCGGGAGGGCTCTGTTTTAAGTTGTTTCTTCGTGTTTTGTTAGGGTTTGTATCCTACTCAGGAAGACGAGACGGCGGCGGCTCCCTGAAGATGGAATAAGATTCTCCCCGCCTAGCCCCCGTTTCAATGGTGTGTCTAGCATCATTGGTGGGCGTGTGGAGGTGTGTCTCCGGCGGATCTGTTCTTGGTGGATTTGCTCGGATCTGGTCGTAGTTCGTCTACGTTCATGTGTTTTCAGGTTGGATCATTCCGTTCTATGTTACTCTTCATCGGCGGCGGTTGCTGTTCTGTCGCGTTGGTCCTATGGGGCCTTAGCACGACGACTTCCCGACTGTCTACTACAACAAGCTTTGCCTGGCTCCGGCGAGGGAGGGGCAATGACGGCGGCGCGCCTTCGGCTCGCTTCAGTGCTTGTAGTCGTCGCTAGGTGGTCTACGGATCTGGATATAATTTTTATTATTTCTGGTGTTCGTTGTACTGTCATGATTGAAGATGAATAGATCCGAAGTTTTCTCGCAAAAAAAACACCATGCAATAAGTGTAAAGAGTCCATCTTCAATCTGCACTCATCCCATTAATGACTCTCAGACAGTTAGATGCAACGCATGGCAGAAAACCTTAAGGTCAAATCACTTCAATTTGAAAAATTCTAAAAGCAGTCATATAAATTCACCAATCATATGTACAGCCCAAAAACAATATTTCGGCCTATTACTTTGAAGAAGTCATATTATCTTCTCACATAATTGCTTTGATTATTTTAAATATCCAATTTAAGATCTAAAAATGAATATTTGGGAAAGTCACTTTATTTCCTCTCAATTTAATATTCTAAAATTCAAAAGTTTCAAATCCTAGTCAAAATTAGCTAAAAGCAAGCAACGTAGTTAAGTTTTAATTAATCCTATTTAAATAATTATCACTTGAAAAGTTAAAATTTTGTGATGTTACAAATCTTTCAGCCTTAAAATGATTCTCGTCCTGATATTCAAAAAGGGTAGAAAGATAAAAAGGACTAGGTTCACAGTCTCCTTAAATATACACTAATCATCCGAGAGTCTTGGGTGGTACTACCCTTAGAATCAGAGTCATCGGGTCTTCAAAAATCATACTCCGTCCGAAAATACTTGTCATCAAAATGGATAAAAAAAATGTATCTAGAACTAAAATACATCTAGATACATCTCCTTTTATCCATTTTAATGACAAGTATTTCCGGACGGAGGGAGTACTCATTGATGACATCCTTCATGGCGGACTAGTCTTGCGCCAAAACTAAACACCTATTGGTGCTCTCATAGTGGTCATCCAGAATACTTCTATTGGGTTTCGGCAGAAAACGGTCTTGGCTCGTTCTCACCGTATAACCTACTGTTGGTAACTGGTGCCTTTTACAAGGGACAATCGTGCTACCACTGTAAGGTTCAGTCTTAGCAATGACGTGTATCTACCATAGCTAAGTCACTCCAGATTTTATACTCAAGCTTTTACATGATGCAATATCAAAATAAACCACATGTCATAAATATTACAGTACATCGTTGATCCAGACTTTAAATACTACATACCTACGTAGCTCAAGGGTAGCTCACAACAAAAATAAAAAGGAAAAGCAAATAAGATCGTCATAAGTCCATCAAGGTACATTGCATCACTTATTCGTCGTATAAAATCCTGCAACATGATATGTTGCAGACATCTATATCAGTACGTTGAATATACTGGCAAGTCACATAGGAATGATATAATACACCTACATCTATATGCAAGTTATATCAAGAGGATAATCTATAGTTTTTTGTTTTGCAGAAAAGCTAGTATCATAACGACACAATAGTCAAATTTAAATCAAATATCTATCTGGCACACCAGATTGTTTTCACTGTTTTACCGAACGACCCCAGCTTCGTTCGATCTACATCCAGTGGTAAGTCCCTTCGGGGACATCCGATAGATCCAGTGGTCAAGGCCTTTCTGGCAACCCCTGTTCACCATCTACCTCGTCCTCTCCACCCGCGCCGCCAGGAGGTCTTCATGCGCCCGCGCGACGCGCTCGGCACCGGCTGCGCTGGCAGCCACCGGTCGCCGGCGGTCTGCCCTGCGTTCGCCCCTTCTCCTTCCCTTCCTCCTCTCTCCATCTCCTCCCACCTGGCGTCCACCCCTTCTCCCCAGCGTCCGCCCTGCGCTGGCGAGGGAGGCGGAGAGGCTGGCGAGGGAGTCGCTGGAGAGCGTTGAGAATGTCACAGCGTGGTCGCTGGAAATGAGGGCAAGGAAGAAGCAGCAGCGGCTGCTGATGAGGGTGATGAACCAGCAGCGGCAGTGAGCCGGCGGTGTGCCTACGGTGGGTGCGCCAAGGACGGGAGCAAGGAGCTGGCTGCCATGATCGTGAAGCTTGTTTGAGGCGACCATGTCCTCTTCTCAGCTGGGAATTAGTAGAGATGAAGCATTTTTTTTTCTGAACTTGGTTGCTGAATGTCAGTTCTGCAACCTGAATGAAATGGTTTCATGGCAGATTATTACTATCGTAGACAAACACACATGTACTATCGGATCTAAGTGCTAGTGGTAGACTATTAGTACCGTAGTACTGCTCCAACAGGGCAATTTATTCGAGCAGAAGTTGAGAACACCCGTCTCGGCTGCTGGTTCTGATCTTTAACTGAACTAGCATGGTGACCCGCGCATTTGCGCGGCTAGATTTTCTATGAGTTTTCCATACCTATGAGAAGTTATAGTCTAATACACAATGTGAAAACTCATTTTTAATTTCATTTTGTCATCGTCTTTAGTAAGTTCTCTGTGGACAGGAAAATGTTTTATTTTATTTACTAACCTATGTGGTGATTTCCTTATATATCTTTCAAACTAAAAATGTTATAGTCTATCATGAGGAAATACTTTGTTGTTGTTTTATTGTGTATTAAGTTGTTGGCAAAAGATTTGGTGTGTGAGAACAAAAAATCATCCCAAATAACAACGCCCCCACGTGTGGCACTTATCAACACGCCCACACGCACTCGATGCCGTTCGATCCATTCGCACGAATTTTGAAGCAGTTGCCATCTGGATGGAGAGACACGTAAGCAACCAGCGTCGTGTGGGCGTTATCATTTAGTGCCACACGTATGGGTGCTCCTCGCTCGTACAGACACAGGACGCTCGCCCGAACGTGTGGGTGAAACTGCTCTTCGCCCACACGACGCTCACACGATGATAGATGGTAATTGCGGGTGTGCATATGTGGCAACTAGTTAATCACACACGGCAACTATGGTTGACCATACATGGCAACTATGGTTTAACCACACGTGGCAACTCCAATTAGTTACACATGACAACTATATTTAATGATACCCTGGCAGACATGGCAACTACAGTTAATTACACATGGCAACTAAAGTTGATTACACACGTGTTCGCGCTCACGGGGTGGGGTGAGCAGCTGCCACACAGGGTCGTGTGAACCATCGTAGCTGCGCTCAAACGTGTGGGCGATTTTAATGTTCGCACACACATGGTCATGTGGGCTGTCTTCTGGATACGACCACACGACTCGTGTAGTCGGGTATCCATCGTAACACACGTGTGACAGTTATTGGCGTCCAAAATCATAGCTCCGTGCTTCGCGCATGTCACGCCCATCTACATAGATTCTGGTTGGATTCTTTTTTTAGCTTTCCATTTTCATCGTCTTCTATTCGAATGGTGTCAATCTTTTATCCAAAAAAACCTAAGAAACTTTTCCAACCAAGCTTAATATTACTATGAAATATGAAAATTATCATGTGCATTCATCTACAACTACTAAAATAGGCTCACCCTTAAATTTTTACCATGTGGATGTATTTGACAAAGAAACTAAAAAGTATATGTAGGCGGTACTGCTGTGTTTTATAAATATTTGGGTGCATTTTATTTTATTTCAATCATGGCACATGTACATGCACGGGCATTTTATTTTTCTTAAAGAACTGTATTAGCTTGTTTCATCACTTAAATTAGTACTCCCTCCGTTCCTAAATATTTGTCTTTCTAGAGATTTCAACAAGTGACTACATACGGAACAAAATGAGTGAATCTACACTCTAAAATATGTCTATATATATCCGTATGTGATAGTCCATTTGAAATATCTAAAAAGACAAATATTTAGGAACGGAGGGAGTAATATAATTCCACTGTATATAAAAAAAGGGTAGCGTGTGTAGAATGCCTCGTGTTTATCTGGTAACATGAGGCGACGTACCGTCATACCAATTATGTGCAGCTCTTGAACTATTGTTAGGTATTTGCAAACAAAAACACCTCGACGGCTGGCGCCGACAGTCGGGGTCCTCATGATACTAGAATACATATGTGCGTGCACCCACATTCCACCTCTAACAATTTCGTCTCCTACCATTAGATCGGCTCCGTCTCCACCAGTTTCCACCAACCTCAAACAAGACGAGGATACGACGAAATTTACGACCCAGCCCAAGTGGCTGACAAACCTTGTGCTACTAGATTGAATCTACGACCATCTATTCTTCTTCAGAATGAGCCTCCAGTACCTCACTTGGCCTCATCTACTTTTTTATCTTCATCGCCTCGACTAGCTTCGAACGGTGGCAACGAAGATCCCGCAATGCCTACTACGTCGACCTAGACATCTAAAGACCCTGATGGATCCATCAAGTTGATCCCGGCTAAGCCAACAAGCAACGATTTGGTCAAACTAACAGGAGGAGAAGCTGGGAAGGCACCTAGGCCAAAAGCGATGCACCCATAGCCAACTCTTTCGACACAAGAAACACTGCCGGTAAACACCAACAAGTAATCCTTAGTCAGAGAACATCACTCAGGGGAGCCAGGACATTACGATATGAGGGAGGCAGAAAAGCAAAACATATATAAAAAAAAAGGGCACTCACAACCATTCAATGTCCGCATCAAGCCGTTTATCAACATGGAAGCCCAAAGGATGCTCGTAAAAGGAGGAAGCGAAAAACTCTACTATCGTGGGAATGGTGCATAAAAGCGTCACTCGTCCCACAACAGCTTACCGATGCTATGCTGAGAACGCATTTTCTATTTGTAGCATTTGCAAATTATTCTCATAGGGCGACCGACCGATTGAACAAGATGAGCGGGCACAAGTACATAGTACATGACTTGGGTTCCTGGCCGTTTTCTGGAACCTTCTAATAGGTTCCTGAATAGGTATTCTTTACAGTTTTTTTGGGGTTCTTTTGTGTTTCCCTTTTTTTCTTTTTCTTTTTAGATTTTTTCAAAAGGAAATTCTTTTGTTCAAGATTTTTTTCAAAAATGTTCAGAAATTTTTTAAATGTTCCCATTTACAAAATTTATTGAAAAATTTGGCCAATGTTTGCGTTTTCGAAAAAATTTCGGGAATTCAAAATTTTTTTGCGTTTTCCCAAAAATGTTTGGGATTTACTATTTTTCATATTTTAAAAAATTTCAAATCTTCTAAAATTGTTTGATTTTTCAAAACAAAATGTTTGGAATTTCAAGATGCATTCATAATTTTAAAAAATGTTCAAAACAAATCACATTTTAGAAAATGTTTGAACTTTCAAAAAATGATTGGAATTTAAAAACTTGGTTCATAATTTTAAAAAGTGTTCAAAAATTAAAAAAAATGTTCGCTATTTGAAAAAAGGGTCTCACTTTAAAACAAATTGTGTGCTACAGTGCAGTTCGCTACAGGCAAAGCAAGGGTCTCTCGCTCGTTACATGCGCCCGCTCGCGTCGCAATGGGCTGGTCCAGTTAGTGCACATCATGTGCAATGAAGCATCGATTTGCCTCAAAGAGCGGTGAGGGGCGCAGCTCCTATATAGCGCGTAGGTCGCTGCGAAGGGGCGCCCCTATTTGTCGCCTTACGCGAGCGCAGGTGAAGCCTCGCGTCGGGGAGGTGCCCCAGATTGGCCGGCCCACGAGGTTTTATACAGCGTAAATGCATAAAACCGAAACACTAAAAATCCTGTTTCAGGATTCGAAACCTGGTCGCTTCGTTAAGAGCTGCTGCTGCTAGCCATCACAGCTAGTGCTTGGAACATGCTCTACCAATAGATCCAGGGAACCTGAACTATGTTGGCTGTCGAATATTTCACTTCATGAACTATTTTTTCATCCATGCAAGAAATTGTGTGTGTGTGTGTAGGCTAGGCTATGAGCGTTGCACTACGCTCTGGAGACCCAGGATCGAATCCATGTTACCTCATTTTTCTTCTTTTTGTTTTTAACACTGTGCATGCTTAACGGGCCGGCCCAGTACAACGCGAGGGGGAAAACCTTCAGCAAGCGCTGCCACTTCAATCGCTTAATGTTTAAGCGATAAATAGCTCTCGCGGCTGCGAAGCGACGTAGCGCATATCCCCCTTGCGCGCTGCTGTTTCAATGGGCCGGCCCATTTCAGGGTTTCACCCTCAACCGGTTTTGGGAAGGTTCTAGGACTTTCCCTGAACCGGGTTTTCGGTTTTCTTTTCTTTTTTTTCTTCCTTTTTATGTTTTATTTTATTTTTTTTGTTTTTTATTCTTGCTTTTTTCTAATTTCCGAAAATCTTGTAATGTTCTGTTTTTATTTTTTCCTCCGTTCGTTCGTCTTTTTTTTTTTGGCCATGTTTCAAATCTGCGAACATTTTTGTCAAATTTGAACATTTTTTTAAGTGCAATATTTTTCAAATTGCCGAACATTTTTTTAGTTGGTGAACCGTTTTTAAAAATTCATGAACATTTTTTGGAAAAAGTAAACATCTTTTCAAAATCATGAACATTCCTTGAAATTGAGAACATTTTTTTTAAATCCTAAACATTTTTTAAATTTGTGAACATTTTTTGAAAGTGGAACATTTTTCAAATTGCTGAACATTTTTTTGAATTGATGAACAGTTTTTAGAAATTCATGAATATTTTTTGGAAAAAGTGAACATCTTTTCAAATTCATGAACATTTTTCTAAATCATGAACGTTTTTCATATTCACGAACAATCCTAGAAATTGTGTACATTTTATGGAAAACGTGGACATTATGAATTTGTTGAACATTTTTAAAAATTTGGGAACATTTTTTAAAATTTGGGAACATTTTTAAAACTCCTCGAACATTGTTTAATATTGTTAACATTTTTGTAGGAATGCGTGAACATTTTTTGAAATTGTAAAAACACTGAATAACCGAACATTATTTTTGAAATTGCAAACATTTTTTTTAATCCGTGAGCATTTATCATTTCCTGAACATTTTTCAAATCATGAACAATCTTTGAACTCACAAACAATTCAAAAAATTTGCAACTTTTTTCCGAAATCCTGTATTATTTTTTAAAAAAAAAAAAAATCAGAAAATAGAAAAAGAAAAACGAAAAACACAAGGGGCTCCCCCGCCCCGCACATGGGCCGGTCCATGAGGGCGCGCGGGAGAGGGGGGAGGGTGCGCGCTTCGGTGGCTGCTGGCTCGTAAGGCGGGCGATCCCTATTTAGCTCTGCAGGCGCCGGTTATTACTTTTTCTGCAAACCGGCGCCTGCAGCCGGGCTAGCTGGGCTCGGCCCATCTTATTCTTTCTTCCTGTTGTAAGACAAAAAAGAACCCACGCGTTCGGTGCGTTTCGAACCAGCGACCACACTGTTATTTGCGTGATGCACTAGCCACTGCAGCGTCGAGCGTTAGTTGCTCAACTTCTGCTTCTTTACCATTTGTTCCTACGTTTTTCCTTTTTCCTTTTTTCTATTCCTATTTCTTTTTCCTTTTTTTCATCTTTCTTTTTAATTCGGAAGGTTTTGTTCTTTTTTTTCCTTTAGTTTTTCGTTTTTTATTCAGAACAGTTTTGTTTGGGCTTTTAATCTTTAATCTTTATTTTCTTTTGCTAATTTGAACAAACTTTTTTTTCAAAATCGATGAACTCTTTTCGAAATTGACGAACTTTTTTCAAAATGGATGAACTCTTTTCAAAATTGACGAACTCTTTTCAAAATCAATGAACTTTTTTTCAAGATGGATGAACTCTTTTTAAAATCGATGAACTTTTTTTGAAATCGATGAACTTTTTTTCAAAATCGATGAACTTTTTTTCAAAATCGATAAACTTTTTTAAAAATCGATAAATTCTTTTTCAAATCGATGAACTCCTTTCACAATCGATGAACTTTTTTTCAAAAATCGATGAACTTTTTTCAGAATGGATGAACTCTTTTCAAAATCCATGATTTTTTTCCAAAATCAATGAAATATTTTTAAAAATCAATGAGCTTTTTAAATTTATGAACTTTTCTAAAATAGATGATCTTGTTTTCTAATTTACTTTTTTTGCAAAATAATTTATGTCGGTTTTCCTGCAGTTTTAACGTTTTACTAATGAAACCTTAAGTAGGTCTGTTTTCCTAGAGTTTACAGAAGAGTTAGGACGGTCTAGTGGTTACCGCGATAAGTTGTGAATGATGTCGTGCTTGGTTCGAATCCCAGCTATGCCATATTTTCATTAGTTTCCTTCTTTTTCTTCACGTTTCCTTATTCAGTCAGTTGGTGGGCCGGCCCACTAGGCATCGCTAGCGAGCGCCGCTAGCGCCAACCTGCGCCTGCAGCGCCGTATAGGAGCTCCCCGTACGGCGCCATATAGGGGGAGCCCCTAATTGGTGCTTCAGGCGCCCAATCAGGAAACTAGCGTCCACGCGGCTTCACTTGGGCCGGCCCAGCAACATGCCCCTGTCAAATAAAAAAAAACTGCTCGTTCCATGCTTCAAGTGGTATTCCAAACAGGGACGCTAATCTAAAGAGAGTGGCACGACAACCACTAGACCGAGATGACTTGATTGTTATACTAGCAGGAAAAACATAGGTATTTGATCAGTATAAATTATTCGAGAAAAAATCACAAATTGAAAAAAAAATCACAAATTTTGAAAAAAGTTCATAAATTTCAATAAAGTTAACAAATAGGAAAAAGCTCTATTTGACCCTTTCTCTAGTTAACATATATTATATATATCTAGTGTAAATTATTTTACATAGAAAGTAAAAATTTGAAACAGACTTCTAAAAAATACTGGAAACAAGTACCGAATTTGAAATAAAGTTCATAGAATTTTGGAAGAGTTCGTGGAAATGAAAAAATGTCACCAATTTTTTTAAAAAGTTCATCATCTCGAGAAAAATTTCACAAATTTGATAAAAAGTTCATATATTTTGAAAATAAATTTGCAAATTTGGAAAAGAGTTCATCGATTTTAAAAAGTTCACAAATTTGGAAAAGTGTTCATTGATTTTAAAAATAAGTTCATCAATCTGGAGAAAAAGTTCATCGAATTCAAAAAAAGTTCATCTGAATCTAAAAAAAGTTCATCCGAATTTGTAAAAATAATCATCAATTTTTTAAAAAATTCAAGAATTAATAAAAAGTTCATCGAATTTGAAAAAACATTCATCGATATCCAAAAAAGTTCACAAAATTGAAATAAAATTTCACCGCTTTGAAAAATAAAGTTTCATCGAATATGAAAAAAAATTCGTCGAAATTTTAAAACCATTCATCAATACTGACAAATCTGAAAAAAAAGTTTATTAAACCAGGAAGAAGAGAAAAAGAGAACAGAAAAAATAAAAATAAAAAAATAAAAAGGATAACGGGAAAAAGAAAACAGGAAAACAGAAAACAGAAAAAAGAAAAACGAAAAATGAAAACAGGAAAAATGAAAACAGGAAAAAAAATGATAAAACAGGAAACAAAATGGAAGATAACATGTGAAGAAGATGGAAGTAAGCGCATTTAGCAGCGGCGGCGTGGTGGTTACTGCTTTGTGCAACGAACCACGTTATACGGTGTTTTTGAGTTTTGGAAAATAGAAAAAAAAACACTTGATGGGCTGGCCCAGTCGTTGGGCGGGGGGGGGTTTGCTGCAGGCGCCCGCTAGCAAAATGGCTTGTAGTGTAAAAGTTCACAAAAAATGAGCATAATACCTGGGATTCGATCCCGGGACCACTGACTACAATACGCTGGTAGCTAACCACCAGAACTATTTCTCATCACTGACTAATAAACCCCGCGACCTTTAACAAACTAACAATATCGGCATATACAAATATTTTCCAAAAAGTATCAAACAATTTATTTAAATTCTGATCATTTTTAGTCAAACGCTAACAATTTTTGAAAAATGTGGACAATTTTTGAAAAAAGTTAACAAATTCTGGAATTCCATTCAGTTTTTGAGTTTTCAAACACTTCCTAAAAAAGGTGATCAAATTTTGAAATCTGAAGAAATTTATTTATTCTGAATTTTTTTGAAAAATTGAACATTTTGAAAAAGATGAACAAAATATTTAAATTTAGAACATTTTCTAAAAACCTGCACAATTTTTAAAAAATGTAAAAAAAATTTAAAGGAATAAACAAAAAAATCTGAAATATATACAAAATTGTGAACAAAATTTTAAAAACATGAACAAAAATATTGAAACTATGAACAATTTTTGAATGAAGTGAAGAGTTTTGAAATTCTGAACAATTTTTGAAAATATAGAATTTATGAAGAGAATAAAAAAAGAAACAAAAAAAAGAAAGAAAAAAGAAAGAAAAAGAAAAACCTAAAAAATCAGAAGAAGAAACCAACAGAAAAAAACCCGGTTAATGAATTTTCTAGAAGGTTCCAAAACCGGTAGAAATACTGTATAGAAAAAAAAACTTCACTAGTAAATGGGCCATCGGACTACGTCGTTCCCTCTCGCATCCCTGTGCGAAGCGTCAACATTATGACGCAGCGAGCGGCATATAGGGTTTTCTGTATAGGAGCTCCTGACTGAGAAAGGTTGCAAAGGGGCTTCTGGACGACGAACCGCCACAAAACGGGCTGAAGAAGTCTTGGGGTGTCAACTTATTAATAGCAACGATTCCTGTGAGGACCAACAAAGAAGCCACATAGCGACACGCCTTCTGGCCGACTAAATTTTACACTTCATTAAAATCCGATAATCATATTATTTTATGGGTCCAATAATCATCTAAAAAGACACTATCCTCTAACAAAAGCCCAAAACCCAATGATAGACAGCGCTGGCCCAAAGTTAATATAGAAATTATAGGCAACCGCAATATCGAGGAGAAGCTAAAAAAACTCACAAAAATAAATATTGTGAAAGCAAAATAGGATGGAAACCGAATAAAAAAGAACGGGAATGGGTGTTCTTATATTTGTTTCTGCATTTTCCATCAGAAAATGGAAATGCATATTGAAGATCTTCAAACTAAGCCTAGAAAAGATAAAACGGACACGAATACAAAAAGAGATGTTCACAAGAGATCACAAGAGAAATATGCTCTTTGCCATGAAAAAAACACGACAAAACCAACACACTTCTTAATCTGGCAAGATTAATGACACACATGTCGATGGGTGAAAGCTCACAAGAGGGGACCAGAAAATCAGCGGATTAATTAGGCCATCTCCAATCGAAACTACATAATGGAACCTGGGTCTAGGCGCACCCGAATTGAATTATTTTAAATATATATATATATAGATAGTCAAATATTTTTGAAACTTTTTGGCAACATACATGGTCTAGCATAATACTCACGGTAAATGTTTTAGGAAAAAATAAATTATGCCGTATTTCCAGCAAAATACAACAAAATCAATACTATGTAAATGCCACTATTCACTGTTGTTATAGCTGCATTTTTTTTATCCACTCAAAATATAACTCATTTTGTCCCAAAATCAATGACTATGTTTCTCCCAAAAAAGTTTTAGTTTTTTTATTTTCTTTTACCATTTTTTGCTTAATCGGGTGCTCCTGCACCCATGTTCCAAAAATCCGCACCGAGGCCTATTCATCCGGTTATCATGGCAAAAATAAATATCCCACGAAGCTAGCGCAAGTCGTCGTGCTAAGGTCACATAGGACCAGCGCACCAGAACAGGAACTGTCGTCGATGAAGAGTATCGTAGATCGGAAGGATCCAACCTGAAGACACACGAACCAGGACGAATGACAACCAGATCCGAGCAAATCCACCAAAGAAAGATCCGTCGGAGGCACACACCTCCACACGCCCACCAATGATGCTAGATGCACCACCGGAATGGGGACTAGACGGAAAGAACATTATTACATCTTCAGGGAGCCACCGCCGTCGCACATTCGTGAGAAGGACACAGACCCAAACAAAACTCGAAGAAACAACTAAAAACGGAGCCCTTCCACCGGCAAGGGCTGAGATCCACCGCGCCACATGACCCTAATGCCACCGGAGACAAGGTGGACCGGCGGCGGCACCGGTGAGAGGCATAGGAACCCTAATACTCTTTTTGGAGAGGAGGCGGCATCTTTCATATTTCCTTGTTGGACGACAGAGGCAACATGCTAATAGTGGGATCTAATTACATTTTAGAAAGAAAGACCCAGCCCTCTCCGGAAGAAAAGAGGCAAGCGCTCGGTGCCTTTCTATGCATCGACGCCAGACCAAACGCTGGGAGTTGACAGTATAACTGTTGATCTGGCATGCACCCTTTTCTAACGTCTCGCGTTGTAGATGGCCTTAACTGAGAATCTCGTCGTCGACGATTTAACTCATTAAAAATTTTAGGCCACTATTCTAGCATTTTTCTAACCTTTTACATATGATTGCCAGCTTTCGCAGTCAAAATTCTCCCAAGGAAGAAAATTCTTTTCCCAATCCGACAGCGGCGGAGGCAGGGACGATGCGGAGCTGGCGCTGAGGTAAGAGTCTGACTAATTCGCCGGCAAAACAAGAAATGAACACCCGGCTCCTTGGATCATATCCTAATCCTAGATAAAAGTCAGTGCACGCGTGGACGGATGATATACAGAGGCAAATGGCAGCGGACAGACCCAGTCTTTGCTTGCGTGCACAACAGACGGATGGTCACTTGGCTCGTGTCAGCGTCAGAGCAAGCAAGACTAATCAATGTCACCGTTTTCGTTTTGGTTTCTGTCAGCGTCAGCGTGCAGGAAGTCATAAGCAGAGCAATGGATTTTACTCGTTAGCACGTAATCAACGTATGCTTCTTCGTCGTATGCAGGACAAACAGTGGAAAAGAAAACGACCTGGGATGCATGGTGGCGCCGGTGCTTGCAACGATGGCGTAGTTTATGCCTTTGGCCTTTTTGCAACAAACAAAACTGAGTATTATTGCTGCTGTGAAAAAATAACAAACACAACATTAGAACTGAGGCTGCATATAGATCGGTTAAGAGCATCGACAGCCGGACTTGGCAAATCCGGCACTGCAAACACCCGCGGACCCGACCGGGCACGTCCATCGGCACTCACCGGGCACCCCTCAAATAATGTAATCCGTATTCGGACACCTCAATTATCATATCTCGCGCAAATGGTGTGGCGAGGCTACTTGCCAGTGTGATCAACATTGAGTTTGTGCCGGACCTGGTCAAGTGGACTCATGCGGGGGTCACTTACGATCTAGATGTGGAGTTTGAGGACACACCTATGTTCCAGGACGTGGATGGGCATCAGGACATGGACACGACGGAGGGTGATGGTACCGCTGGGGGAAAGGACAAAGATTCAGACCATGGATCACGGGAGGCGGCCAAGAGGTCTGCGGCACAGTCTGGGAAGGCAGATAGGCCGGCTAAGGGACCCGCCCAAACACCGATGCTAATGAACTCGCTGCGGTTTGGTTCGTTTGGTGTATCTTCTGCAGCTAGCCGCTTATGGAGCAGCAGGGTTGAGTCAGAGGATACGTCTGAGTTTATGTTGCCACTACTTCCGACAGAGGAGTGCTTGTCTTCGACTGATGGTGCTCAGGCGCAGGAGCCGATGGGGACGAACGTTGCGTTGTTGGTGCCCGTTACTTTGGGGAAGGAGGCCGCGCCAAGACAAGAGGTCTTTGGGTCGACCGCCGCGCCGGCAGAGGGCCGGAGTCTGGAGGACTCCCCGCCACCTGCTGGACCCGCCGAGTGCATTGCCAGAGTTGAGGGGAGTCGCGGGCAGGAGGCCCGTGATTCACCTTCTCCTACGCACCATTCAGAGCATCGACAGGCTACGGCTTCACCGACGCTAGCTGATAGGCGCGTGGTTGCGCCGACGGAGGAGACGGCGGTCGCAGCTACAGGAAGTGCCACGTCGGCCACGCCTCCCATGTCTTCGCCCGCCATGACAGACGGGTGTTCGCTGAGGGACCAGCCCCCAAGGGAGAGGACTACTGATGAGGTTATCGCGTTCGGTGGGATCATGGACCCGGTGTCGGCTGGCAGGCGTGTCAGTAACCGGATCCAGGACCAACCAGATGCGGACGACTTGTAGTTAGGGCGTGCTATGAGGGCAGCCAAGCTTCGTGATGTCGAGGCAACTACAGGTATGTCGTTCAATAAGAGTTGTTCCATTATGCTTTTTCCTGAACATGAGATCATTAGTAAGGCAAACGACTTAGAAGTTTCTCTCGGGTCTAATGGGAAGGAAGTTGCTAAATCTGTTAATGATTTATTAGACTTAGAAGCTGAGCAGGCATCTGAGCTTATTCGTAACATTGCGGCCGTAAGACCTATGAATGAGGCCGACATTAACAAATTGGGGTTATCTGCTCTTTGAGAGTTTCTGTGATGACCTCATGCCCGCTTCAGAGGCCGAAGTTGAGGTAGAGGGGACGGAGTCTGAGGGAAATGTAGATGCTATTACGCTAGAATGCAAGGCACAGGTTAACTCTGGTCATCTGGACGGCGGAGGTAGTGGTGGATAAAGCCAAGCGTTCCTGTAAGAGGAAGGTTTATCCAACATCGGCAGTTCGTAGAAGTGCGAGAGTTAAGCTTAAGAAAAAATTTCATGATGACTTATGAAAGGAATTTTTTGGAATATCAGAGGTCTAGCAGACTTGGCTAAAATAAGGTTCCTTGCAGAGACATCGATTGATCAAAAACTTGATTTTATTGCACTTCTCGAAACAGGCAAGGATAATTTCACCTCGCAGTTCCTTGGAACTTTGTCCGGCGGAATTGATTTTGATTGGCACTGCTTGCCTCCTAGAGGGCGATCCGGTGGGTTCTTGTTGGGGGTTAAGTGCGAAACTCTAGAGGTGATCAATGTGGTTCGAGGTGATTTTGCAATTAAGTTTCGGGTGATGTCAAAACTGGATGGATTCCGATGGGCTCTAGTGGTTGTGTACGGCGCAGCCCAACCCGAACTTAAACCTGACTTCCTGGCTGATCTGGTTCGGATCTGCGGGGATGAAAGGCTGCCAATCCTAGTTGGAGGGGATTTTAATATAATTAGAAGGAGAGAAGAGAAGAATAATGATAATTTTGATGGGCGTTGGTCCTTAATGTTCAATATGATTATTGAGAGTCTCAGTCTGAGAGAGATTGAACTCACGGGTAGGCAGTTCACCTGGGCCAATACGCTACCCACTCCAACTTATGAGAAGTTGGATAGAGTGCTTGCTAGTGTGGAATGGGAACAGAAATACCCACTTGTGTCGGTGCATGCGATGCAGAGGGCGATCTCAGACCACACACCGTTGTTGGTAGACTCGGGAGACGCGACACATATTGGTAACAAAAACACTTTCTCTTTGGAATTAAGTTGGTTCAAAAAAGAGAATTTCATTGCCATCGTAGCAAGAGAATGGGCGAAGCCTGTTAGTGGGCGATCCAATTTAGAAAGATGGCAAAAGAAGATTAGACATCTAAGACAATTTTTAAGGGGTTAGGCCAGAAACGAAAGTGGGATTTATAAACAAGAAAAAGAAAGTCTCGTCCAATTTATCGATGCTTTAGACCTGAAAGCGGAATCGAACTTGCTTGATGTGTCAGAGCAGGCCGCAAAGCCTGAGGCCGAGCAAAATCTGCGCCGCTCTTCTTAGAGAAGAAGAATTGAAATGGCCTTTGCGTGCTAAGGTTCTTAAAGTTGTCCAAGGGGATGATAATACACATTTTTTTCACATGATTGCAAATGGCAAACATAGGAAAAAGAAAATCATTCAGCTTGAACAGGAAGAAGGAATGGTGGTGGGCCATGAGAACCTCAAGTTATATATTTCAAACTATTATAAAACAACTCTTTGGGCCTCCGGCGGACAATGCGGTGTCCCTGGATGAGCTTGTTGTTGGGGATGGCCCTCAACTTCGGTCAGATGAAAATGAGATTCTCTCTGCACCGTTTACTGAGAAAGAGGTTTTCGATGCGACATCACAAATGAAACGAATAAAGCACCGGGACCAGATGGGTTCCCTGCGGAATTCTATAAGAAATGTTTGCATATTATAAAGGATGACCTTATGCCTATGTTTCATGACTTTCTCAATGGTCACCTGGAACTCTTCCATCTTAACTTTGGTACGATAACGTTGTTGCCAAAGAAAGAAGAAGCAGTTCGAATCGAGCTGTTCAGACCAATTTGTCTTTTAAATGTGAGTTTAAAAATATTCAAGAAAGTTGGCACTAATAGACTGACACGGATCGCCATTCGGTGGTGCAACCGGGTCAGATGGATTTCATGCCTGGAGACATATCCTAGAAGGGGTTGTTGTCTTACATGAAACTCTACATGAAATCCATTCGAATAAACTAGATGGGGTGATCTTCAAAGTGGATTTTGAGAAGGCATATGATAAAGTCAAGTGGTCGTTCCTTCAGCAGGCAATGCACATGAAGGGGTTTAATGAGACATGGAGGAATCAGGTGGATTCCTTGGTCCAAAAAGGTAGTGTCGGAGTTAAGGTAAATGATGACGTCGGTAGCTATTTTCAGACTCATAAGGGCTTAAGACAAGGAGATTCGATGTAACACCCGGATAATTAAGCTACAGTAATCCCCTGTTAATGATGCCACGTCACCACGATTACTCTTGTTAAACTCGCGTTGATTCAAAACCGGTTCAAATTCAAATTTAAATTAAAGTCAAACAATAAAAGTTTTCAAATTTCAAACCTAAAATGCTCATCATGTGGCAAATAATCCATAGCTAATTATGGTAGTGAACCAACATTTTGTAAAAGTGTTTTAATGCCCTATAATAAATAAAATAGCCATTTATTTGACCTTTTTCAGTTTCTAAAAGTATTTAAACTTTTCCAAGTGCCCTAAAACTTTTTGCGCGACACCGACATATTGGGCATGATTTATTTACCAAGTTTCCTACATAACAAAATTCATTTGGTGGGCTAACTAAATACAAGTGGAGTAGAGATAAAAGACAGAAAATAGAAAAGAAAAGGAGCAAGAAACTACTGTGCACTTGGGCTCTATGGCTACAGGGAGGCCCAGCCCAACTCCCCCCTCTTATCTCCTTCCCCCTGTTCATCCATGGCATCGTGGCCGTTGCCCGCGCGTCCATGGCCGGATCGGCCACGTACCAGCCATCCCGACCCTCCCGGCGCCTACTTGATGCCGCACCCCCCTCTTGGTCAAACCCTAGACCCCGTGCTCTTTCCCCTCGCGCCGCTTTTGACCCCGCAATCCTCGGCCGAACCTGCGTCGCCCTGGGCTACCTCGTCGCCGCAGCCATCGTCGTCCGCTCCGGCTGAGCTTGCGCCCGGAGCTCCTCCTACCTCCCCTGCACCGCCTACGTGGAGCAGCCCGACCCAAAGAGGCCCACATCAACCGGATCGAGAGCATCTTCCCGTCGGACACCACGTGCTATCACCGACGAATTCGTCGTCCCTGCTGCTACTAAGCCTTCCATCGAGCCTCCTTCTGCTCCTCGGTGAGCTCTCCTCCCGTTCCCTCCTATTTCCCCTCGAATTCCCATCGTACCACACCGACCGCGCCGTCCGATTCCCACCAGTGGCTGCGGTCACCGCGGCCGCGGCCGCGTCCCGCGCGCCCGTGCTCACCCCGGTCGCGCTTGCCGCGCCTCGGCCCCGTCCGACGTCCCCAGCACGCGCCCACCTCTGGTCGCCGCTGCGCTCGCCCGCCGCGCTGCTGCCATCGCCTCGCGCCGCCTTGCCCCCCCGCTCGCCGGCCTTGCCCCATGCCCGAGCGCGCTGCTGCTCCTTCTTCTGTTGACCGAGGCCGCGCCCGCCCCAGCAGTGTTGCCACGGCTACTGCTGCTTTGCTGCCCCCTCTGCTACCGCTTGCAGCTGCTGCTACTGCTGCCTACCTGTTGCTTGCGCTGCTGTTGCTGTACTGCTGCTTGCTACTGCACTTGCGCCACTGCGTCGCCCTCTCTGCTCACCGCCGCCAGCCGTGCGCGCAGCTCCTCCCTGCGCCGCGCCCGCTCGCCCCTGCCGCTCCCCGCCGGCCAGCCTGCTGCCCGCGGCGCCCCCCGGGTGGTCTGCCCCACCCGGCTCTCACCTGCCTCCCCCCCCCGTCCCGCCCCCCTGCCCCCCGCTTATGCCCCCCCCCGCGCCCGCTCCCCCCCCCCTCCCCCCCTCTCGATTCCGTTTTCTGCTCCGCTCTTCCTTTTAACCGCGCCCTGCCTGTGGCCGTTGGCCACTGACCACTTGGCCCAACCCCCTCTAAAAAAATATATTTTAATTAGAATTAAAAAATGAAAAATAAAATAAATAATAGTTAATTAATTAACTTAATTAACTTGTTTAATTACCTAATTAACTAGTTAATTAGTTAGCAGTCAATGACAGGGGGCCCACCCCCGTTGACAAGTCAAACTGGGACCCCCTGGACCCACTGTCAGCCTCACATCTACACTGTTGGGTACATTTCTGGGTACCCCTAGCAATTTGGTCATTTATTTCAAATTAAATTAAATTCCAGAATATTATTTAAACTTTGAAAAACCATAGAAAATTATCCGTAGCTCGGATGAAAAAGTTTTCTACATGAAAGTTGCTCAGAAAAATATGACGATTTCGAATATGCCCTCCATTCGTCTGTCACATGTCCCTAGCATAGAGAACATGGAACCGCCCCCCTCCGTTTCATCTGTCCGAAAATACCAAACTTCGGGAAGACATTCCCGGATGTTTTCCCTCTTCGCCGGTATCGTGTAACACTGCGTTAGAACACTCCTAGCTCTGCCTGTAGTCCTATCATGCATCTGTTTGCTTGTATTTACTGTTTCTTCTCCGGTAGACCCCGAGACTGCTGTTGATGCCACGTGATCAACTACGTCGCCGACGACCCTTCTTCCTTTTCAGCAGAGCTTCCAGGCAAGCAAACACCCCTTGATCATTCCGATATCGCCCATTCCATTCTCTCTCATGCTTGCATTAGATTTTGCTACTGTAATTGATTGCTCCTATATTTGATGCATAGCCTGCTTTTGTAACCTGCACTTGTACCTTACCTGCTTATCCTAAACTGCTTAGTATAGCTTGATTAGTGATCCATCAGTGACCCCTCTCCTTGTCCTAGTTGCCCAGGCTTGTTGACCGATGACTCGATCAACATTGATCGACGTCCAGGGCCCGACACATCACCTCACCCCCCTTTAGTTGTACGACTCTGCAGAACTACTATCGAGTGTCGAGGGCGATACCTTGTAATGCACTCCTGATGATAACTCTAGTGTAGCTAATCGGTCGTGGTCTGTCGAGGGTGATTCCACCTTCACCACTCCCGATGATGACTCTGTCGTGCAACACCTCTAGTGTGAACCTCGAGGGTGGTTCCTCCTAAGCTCACCTTGAGGATTACATAGAGCGGAATCCATCGAGGGTGATTCCTCGGGGTTTCCCCTTGATGTTTTGGACACACAATTACCTTGACTTTACTTCAGGCCTTTGTTAAAGTCGGGCGGGCCCAGTGAGCACCCGCGAGAGATACCTGTGAAAGTCGGGCGGGCCCGTAGAGCACCCATGAGAGTTATGGTGGCGGTTGGTATTTAGCGGTATCACCCAGGAGGTGGTGGTAGCTCCGGACGACTTGTCCTGATAGCCGTCACTTCATTTAATAATACACTAACAGGTTTGGGTATTTGATCTGAGTTGGCCTCTGGCCTATACGCACTAACCTTCACGCGGGACAACATATGGGCAACCGTTGTCGTAGACTCGTAGTATCAGCCGAAAGCTCTCTCAGACGTCCAGTTCAGCATTGCGGCACGGCTGGGCCGGCGCCATCTAGGCAGAGGTGGTGCCTGGACCCGCCCTGCGCGCAACGACCCGGAGTGCAAAGGGCGATGGGCCCAATGAAAGGATTGAGATGGACCTAGAGGGGGGTGAATAGGAAGAGCTCGTTCCAGATCCTCTGAAGTGAAGGACTTGGCTTCCGTGGAAGCCGCGCCCGTACTCTTCAGATCTGCAACAAGGGGAGTCCCATCGGGGTTCATCTCGCTCTAGGGCTGTTAAGCCACAAGAATAGAGCACGAGGCTCTGATACCAATTGAAAGGATCGAGATGGACCTAGAGGGGGGGGGTGAATAGGTACAATTACAAATTTTAATTATTACTTAGCAATTTTAGGCAATAATGCGAAATAGGAAAGTGAGCCTAACAATTGCAAGTATGATGCTAAGAGCTAAGCAAGATAAACAAGTAACACAAGTATGAGTAAGCAAGCACAATATGATATAAGTAAGTGCTAGGAGACAAGTGACCACAAGTAGAGAGTTAGGGTTAGGAATAACCGCAACTCCGGGAGACGAGGATGTATGCCGATGTTCACTTCCTTGGAGGGAAGCTACGTCACTATTAGAGAGGTGGATGTTACGACGAAGGCACACCAACGCCACGAAGGCTCACCCTATTCTCCCTTTGAGACAACACCACGAAGGCGTTTCTCAACCACTAGTGGTAGACCTTGGGGTGGTCTCCAAACCCTCACAAACTTTTCCGGGGGTAATCACAGTGGTCGATTCCTCTCCGAAAGACTCCTACCGCCTAGGAGTCTCCAACCTCCAAGAGTAACAAGAACATTGGGAAATGCTCAAGAACTTGCCCAAACACGAATTCTTTTGGTGAGAAGAAGGGGAAGGAGTGGATCTATCACTTGATTGGAGAACTTCTCTCAAATGTTCCCAAATCCTTTGGGGATCTAGGATTTGGTGTAGGGAATCAAGAGAGGGAGTGAGATGCGTTCTTAGAAAGCTCAAAGTGAATGGTCAACCTTATCCCGTGGGAGGGAGGAGGCTATATATAGTGATAGTGTAAAACTGACCGTTTGAGCCACAGAGTGTACTGGAGCTGTCGGACGTCCGGTGAGTATCGGACGCCCGGTGACTCAGATTGGACCAGACGTCCGGCCGGGCCGCCGGTCGTCCGGTCACTGGAAAGCCTACCAGGCCACAGAAGAGGCATGAGGCGCACAGCCAGTGGACGTCCGGAAGACGCCGGTCGTCCGGTGGCCGGAAATCCGCTAATAAACCTTCTGTTGGGGCAGTACCGGACATCTCGAGAAGAACGGCCATCCGGTGACCGGTCGTCCGTTGAGACCGGACTTCCGCTAATTTATATTCTGTGAAGATGCACCGGACACCCGGGGAGAGCCGGATGCCCGGTCGGCTGTGAGAGGTCGGACATCCGTAGACATTCGGACGTCCGGTGATAGCTGAACCTACTAGCTTAGAATCATACCAGTTTTTGTGCACAAGGTAGAGGAAGAATTAGAGATGAAACAGAGATGTTGAGAGAGGATATTTTGTGGGTTTTGAGCAAGTTCTTTCACGAAATCCGACGATCCCCTCTTAATAGTGCGGGATCCCTATACTCAAGAACAAACCGAAAAAAAGAGCCGAAGCTTTTGTCTTTGTCTTGTATCTCTGCTCTTCAGTGATATATATATATATATATATATATATATATATATATATATATATATATATATATATATATATATATATATATATATATATATATATATATATATATATATATATATATATATATTCATGATCCACACACGGCCCTTGAGATATAATCCTGAGATATATTGATAAACATGATTAGTCCCAATATGCATGTTGTCATCAACATCAAAATACGATTAAGGGCATGATTGCACTTTCAATCTCCCCCTTTTTGGTAGTTGATGACAACATACATGCACTTCTCAATATGTAAAAAAAAACTTTGAATATTGAAAGGATTTGTTGTGGAGCTCCCCCTAAACATGTGCATAAATAAAATAAGCATGAAGAGAGCTCCCCCTCAATATGATACCAACACAACCAAATCTCATAAACAAGATAACATAAAACCAGAATAGGCTCCATAAAGGTTCATCACTCATAGCATAGTACATAATTCTGATACAAGCTAATATCATAGCATTACATAGATAAGTGCCTACTCCCCCTTGGCATCAAATACCCAAAAGGGGTCATAACATCATCAAATAGCATCATCATCATCATCATCATCATCATGAGCACCACTGCCACCAGCCTCATCAAGGAAATCAGCCCACTCAGGACCCGAGGGAAAACCAGAGTCAGAAGGTGGTTCGTCAGGAAGACGTTCATCGTCACTCACATCGTAAACTCCGGAGTCTCTCAGACGAGCCTTCCGAGCATTCTTGGAAGTGACCATGCGAGTGACAACGTCATGATTTTGGGAGCAATGAAAGGTAAACACCTTCATCATGGCAGAGTGAGCCTTCCCAAGAAAGCGAGCTATGCGCCCAAAGGATGTAGATCCGGAAGTAGCAGAACGAGCAGGAGGAGGAACACTAGCAGCAGTTCGACGAGCAGGAGCAGAAGGGTCCTTGAGGACCCAATCATCTGCCATGTGAGGTGGAATGACCCACCGCTCATGTAAGTGAGTGCGGGCAATGGGAAACGGAGCTACACTCTCGATGAATGCCTGAAGAAAGGGAGCATGAGGAAAGGCCCGCTTGTGTTGAAAACAAGCGAGACGGATCTCATGCCACAGAAAATGAGGGACATTGATCTTCCCCTTTGGAGACGCATAGAGGCGATGCATGAGATCAATGCAGTAGCTATTGCAAGACCCCTTGTCACCCATCTTGGGATAAATGGTGCGAATGATACACTGATAGATGATGTATAAAGGTGAGCGCCAAATGGAGACTTGGTTCAGACCCTTATGTTTCTCCTCATTAGTCATTTCACTGAAAGGTTTGAGAAGATCCGCACAGACCTCAATGCCCTTGGGCCTATGGTTTGGGTCATCCTTATGGATTTTGAAACCGGTGTCAGGAAAACAAAGGGCAGCAACAAATTGAGAATAAGATGCCGTGAGCACGGTGTCGGAGGTCATCCAAGTGACAGTGTTATTTGGACCAAAGTAACATGTGGCATAGAATTGATGAATCGCAGCTTGGTTAAAATCATGCTGAAATGCAAATGGAGCAGCAAGATTAGATGACTCGATGAGCTCAATAGCCCCCGGATATTTCAACGGATGAGCACGAATATGCTCTAAGTCAATGCATACATGCAGAGATAGACCCTTAGGAATGATGATAGTGGTAAAAATGTCTGCATGGACATTAGTGCGAAAGCGAGCGTCTTGGGAGTCGCTACCAATAGAGAATTGGTCAATATCACGACGAAGCTTAAGATAGGAAGCTATGGGAACCTCATTGAACCTTTTAATGTTGTGCCCGAGAGGAAGTGGAGGTTCAAGAGAGATGCGACGGGCATCACCTTGAGGTTGCACTGGAGGAGGAGGAGGCTTGAAGGTGGGCCGACGTGTTCCCGGCTTGGGTGCAGTGGTGCGAACAGCAACATACTTGGGCTGCTCCAAATCTTCCAGCTCATCCTCATAGTCGGATTCCTCCGATGAGGAGTCGCTAGCCGAGCTGTGAGGGTGGGCGGCACGCTTCCGAGGACGATCCCGCTCTTGTGAATCACCGGAGCCACCACAACGAGACGGACGAGATGGCCCACCAGAGACCTGCTTGCATGCGGAGCGCTTGGTCCTTGGCATCTCGACCTCGGGAGGACAAACAAGATGGGGAGGGGATCCACGGGGCGGCGCCGGAGGCCCGACGGCGATCGGGACGACCCAGCCCGCGCTGAGACGGCGAGGAGCACGGCCGACGCGCGACCACAGCGAGGAGAGTGAGCGGCGGCGGCGGAGAAGAGATGGGGAACGGGCGATTATAGGTTTAGGAACTGCTCTAAACGCACTCCGCTTTATATATGCGGGCCAGGAATTGACCGGACGACCGGTGCGGAACGGACGTCCGGGGCCTGAGAAGACCTACCAGATACGCTAGGTAGCGGACGACCGGCAAAACGGATGTCCGGCGCGATAGGACAGGGCTGAAATTAATTGAAGTCCGGACTCACCGGACGTCCGGTATGAGGACAACAGAAAAGATTTTACGGACGTCCGGTACATACCGGACAGCCGGATGCACATAGGAATTTTTTTAGAAGAATAAGGTGCAATTATTGGTGCTAATGACAATGATAGGGAGATGATGATTTCAGTACGTAGTAAGACGCAAAGACACAATATGAAGCAGTAAGTAACCTATGCCAACAAAAAATAACACACATCGCTCAGACAGTGTTCTAACGGCAAGAGCGGTGGCTGATGCTACCATGTGTGAGTATATGTGACATGACACCGCAAAGATTTGAACTTTGGGTGCATAATCACTACTCCATCATTGAAAGCACCATAGTTAGAATAACATGATAGCTTTGAGAGTGTTTGTTCTTTTTATGCATTACATAGGGTGAGAGTACTCATGAGTTGAGTGTCTCCCCCTAAATATATGCCTACATCAAGACAAAACATGATGAAAATGCATGCATGGGTACTAGATTTCACATAATGTTGTCAAGCTCCAAGATACCAAGTTCACGCCTAAGTTGACAGAACCTTGCTTCATCCAATGGTTTGGTGAAAATGTCTGCAAGTTGCATATCCGTACCTACATGAGCAATATCAATATCACCCTTCTCCACATGATCTCGCAAGAAATGATACCTAATATCAATGTGCTTGGTGCGAGTATGATCTTTGAGATTCTCAGCAATATTGATGGCACTTTCATTATCACATAGAAGAGGCACATGTCTATAGGTGATACCGTAATCCTTCAAAGTTTGCCTCATCCATAGTACAATTACAAATTTTAATTATTACTTAGCAATTTTAGGCAATAATGCGGAATAGGAAAGTGAGCCTAACAATTGCAAGTATGATGCTAAGAGCTAAGCAAGATAAACAAGTAACACAAGTATGAGTAAGCAAGCACAATATGATATAAGTAAGTGCTAGGAGACAAGTGACCACAAGTAGAGAGTTAGGGTTAGGAATAACCGCAACTCCGGGAGACGAGGATGTATGCCGATGTTCACTTCCTTGGAGGGAAGCTACGTCACCGTTAGAGAGGTGGATGTTACGACGAAGGCACACCAACGCCACGAAGGCTCACCCTATTCTCCCTTTGAGACAACACCACGAAGGCATTTCTCAACCACTAGTGGTAGACCTTGGGGTGGTCTCCAAACCCTCACAAACTTTTCCGGGGGTAATCACAGTGGTCGATTCCTCTCAGAAAGACTCCTACTGCCTAGGAGTCTCCAACCTCCAAGAGTAACAAGAACGTTGGGAAATGCTCAAGAACTTGCTCAAATCACGAATTCTTTTGGTGAGAAGAAGGGGAAGGAGTGGATCTATCACTTGATTGGAGAACTTCTCTCAAATGTTCCCAAATCCTTTGGGGATCTGGGATTTGGTGTAGGGAATCAAGAGAGGGAGTGAGATGTTTTCTTAGAAAGCTCAAAGTGAATGGTCAACCTTATCCCGTGGGAGGGAGGAGGCTATATATAGTGATAGTGTAAAACTGACCGTTTGAGCCACAGAGTGTACTGGAGCTGTCGGACGTCCGGTGAGTACCGGACGCCCGGTGACTCAGATTGGACCGGACGTCCGGACGGGCCGCCGGTCGTCCGGTCGCTGGAAAGCCTACCAGGCCACAGAAGAGGCATGAGGCACATAGCCAGCGGGCGTCCGGAAGACGCCGGTCGTCTGGTGGCCGGACATCCGGTGAGGTCGGAAATCCGCTAATAAACCTTCTGTTGGGGCAGTACCAGACATCTGGAGAAGAACGGCCGTCCGGTGACCGGTCATCCGTTGAGACCGGACTTTCGCTAATTTATATTCTGTGAAGATGCACCGGACACCCGGGGAGAGCCGGATGCCCGGTCGGCTGTGAGAGGTCGGACGTCCGTAGACATTCGGACATCCGGTGATAGCTGAACCTACTAGCTTAGAATCATACCAGTTTTTGTGCACAAGGTAGAGGAAGAATTAGAGATGAAACAGAGATGTTGAGACAGGATATTTTGTGGGTTTTGAGCAAGTTCTTTCACGAAATCCGACTATCCCCTCTTAATAGTGCGGGATCCCTATACTCAAGAACAAACCGAAAAAAAGAGCCGAAGCTTTTGTCTTTGTCTTGTATCTCTGCTCTTGAGTGATATATATATATATATATATATATATATATATATATATATATATATATTCATGATCCACACACGGCCCTTGTGATATAATCCTGAGATATACTTGATAAACATGATTAGTCCCAATATGCATGTTGTCATCAACATCAAAATACGATTAAGGGCATGATTGCACTTTCACCCAAGACCCCAGAGTGCTTCGGATGTAGACCGGCGGGGACCTCTCTGCTGAGCCTAGGTAGGACTACGACGTGTTGATCTTCCGAGGCCGGGCATGACCCAGGAAAGTGTGTCCGGCCAGAGTAATAAAGCGTGTTGGGTAATGTGGTGCACCCCTGCAGGGAAGTTATCTATTCGAATAGCGGTGTCCATGGTAATGGACGCTCGGAGTTGTATCCCGATCTATTACAACTAGAAATGGATATTGTGGAGACATGAGATGGATATGTTGCCCCCGAGATTGCATTCTCGCAGGGAGTCGAGGAAGGATCTCTGGGCGTTAATGCTACAACATGTTTGTTAATTATAAAATGATATTTTGTACTCTTCTGAATGCTGATACGTCTCCAACGTATCTATAACTTATGAAGTATTCATGCTGTTATACTATCATTCTTGGATGTTTTACAATAATTTTATAGCAACTTTATTATCATTTTTTGGGACTAACCTATTGACATAGTGTCCAGTGCCAGTTGCTGTTTTTTGCTTGTTTTTTACATCACAGAAAATCAATATCAAACGGAGTCCAAACGCAGCGAAAATTTTTGGAGAATTTTTTTGGACCAGAAGAACCAGGATGGGCCAAAGAAGTACCAGAGGGGAGCTCCGAGGGGAGCACAACCCACAAGGGCGTGCCTGGGGCCCAGGGGCGCCCAGGTGGGTTGTGCCCACCTCGGTGACCTCCCGCACCACCTCTTCGCCCTATAAATTGCCAAATATTCCAAAAACCCTCATGGTAACCCTAGATCAGAAGTTCCGCCGCCGCAAGCCTCTGTAGCCACGAGAAACCAATCTAGACCCCGTTCCGGCACCCTGCCGGAGGGGGAAATCATCACCGGTGGCCATCTTCATCATCCCGGCAGCCACCCTGATGAGGAGGGAGTAGTCCACCCTCGGGGCTGAGGGTTTGTACCAGTAGCTATGTGTTTAATCTCTCTCTCTCTCGTGTTCTTGAGTTGGCACGATCTTTATGTATCACGGGCTTTGTTAATATAGATGGATCATATGGTGTTTCTCCCTCTCTATCTTGTTGTGCTGAATTGAGTTTTTCCTTTGAGATTTCGTTTTATCGGATTGAATACTTTTATGGATTTGAGAGCACTTGATCTATGTCTTGGCACTCAACTCGCGGATTCCCGAGGTGACATTGGGGTAATCTATGCATAGGGGTTGATGCACGTTTTTGTCCTTGTTTCTCCGGTAGAAATCTTGGGGCACTCTTTGAGGTTCTTTGTGTTGGATTGAGTATTATGAATCTGAAATTGTTTGATGCATATCTTATAATCAACGGATACTCGCGGTGACATTGGAGTATCTAGGTAACATTAGAGTTGGTTGATGTGTATCATATGGTGTTATTTTAGTACGGACTCTTAGTTAGATCGATCGGAAAGAATAGCTTGGTGTTATTTTAGTACGAACTCTAGGATAGATTGATCAGAAAGAATAGCTTTGAGGTGGTTTCGTACCCTACAAACAATTTCTTCTTATGTTCTCCGCTAGATAGGAACTTTGGAGTGATTCTTCATCGCACGTTGAGGGAAGGTTATATGATCCAATTATATTAGCATTGTTGAGAGATTGCACTAGTGAAAGTACGGACCCTAGGCCTCATTTTCAAGCATTGCAATACCGTTTGTGCTCCGTTTTATCAATTGCTACCTTGCTGTTTTTTATTGTTCCTATTACAAAAATCTATATCTACTATCATTACTACGCTTTTATTACCATCTCTTCGCCAAACTAGTGCACCTATACAAATTACTATTGTATTTGGTGTGTTGGGGACACAAGAGACTTTTTGTTATTTGGTTGCAGGGTTGTTTGAGAGAGACCATCTTCATCCTACACCTCCCACGGATTGATAAACCTTAGGTCATCCACTTGAGGGAAAATTGCTACTGTCCTACAAAACTCTACGCTTGGAGGCCCAACACGAGTCTACAAGAACAAGTTGTGTAGTAGACATCAAGCTCTTTTCTGTCGCCGTTGCCGGGGAGGTTACGTAAGTGGCACTCACACCCCGTCAACGAAGCTCTTTTCTGGCGCCGTTGCCGGGGAGGTGAGTGCTTGAAGGTATATCTTTAGATCTTGCAATCGAATCTTTTAGTTTCTTGTTTTATCACTAGTTTGGTTTATAAAAAGAAAACTACAAAAAATGGATTTGAGGTGGTCTCATATTGTTCATCTTTATAATGTCTTTCTTGAAAATGATGGATCGGAAAATTGTGCTCAATTGATAGAAGAAGAATTCAATAAAATGTTTGGCATGAATAATGAGCATGATTGCAATGTTGTTAGTATTAATTCTTTGAATATCCATGATGCTAATGATATGCAAAGCTACAAGCTTGGGTATGCTATGTTTGGTGAAAATGATATTTGTAGTCCCCCAAGTTTTGATGAGAAAATTTACTATGACGAAAGCATGCCTCCTATTTATGATGATTATATTGATGAAAGTGGATTTGGAGAGGTCATGACTTTATTTAGTGATGAATCCACTATTTTGGAAGAGGTTGCAATTGATTATGACAACAAAGTTCTTATATATGATGATTATGATGATGGCATGTGTGCTATAAAGAATAATGATAACCATGAAACTTGTCATCATGATTTTAATTTTCAATCACATGATAGTTATTTTGTTGAATTTGCTCCCACTACTATTCATGAGAATAATTTTGCTTATGTGGAGAGTAATAAAAATTCTATGCTTGTGAATCATGAAAATAATGATTTATGTGATAGTTATATTGTTGAATTCATTCATGATGCTTCTGAAAATTATTATGAGAGAGGAACATATGTTTATACATGTCTCAATAATATCAACTTTCCTCTCTATGTGTTGAAAGTTTTGAAGTCATTCTTGTTTTGCCTTCCTATGCTAGTTGATTCTTGTTCACATAAGTTGTTTGCTCACAAAATCCCTATGCATAGGAAGTGGGTTAGGCTTAAATGTGCTTGCCATGTGATTCATGATGCTCTCTTGCATGTTGAAATTACTATTTTTATGCGATCATCATTGAAATCATCATGTCTAGCTAACAAGGCATTAAAGAAAAGCGCTTGTTGGGAGACAACCCAACATTTACCCCTACTGTTTTTGTGTGTTCACATGCTTAGGCTACTTTAGTAATCATGTTTTATAGCTTTTTTTTCAATAAAGTGCCAAGTAAAGCCTTTGGGATAGTGTGGATGATAGTTGACTTGATTCTGTGCAAAAACAGAAACTTTTGCGTCTACTACAGAAATTCCTATCTTTTACTGGAACGTGGAAAAATTCTTAATTGTTTACACTTGATGGGTATACTAATTGTCTACGTTTTCCTAATTTTTGAGAATTTTTGGAGTTACAGAAGTATGACCTTAATTCAGATCTTTACATACTGTTCATTTTTTGACAGATTCTGTTTGCAATGCATAGTTTGCCTATTTTATGGTTTCTATGCCTTATATTGCTTAATATAAATTGTGGAAATGATATAGTACAGTAGGCATTGTGTGATAATAATTATGAATCTTATCTTGACAGAACCAAAGTGAATGATTTGTCTTTATCATACCAACCCATCTCACGAAGTTCCGTTAAGTTTTGTGTGATTGAAGTTTTCCAGTTTTGGGTGAGATATCGATATGAGGAGAACAATGAGTGACAAGACCCTAAGCTTGAGGATGCCCAAGGAAAGGCACCCCAAGGTAATATTCAAGGAAGATCCAAGCAACTAAGCTTGGGGATGCCCCGGAAGGCATCCCCTCTTCCGTCTTCAACATTATCGGTAACCTCACTTGGAGCTATATTTTCATTCGTCACATAATATGTGTTTTGCTTGGAGCATCATTTTATTTTACTTGTATTTGCTTTCTGTTATTTAGATAATGTTTTGCATCTTTTACTTCAATAAAAATGTCAAGTATAACCTTTGCCATGCTTATTTTGCAAGTATATGAGTTGCAGTTTCAAAACAGAAAGTTTATCTATGTTTCAAAAATTATCTAGAAAAGTCAGAATGTGATAAAAGGTTGAAATTTTTTGCGCAGTAATCTATAATAAATTTTCCACAGTGTGGTAATTTTTGAGAATTTTTGGAGTTAGGTAAGTATGATGAATATTGCACTCTTTACAAACTGTTCTGTTTAGACAGATTGCTGTTATGTTTGCATTGTTTGCTTATGTTTGCTTGTTTAATGATTCTATTTGAGGATAGGAGTATTAAGTATGCAGAGGCATTTAGTATGCAATGTTAAATTATAATTTTAGTGATTTGTTACAGTAGAGAATCATAAGGTGTTGCATTGATTTATACTAACATATCTCACGAGTTCTTGTTGAGTTTTGTGTGGATGAAGTTTTTAAGATTTAGGGAAACCGTGATATAAAAAAAATTAAGGAGACGCAAAAGCTCAAGCTTGGGGATGCCCAAGGCATTCCAAGTTAATATTCCAAGAAGTCTCAAGCATCTAAGCTTGGGGATGCCCCCGTAGGCATCCCACCTTTCTTCATCAACAACTATCGGTTAGTATCGGTTGAGCCTAAGTTTTTGCTTCTTCACAAGAGTTGTGCTATTATTGGAATGTCATTTAGTTTTTGTTTTGCTTGCTGTTTTAATAAGACACTTAGATCTGAAAGTTTTTAAATAAAAGAGAGTCCTCAAATAGCCCCCATCTACTTAACTACTCGCTTGATCTTCACTTATATCTTTTTGGAGTAGTTTGTCATTTACTCTTGTGCTTCACTTATATCCTATGAGTAAATTATTGAATGAATTGAATATCATGAAGTTGAAATTATATGTTCATATCATGCCTAGTAGTAGTAGCTTCACATTGGGTTTAGAGAGTGAAATCTTTTGAAGCTTGACAATCACAATATTGGTCATACAAGCAATTCATGAATGATTAGTATAAGGAAGAGAACTTTCACATACAAATATATTATCTTGGACATCTTCTATGATTGTGAATACCCATTAATTATTTTCAAACTTGAGCAAATTAGTTGAAGTTGGACAAGGAAGACAACGTAATGAGTTATGGTTGTGTATATTTGTATAGAAGTTATATTGTTATGGATCCTCCAACATGTGGTGTTTGCCTAGGATCTTTTGCTAGCCAAAAATTCGTACTAAGTAGAGATACTACTTGTGCATCCAAAAACCCTTAAACCCAGTTTCTTGCCATGAGTGTCCACCATACCTACCTATGGATTGAATAAGATCCTTCAAGTAAGTTGTCATCGGTGCATAAAGCAATAAAAATTGCTCCTAAATATGTTTGATCTTTTATTGTAAGGGAAAATTGAGCGTTGTATGAACTTGTGATGGCAAAGTAATAAAAGCGACGGACTGCATAATAAAGGTTGCTATCATAAGGGGCAATATAACATGACGTTCCTTTGCATTAAGAGCTTGGGCATCCAAATAAAAGCGCATGACAACCTTTGCTTCCCTTTGCAAAGGGCCTATCTTTTACTTTCCGTAGCAAAGAGTCAATAGTACGAATTCTCATTTCAACCTCAACTATTATCTAGTTGGCAAGCATCATGTGGTGGGGAAAGATCTAGGCACATATGACCAATCAAATATATCTGATCATGATTTATTATTGTCGACAATTATCTCTATGATAAATGAGTTGGGAGGCGAAACATTAAGCCCCTATCTTTCTCTGTGTTCGATGGATGCCATTTGTTCTAAGAATATGCTTTGAGTAGTAGCAATCATGGAAGACTATATGATGATTGAGTATGTGGAGCTCTTACTTAGACTCAGTTGAATAAGTTGAATTACAATTGTTTGGTGACTAAGAATAGAGGTTGCTGAGTTTCAAGATAATTCATTGTTTGAACCTTAACATGTGAATTGATTGCTACTTTATCATGATAAGTTTTATGAGAAAAGAGTTGTTGTTATGATGCTAGGAAAAAGGATTGAAATTATCATTGATCAAACTTATGCACTTTGCTAGCATTCACACTTCATAAATTATTTCTTTTATCATTTACCTACTCAAGGACGAGTAGGAATTAAGCTTGGGGATGCTGATACATCTCCAACGTATCTATAATTTATGAAGTATTCATGCTGTTATACTATCATTCTTGGATGTTTTATAATCATTTTATAGCAAATTTATATCATTTTTTGGGACTAACCTATTGACATAGTGCCCAGTGTCAGTTGCTGTTTTTGCTTGTTTTTTACATCGCAGAAAATCAATATCAAACGGAGTCCAAACGCAGTGAAAATTTTTGGAGAATTTTTTTGGACTAGAAGAACCAGGATGGGCCAAAGAAGTACCAGAGGGGAGCTCTGAGGGGAGCACAACCCACCAGGGCGTGCCTGGGGGCCCAGGCGCGCCCAGGTGGGTTGTGCCCACCTCGGTGACCTCCCGCACCGCCTCTTCGCCCTATAAATTGCCAAATATTCCAAAAACCCTCGGGGTAACCCTAGATCAGAAGTTCCACCGCCGCCAGCCTCTGTAGCCATGAAAAACCAATCTAGACCCCGTTCCGGCACCCTGCCGGAGGGGGAAATCATCACCGGTGGCCATCTTCATCATCCCGGTGGACACCATGATGAGGAGGGAGTAGTCCACCCTCGGGGCTGAGGGTTTGTACCAGTAGCTATGTGTTTAATCTCTCTCTCTGTTGTTCTTGAGTTGGCACGATCTTGATGTATCACGGGCTTTGTTAATATAGTTGGATCATATGGTGTTTCTCCCTCTCTATCTTGTTGTGCTGAATTGAGTTTTCCCTTTGAGATTTTGTTTTATCGGATTGAATACTTTTATGGATTTGAGAGCACTTGATCTATGTCTTGGCACTCAACTTGCGGATTCCCGAGGTGACATTGAGATAATCTATGCATAGGGGTTGATGCACGTTTTCGTCCTTGTTTCTCCGGTAGAAATCTTGGGGCACTCTTTGAGGTTCTTTGTGTTGGATTGAGTATTATGAATCTGAAATTCTTTGATGCATATCTTATAATCAACTCACGGATACTCGCGGTGACATTGGAGTATCTAGGTGACATTAGAGTTGGTTGATGTGTATCATATGGTGTTATTTTAGTACGAACTCTTGGTTAGATCAATCGGAAAGAATAGCTTGGTGTTATTTTAGTATGAACTCTAGGATAGATTGACCGGAAAGAATAGCTTTGAGGTGGTTTCGTACCCTACAAACAATTTCTTCTTATGTTCTCCGCTAGATAGGAACTTTGGAGTGATTCTTCATCGCACGTTGAGGGAAGGTTATATGATCCAATTATATTAGCATTGTTGAGAGATTGCACTAGTGAAAGTACGGACCCTAGGCCTCATTTTCAAGCATTGCAATACCGTTACGGACCCTAGACCCTGCACGCTTTTATTACCATCTCTTCGCCGAACTAGTGCACCTATACAAATTAGTATTGTATTTGGTGTGTTGGGGACACAAGAGACTTTTTGTTATTTGGTTGCAGGGTTGTTTGAGAGAGACCATCTTCATCCTACACCTCCCACGGATTGATAAACCTTAGGTCATCCACTTGAGGGAAAATTGCTACTGTCCTACTAAACTCTGCGCTTGGAGGCCCAACACGAGTCTACAAGAACAAGTTGTGTAGTAGACATCAAATGCTGCAAGACGTTTGAAGATGCTAGTCTTCGATAGGCTAGGCCTTCCCCTCTATTCTGTTATTCTGCAGTATAGTCCACAGATACAACCCTTCCATTTGATTCCGATGCATACTTAGTATAGATCTGATGCTTGCGAGTACTTTGGATGAGTACTCACGGTTGCTTTGCTACTTCTTTCCCCCCTTCTTTCTTCTTTCTGGTTGCTGCGACCAGATCGTGGATCCCAGGAGCCAGATGCCACCCCGTCGACTACTACTACTACATGGAGACCGTCGACAACCAGGAGTAGTTAGGAGGTCCTAGGCAGGAGGCCTTGCCTCTTCGATCGTTGTTGGTTTTGTGTTTGCCTTCTTAAGGCAGTCTTGTTTAACCTTATGTCTGTACTCAGATACTGTTGCTTCCGCTGACTCGTGTGTATTTTGCTATGTATTCGAGCCCTCAAGGCCCCTGGCTTGTAATATAAAACTTGTATTATTTGAATTTGTGTCTAGAGTTGTGTTGTGATATCTTCCCGTGAGTCCTTGATCTTGATCATACACACTTGCGTGTATGATTAGTGTACGATTGAATCGGGGGCGTCACAAGTTGGTATCAGAGCCGACTGCCTGTAGGAACCCCCCTTTCCAAACTCCTTGGCCGAAGTTGAGTCTAGTCTTTGAAAAACTGTTTTACTAACATGGCTGTGCGGCTTACGGGCCCAGGTCGCCAATGAGTGGTATTAGGATCTTTTATTCCTCGTCTATACTCTGGGACTCTGATCTATCTTCTATTCGGGTTAAATGAATTGGCTAACTTCAACATTAGGATCTCGTAATCACATTCACCCAGAGAGCTGGATTATCTGCAATTATTCCTTTGAGTTGTATTTTGAATAATACTCACATCGTCATTTAACATCCTTGAACTTCCTTGTTTCAGATGCGTCCTGCAACACAGATCGTCCGCCAAACCATGGCGGTCGGCACGCCTGGGTTCCTGGCCATTCTGGTCGACCTCTTGACCCTGTTGGGATATCGCTGGTATCCTCAGTACACAGTGTACAAGATCTACCACGAGTTCAACTAGGAGACGTACCACGCTAAGGTTGATATCTATGATCGGCAGAACAACTCCACCCACGAGTTGCATACCTTTGAGGGTGTTGGAGTGACCGTCGAGATGGCAGTACAGGAGGTTGCCTATGTTGCTATCATCAGCCTCTGTAGAGAGCATCCACGCTTGGAGGAGACTGGGTTCAGATACTTCCCGTACCCCCCAGCTGATGATGATTCTAGACGCTACACTGCTGTCTGTACCCCCTATGTGAGCTGTCGCTACGACCCTCAGTATATGGTTCGGTACATTGAGGTTATGGATCGCACTGTTCGAGCTCTGACTGTCGAGTTTTACGCCACGCGTGCATGCCACTACGACACTCTGACACAGATGCGTCCAGCAGTCAGCGCAGGGATTCAGCCTTCGTTCATCCTTTACCCGCGCAGGACGGAGATGCCACCAGGTCTTGTGTAGCTTGAGGTTGGGGGTGATACCCCTGCTCGTCGACCTCTTTTTCCGACCGGGGATCAGCTGATACACCAGTGCCATCACGGAGCGCAGCCTCCTTCCCTCGAGCACCATGTGATTTTTCGTCACCTACAACTGCCTGACTTCAGAGGTTTTCCCCAATGTTGATGTAGCATATCGCTATGTCGCGTTGTTGTATCCCTCCACTGCATGCCTGCGCGCCGCCTAGTTGGTCTAGACTACCTTTCCCTTTATGAACTCGTACTTATGGCTTGTAACCGAACTTATGTATGGATCTGTATGTCGTATTTGGCTACTATGTTGTATCCGTCGAACTTCTTTCATTATGCATGTTTCATCGTGAATGATTCCTTGTCTTTGCAAATTTCTCCATGCTGAACTACCCCTGTTATATGTTAGCAGGATGGTTAGACCCGCAGGTCGTGGTCGTGGTGGCAACGCCCCACCACCGCTTGAGTACATGGCTGGTATGATCCAACAGTTTGAGCTGAACCGCCAATTCATGGAAGGAATTATGGCTCAGTTTCCTCGCCCCAACTTGAACCAGCAGCCAACCCCAGTGACACTGCAAGACTTTGCACGTCTCAACCCAACCATCTACCACAGCTCAACTCAGCCACTTGATGCCGATGACTGGCTTCGTGACATCACCTTCGAGCTAGAGTCTGCTGATGTAGCCCCTGCCAGCTATGTCACCTTCGCGGCATATTATCTGAAGGGTCCCGCTGCTCAATGGTGGGACATCCACAAGTGTTCCTTACCTGCTGGAACGGTCATCACTTGGCCGGATTCCCAAACCGCTTTCCGTGCCCGCTTCATTCCTCAGGGAATTATGGACAGGAAGAAGCGCGAGTTCCGCAACCTCACCCAGGGCAACAAGACTGTAGATGCTTATCAGCGGGAGCTTGTCCCGCTGTGCTGAAGAAGACATTTCCAGTTATGCACGTAAATAGGAAAAGTTCCGTGATGGACTTCAAGCTGATATCAAACTAGCGCTCCTCGTGCATGACTTTGCTGATTTCGCCACCTTGGTGAACAAGGCCATTCTGGTTGAAACTGGTCTGCAGGAACACCTGGGATCCCTCAGGCGCAACCATGACGTGGGTTCATCTTTGGGCCCGTCATCGCAGAAGCGTAGGATATGGATCCCCACACAGCCTGTATCCACCAGCTGCCCCTGCACCAAGACAGTCCCATGCTGCATCTCGCCTACCTCTTCCACCACCTGGGCAGCCGAGACTTCAAGATGCACCACCTCGAGCTCCTGCTCCCCGTCCCAATGATGGGCTATGCTTCAGGTGTGGTCAACCAAGTCACCGTGCCAGGGAATGCCCTCAGAATCAGTACCAGCTTGCACTTCCTCCAACTGGTTGTGGTAACATTCAGCCCCGCAACAACAATGCCAGGCCTTATGGTCATGGTCAGGCTAACCACATTGATCTGAATGAAGCTCAAGATCAGCCTGTTACTGTGTTGGGTACTCTTCTTGTTAACTCAGTACCAGCTTCTGTTTTATTCGATTCAGAAGCATCGCATTCTTTCATATCAGAAGATTTTGCATTCATTCATGGCATTAAGTTCGAAGAGATGAACAATCCGCTAGTGGTACTCACCCCTACGGGTCAGTGTCGAACCACCATGGTTAGTCACAATGTCCCTGTTGAAATTGAAGGGCTGGAATTCCATGTTTCCCCCATTGTTTTGAAGTCATCCAATATCGACCTCATTCTAGGAATGGAATGGTTGAAAACACATACCGCTTCTATCATTTGCGCCACTAAAACCGTCCATCTACTACATCCTTCAAAGAGATAGTATGTCTGAAATGCCGAAGCACGTATTTATTCCTTGAATGCGTGAAACGCTTCTCCTTTTGAGAGAATTGAAAACGCTACATCGAAGTCTGAAGTATCTGTCCGGTCCGCGTTCTCGATCAAGCTGAACGTCGCACCCGTCAGAGGGCCATCAAATTTCTTAAAGTTCAGTGGTCAAGTCATTCTGAAGATGAAGCCACTTGGGAACGCGACGATCGTCTTCGTGATGAATACCCCGTTTTGTTTTCGTCTACCTCCTAAAATCTCGGGACGAGATTTCTTGTAGTGGAGGAGATCTGTAATGTCCGGATAATTAAGCTATAGTAATCTCCTGTTAATGATGTCACATCACCACGATTACTATTTTTAAACTCGCGTTGATTCGAACCGGTTCAAATTCAAATTTAAATTAAAGTCAAACAATAAAAGTTTTCAAATGTCAAAACTAAAATGCTCATCAAGTGGAAAATAATCCATAGCTAATTATGGTAGTGAACCAACATTTTGTAAAAGTGTTTTAATGCCCTATAATAAATAAAACAGCCATTTATTTGACCTTTTCCAATTTCTAAAAGTATTTAAACTTTTCCAAGTGCCCTAAAACTTTTTGCGCGACACCGACATATTGGGCATGATTTATTTGCCAAGTTTCTTACATAACAAAATTCATTTGGTGGGCCAACTAAATACAAGCGGAGTAGAAATAAAAGACAGAAAATAGAAAAGAAAAGGAGCAAGAAACTACTGTGCACTTGGGCTCTATGGCTACAGGGAGGCCCAGCCCAACTCCCCCCTCTTATCTCCTTCCCCCTGTTCATCCATGGCGTCGTGGCCGTTGCTCCCGCGTCCATGGACGGATCGGCCACGTGCCGGCCATCCCGACCCTCCCGGCGCCTACTTGATGCCGCACCCCCCTCTTGGTCAAACCCTAGACCCCGTGCTCTTTCCCCTAGCGCCGCTTTTGACCTCTCAATCCTCGGCCGAACCTGCGTCGCCCTGGGCTCCCTCGTTGCCGCGGCCATCGTCGTCCGCTCCGGCTGAGCTTGCGCCGGGAGCTCCTCCTACCTCCCCTGCACCGCCTACATGGAGCAGCCCGACCCAAAGAGGCCCACATCGAGAGCATCTTCCCGTCGGCCACCACGCGCCATCACCGACGAATTCATCGTCCCTGCCGCTACCAAGCCTTCCATCGAGCCTCCTTGTGCTCCTCGGTGAGCTCTCCTCCCGTTCCCCTATTTCCCCTCGAATCCCCTCGTACCACGCCGACCGCGCCGTCCGATTCCCACCAGTGGCTGCGGTCACCGCGGCCGCGTTTGCGTCCCGCGCGCCCGTGCTCACCCCGGTCGCGCTCGCCGCGCCTCGGCCCCGTCCGGCGCCCCCAGCCCGCGCCCACCTCTGGTCGCCGCTGCGCCCGCCCGCCGCGCTGCTGCCGTTGCCGCGCGCCGCCTTGCCCCATGCCCGAGCGCGCTGCTGCTCCTTGTTCTGTTGACCGAGGCCGCGCCCTCCTGCGCCTCCCGCGCCCGCCCCAGCAGTGTTTCCACGGCTGCTGCTGCATTGCTGCCCCCTCTGCTGCCGCTTGCAGCTGCTGCTACCGCCGCCTGCCTGCTGCTTGCGCTGCTGTTGCTGTACTGCTGATTGCTGCTGCACTTGCGCCGCCGCGCCGCCCCCTCTGCTCGCCGCCGCCAGCCGTGCGCGCAGCTCCCTCAAAAAGAGGTAAAGATAAAGATTATGGTCTCGCCTCGAGCCACAAGCATGGGAGAATCGACCGAGGCAAAAAAAATCCTAACTGCCGGAGGAATAGCAAAAGCGAATAATGGTTAGTAAGACAAAAAATTAGTTCTACGGACAATTATTCTAGCTGACATTCTCAAGAAAGAAATAAAAACTAGGTTAGCGCAGCCACTTTGCACCGGCAATCATGTCCAAATAATCTCAACCAAGTGCCTAACGATGTCCTGTCACGATCATTAGTTCTTTCGTGGGTGTGTCTAGACTCATCTAGATGTGACATAACTCTGTCACATCTAATTATGACATCATCGTTGTTTATGGCCCTTTTATTTGTTTGTTTGTCTTAAGACTGTTTTTTTTGTCTTGATTAATCACTTCAGTCCGACAGGAAGCTAGCCTGCTATCACAGGACGTGCGTACAAACTACTTAAGCATTCCGTGGCTCATAGCAAAAAACACCGAACTAGAACAACTCGTGATTAGCTACTTACTTACCGTGTGACACATGTGGTAAACAATTCAAACTACTCAAAAAAAGCTACTCCCTCCCTCCCATAATATAAGAACGTTTTTGACACTACACTAGTGTCAAAAACGTTAGTGTCAAAAACGTTTTTATATTATGGGATGGAGGGAGTAGTTACTTGCCACCCTGAAAAACTAGTTACGTGCCCTTGCCTCAGAAAAAGAAGCTAGTTACGTGCCTTCCAGTTAGCAGGTAATGATTAAAGAAAGCAGGAACTAACTTAATTTGAAAAATGTTCGTGATACAAAAAAGTTAGAGATTTCAAGAATTGTTTGTGATTATGAATAAATGTTCATAATTTTAAAAATGTTATGAATTCACAAAATTGTTCGTGAATTCAAGAAATGTCCAGGAATTAAAAAAATGTTCATGGATTTCAAAAAATGTTCACTAATTCAAACATGTTGCAAATTTGAAAAATGTTCACAAGTTGATAAATTCATGATTTTGAAAAATGTTCATAGATTTAAAGAATGTCTGTGAATTCAAAAAACCTTCTCAGTTTCAAAACATGTTCATGGATTTGAATTTTTTCCCCATATTTCTAAAAGTTTTCTGAAGTTTCAAAAAATTGTTCATGGTTTTGGATTTTTCTTCCTATATTCCAAAAATTGTTTATGAATTTAAAATTGTTCCTGCATTTAAAAAATTGTTCATGTTTTTCAAAAATTGTTTATGTATTTAAAAAAACAGTTCTTGAATTTGAAAATTGTTGCCATAGTTCAAAAACATCATAAAAATAGTTCAAAAATTTCAGAACATTTTTCGTGATTTTTAAAAATGTCCATGGATTTGAAAAATGTTCACACATTTGAAAAACTTCACATATTTGAGAAAGGAATATGGAAAAATAAAAAAAGAAACAAACAAATAGAACAGAAAACATAGAAAAACATTTCAGGGAAGGTTCTAGGAACATCCCAAAACCGGTGGGGAAGTAACCCAGAATGGGTCGGCTCGTGTATCGTAGGTGCTCGGCCGCTCACATCCAAGATGCGCGATTGCTTGCAATCCCCCATGGTACTCAGGGAATAGGATTCCCCAACGGTACGAAGAGAAAACACTCTCATTGGGTTGGCCTAGCCCAGGTTCCCCCATGTGTACTTGTCAGTCTTGCCTAAAAAATTTAGATGTAAGAGTACTACTACTAACAAACAAAGAAAACAAAGCGCTTGCCCCCTTCCGCCTTTATAAAAGAGCGGATAACAAAAAACATAGTAAGAAAAGCCCATGAAAAATGACCAGGAAAACACAAATGGAGGCCGAGACAAAAAACATGGGTTGTACAAAAGCACGCCTGAATCGAGCGGGCTGAAAACTGGGCTAGAACGACACACGACTGTGCGACGCACGCGACAAAGAAATGAACCGGGATCAAGTTTGCACGAAGATTGCAGCACACGATTAGTTGCGTATCGCGAGTGAATGTGCAACTGGGATAAAAAAAAGAAGGGCCCCCAATTGCATGTGAGGGGTGTAGTTGGACTTACAACTAGGACAAAGATGGGTTGAGCCCCAACTGCGTGTTGATGGTGGACTCGCAACTAGGACAAGAAAAAATGTGGGCACCCCAATTACATGTCGGGGCTAGAGTTGCAACTAAGGAAAAAATGGTCAGCCCCTTAGTTGTGTGTCGAGGGTGGACTTGCAACTGGGACAAAAATGGGTCGGCCCCCTAGTTGTGCATCGAGGATGGAGTTGCGACTGGGAAAAAATGGGTCGGGCCCCGGTTGCATATTAAGGGTGGACATACAACTGGGACGAAGGGAAAGAAACTAAGGTCGGGCCCATTTGCCAGTCGATGGTAGGCTTACAACTGAGGAAAGAACAACTACGAGGCCAGTTGCGATCCAGTCGTGGGCTTGCAACTGGGAACAAACTACTGGCCCAGTTCCAAGTCACGGGTGGAGTTGCAACTGGGATGACAAACACACTACAGGCCCAGTTACGAGTCGATGTTGGGCTTGAAACTGGGATAAAAACAAACTATAGGCCCAGTTGCATGTCGAGGGCGGACTTGCAACTGGGGCAACTACAACTACAAGCCCAGTTGTTAGTCGAGGGTGTTCTTACAACCGGGGCACTTACAACTACAATCTCAGTTGCGAGTCGAGGGCGGACTTGGTCCTGCGACAAATACTATGGGACCCCAGTTGCGAGTCGAGGGTGGACTCGCAACTGGGAGAAGAACAAACTACGATTCCAGTTGTGAGTCGAGGGTGGAATTGCAACTATGACAACAAACAACTATGGGGACCAGTTGCAATTCGGGGTTTGAGTTGAAATTGAGACGACAAAAACAACTACGGAGACAACTACGAGTCAGACATGGACTTGCAACTGGTACACCTATACAACTATAGGGCCAATTGCGAGCCGAAGGTGGGCTTGCAACTAGTATGAGAATAATTATATGACCAGTTCCAGGTCGAGGATAGACTTGCCGCTGGGGCAACTACAACTGCAAGCCCGAGTTGCAAGTCAACTCTGGACTTGCAACTTGGTTACTACAACTACAAGCCCAGTTGTGAGTCGAGGGTGTGTTGGAAATATGCCCTAGAGACAATAATATTTGTATTATTATATTTTCATATTCATAATTAAGAGTTTATATTTCATGCTAGAACTGCTATGATCCTGGAATATGCGATTCAGTGGAAAACTCATATGCACGTGTGAAATGATAAATGGATAAAATAAAGGTTCCTAATCTCGCCTCTAAGACTAGCTCAAGTGTTGTTGGTGATCATGTTTTCCGGATCTTAGGATATCGTTAAGTGTAACGATGATCCTAAAACAACATTGAGATTATGATGTTGGAAGAACGATCATATTGAATCGACCCAAACTTGTTTGTTATGAATTGAGTTAATATCGTCTATATTCAATTATAATAACACAGAGTGTTAGCATGTGTTTTAGTTCCTCAGACCATGAGAGTGTCTCGGTCACTTCATACCAGATGGTGGGCTTTGGGGTTTCTCAAACGTCATCTGTAACAAGGTGATCATAATGACAACTTTCAGGCTGACCAGAAAGTTTGACAAGTGACCGGACACGTCGAGAGTGGGATCTGCTCCTCCGACGATGGAGAGATATTCTTAGGGCCCTCTCGGTGTGACGACATCCATCATCTCTGGCCAGACACAGGTGACTACGTCACGGGGATGCCGGAACACGTTAACGAGAAAGAAGAACAAAACCGGTAACAGGAGCAATGGTATAGTAAGCATGGTGATGACTCAGGAGGATACCGATGCATACCGGGTTTTGTAAAGTATTGCGAAGCAAAGGGAACATCGCATGATAACCAAAGGTTCACTCGAATATCATTCGTGTAATCATAGGGACCAATATGGATGTCCACGGTTCCGCTATCGGTCATTGAACGAAGGAGTCTCGTTCATGTCTATGGTTACCAAACCTGCAGGGTCACAAGCTTAAGGTAATCATGATTTGCTGAGTGTTAGTAGGACGGGAGCGATGAGAATATATTTATGGAATTGTTTTATTAATATCCGGAATAGTTTCGAGAGGTTCCGGAAGTGTTTCGGGGTCACCGGAAGGGTTTTGGTGAATACCGGGTAATACCGGGCATTATCGATTAATATATATATCGGTGGAAAACTGTTTCTGGAGATGTTAAATTATATATATTATGCTCTGAAAATGTTTAGAACAAAAATATATCTAATTTAATATCAACGGGACAAATAAGGCCAAGAGGTGGAGAAGTTGTTGGGCCACAAGGGCCCAACAAGGGAGGCGCCCCCCTTTCCTAAAGGGGGGTGGGGGCGAATCCTACTAGGAGGCCTACTCCCCCTCCCTTGACCGGCGCCCCAAGGGGGCTCTTTCCCCCTTGGTGGCAGCCCCTCTTTCCCCCCCAATCCTATATATACTAGAGTATTTCCACCCTATGAAGACACGAGTTTTGGGAGCCTCCTCTAGTTGATCTAGTTCTAGTTCTAGTTGGTCCTAGACTAATTAGAGCTAGCCCTAGCCACCTCTAATCCTCATAATTAGAAGCCATGTGTGGTATATCTAAACAAACAAAAATTAAAAGATATGAGATATCTAAAGAAGTGTTTTGTTTGCAAGTTCTAGTGAAGTGTACTATATCTAGGACTGAAATGCGTAAGATCCGGAAGAACGCCAGTCATGAGTTGATGGCGAAAACTTAAAGAGAAAGTACAAAACCAAAGGATGTAATGAGATTTACATGCCTAGGGAAGTTCAGGGGTCACGCCACTCTTAAAAGTTAGATGACTCTTCTGTTGAGTGGGAGAAATATTGAAAGTAAAACTATAAGAAGTTTTAGAGGCAGAAAGAAAAGAAGACTGGAGTGTCCAGCTCAGGTATGAATGTCATACAAGTTGTAAGATGCACAGAAAGTCGGTCAATTAAAGTGTGATTCTTGAGAATTTTGGTTAAATTGTTAAACACTAAAATTCTTCGGTAATTGTGGTTAAAAGTTGACCACAAGGATACCGACTCGATTGCATGATGTTGCGAATCGATGCAAAAATTACTATGGCCTAATGACCAACAAATTAATGAGGTTAAAATATGTGTTGAAAAACTTTTGTAAAAGTTATGATACTTTTTCATCAACATATTACCTCTGAATTTATTGTCATAATTCATTTTTGAGTTTTGTACACTCTAGCCCATTGCATAGAAATTGCGAGGAGTTTGTTCATAAGAGAACAATAGTTGTTCGATGTAATGAACAAAAGGGCCATACTCCTATTGTGAATAGGATGAAAGTTATGACTATTGATGATAGAATTAAACATCTATAACACTGATGCTAAATATCGCAAGACTAAAAGAATACCATATATCACTAGTGCACAAAACGCTAGTGCCGGCGTTCTAAAAACCACATTGCCGGCGTCAGGGGTCGACGCCACTAATATGGCGCCATTGTTAAAAAATACCGATGGCGTCGGGCCCCACGCCATCGGTATTTTTGTTACTGATGGCGTGGCACTATTCACTCACGATACCACTACTTATAATATCTATGGCGTGACACATTTTAAAACGCCACCACTATACCCATGGTACTAGTGAGGTGCACACTCACTCACACGCCACCACTAAAAGTTTCACAAAACAAAAAAATTTGGTTTGACATGATTACAAATTTCACCAAGTACATACATACATACATTCAGACGTTTCATCCATACACCCCCTTCATACATTTAGCATGTATACATTGGTAAGATGCACCACCGAGGTTCTCATCGTTGTCGTTGTTGTAGCCCCGTGTCGATGTCACCGTCGTCGCCCCATGTCGATGTCGCCATCATCGCCGTCGCAACCTCATGTCAATGTCGTTGTCGTCGCCGCTGCAGCTTACTTCCAATGGAAACGAAGCATTAGCTATTAGCTATTAGCTAAAATATACACTACATGCTAATCTTTTTTTATATGTCTTGTCACATGTCTTTCCAAACAAATCACAACAATTAAGCTATAGTTTCCACATTTATCTTATGGCTTAGACACTGCAATTGGCATCTAGTGAGCTACTCCCTCCGTTCCAAATTACTCGTCGTGGTTTTAGTTCAAATTTGAACTAAAACCACGACGAGTAATTTGGAACGGAGGGAGTACTTCACTACATAAGGGAAACAAGTTAACATGAGCAACCTTCCACAAGGCCAAGAAAGGTGAAAGATCCGTACAGAGAATAATTACCCAGTCGTAGTGACCACGAACCCTTTCCACTTCATACTCCATGCCTACATACACTCCAGCAACAACAGCTGCAGATTAATCAAAGAAGCATTTGAATATGTCCGAGAACATGAGAAGAAACGGATGAACAATTGACGGCAACGCATTTATATGAGCCAAATGAAACAATAGAGAAATACTCTTCTACTTAGTTACCCCAAACTAGGTGGATACTCATCCGATACTTGATATATAATTATAACTTATAATATAAAATATATGAATACATTCTGAACTCTGAAAATGATATGAATGGTAACTCTGATGCACATACAGTGCATGTCTTGTATTTTGATCATAAGAAGCAGTAGTATTGAGGCTTACAAGGGTGTCTGAAACACCCACAATTAAGTAATAATAAGGATATATTCAGATAAGCCCGAGCAGTACAATAGCTAACCAATTAGCAGAAAACTAAGCTATATGCAGACCAAGAGCTAAAGAAAATTACTGCCAGAACATCGACGAACACAATGGAAGGTATGGTGAAAATCTGTTTCAAAAGCCTCAAATTCAGTGTTCATTTGCCAGCTATATGTTTGCGTACATTAGAATTTTGATTGGACAGGAAGTTCATGCTGACCCAAGATATGATTGCTGGCAACTTTAGAGGAACATAACAAGGAAGGGTTCAAAGATTTTTATTCACTTCCTTCTCTAAATCTAAATGACATGAATGCATCTCCAAATTAATTAATTAAGAGTGTGCTATGTATAAATCATTCATCAATCATTTAGCTATTTGGGACTTTCTTTTCCTGTACGGCCTAGCCCATTGTTACCCAAATCAGATAATACATGGGCCTGTAGTCAAATTCTAACTGATTTTTGTTCATCAGCGTTTCGTACGCAGACGTGGGTCAATTAGTTACGAAATTCCTGTAGTCAAACGACTACACAGACTTAACGTGGCTTCGTCACTGTCTTGCTGTGTGTATCTACTGAAAGTTATATAACCTTGTGCTCTACCACTCGTACATACATAGCTAAGCAGCTCCGCACTGATTTGTACGTACCGTAAATGCACAAAGAAATTATGTACCTACCATCAACTAAATTAGCAGCACTTGATCCGGTAAACGGTCGAGCTTTCCCTCTGATGGCGCAACTACTTTCTTCCTGCTCACCAAACAGAACATCTAATGAGTGAACTATTTTGTAATTTCTATTTCATACTCAGCTACAGTTTCTATTCTGTATTTTGTATTTCATAGTCACCAAATATAAGCAGCAATGTCAGGAAATTTAATCTACAGAAAGTGTGCCCAAACCTACTCGGCCAAGAAGTTTTTCCATTGCTCAATACAATAACTATTTGTATTTGTAGGGAATCGTTGCATGGAAAACAAATTTTTTTCTATGCACACGCAATGATCTATCCATGAAGATGCATAGCAACGAGGAGGAGAGTGTGTCTACGTACCCTCGTAGACCGTAAGCGGAAGCTTTTTACAACGCGATTGATGTAGTCGAACTTTCTTCGCGCTCCACCGATCGAGTACCGAACGTACGGCACCTCCGAGTTCTGCACACGTTCAGCTCGGTGACGTCCCTTGCCTTCTTGATCCAGCAAAACGTCGAGGTAGTAGATGAGTTCCGTCAGCACGACGGCGTGGTGACGGTGATGGTGAAGTGATCTCCGCAGGGCTTCGCCTAATCACTACGAAAATATGACCGAGGTAGTAAACGGTGGAGGGGGGCGCCGCACACGGCTAGGCAATTGTCTGTTGTGTGCTAGGGGCGCCCCCCACATATATATAGGTGGGAGGGGGAGGGGAGAGGCCAGGAGGCGCCCCAAGTAGGACCGAATCCTACTTGGGCTCCTCCCAAGCCGCGCGCCCCCCTGCCATATATATCGGAGGGGGAAGGAAAGGGGGAAGAGGTGAAAGGAAGGGGGAATCCTATTCCCTTTCTTTCCTTTTCTCCTTCTGTCGTGGTACTAAGTCTGACAGTAAGAATAGGGGGTACGTATGAGAAGGCAAGGTCCTAACTACGGCGAGGTTGTACACACGAGTTTACGAGTTCAGGCCCCTCTTGGAGGAGGTAAAAGCCCTACGTCTCGGTGCCCTGAGGCGGTCGACTGGAATATGAGTGCGTGTGTGTTACAGGGGGTGCGAACCCTTGTGCCAGTGGAGGGGGGTGGCTTATATAAGTGTGCCAGGACCCCTGCCGTCCCACGTTACACAGGGTTCAATGTTCATTAAGACAGGGCGTTACTGGTAACGCCAGTTATAAAGAGCTATAAATGACCTTAAACACTACAGAGTAAACGCCTGACTGTTGCCATCCTGAGTGACTCTAGGTCTTCTGTACTCCGAGTGGTTTCTTGTATGGTCGAGTGACTTCATCTTGGTCGAGTGGAATTGGGGTATCCGAGTGAGGTAGGTGGTCGAGTGGATTGCACCCCTAGATGAACTCAGTTGGTTTCTTCTGTTGCATTTTGAATGTCTTTGACTCTAGGGAAGTGTCCTTGGGTAGGGTGTCTAGGTCAGGCCTATGACCCTACCCTAGGTACATGTCGTCGTCATTAGCCCCCGAATGGATTGAGGTCCGAGTGAAGAAAGGGTTGAAGTTGACTCCGACTCGATTCCATACTTCGAAGGTATTTCATCTGAACCTGCGAATCATGTTGAAGTTTCAATCTTGTTTCAATCGCCTTGATCCATTCAGAGGCCCTCGTCGAGTGAACTATATTGACAATCTTCAAGTGTTGATATAGAACGAAATCTTTGGCGCGATTGGTTGCTCTGCGGTCCGCGGATCTCACGGGATTCGAAATTTCGGGGAAGCGCGCGGGATGGAGCGCGCCGCAGTAAAGGGAGTGGATAGACAGGGGCGCCTCGATTCTCGCACCCCCTTTTCCGCCATGTATCGGACGTGCGACTATTGCGGGATTTGACAGGATCACTTGGGCCCACGAGTCAGCCACTCGGAAGCTGGCCCATAAAAGGCGTCGAGGTCGATGTGTTTGCACAGTGCGCCTCATTCCCCTTCTTCTTCCTCTGCTTCTCCACCACATCTCCCTCTGCTCTCGACGCCGCCGCTCTGCCCGAACGCCGTCCGCCGCAATGGGAAAGGACAAGACGGCGGTCCTGGAGCGCGCGAAGAAGGCGACGACGACGGCAAAGGGCAAGAAGACGAGTCGGGGGTCGTCGTCGAGGTCTGGTCTGCCTCCTGGTTGGATCCAGGGAGACTGGATTCGATCTACGATCCAGAAGAAATATCTGGAAGACCTGGCCGACGCGGGTTTGATTGCCCACGGATCTTGGAGGTTGCCGGGGAACGAGACCGAGCCTCAGCCGCAGTAGGGTGAGTGCGTCCTCCTCGCAACTCATGTCGACCGCGGTTTTACTCTGCCTCCGCATCCTTTTTTTCGAGGTTTCCTGAACTTTTTTGGTGCCCAACTTCATCATTTCTCTCCCAACACCATCACATATCTTGCTGCGTATGTCTCTCTGTGTGAAAACTTCTTGGGCTATCGACCGCATTGGGGTCTATTCAAGCACATCTTTACCTGCCGCTCTCAAACCGCGAAGAAGGCAAATCCGACTGATGAAAAGACGCACGTGATCCAAATGTGCGGGGGTTTAGGGATTCAAATGAGGGGTAGGAGTACTTTTCCTTCTATGACTCTTCCCGAGTCAGTTAGGGGGTGGCAGTCGACCTGGTTCTATTGCCAAGATGTTCTGACCCCTGGTCAGTCGACTGGCCTTCCTCCCTTCACCATGGAGCGAGTCCGCCAACCCTCTTCATTGACCATGACTCCAGCAGAGAAAGTAGAGGTGTCCATGCTAGTCAACCGGGTAGTTCAATTAGTCCGTGATGGTGTGACCGGCATGGATTTGTTGGAGGTGTTTCTCAGTCGACGCATCCAGCCTCTTCAAGCCCGCGATCATCCAATGTGGATGTACTCGAGCGCTAACGACACCGCTCGGGTCCACTCAGAGGAGGTCACCGAGGAGACGGTGGCACAATGGCTGCGGAGCATCACGGGAAACAAAGACAACCCCAGGGGGTCTAGAAGAATTGTGCCATTCGACGCCGACAATGAGCCGGACAAGGTCTGGCCTTTGTTACCGAGTGTCTTTTTATTCCGATTTGTAACTGTCCTTGAATTCGATGGACGCTTGTTTAACTCCCTGCCTTGCAGATTTATACTGAGATGTACTCGATGCCAAACGGGGAGCAAGTCCAGGAGAGAATGGAGAGCGCAGACGAGAGTGGTGACTGGCAATCCCCCGACGACAATGAAGATGACAGCGACGACTCGGACGACAGTGAGGAAGTCGACTCACCACCTCGCTTGGAACGCCGATCCAAATAGTCTCAAAATCCTGCAAGCGGTCGTGGCAAGGCAGCTCCTCCAAGCACACAAGTGCAAAAACGCACTCGGACTTCGACTCCGGAACTGTCTGAAAAGGCCGCCAAGCAGCCCAAGATCGCCCCCTCAAAGCCTCCGAAGGCCTTGCCCAAGATCAAGGTGGATGTTCCCGTCGCTTCTGCGTAAGTGTTTTGCTTTCCCTCTTTGCTTGGGAACTTCTATGTTTGTTGTCGACTCATTCTCTTGTCTGACCGAGTGAATTCTGAAACTTTCAGTGCTGCTACTTCTGGGACTTCCATGGACATTTACAAAGATCAAGTTGATGAGGAAACTGGAGACGCGGCCACTTCCAAAGCGGGTACAACTCCACAATCTTGCCCTCACTTTGCTCATTGAACTGTCGGTCGACCGAACTCTTACGGTCGAGTCTTTTGCAGCACCGCAAAATGTCATTGAACTTCCAGACGACGATGAAGATGTGCCCCAGAAGACTACAGGAAGAAAGGGCAGGACTTCGAGCAGGAGGGTGCCTGCCAGCAAGGTACCTCAGTCGACATCAGTGCCAGAAGCAGTGATCCAGCAATCCGGAGATCCAATTCGAGCTTCTGTTTCTTTTGCCAACCCTGTGTCGACTGATCGTCCTTCGGCGTCGACCGCCCAAGTCCTTGCTCCGTCTGTGCAACTCCATGCTTTAGATCCCCTGGCTGCCTCGACTGTTCCACCAACTCCGCTCTTTGTTACCCATCATGTCCCAGAGGACCCAATGATTGCTGCTAAGGAAGCTATACGCCAAGCAGGCCTGATGATGGAACAAATGAAGGTGGTGCATGAAGCTAGCAAGGCTGCCTACGATGCCAGCTCCGCTCTTCAGACCAATGTCCAGGTGAGTTGATTTCCGACTGAGTTTTTCAGCTTGATCTTTGCTCTGTTAGGATATGGTACTTGAAAACTGCTGCTTTATTATTTGTAAGATGTCCGTGGATGAGCGTTTTGAAACCTTTAATGTGCATCTATCGTGAGTCTGCACCCTGCATCCGTTCACCCACTGGGTGCTTTAACTTTTGCTGAATAATTCTTCAGCTTGAGTCGACTAGGTCGCTTCGAGTGTATCCTTGAATCAGTGGGGGCACGCAGAGTGCATCCACTGGGTGTAGTGGGTCTTTGTCAAATGTCTCTTTATAGTTCTTCCACTCGGTCCAGACAGGTCGTGCCGAGTGGGATCCGGACCAGTGGGGGCACGCCAACTGCACCCACTGGGTGTAGTCCCCGAGACCGCGGTCGACTGCGGGTAGACGGCGGTGGTCTGAGAACAAATGTTGCCATTTTTTTTATACTCCGACTGGACGGACCATGTCGACTGGAAAGTCGAACCAGTGGGGGCACGCCAAGTGCACCCACTGGGTGTAGTCCCTGAGACTACTGTCGAATGTTTGATTTGGCAGTGGTCTTAGAACTCTTTTTGCCATGATGACTTGAACCTGTATCTTATCGCTCGGAAGCAATCAATCTTTGTGCCTGTCGACTGACGTGTCTTATTCGTTGATTGCAGAAATCTTGTGAATTCGGGGCCCAGTTTGCTGAATTGCAGAAGAAACAAATCCAGCTCAATCTCGACCTGGAGCTGGCCAAGGAGAACTTGCAGAAGGCTAAGGATGAAGCGGCTGCCATGGGAGGTAATAACTTGTCGAATGTTTGCCTTGCCGTCTTTTATTTTCATCTTTTGAACCGAGTGAATCCACTCGAATAGATGTGCGTAGTGAAAATCGACAACTCCAAGCTCGTCTGAAGAATGTTATTTCTTTAGACAAAATGAAGCAGGCTCTGGAGCAGAAGGACCTCGACCTTGCCGCAGCGCAGAAGACGGCGCGGGAGAGAACTGAACTTGCCGACAAGAAGCTGGCTTCAGTCGGCAAGTTAGAAGAAGAAAACGCCAAGCTGAAGACTGCCATTGATGAAGCCAACAAAGAAGTCATGCAGCTGAAGAAGGACAAGGTGGCCTTGACCAACAAAGTCGGAGATCTCACTCGGAGGAGGGACGAACTGGAGGCTTATCTGGGAGGACTCGCCAAGAAGATGTTCCTTATGCTCGAAGGTACTTTCCTTTGTCCGACTGATTTGCAACTGTCGACTCATCATATAACTGTCGACTCACCATTTTTCTGTGTGTGCAGAATTTTGTCAAAACTTCGAGGAAGAGACTGGGCGAATTGAGACGAATCTGGACCCCATTAACTCCCCTGTCAAGGACGAAGCTGCGATGAACGTGCTGCGACTGGAATCTCGCCTCGCCGGTGTTACAGACTATCTTGCACGACTAAAGGTGGCGGTGTCGCGGATTGACACGGAGCTCTGGCCAGGCGTGACATTCCAGAATGACCTCGAGTCTCTGATGACTCGACTTAATGAAATTCCCGGTCGAGTACAGGCGTGGAAGAAGTCATCTGCTCGGTGCGGCGCAGACGTGGCTCTGTCTCTTGTCCGCGTTCATTGCAAGGAAGTTAAACAAGAGAATCTGGCAGCTTCAAGGTCGCCAATACCAAGAAGCTTCAATTCCAGTCCTTCATGGAGACTTTCATCGACGCTGCTACTCGTATTGCTGATGGGATCGACCTGGACGAGTTCGTCGAGCCAGCTAGCCCTCCTCCTGCGGAGTGAACAAACTTTATGCCTTTATTTTATTTGCCTCGGAATGCCGAGTGATTTTGTAACCGTTAAACTCTTTCGGGCCTGAGGCCTGAGCACTTCCGTTCGCAGTTCTGAACCTTGCTGGATTTATCCGAACTTGGTTTTTCTTTGAATATGGTTGCTTTATCTTTACCACTTTCAAGTCTCTTGACTCCGAGTGAAACTTGACTCTTCACTCGGAATAGACGTTGTACTTGTGGTGCAGCTCCGACGAGAGGGCCGTGCGTTGTATTTGTGGCGCAGCTCGGAGCGTGTACCTAAGTCTCCGAGTGGGAGGATTGCTCTCCACTCGGAGTATTTTTGTAACTTAGGCGAGTCGGGTTCGCAGCTAAGTCCCTGAGTGGGAGGATTGCTCTCCACTCGGAGTATGTTTTAACTTAGGCGAGTACGGGGTCGCAGCTAAGTTCCCGAGTGGGAGGATTGCTCTCCACTCAGAGTGTGTTTGAAACTTAGGCGAATCGGGTTCGCAGCTAAGCCCCCGAGTGGGAGGATTGCTCTCCACTCGGAGTGTTTTTAAAACTTAAGCGAATCGGGTTCGCGGCTAAGTCCCCGAGTGGGAGGATTGCTCTCCACTCGGAATATGTTTTAAACTTAGGCGAATCGGGTTCGCAGCTAAGCCCCCGAGTGGGAGGATTGCTCTCCACTCGGAGTATGTTTTAACTTAGGCGAGTACGGGGTCGCAGCTAAGTCCTCGAGTGGGAGGATTGCTCTCCACTTGGAGTGTGTTTGAAACTTAGGCAAATCGGGTTCGCAGCTAAGCCCCCGAGTGGGAGGATTGCTCTCCACTCGGAGTATGTTTTAACTTAGGCGAGTACGGGGTCGCAGCTAAGTCCCCGAGTGGGAGGATTGCTCTCCACTCGGAGTGTTTTTGAAACTTAGGCGAATCGGATTCGCGGCTAAGCCCCCCGAGTGAGAGGGTTGCTCTTCACTCGGAGTGGTTTTTGAAACTTAGGCAAATCGGATTCACGACTAAGCCCCCGAGTGAGAGGGTTGCTCTTCACTCGGAGTGGTTTTTTAAACTTAGGCGAATCAGATTCGCGGCTAAGCCCCCGAGTGAGAGGGTTGCTCTTCACTCGGAGTGGTTTTTGAAACTTAGGCGAATCGGATTCGCGGCTAAGCCCCTGAGTGAGAGGGTTGCTCTTCACTCGGAGTGGTTTTTGAAACTTAGGCGAATCGGATTCGCGGCTAAGCCCCCGAGTGAGAGGGTTGCTCTTCACTCGGAGTGGTTTTTGAAACTTAGGCGAATCGGATTCGCGGCTAAGCCCCCGAGTGAGAGGGTTGCTCTTCACTCGGAGTGGTTTTTGAAACTTAGGCGAATCGGATTCACGGCTAAGCCACCCACTGGGGGATTGGAACACATGTGTTTATGGGATAACAATCATTAAGACACTGCAAAAATCTTGTCTTTGTTAAGCAGACTGAAGGATTCTTATTACAACTCGTCGATCCGAGTGTTTAGGTATAAAAACGGTGAAGCAGATCCGCATTCCACGAGCTTGGCTCATCTTCTTTCTTGGCAACGTTGTAGAGGTGATACGCCCCGTTGTGGAGCACCTTTGTGATGATGAAGGGCCCTTCCCAGGCCGGAGCAAGCTTGTGAGGCCGCTTCTGGTGTACTCGGAGTACAAGGTCTCCTTCCTGAAACGCTCGGCCTCTGACATTTCGGGCATGGAATCGACGCAGGTCCTACTGATAAATGGTCGACCGGATCAACGCCATCTCACGTTCCTCCTCTAGGAGATCAACTGCGTCTTGACGTGCCTGTTCTGCCTCAGCCTCTGAGAAGAGTTCTACTCGGGGAGCATTGTGCAGCAAGTCACTCGGAAGGACAGCTTCGGCTCCGTATACCATGAAGAAGGGTGTTCGGTCAGTCGACCGGTTAGGAGTTGTTCTCAGTCCCCATAGGACAGATGGTAATTCAGTCACCCAGGCCCCAGCAGCGTGCTTGAGATCGCGCATCAGTCGGGGTTTCAGCCCTTGAAGGATCAAACCATTTGCCCTTTCTGCCTGACCATTCGACTGCGGGTGCGCAACAGATGCGTAATCGACCCGAGTGCCCTGGGAAGCACAAAACGCTCTGAACTCATCCGAATCAAAGTTAGAGCCGTTATCCGTGATAATGCTGTGAGGGACTCCATATCTGAATATCAGCTCTCCGATGAAACTGATGGCGGTGCTTGAATCAAGATTCTTGATAGGCTTGGCTTCAATCCATTTGGTGAATTTGTCAACTGCTACGAGCAAATGAGTAAAGCCACTTCTGCCGGTCTTGAAAGGTCCAACCATGTCCAAACCCCAAACTGCAAATGGCCAGACGAGTGGAATAGTCTTCAAGGCGGATGCAGGCTTGTGAGACATGTTTGAATAGAATTGGCAGCCTTCGCACTTGTCGACTATATCTTTAGCCATCTCATTTGCACGCGGCCAGTAAAATCTTGATCGGTATGCTTTGGCCACGATGGTCCGAGAGGACGCATGGTGACCACAGGTCCCCGAGTGGATTTCATTTAAGATCAGTTGACCTTCTTCTGGGGAAATGCAACGCTGAGCAACTCCAGTTACACTTTCTCCGTAAAGCTGTCCTCTAATTACCGTGAAGGCTTTGGATCAGCGAATGATCTGACGGGCCTCATCCTCATCTTCTGGGAGCTCCTGCCTGAGCAGATATGCGATATATGGTATCGTCCAATCGGGAGTGATCACTAAAACCTCCATGATCAGGTCGACCACGGCTGGGACTTCAATCTCAGTCGGATTGGTTGAGCTTATCGGTTGTGGGGGCTCTTCCATGAAGGGATCTTCTTGAACTGACGGGGTGTGGAGATGCTCCAAGAACACATTACTGGGGATAGGCTTCCGAGTGGAACCTATCTTCGCCAGATCATCAGCAGCTTGATTCTTGATTCGAGGTATGTGGTGGAGCTCTAACCCCTCAAACTTCTTCTCTAGCTTTCTTACTGCATTGCAATAACTGGTCATAGCTGGGCTCCTGATATCCCACTCCTTCATCACCTGATTGACCACTAAGTCTGAGTCGCCGTAGACCATCAGGCGACGGACGCCGAGTGAAATGGCCATACGTAACCCATACAAAAGTGCCTCATACTCAGCTTCATTGTTTGAAGAATCAAAGTGAATCTGGAGGACATAGCTGAGCTTGTCACCTCTCGGGGATACCAGGACCACTCCAGCACCAGAGCCATTCAACATTTTGGACCCATCAAAGAACATAGTCCAATGTTCCGAGTGAACCTGAGTCGGTTGCTCTTGCTCAATCCACTCGGCGAGGAAATCTGCTATTGCCTGAGACTTGATTGCTTTCTTTGCCTCAAACTTGATATCCAAAGGAAGGAGTTCAATCGCCCACTTGGCCACTCGACCAGTTGTGTCCCGATTGTTCAGAATTTCAGATAATGGGGCATCGCTGACGACTGAAACCGAGTGGTCTGCAAAGTAATGTGCAACTTTCTTCGTGGTCAAGTAAATCCCATAGACAAGCTTCTGATAATGCGGGTATCTTTGCTTGGATGGAGTTAAAACTTCAGAAATATAGTACACTGGGTGTTGAACTTTGTAGGCTTTGCCTTCTTCTTCCCGCTTGACCGTGAGCACTGTGCTGACAACCTATCCAGTGGCTGCAATATATAGCAACAGAGGCTCTTTGCTGACTGGAGCAGCAAGCACCGGCTGGGTGGAAAGTAGGGCTTTGAGCTCTTCAAATGCTGCTTCAGCTTCAGGATTCCACCTGAACTTGTCAGACTTCTTCATCAGTCGGTAAAGAGGTAATGCCTTTTCACCGAGACGTGAGATGAATCGACTCAATGCAGCCAAACAACCAGTAAGCTTCTGAACATTGTGCACGCGCACGGGGCGTTTCATTCGGAGGATTGTGCCAACCTTTTCTGGGTTTGCGTCGATCCCTTGTTCGGAAACAAGGAAACCGAGTAACTTTCCACCTGAAACTCCGAATGTGCACTTTGATGGATTGAGCTTGATATCATATCTTCTTAAGTTGGCAAAGGTTTCAGCGAGGTCAGTCAGTAGGTCAGAACCTTTGCGTGACTTGACCACCATGTCATCCATGTAAGCTTCCATGTTCCGACTGATTTGAGTGAGCAGGCACTTCTAAATCATACGCATGAATGTGGCACCAGCATTCTTGAGGCCACAGGGCATGGTAACATAGCAAAAACACCCGAATGGGGTGATAAAAGCTGTCTTTATTTCGTCGGGTCCATACAGCCGGATCTGATGGTACCCGGAATATGCATCCAGGAAGGACAATCGCTCACACCCCATAGTTGAGTCGACTATCTGGTCGATGCGGGGCAGAGGGAAGTGATCTTTCGGGCAGGCCTGATTGATATGTTTGAAATCGATACACATACGAAGTGATTTGTCTTTCTTAGGGACCATGACAACATTGGCGAGCTACTCGGAGTGGTATATCTCGCGGATGAACTCAGCTGCCAGAAGCCGAGCCACCTCCTCGCCAATTGCCTTCCTCTTCTCCACGGCAGACCGACGGAGATGCTCTTTGACGGGTTTTGCTTTTGGGTCGACTCGCAAACGGTGCTCAGCCAGTCCCCTGGGTACACCCGGCATGTCAGATGGTTTCCATGCGAAGATGTCCCAGTTCTCACGGAGGAACTGGATGAGCGCTTCTTCCTATTTGCTGTCGAGTGTTGTTGAGATATGAGTCGGAGCAGCATTGGGATCGGTCGGGTGAATGTGAACTGGCTTTGTTTCACCGGACGACTGAAATGCAGACTCTGAAGCAGGCTTCTTAGCACGTAACAAATCACTCGGATCTGCATTCTTCTGGTATCCTTGCATCTCTACTGCTGCCATCTGTTCATCGGCAATCTTGGAGCCCTTCTGGAGGCACTCTTCTACACTCTGCCGATTTCTAGTGACTGTGATCACACCTCTAGGGCCAGGCATCTTCAACTTGAGGTACACGTAACACAGTCGAGCCATGAAACGAGCATATGCAGGCCTGCCCAAAATAGCATGATAGGCACTGTGAAAATCCACGACCTCAAATGTCAACTTTTCCTTGCGGTAATTCTTTCAATCACCGAAAACCACATCAAGAGTGATCTGACCGAGTGAATCGGCTTTCTTCCCAGGGATGACACCGTGGAATCGCATGTTGCTTTCACTGAGCTTGGACATCGGAATACCCATCCCTCGGAGGGTCTCAGCGTACAAAATGTTCAAACCACTGCCACCGTCCATCAAGACCTTGGTCAGTCGAGTGCCCCCAACTACTGGGTCAACCACCAACGCTTGCCGCCTGGGGGTAGCAACGTGCGCTGGGTGGTCGGACTGGTCGAATGTAATGGGAGTCTTTGACCACTTCAAATACGTCATCGTTGCCGGAGCAACCATGTTTACTTCCCTGTTGATAACTTTCAGTCGACTTTTTCTCTCGATGTCAGCAAAAATCATTAAAGTGGCATTGACATTGGGGTAACCATCATCCTCCTCTTTGTCCTTGTCCTTATCAGATTCCTTTTCTTTTTCATTGGGCTGACCCTCTCGGAAGCTCTGAATCAGGAGTCGACACTGTCGAGTGGTATGCTTGGGGTAAATCAGGTTTCCCTCTTCATCTTTCTTTGTGTGTATATGACACGGTAAATAAAGCACATCATTACCCGCTTGATCTTTCACTTTCTTGGGGATCCATGGCCCCTTAGGCTTTCCTTTGAATTTCCCTTGGTTCACCACTGCTGTCTCACCCGGACCTGCGGGTTCGGCTTTGCTCTTCTGCTTCCGACTGGAATTTCCTCCTCCGGTGTCCTGGGCGAATGGCTTGTTCTTGCCACTGCGGAGTCGGTCTTCTTCCTCGCCGTTAGCGTACCGAGTAGCTATTTCCATCATCCGAGCCAGGGACATGTCCCCTGTCCGACCGAATTTCAGGTTAAGCTCCCTGTACCGAATGCCCTCCTTGAAGGCGCACACTGCCTGATGTTCTGACACATTCTCCACGGTATGATGAAGAGTGGTCCACCTCTGGATGTAATCTCTCAAAGTTTCATTCTGCTTCTGGACACAATGCTGTAATTCAGTCAGCCCTGCAGGTCGTTTGCAAGTGCCTTCAAAGGTCCTGACAAACACTCGGGCTAATTCTTCCTAACTGAAGATGCTACCAGGAGCCAACTGATTCAACCAAGCTCTGGCTGAGCCTTCTAGCATCAGGGGGAGGTGCTTCATGGCTACATCATCATTGCCGCCACCAATCTGCACAGCCACTCGGTAATCCTCTAGCCAAGTGTCTGGCTTCGACTCACCCGTGAATTTGCTTATTCCCGTCGCCAACCTGAAGTTGGGAGGGATCTCAGCAGCTCTGATGGCTCTGATGAAACATTCAGGCCCAGAAACATGCACTCTGCCGCCAATCGGACAATCTCTGTCCTATCCTTCTCTGTGTGCCCGGTTCCTGTCGACCAGACCTTGCACAAGAATTGATCTTGCATCAAACCCGGGCTCTCTTGGGTCGACTAGGATCCTTCGCTCATTGCCATACGGGCGCCTGTCATTGTACTGCCGGGGCACATACGATCCGCCCCTCGGAGGGGGCGTACGCACTCGATGGCGGTCATCACGGCCGAGTCGATGATCATACTGCTCGTAGTTCCGACCCAGATACTGCTCCTGGCGGTGCCCACGACCCTCACGCTGCAGAGGCGACCTCGGGCTGTAAGCTGACTGGACCGTGTCCGCGACCACGGACCTGCTGTGGGTCCTGTTGCACGACTGAGAAAAGGCTGTGTTTTGCTCACCTGCTGCCCGGAGCAGCGCTCGGATCTGCATCAAACCTCTCCCAGCCTCTGATTGGGACGACTGAATCGACTCTGCTATACGGGCTGCAGCTATAAGATTCTGGATCGGAGTGCGGTATACCTAGGGCTCAGGAGGAAACAACTGTCATTGGCGTCGACTGGATTCGGGGATCTGCCGACGAGCACGCTCGTCGAGTGAATGCTGAAGGTTCTCCAGACGCGCGCGCTCGGCCAAGGTGGCCAGGCGCGCGGATTCCAGGGCCCGAGCCTCGGAAGTCTCCTCCATGATGGGGGTCTGGAGCGCCTCCTCATTGCGGCGATGCAACTCTTCCCTTTGCTTCGAAGTGAGGGCTTGGGGTTCATACTCATCGTGATCATACGACGGACCATCGCCGCCGCCGCCGCCACCACCGCGACGGGGGTCGACCTTGAGGACCTCCGCCGCGGGGTCGCTGCTTCCGCACTCGGAAAGAGTGTCCGCGGAGCCAGTCGACAGGTCGACTAGACCGTAGAGGGATTCGTCGGGCTCGATTGCCGCAATTTGGGGAGTGACCGTCTGCCAGGCGACCACATGCTTTACCCACCGCTGGAGCCGCGATCGGCCGGACCGCTTGCGACGGCGCACAACAGGGAGAGTGGATGATGACGGATTCAACCGATACTGGGTCGATGGCTGCCGCAGGAGGACGCCACAGGCACCCACGCGAAAGTGTGCCGCTCCGCGGATGGGAAGGGCCTCGATGTCAAGGAGGGCCTCCTGGAGCTAGGCGGAGTCGTCGGCGATGAAGACGAGCGCGCCGAGACAGATCTCGTGGCCCAAAGACAAACCACCGCCAGAAACCATGTTTGTGAAGACTGCAGAGATTGCAAGCTCACCGGAAGTCGCTAAGACGCTGGCCCCATGGTGGGCGCCAACTGTCGTGGTACTAAGTCTGACAGTAAGAATAGGGGGTACGTATGAGAAGGCAAGGTCCTAACTACGGCAAGGTTGTACACACGAGTTTACGAGTTTAGGCCCCTCTCGGAGGAGGTAAAAGCCCTACGTCTCGGTGCCCTGAGGCGGTCGACTGGAATATGAGTGCGCGTGTGTTACACGGGGTGCGAACCCTTGTGCCAGTGGAGGGGGGTGGCTTATATAGAGTGCGCCAGGACCCCAGCCGTCCCACGTTACACAGGGTTCAATGTTCATTAAGACAGGGTGTTACTGGTAACGCCAGTTATAAAGAGCTATAAATGACCATAAACACTACAGAGTAAACGCCTGACTGTTGCCATCCTGAGTGACTCTAGGTCTTCTGTACTCTGAGTGGTTTCTTGTATGGTCGAGTGACTTCATCTTGGTCGAGTGGAATTGGGGTATCCGAGTGAGGTAGGTGGTCGAGTGGATTGCACCCCTAGATGAACTCAGTTGGTTTCTTCTGTTGCATTTTGAATGTCTTTGACTCTAGGGCAGTGTCCTTGGGTAGGCTGTCTAGGTCATGCCTATGACCCTACCCTAGGTACATGTCATCGTCACCTTCCCCTTTCCTTCTCCACCTTGGCCGGCCCATATGGGGGGCGCACCAGCCCCTTGTGGCTGGTGTGTTTCCCCTCTTGGCCCATAAGGCCCATATCTTTTGCCGGGGGTGTCCGGAACCCCTTCCGGTGACCCGATAAGTACCCGGTGACCCCCGAAACACTTCCGGTGTCCGAATACCATCGTCCTATATATCAATCTTTACCTCTCGACCATTTCAAGACTCCTCGTCATGTCCGTGATCTCATCCGATACTCCGAACAACATTCGGTCACCAAATCACATAACTCATATAATACAATATCGTCATCGAACGTTAAGCGTGCGGACCCTACGGGTTCGAGAACTATGTAGACATGACCGAGACACCTCTCCATTCAATAACCAATAGTGGAACCTGGATGCTCATATTGGCTCCTACATATTCTACGAATATCTTTATCGGTCGAACCGTTATGACAACATACGTAATTCCCTTTGTCCATCGGTATGTTACTTGCCCGAGATTCGATAGTCGGTATCTTCATACCTAGTTCAATCTCGTTACCGGAAAGTCTCTTTACTCATTCCGTAATACATCACCACGTGACGAACTCCTTAGTCGTTTGCTTGCAAGCTTATGATGTGTATTACCGAGAGGGCCCAGAGATACCTCTCCGAAACTCGGATTGACAAATCCTAATCTCGATCTATGCCAACTCAACAAACACCTTCGGAGATACCTGTAGAGATTATAATCACCCAGTTACGTTGTGACGTTTGATAGCATACAAGGCATTCCTCCGGTATCCGGGAGTTGCATAATCTCATAGTCGAAGGAATATGTATTTGACATGAAGAAAGCAATAGTAATAAAACTGAACGATCATTATGCTAAGCTAACAGATGGGTCTTGTCCATCACATAATTCTCCTAATGATGTGATCCCGTTATCAAATGACAACTCATGTCCATGGTTAGGAAACCTTAACCATCTTTGATCAACGAGCTAGTCTAGTAGAGGCTCACTAGGGACACGTTGTTTGTTTATGTATTCACACATGTATTTAAGTTTCCGATCAATACAATTCTAGCATGAATAATAAACCTTTATCATGAATAAGGAAATATAAAATAACAACTTTATTATTGCCTCTAGGGCATATTTCCTTCAGCCTCCCACTTGCACTAGAGTCAATAATCTAGTTCACATCGCCATGTGATTAACACCAATAGTTCACATCGCCATGTGACCAACACCCAAAGGGTTTACTAGAGTTAATAATCTAGTTCACACCGCCATGTGATTAACACCCAAAGAGTACTAAGGTGTGATCATGTTTTGCTTGTGAGAGAAGTTTAGTCAACGGGTCTGCCACATTCAGATCCGTATGTATTTCGCAAATTTCTATGTCTACAATGCTCTGCATGGAGCTACTCTAGCTAATTGCTCCCACTTTCAATACGTATCCAAATTGAGACTTAGAGTCATCTGGATCGGCGTAAAAGCTTGCATCGACGTAACCCTTTACGACAAACTCTTTATCACTTCCATAACCTAGAAACATTTCTTTAGTTCTCCTAACTAAGGATAATTTTGACCGCTGTCCAGTGATCTACTCCTGGATCACTATTGTACCCCTTTGCCAAACTCATGGCAAGGTACACAACAGGTTTGGTACATAGCATCTCATACTTTATAGAACCTATGTCTGAGGCATAGGGAATGACTTTCATTCTCTCTCTATCTTCTGCCATGGTCGGGCTTTGAGTCTTACTCAATTTCACACCTTGAATACAGGCAAGAACCGTTTCTTTGACTGATCCATTTTGAACTCCTTCAAAACTATGTCAAGGTATGTGCTTTGTGAAAGTCCTATTAAGCATCTCGATCTATCCCTATAGATCTTGATGCTTAATACGTAAGTAGCTTCATCGAGGTCTCTCATTGAAAAATTCTTATTCAAGTATCCTTTTATGCTATCCAAAAATTCTATGTCATTTCCAATCAATAATATGTCATCCACATATAATATCAGAAATGCTACAGAGCTCCCACTCACTTTCTTGTAAATACAGGCTTCACCGTAAGTCTGTATAAAACCATATGCTTTGATCACATCATCAAAGCATATATTCCAACTCCGAGATGCTTGCACCAGTCCATAGATGGATCGCTGGAACTTGCACACTTTGTCAGCACTTTTAGGATCGACAAAACCTTCTGGTTGCAGCATATACAACTCTTCTTTGACATATCCATTAAGGAATGCAGTTTTGACGTCCATTTGCCAGATTTCATAATCATAAAATGCGGCAATTGCTAACATGATTCGGACAAACTTAAGCATCGCTACGGGTGAGAAAGTCTCATCGTAGTCAACTCCTTGAACTTGTCGAAAACCTTTCGCAACAAGTCGAGCTTCGTAGACAGTAACATTACCATCAGCGTCAGTCTTCTTCTTGAAGATCCATTTATTTTCTATGCCTTGCTGATCATCGGGCAAGTCCACCAAAGTCCACACTTTGTTCTCATACATGGATCCTATCTCAGATTTCATGGCCTCAAGCCATCTGTCAGAATCTGGGCTCATCATAGCTTCTTCATAGTTTGTAGGTTCGCCTTGGTCTAGTAACATAACTTCCAGGACAGGATTACCGTACCACTCTGGTGCGGATCATGCTCTGGTCGACCTACGAAGTTCAGTAGTAACTTGATCTGAAGTTTCATGATCATCATCATTAGCTTCCTCTCTAGATGGTGTAGGCATCACGGGAACGGTTTTCTGTGATGTGCTACTTTCCAAGTCGAGAGAAGGTACAGTTACCTCATCAAGTTCTACTTTCCTCCCACTCACTTCTTTCGAGAGAGACTCCTTTTCTAGAAAGGACCCATTCTTAGCAACAAAGATCTTGCCTTCGGATCTGTGGTAGAAGGTGTACCCAATAGTTTCTTTAGGGTATCCTATGAAGACGCATTTCTCAGAATTGGGTTCGAGATTATCTGACTGAAGCCTTTTAACATAAGCATCGCATCCCCATACTTTAAGAAATGACAGCTTAGGTTTCTTGCCAAACCACAGTTCATACAGTGTCGTCTCAACGCATTTAGATGGTGCCCTATTTAACGTGAATGCGGCTGTCTCTAATGCATAACCCCAAAACGATAGTGGTAAATCGGTAAGAGACATCATAGATTGCACCATATCCAATAAAGTACAGTTACAACGTTCGGACACACCATTACGCTGTGGTGTTCCAGGTGGTGTGAGTTGTGAAACAATTCCACATTGTTTTAAGTGAAGGCCAAACTCGTAACTCAAATATTCGCTTCCGCGATCAGGTCGTAGAAACTTTATTTTATTGTTGCGATGATTCTCCACTTCATTCTGAAATTCTTTGAACTTTTCAAATGTTTCAGACTTGTGTTTCATTAAGTAGATATACCCATACCTAATCAAATCATCTGTGAAGGTCAGAAAATAACGATACCCGCCGCGTGCTTCAACACTCATCGGACCGCATACATTGGTATGTATAATTTCCAATAAGTCATTAGCTCGCTCCATTGTTCCAGAGAACGGATTTTTAGTCATCTTACCCATGAGGCATGGTTCGCAAGTATCAAATGATTCATAATCAAGTGATTCCAAAAGCCCATCTGCATGGAGTTTCTTCATGCACTTTACACCAATATGACCTAAACGGCAGTGCCACAAGTATGTTGCACTATCATTATCAACTTTGCATCTTTTGGCATCAATATTATGAATATTTGTATCACTACGATCAAGATTCAATAAACCATTCACATTGGGTGTATGACTATAGAAGGTTTTATTCATGTAAACAGAACAACAATTATTCTCTGTCTTGAATGAATAACCGTATTGCAATAAACATGATCCAATCATATTCATGCTCAACGCAAACACCAAATAACATTTATTTAGGTTCAACACTAATCCCGAAGATAGAAGGAGTGTGCAATGGTGATCGTATCAGCCTTGGAATCACTTCCAACACACATCGTCACCTCACACTTAACTAGTCTCTGTTCATTCTGCAACTCCTGTTTTGAGTTACTAATCTTAGCAACTAAACCGGTATCAAATACCCAGGGGTTACAATGAACACTAGTAAAGTACACTTCAATAATCTGTATATCAAATATACCTTTGTTCACTTTGCCATCCTTCTTATCCGCCAAATATTTGGGGCTGTTCCGCTTCCAGTGACCATTTCCTTTGCAGTAGAAGCACTCAGTTTCAGGCTTGGGTCCAGCTTTGGGCTTCTTCACGGGAGTGGCAACTTGCTTGCCATTCTTCTTGAAGTTCCCTTTCTATCCCTTGCCCTTTTTCTTGAAACTAGTGGTCTTGTTAACCATCAACATTTGATGCTCTTTCTTGATTTCTACCTTCGCCGATTTCAGCATCGCGAAGAGCTCGGGTAATCGTTTTCGTCATCCCTTGCATATTATAGTTCATCATGAAGTTCTAGTACCTTGGTGATAGTGACTAGAGAACTCTTTCAATCACTATCTTATCTGGAAGATTAACTCCCACTTGATTCAAGCGATTGTAGTATCCAGACATTCTGAGCACATGCTCACTGGCTGAGCTATTCTCCTCCATCTTGTAGGCAAAGTACTTGTCAGAGGTCTCATACCTCTCGACACGGGCATGATTCTGGAATACCAATTTCAGATCTTGGAACATCTCATATGCTCCGTCGCGTTCAAAACATTTTTGAAGTCCCAGTTCTAAGCCGTAAAGCATGAGACACTAAACTATTAAGTAGTCATCATATCGAGCTTGCCATACGTTCATAACGTCTGCATCCGCTCCTGCAATAGGTCTGTCACCTAGCGGTGCATCAAGGACATAATTCTTCTGTGCAGCAATGAGGATAATCCTCAGATCACGGACTCAGTCCGCGTCATTGCTACTATCATCTTTCAACTTAGTTTTCTCTAGGAACATATCAAAAACATAGGGGAGCTATATCGCGTGCTATTGATCTACAACATAGATATGCAAATACTATCAGGACTAAGTTCATGATAAATTAAGTTCAATTAATCAAATTACTTAAGAACTCCCACTTAAATTGACATCCCTCGAGTCACCTAAGTGATACGTGATCCAAATCAACTAACCCATGTCCGATCATCACATGAGATGGGGTAGTCATCAATGGTGAACATCTCTATGTTGATCATGTCTACTATATGATTCACGTTTGACCTTTCGGTCTCTAGTGTTCCGAGGCCATGTCTGTACATGATAGGCTCGTCAAGTTTAACCCGAGTATTCCGCATATGCAAAACTGTCTTGCACCCGTTGTATGTGAACGTAGAGTCTATCACACCCGATCATCACGTGGTGTCTCAACACGACGAACTGTGGCAACGGTGCATACTCAGGGAGAACACTTATACCTTGAAATTTAGTGAAGGGATCATCTTATAATGCTACCGCCGTACTAAGCAAAATAAGATGCATAAAGATAAACATCACATGCAATCAAAATATGTGACATGATATGGCCATCATGATCTTGTGCTTTTGATCTCCATCTCCAAAGCTTCGTCACGATCTCCATCATCACCGGCTCGACACCTTGATCTCCATCATTGCGTCATAGTCATCTCGCCAACTATTGCTTCTACAACTATCTCTAATGCATAGTGATAAAGTAAAGCAATTACATGGCATTTGCATTTCATACAATAAAGCGACAACCATAAGGCTCCTGCCAGTTGCCGATAACTTACAAAACATGATCATCTCATACAACAACGTATATCACATCATGTCTTGACCATATCACATCACAACATGCCCTGCAAAAACAAGTTAGACGTCCTCTACTTTGTTGTTGCAAGTTTTACGTGGCTGCTACGGGCTTCTAGCAAGAACCGTTCTTACCTACGCACAAAACCACAATGGTGTTTCGTCAAGTTTGTTGTTTTAACCTTCTTCAAGGACCGGCCGTAGTCAAATTCGATTCAACTAAAGTAGGAGACACAGACACCCGCCAGCCACCTTTATGCAAAACTAGTTGCATGTCTGTCGGTGGAACTGGTCTCATGTACGTGGACATGGAAGGTTGGTCCGGGCCGCTTCATCCCACAATACCGCCGAATCAAAATAAGACGTTGGTGGTAAGCAGTATGACTATCACCGCCCACAACTCTTTGTGTTCTACTCGTGAAAATCATCTACGCATAGACCTGGCTCATGATGCCACTATAGGGAATCGTTGCATGGAAAACAAAATTTTTTCTACGCACACACAATGATCTATCCATGGAGATGCATAGCAACGAGGAGGAGAGTGTGTCTACATACCCTCGTAGACCGTAAGCGGAAACATTTTAAAATGCGGTTGATGTAGTCGAACTTTCTTCACTCTCCACTGATCGATTACCGAACGTACGACACCTCCGAGTTCTGCACACGTTCAGCTCGGTGACGTCCCTCGCCTTCTTGATCCAGCAATACATCAAGGTAGTAGATGAGTTCCGTCAGCACGACAGCGTGGTGACGGTGATGGTGAAGTGATCTCCGCAGGGCTTTGCCTAAGCACTAGGAAAATATGACCGAGGTAGTAAACGGTGGAGGGGGGCGCCGCACACGGCTAGGCAATTGTATGTTGTGTGCTAGCGGTGCCCCCCCACATATATATAGGTGGGAGGGGGATGGGAGAGGCCAGGAGGCGCCCCAAGTAGGACCGAATCCTACTTGGGCTCCTCCCAAGCCGCTCGCCCCCCTGCTATATATCGGAAGGGGAAGGAAAGGGGGGAGAGGTGGAAGGAAGGGGGAATCCTATTCCCTTTCTTTCCTTTCCTCCTTCCCCTTTCCTTCTCCACCTTTGCCGGCCCATATGGGGGGCGCACCAGCCCCTTGTGGCTGGTGTGTTTCCCCTCTTGGCCCATAAGGCCCATATCTTTTGCCGGGGGTGTCTGGAACCCCTTCCGGTGACCCGATAAGTACCCGGTGACCCCCGAAACACTTCCGGTGTCCGAATACCATCGTCCTATATATCAATCTTTACCTCTCGACCATTTTGAGACTCCTCGTCATGTACGTGATCTCATCCGAGACTCCGAACAACATTCGGTCACCAAATCACATAACTCATATAATACAATATCATCATTGAACGTTAAGCATGCGGACCCTACGGGTTCGAGAACTATGTAGACATGACCGAGACACCTCTCCGGTCAATAACTAATAGTGGAACCTGGATGCTCATATTGGCTCCTACATATTCTATGAAGATCTTTATCGGTCGAACCGTTATGACAACATACGTAATTCCCTTTGTCCATCGGTATGTTACTTGCCCGAGATTTGATCGTCGGTATCTTCATACCTAGTTCAATCTTATTACCGGCAAGTCTCTTTACTCGTTCCGTAATACATCACCTCGTGACTAACTCCTTAGTCGTTTGCTTGCAAGCTTATGATGTGTATTACAGAGAGGGCCCAGAGATACCTCTCCGAAACTCGGAGTGACAAATCCTAATCTCGATATATGCCAACTCAACAAACACCTTTGGAGATACCTATAGAGAATCTTTATAATCACCCAGTTACGTTGTGACGTTTGATAGCACACAAGGCATTCCTCCGGTATCCAGGAGTTGCATAATCTCATAGTCGAAGGAATATGTATTTGACATGAAGAAAGCAATAGCAATAAAACTGAACGATCATTATGCTAAGCTAACAGATGGGTCTTGTCCATCACATCATTCTCCTAATGATGTGATCCCATTATCAAATGACAACTCATGTCCATGGTTAGGAAACCTTAACCATCTTTGATCAACGAGCTAGTCTAGTAGAGGCTCACTAGGGACACGGTATTTGTTTATGTATTCACACATGTATTTAAGTTTCCGATCAATACAATTCTAGCATGAATAATAAACCTTTATCATGAATAAGGAAATATAAAATAACAACTTTATTATTGCCTCTAGGGCATATTTCCTTCAGTATTCTGTACTCTGTATTCTGTACCTCTAGTTGTATCCCAATATTTGCTATCCAGAGTTGGGATTATTAGCGGTGGAGAACTGAGTCTCAGTGATGAAAAATCTAGGATTCCTAATAAAATACTTTACTACTCATGAGATGAGCCTACGATTTAGGTTCAGTTCAACAAACTATTGGTAATGAAACACACTAGTCAGGTTAGACAGGAGAAATTACCTGCAGCTAGCAGCGGAGATAGTGGCACTTGGGCAGCACCAGTCCCAGCAGATTGCACCTAAGGCAGTGGCACTTGGGCGGCACAAGGCCCTCCTGCCTGCAGGAGGTGACCATGTCCGCGACGATGGAGGAGCCGTCCATGAATGACAAATGACCATCCGCGTGCAACCGGCATACACGTGGGCAACATGTCGCTGCGGTTGGCCACCATCTGCAAAACGTCCGTCATCGCGGCATTAGAAGGATTCAAGGAGGATCACAGAGAGGTGTTGGTACCGTGCCGCCACGCCGAAACCCTAGCTAAGGTTGGTCGCCCGTCGGCCAAGGAAGCGGTTAACGGAAAAACGAGCCGAGGCAAGCACGGGATGGTGCTGGGTGCCGACGGCGATCGCCGGAATCGGCTGATTACGGTGGCGGTGATTTGGGGATTGTGGGAAAGGCGACTAGATTGGGAGAGGAGCTGGGTTGCATTGACTCTTAGCTACCTCTGTCATGTGGGCCATCGTACACATATTTTATTTGTGGCGTGGTGTGAGTGTCGTATCCATTTTCTGCGACGCCATTATTATTTGAGCAATTTTTTTCTACTTCGGTGCAAATCGGTCCGGTTAGTAGTGGCGTCGAAAAATGTCCCACGCCATCACTAGGGGTAATACTGGTGGCGTGACAAAAAATTACACGCCATTACTAACTTAGTGTCAGGTAGACTGTTGGACCTCAAATACTAGTGATGTGGATTTTTATTTGCATGCCACCAGTAATGATATAGTGGTGACGTACCAAATATGCCAACGCCACCACTATTTAAAAAAATAGTGCTGGCATGGATTGAAAATGAGGCGCCACTAATTAAAGTTGTGGCTAGCCCTTTTTCCACTAGTGTATGTGTGGCACTACATTTAGTCACATTCGAGAAACCCGCATGGAGAAATTCCATAGTGATGGATTTTGGAGTCATATGATTATGAATCATCAGACACTTGCAACTTCCGTCCAAATTGTGAAGTAAACTAAAATACCGTTCACAGACCATAAAGGACGAGCAACAAAATAATTGGAACATGCATATTGATGTGTGTATTCCAATAAGTGTTGTTGCAAGCAGTGGATTTATCTATCTTCAAGGATGACTCAAGTAGATATTTATATTTACTAATTGAGACATGATTCTAGATCTTTTGAAATGGTTCAAAAGATTTTTAGAAATAAGTAGAAATTATTGTAACAAGAAAATTATGTTTCTACAAATTGATTGCAGAAAAGAATATTTGAGTTACAAATTTAGCGTATGTCTGATGAGCTGTAAAGTGCTTTATAGCTTACACCTACTAGAGACACTACTAAGAGTAGAGTGTTTTGAGTAGATGTAATCAAACTATGTATGACATAGTGAGATCAAAGATGGCATTAATTGATTTTGCCAATATACTCTTAATATGATGCTTTAGAGACTATGGCTTTTACATTGAAAAAGGATCGCCATCAAATCTATAAGATAAGTGCTACTTTGTAAGTATCCCAAATGGTTGGGTATTCCTCTATCACTACGCCGAGGCAAAGTGTTTTGCCATAGAATGCGGAAATTTTAAAGAAAATGTTTTCTGCAAAATACTAAGTGGGAGGACAGTGCAAATTGAAAAGATTACAGAATCTTCATGATCAGGTCGAAGAAAAGAAACACTAGATGTGGTTCTAAGATTTCTTACTGCGACTGATACAGAAGCCTCTACATAGGATATAGAGACTTCGGTCGAACTTGCAGCTGAACTATATAGCTTGGGGATATTCGTGCAAACCTTCATGGTGCACAGACGAAATATTATTGAACAAACAATGAACCTATGATACACAGAGAAGTGTTGATGGGCCCAGACTCCGGAATTGGCTATACGCCAAAATAATCCGAGATAGTATCCATAAACATAATTCAAGTTTCGAACTTGATGGACCCTCTAAAAGACTTAAAGTCTAAAGTGTAGTGATGCATCTATAGATTGATAATGATAAAAATGTTTTGTAATGCTTGGCTTGTTGCAAATAAGTTTATGACAAGATCGAGGAGTTGATTATGACGAGATTGTATCATCATAATAATACTTAAAGTTAATTCGGATTAAACTAGCAATTACTAAAAATTTCAATTATGAAATATAACAGATGGATGTCAAAATTATTCCCATGAGATGGAAATAGAACCAAGGTTGTATATTTGATACAGACCAAGGTAATTTTCTCAATCCAGAGGATGCTAGTAAGTGTGCAAACTTCAAAGATTTGAAGCAAGCATAGTGGAGTTGGAATCTTTGTTTTGATGAATTGATCGAATAATATGATTTCATCGATAGAAGCAAAGATGCTTGTATTTACAAGAAAGTAAGTGGGACCATGATATTATTTCTAAACACTATGTGTGCATGATACATAGTTGATTGGAAATTTCTTGACACGGATTAAGACTATTGAAACTAGTTCCTCAGTAAAACACTTAGGCAATATAGTCCTTCGATTTGGCATCATAATCTATGGAGATAGTAGTGCCTAATCAAGGCTTAGCCAAAATAAATATTGATAAAATACTAAAGCAATTTAGTATGAAAATTGCCAAGAAGTGTTTCTTGTCAAAGTCACATGGAAGGAGTTCTTAGCAAGAATCAGTATCTTGAATACTGATGAGTGAAATACATGATTTCAATCACACTTGTGTTAATTCCATGGTATGTAAATAACCAGATATGTCCAAGTACTCCAAATAAGTTGTGAGTAAAGTTACCAGAATGGTCAAATTGTTGATCATAGGACAACAGTGAAAATATCGTTAAGTCCCGACGATGTGTTTTTCGCATACAAAGAAAATGAAAAGATTGTTGTAAGGAGTTACATCAATACATGCTTGATGTAAGTAGTACATAGACAAAATCTTCATTCGGTACTCCAAGCGAATTTTGATTTCAATTAAAATTATTTATGGTGGCACAGTAAGTTGGAATAGGTAGGTAGTTATTATGGTGAATTCTGTAAACTGAAGGCCAAGTATATTGTCGCTTTAGAAGCAACAAAAGAGGGTAATGAATGAGAGGTTCATTTTTGAACTTGGATTGGTTTCTAGATGATTGTGCAAATAGAACACTATTCTCAATAATGGTTCTTTAGCTCAATCTAAGGAATCAAAGGTCCAGCCAGTGATTCAATACATACAAAGCCAATTACACACAAATTAAAAATTTATGTGAATGCATGACAGATGCATTGAAATGCAAATGATACACACAGATCTGAAGTTGTCAAGATCCGATAGGACGAAGTCTATACCACATGCAAAGCATGGACTGACACTGGATTGCCATTGGTGTAAGAGTTAAAAGTGCTAACTAGATTATTGACTCTAGTGCAAGTGGGAGACTGTTGGAAATATGCCCTAGAGACAATAATATTTGTATTATTATATTTCCGTATTCATAATTAAGAGTTTATATTTCATGCTATAACTGCTATGATCCTGGAATATGCGATTCAGTGGAAAACTCATATGCACGTGTGAAATGATAAACGGATAAAATAAAGGTTCCTAGTCTCGCCTCTAAGACTAGCTCAAGTGTTGTTGGTGATCATGTTTTCCGGATCTTAGGATATCATTAAGTGTAACGATGATCCTAAAACAACATTGAGATTATGACGTTGGAAGAACGATCTTATTGAATCGACCCAAACTTGTTTGTTATGAATTGAGTTAATATCGTCTATATTCAATTATAATAACACAGAGTGTTAGCATGTGTTTTAGTTCCTCAGACCATGAGAGTCTCTCGGTCACTTCGTACCAGATGGTGGGCTTTGGGGTTGCTCAAACGTCATCTATAACAAGGTGATCATAACGACAACTTTCAGGCTCACCAGAAAGTTTGACAAGTGACCGGACAACTCGAGAGTGGGATTTGCTCCTCCGATGATGGAGAGATATTCTTAGGGCACTCCCGGTGTGACGGCATCCATCATCGTCTGGCCAGACACAGGTGACTACGTCAGGGGGATGCCGGAACATGTTAACGAGAAAGAAGAACAAAACCGGTAACGGGAGCAACGGTATAGTAAGCATGGTGATGACTCAAGAGGATATTGATGCATACCGGGTTTTGTAAAGTATGGCGAAGCAAAGGGAACATCGCATGATAACCAAAGGTTCACTCGAATATCATTCGTGTAATCATAGGGAGCAATATGGATGTCCATGGTTCCGCTATCGGTCATTGAACGAAGGAGTTTCGTTCATGTCTATGGTTACCGAACCTACGGGGTCACAAGCTTAAGGTAATCACGATCTGCTAAGTGTTGGCAGGATGGGAGTGATGGGAATATATTTGTGTACTTGTTTCATTAATATCCGGAATAGTTCCGAGAGGTTCTGGAAGCGTTTCGAGGTCACCGGAAGGGTTTCGGTGAATACCGGGTAATACCGGGTATTAATGATTAATATATATAGGTGGAAAATGTTTTCGGAGATGTTAAATTATATATATTATATTCTGAAATTTTTTAGAACAAAAATATATTTAATTTAATATCAACGGGCCAAATAAGGCCAAGAGGTGGAGAAGAAGTTGGGCCACAAGGGCCCAACAAGGGAGGCGCCCCCCTTTCCTAAGGGGGGGGGGGGAATCCTACTTGGAGGAGGAGTCCTCCTCCTCCGTTGGCCGGCGCCCCAAGGGGGCTCTTTCCCCATTGGTGGCAGCCCCTCTTTCCCCCAATCCTATATATACTAGAGGATTTCCATCCTATGAGGACACAAGTTTTGGGAGCCTCCTCTAGTTGATCTAGTTCTAGTTCTAGTTGGTCCTAGACTAATTAGAGCTAGCCCTAGCCACCTCTAATCCTCATAATTAGAAGCCCTGTGTAATTCTAATCTCCTCCCTCTAATTCTCCGGCGACGATTAGCTCTGGACGGTGAAGCGCTGTCGGATCGTGAAGACCATACGCTTGCAACCAAGTAGAGAGGCCGTGCTTTTGGTCTTCGGTTCGAGGGATCGTTCGAGGGCGGTTCGCAGGATCGTCATCACTGTTCGAGGGACTTCATGTATGATCTACACCGACTCGTCTACTTCCGCTGCACTCCGGAGTCGGTAACGATCGTTGATCACAACCCGTTATGTATCTTCATATTGTTCTTGGGAGATTGTAGGTGCGAATTTTTTTGTTTTCTACTTTGTTTCCCAATAGGGTGGACTTGCAACTGAAGCACCTATAACTACAATCCCAGTTGTGAGCTGGGGTTTGACTTGCAACTGGGACAAATACTATGAGGCCCCAGTTGCGAGTCAAGGTTAGACTTGCAACTGGGAGGAGAACAAACTGGTTCTAGTTGCAAGCTAAGGGTGGACTTGCAACTATGACAACAAAAAACTACGGGGCCCAGTTGTGAGTCGGTGGTTGAATTGCAAACGGGACGACAAAAAACTATGGGGCTAGTGTCAAGTTGAACTTGGACTTGCAACTGGGACACCTACAACAACAGGGCCAGTTGTGAGTCGGAGGTGGACTTGCAACTGTGGAAACAACAAATACGTGCCCCGTTGCCAGTCGGTGATGGGCTTGCAACTAGGATGAGAACAAATTACAGGCCCAATTGTGAGCCAAAGGGTGGACTTGCAACTTGGGCAACTACCAATACATGCCCTAGTTGCGAGTAGAGGGTGGCTTGCGACTGGGGCACCCACAACTACAATCCTGGTTTTGAATCGACGGTGGACTTGCAACTGGGGCATCTACAACTACAACCCCAGTTCGAGGGTGGACTTACAACCGGGACAAATAAACAAAACTACGGGACCCCAGTCGAGGGTGGACTCGCAATTGGGAGGATAACAAACTACGGTTCTAGTTCCGTAGAGGGTGGAGTTGCAACTACGAAGACAAACAACTACCTGCCCAAGTCGGGAGTCGAGGTTGAGTGGCACCTCAGACAGCAAAATAACTATGGGGCAAGTTGCAAGTCGAACATGGACTAGCAACTGAGACAACTTCAACTACGGGCCCAGTTGCGAATCGAGGGTGGTTGTAATTGGGATAACTACAAATCACGGGCTTAGTTGCGAGTTATTGGTGGACTTACAAACTAGAACAACTATGGCTACAAGCCATGTTGCAAGTCAAGGGTGGGCTTGCAACTGGGTGCGTAGAAAAAATGGTATGGCGTAGTTGCAAGTCGAGGGTAGGCTTGCAACTGAGGCAACAACAACTACAGGGGCAATTGCGAGTCGATGGGTGGGCTTGCAACTGGGATGAGTACCAACTAGGGGCCCAGTTGCGAGTCGACGGTGGAGTTGCAACTGGGACGACAAACACACACATGCCCATTTGCGACTCGAAGGTGGGATTGCAACTGGGTTGAAAACAAACTACGGGCCCAGTTGTAAGTAAAAGCTGGACTTGCAACTGCGGCAACTACAACCGCGAGCCCAATTGTGAGTTAAAGGTTGGGCTTGCACCTGGGCCAACTACAACTACAAGCCCACTTGTGAGTCGAGGGTGGACTTGCAACTGAGACGACAAACATCTACGAGCCCAGTTGTGAGTTGAGTGTGGACTTGCAACTAAGACAAATAAGAAAAATGCATGGTCCGAGTTGCTAGTCAAGGTGGACTCGCAACATGGAGGAGAACAACCATTGTCCCACGCGTGTCGAGGGTGTACTTGCAACTATGACGACAAAAATGATGGATTTGCAAAAACGGATTAAGGGCCCAAGTTGCATGTCGGTGGTGTGGACTTGCAACTAGGACAAAAAAGTGTTAGGGCCAGTTCGAATCGCTGGTTGACTTGCAACTAGAAAAACGTAAGCCCTATTTGTGAGTCGATGGTGGACTTGCAACTGAGGTGGAAAAATAAGTCGGCCCCAGTTGTGAGTCTAAGGTGGACTTGTCAACTAGGGCAAAAAAAAAATTCAAAGAGATCATGTCAATGGTGGAATTGCAACTAGGACAAAAGAAAGGGTCAACCCAATTGCGAGTCGATTGTGGATTTGCAATTGGGATAAAAAGGTCAGTCTGAGTTGTGAGTCGCTGATGGACTATAATTGGGTAAAAAAACATCAGGCCCAGTTGCGAGTTAAGGGTGTACTTACAACTGGGAAAAAATCAAGGGCCCATTACGTCAGTGACTGACTTGGGACAAAAAACAAGGATGGACTACTATGAAACTATGACCATTTGCAGTCATGGGTGGACTTGCAGATGAGACAACTATGACCCAGTTGCGAGTCAAGGATTGACTCTTGCAACTGGGATGAAACAAACTATGGGCTTAGTTGCGAGTCAAGGTCGGACTTGCAAATCGGATGAAAAACAAAACAGAGACTCCAATTGTGAGTCGAGAATGGGCTTGCAACTCAGTCAACTACGAGCGTAGATGCGAGTTGAGGATGGACTTGCAACTGGGACAAGTACAAAACTACAAGCCAAGTTGCAAGTCAAGGGTCTACTTGCAACTGGGATGAAACAAACTATATGCCAAGTTGCGAGTCAAGGGTGAATATGCAACTGGGATGAAAAATAAAACATGGGTCAAGTCGTGAGTCATGGGTGGGCTTGCAACTGGAATGAAGCAAACTACGTGCCTAGTTGCAAGTCGATAGTGGACTAGCAACTGAGACAACTACACGAAAATAATATATGAGTTGCGAGTCGAGGGTGAACTTGCAACTGAGATAACTACACAAAACTACAATATGAGTTGCGAATCGAGAGTGGACTTGCAACTAGGATAACTACAAACTACGAGTCCAGTTGTGAGTCGAGGGGTGTACTTGCAACTAGGGTGAAAATCAAACCGGAAGCTCCAGTTGCGAGTCGAGGGTTGGTTTGCGACTCGGATAACTACAAGCTTAGTTGCGAGTGGAGAGTGGACTTGCAACTGGGACAACTATGAAAGTATGAGCCTAGTTACAAGTCAAGGGTCGACTTGCAATTGGGATGAAATAAACTATGGGCTCAGTTGCGAGTCAAGAGTCGATTTGTAACTGGGATGCAAAACAAAATAGATGCTCCATCAAGGGTGGGCTTGTAACTCAGACAACTACGAGCCTAGTTGTGAGTCGAGGGTGAACTTTCAACTGAAACAACTACGAAACTATGAGCCCGGTTGCGGGTAACACTACTGGAATTGGAGGATTTGCCATCAGCCACTTCTTTGCCGTCTGCTTACAAAAAATAGACGGCAAAGAACTGGCTGATGGTGAAGATGCAATTTGCCATCAGCCATTTCTTGCAAAGACCTTCCCCCATCCAAACTAACGGTCACCCCCTCTAACTCTCTCCCCGGCCCCACCCTTCTCTCTCTCCCCCCTCTCTGTCCGCCCACCCGCGCCCGCACCGCCGCCGCCCGCACCACCCCGCCGCTGTAGGAGATATGCCCTAGAGGCAATAATAAATGATATTATTTATCTCCAAGTTCATGATTATTTTTATGTTCCTTGCAAAAACTGATGTGGTTCCTGAGCACGTATATCCATAAAGGCTCTGGGGAAAACCCATGTGCATGTGTGGAATAATAAACGGTAAAATGTATTACTAGTCATGCCTCTAAGACTAGCTCAAGTATTGCATGATGATTTTGTTTTCCCAATCATGGGCATGTCTATGCTAGCAACTTTAAGGGCACAATGTTAGAAGAACATTTGTGTTGAATCGACCCAAATTGATGTTATGCTATGAGATACATTCATCACAAGTTAATGGTTAATAACACAGAGATGGTTAACATTTGCATGATTCCTCAGACCATGAGAGTGTCGAGTTTCTTCATGCTTGAGTCATGAACTTTGGGGTTTGTTAAACGTCATCCATAACTGGATGGCTATTACGGCGGCTTACGGGTTCATGGGAAAGTATGTCAAGTAACTTGATAGCTCAAGATTGGGATTTGCTCCTCCGACGATGGAGAGATATCTCTGGGCCCTCTCGGTGTTACGGTATCCATCATCGTCTGGCCAGACACAGGGTGATTTGATCACAGGGATGTCGGAACACGGTAATGAGAAAAGAGAACAATACCGGTAACGAGGTAACTGGCATAGTGGACAAGTTGTTGATCCACGGGAATGTCAACATGTCTCACCTCGGGTATTTGTAACATATCGCGAAGCAATAGGAATAGCACACAACAACTGGAGGTTCACTCGAATATTCATTCGTGTGGGTATAGGGGTCAATATGGGTGTCCACGGCTCCGATGTTGATCATTGTTCCGGCCATGTCTATACTTCACCGAACCTATAGGGTCACACACTTAAGGGTCATCTATCTGCTGAATACTAGATAAGGAGTCTGAGGGAAATTCACCGAAAAAGTTTCGGACACACCGGAAAGGTTCCGGAGAGAGAACACTAGAATAGTTTCGGTAAAACCGAAAAGTTGTTTTGGGGTATTCCATTAAGTCAAATTGGTTCCGGGACATGCCTGATAATTCTTGGAGGGTGCCAGAATTATTCTGGAAACTTCTGGGATAAAAACTGGAAATGTTCCGGAGCTGCCGAAACCACTTCAGATGCTTTTCACAGATGAAAATCATGAATCCGGAATTCTTCCGAAACACGTTGAAAATTATTTTAGTGGGTACTGGAAATGTTCTAAGCCCACATAAATATTTTCAGTTCGAACGGACGCTGAAAAATGTCGTTGTGAATAGTGAAAGTGCTTTTTGGATATTTTTTGGAAAGCCACTTTTTTGGACTTTGCTCAAAAGATCTAAGGGATGACTTGGTGGATGGAAAGGTGGTGGAGCCACCCAAGGAGGCAGCCATTTTCTTTCATGGCCTTCGGGGGCCCCCCATCGGGCTTCCTTCCACCATTTGGTGCTCCACTTACCTCCCCATTTTGTTGGGAAACGTTGCATGGAAAACAAAAAAATTTCTACGCACACGCAATGATCTATCCATGGAGATGCATAGCAATGAGGGGGAGCGTGTGTCTACGTACCCTCGTAGACCATAAGCGGAAGTATTTCAGAACGCGGTTGATGTAGTCGAACTTTCTTCGCGCTCCACCGATCGAGTACCGAACGTACGGCACCTCCGAGTTCTGCACACGTTTAGCTCGGTGACGTCCCTTGCCTTCTTGATCCAGCAAGGTGTCGAGGTAGTAGATGAGTTTTGTCAGCATGACGGCGTGGTGACGGTGATGGTGAAGTGATCCTTGCAGGGCTTCGCCTAAGCACCGCGAGAATATGACCGGGGGTGTAAACTGTGGAGGGGGGCGCCGCACACGGGTAACAATTGATGTTGTGTCTTCTAGGCGCCCCCGTCCCCACATATATATAGGTCGGAGGGAAGGAGAGGCAGCCAGGGGGCGCCCCAAGTAGGCCGAATCCTACTTGGGTTCTTCCCCAATTCGGCTTCCCCCCTTCCATAATTGCCAGAGGGGGAAAAGGGAAGGGGAAGGAGAGACGGAAAGAGGGGGGGGGGGGGAGAACCCATCTTTCCCTTCTCCCATCGCCTCCCTTCCATAGCGGGGTGGGGGGGCGCGCCACCCCTTGTGGGCTGGTGTGCTCCCCTCTCATGGCCCATATGGCCCATATATTCCCCCGAGGGATTCCGGCAACCCCTCCGGTACTCCGATAAATACCCGATACATTCCGGAACACTTCCGGTGTCTGAATACTATCATCCTATATATCAATCTTTACCTCTCGACCATTTCGAGACTCCTCATCATGTCCGTGATCTCATCCCAGACTCTGAACAACATTCGGTCACCAAATCACATAACTCATATAATACTAAATCGTCATCGAACGTTAAGCGTGCGGACCCTACGGGTTCGAGAACTATGTAGACATGACTGAGACACCTCTCCGGTCAATAACCAATAGCGGAACCTGGATGCTCATATTGGCTCCTACATATTCTACGAAGATCTTTCTCGGTCGAACCGTTATGACAACATACGTAATTCCCTCTGTCTATCGGTATGTTACTTGCCCGAGATTCGATCGTCGGTATCTTCATACCTAGTTCAATCTCGTTACCGGCAAGTCTTTTTACTCGTTTCGTAATACATCATCCTGTAACTAACTCATTAGTCACTTTGCTTGCAAGGCTTCTTATGATGTGTATTACCGAGAGGGCCCAGAGATACCTCTCCGATACTCGGAGTGACAAATCCTAATCTCGATCTATGCCAACCTGACAAATACCTTCGGAAATACCTGTAGAGCATCTTTATAATCACCCAGTTACATTGTGATGTTTGATAGCACACAAGGCATTCCTCCAATATCCGGGAGTTGCATAATCTCATAGTCGAAGGAATATGTATTTGACATGAAGAAAACACTAGCAATAAAACTGAACGATCAATATGCTAAGCTAACGGATGGGTCTTGTCCATCACATCATTCTCCTAATGATGTGATCCCATTATCAAATGACAACTCATGTCCATGGTTAGGAAACCTTAACCATCTTTGATCAACGAGCTAGTCAAGTAGAGGCTCACTAGGGACACAATGTTTGTCTATGTATTCACACATGTATTTAGGTTTCCAATCAATACAGTTCTAGCATGAATAATAAACATTTATCATGAATAAGGAAATATAAAATAACAACTTTATTATTGCCTCTAGGGCATATTTCCTTCAGTCTCCCACTTGCACGAGAGCCAATAATCTAGTTCACATCGCCATGTGATCAACACCCAAAGGGTTTACTAGAGTCAATAATCTAGTTCACATCGCCATGTGATTAACACCAATAGTTCACATCGCCATGTGACCAACACCCAAAGGGTTTACTAGAGTCAGTAATCTAGTTCACATCGCCATGTGATTAACACCCAAAGAGTACTAAGGTATGATCATGTTTTGCTTGTGAGAGAAGTTTAGTCAACGGGTCTGCCAGATTCAGATCCTTATGTATTTTGCAAATTTCTATGTCTACAATGCTCTGCATGGAGCTACTCTAGCTAATTTGCTCCCACATGCAATATGTATCCAGATTGAGACTTAGAGTCATCTGGATTAGTGTCAAAGCTTGCATCGACATAATCCTTTATGATGAACTCTTTATCACCTCCATAACCGAGAAACATTTCCTTAGTCCTCTTAAGGCACCTAAGGATAATTTTGACCGCTATCCAGTGATCCACTCCTGGATCACTATTGTACCCCCTTGCCAAACTCATGGCAAAGTACACAATAGGTCTGGTACACAACATGGCATACTTTATAGAACCTATGGATGAGGCATAGGGAATGAGTTTCATTCTCTCTCTATCTTCTACCATGGCCGGGCTTTGAGTCTTACTCAATTTTCACACCTTACAATATGGGCAAGAACTTTTTCTTAGGCTGATCCATTTTGAACTCCTTCAAAATCTTGTCAAGGTATGTACTCATTGAAAGTCTTATCAAGCATCTTGATCTAGCTCTATAGATCTTGATGCCCAATATGTAAGCAGCTTCAACTGAGGTCTTTCATTGAAAAATTCTTCTTCAAGTATCCTTTCATGCTATCCAGAAATTCTATATCATTTCCAATCAACAATATGTCATCCACATATAATATCAGAAATGCTACAGAGCTCCCACTCACTTTATTGTAAATACAGGCTTCACCGTAAGTCTGTATAAAACAAATGCTTTGACCACCTTATCAAAGTGTATATTCCAACTCCGAGATGCTTGCACCAGTCCATAGATGGATCGCTGGAGCTTGCACACTCTGTTAGCAACTTTAGGATTGACAAAACCTTCTGGTTGCATCATATACAACTCTTCTTTAAAATATCCATTAAGGATTGCAGTTTTGACATCCATTTGCCAGATTTCATAAAATGCGGCAATTGCTAACATGATTCGGACAGACTTAAGCATCGCTACGGGTGAGAAAGTCTCATCGTAGTCAACCCATTGAACTTGTCGAAAACCTTTTGCGACAAGTCGAGCTTTGTAGATAGTAACATTACCATCAGCGTCAGTCTTCTTCTTGAAGATCCATTTATTCTCTATGGCTTGCCGATCATCGAGCAAATCCACCAAAGTCCACACTTTGTTCTCATACATGGATCCTATCTCAGATTTCATGGACTCAAGCCATCTGTCAGAATCTGGGCTTATCATAGCTTCTTCATAGTTCGTAGGTTCTCCTTGTTCTAATAACATGACTTCCAGGACAGGATCACCGTAACTCTGGTGCGGAACGTGCTCTGTTCGACCTATGAGGTCCAGTAGTAACTTGATCTGAAGTTTCATTGTCACCATCATTAGCTTCCTCTCTAGTTGGTGTAGGCATCACGGGAACGGATTTCTCTGATGTGCTACTTTCCAAATTGAGAGAAGGTACAATTACCTCATCAAGTTCTACTTTCCTCCCACTCACTTCTTTCGAGAGAAACTCCTTCTCTAGAAAGGTTCCATTCTTGGCTACAAAGATCTTGCCTTCGGATCTGTGGTAGAAGGTGTACCCAATTGTTTCCTTAGGGTATCCTATAAAGATGCACTTCTCCGATTTGGGTTCTAGCTTATCAGGCTCAAGGCTTTTGACATAAGTGTCGCAACCCCAAACTTTAAGAAACGACAGCTTAGGTTTCTTGCCAAACCACCATTCATACGGTGTTGTCTCAACGGATTTAGACGGTGCCCTATTTAACGTGAATGCGGCTGTCTCTAATGCATAACCCAAAAACGGTAGTGGTAAATAGGTAAGAGACATCATAGATCGCACCATATCTAATAAAGTACGGTTACGACGTTCGGACACACCATTACCCAGTGGTGTTCCAGGTGGCGTTAGTTGTGAAACTATTCCACATTGTTTTAAATGAAGGCCAAACTCGTAACTCAAATATTTGCCTCCGCGATCAGATCGTAGAAACTTTATTTTCTTGTTACGATGATTCTCCATTTCACTCTAAAATTCTTTGAACTTTTCAAATGTTTCAGACTTGTGTTTCATTAAGTAGATATACCCATATCTGCTCAAATCATCTGTGAAGGTCAGAAAATAACGATACCCGCCGCGTGCCTCAATACTCATCGGCCCGCATACATCGGTATGTATTATTTCCAATAAGTCATTAGCTCGCTCCATTGTTTCGGAGAACGGAGTTTTAGTCATCTTGCCCATGAGGCATGGTTCACAAGTATCAAATGATTCATAATCAAGTGATTCCAAAAGCCCATCTGCATGGAGTTTCTTCATGCGCTTTACACCAATATGACCTAAATGGCAGTGCCACAAGTATGTTGCACTATCATTATCAACTTTGCATCTTTTGGCATCAATATTATGAATATGTGTATCACTATGATCGAGATTCAATAAACCATTTATATTGAGTGTATGACCATAGAAGGTTTTATTCATGTAAACAGAACAACAATTATTCTTTGACTTAAAGGAATAACTGTACTGCAATAAACATGATCCAATCATATTCATGCTCAGCGCAAACACCAAATAACATTTATTTAGGTTCAACACTAATCCCGAAGGTAAAGGGAGTGTGCGATGGTGATCTTATCAACCTTGGAATCACTTCCAACACACATCGTCACCTCGCCCTTAACTAGTATCTGTTCATTTTGCAACTCCTGTTTCGAGTTACAAATCTTAGCAACTGAACCGGTATCAAATACCCAGGGGCTACTATGAACACTAGTAAAGCACACATCAATAACATGTATATCAAATATACCTTTTTTCACTTTGCCATCCTTCTTATCCGCCAAGTTTTTGGGGGCAGTTCCGCTTCCAGTGACCATTTCCTTTGCAGTAGAATCACTCAGTTACAGGTTTGGGTCTAGCTTTGGGCTTCTTCACGGGAGTGGAAACTTGTTGCCATTCTTCTTGAAGTTTCCTTTCTTTCCCTTGCCCTTTTTCTTGAAACTAGTGGTCTTGTTAACCATCAACACTTGATGCTATTTCTTGATTTCTACCTTCGCCGATTTCTGCATCGCGAAGAGCTTGGAAATCATTTTCGTCATCCCTTGCATATTATAGTTCATCACGAAGTTCTAGTAACTTGGCGATAGTGACTAGAGAACTCTGTCAATCACTATCTTATCTGGAAGATTAACTCCCACTTGATTCAAGCGATTGTAGTACCCAGACATTCTGAGAACATGCTCACTAGCTGAGCTATTCTCCTCCATCTTGTAGGCAAAGTACTTGTCAGAGGATTCATACCTCTCAACACGAGCATGAGTCTGAAATACCAATTTCAGCTCTTCGAACATCTCATATGCTCCGTGGCGCTTCAAAACGTTTTTGAAGTCCCGGTTCTAAGCCGTAAAGCATGGCGCACTAAACTATCAAGTAGTCATCATATCGAGCTTGCCAAACATTCATAACGTCTGCATCTGCTCCTGCAATAGGTCTGTCACCTAGCGGTCCATGAAGGACATAATTCTTCTATGCAGTAATGAGGATAATCCTCAGATCACGGACCCAGTCTGCATTATTGCTGCAATCATCTTTCAACTTAGTTTTCTCTAGGAACATATCAAAAATATAGGGGAGATATATCGCGAGCTATTGATCTACAACATAGATATGCAAATACTATCAGGACTAAGTTCATGATAAATTAAGTTCAATTAATCAAATTACTTAAGAACTCCCACTTAAATAGACATCCCTCAAGTCATCTAAGTGATACGTGATCCAAATCAACTAACCCATGTCCGATCATCACGTGAGATGGGGTAGTCATCAATGGTGAACATCTCTATGTTGATCATATCTACTATATGATTCACGTTCGACCTTTCGGTCTCCAGTGTTCCGAGGCCATGTCTGTACATGCCAGGCTCGTCAAGTTTAACTCGTGTATTCCGCATGTGCAAAACTGTCTTGCACCCGTTGTATGTGAACGTAGAGTCTATCACACCCGATCACCATGTGGTGTCTCAGCACGACGAACTGTCGCAATGGTGCATACTCGGGGAGAACACTTATACCTTGAAATTTAGTTAAGGGATCATCTTATAATGCTACCGCCGTGTTAAGCAAAATAAGATGCATAAACGATAAACATCACATGCAATCAAAATATGTGACATGATATGGCCATCATCATCTTGTGATTTTGATCTCCATCTCGAAAGCTTCATCATGATCTCCATCGCCACCGGCTCGACACCTTGATCTCCATCGTTGCGTCATGGTCGTCTCGCCAACTATTGCTTCTACAACTATCGCTAACGCATAGTGATAAAGTAAAGCAATTACATGGCGTTTGCATTTCATACAATAAAGAGACAACCATAAGGCTCCTGCCGGTTGCCAATAACTTTTACAAAACATGATCATCTCATACAATAACATATATCACATCATGTATTGACCATATCACATCACAACATGCCCTGCAAAAACAAGTTAGACGTCCTCTACTTTGTTGTTGCAAGTTTTACGTGGCTGCTATGGGCTTCTAACAAGAACCGTTCTTACCTACGCATCAAACCACAACGGTGATTCGTCAAGTTTGCTGTTTTAACCTTCTTCAAGGACCGGCCGTAGTCAAATTCGATTCAACTAAAGTAGGAGAAACAGACACCCGCCAGCCACCTTTATGCAAAACTAGTTGCATGTCTGTCGGTGGAACCGGTTTCATGTGCGTGGACATGTAAGGTTGGCCCGGGCCGCTTCATCCCACAGTACCGCTGAATCAAAATAAAATGTTGGTGGTAAGCAGTATGACTATCAACGCCCACAACTCTTTGTGTTCTACTCGTGCATATCATCTACGCATAGACCTGGCTCATGATGCCACCGTTGGGAAATGATGCATGGAAAACAAAAAATTCTCTACACACACGCAATGATCTATCCATGGAGATGCATAGCAACGAGGGGGAGAGTGTGTCTACGTACCCTCATAGACCGTAAGCGGAAGCGTTTCACAACGTGGTTGATGTAGTCAAACTTTCTTCGCGCTCCACCAAACGAGTACCGAACGTACGGCACCTCCGAGTTCTACACACGTTCAGCTCGGTGACGTCCCTCGCCTTCTTGATCCTACAAGGTGTCGAGGTAGTAGATGAGTTCCATCAGCACGACGGTGTGGTGACGGTGATGGTGAAGTGATCCTTGCAGGGCTTCGCCTAAGCACCGCGAGAATATGACCGGGGGTATAAACTGTGGAGGGGGGCGCCGCACACGGCTAACAATTGATGTTGTGTCTTCTAGGCGCCCCCTTCCCACATATATATAGGTGGGAGGGGAGGAGAGGCAGCCAGGGGGCGCCCCAATTAGGCCGAATCCTACTTGGGGTCTTCCCCAATTCGGCCTTCCCCCCTTCCATAATTGCCAGAGGGGGAAAAGGGAAGGGGAAGGAGAGAAGGAAAGGGGGGCCGAACCCCCTCTTTCCCTTCTCCCACTCAGCCTCCTTCCATAGGGGGGGCGTGCCACCCCTTGTGGGATGGTGTGCTCCCCTTTCATGGCCCATATGGCCCATATGTTCCCCCGGGGGGTTCCGGTAACCCCTCCGGTACTCTGATAAATACCCGATACACTCCGGAACACTTCCGGTGTCCGAATACTATCATCCTATATATCAATCTTTACCTCTCGACCATTTCGAGACTCCTCGTCATGTCTGTGATCTCATCCCGGACTCTGAACAACATTCGGTCACCAAATCACATAACTCATATAATACTAAATCGTCATCGAACGTTAAGCGTGCGGACCCTACGGGTTCGAGAACTACGTAGACATGACCGAGACACCTCTCCGGTCAATAACCAATAGCGGAACCTGGATGCTCATATTGGCTCCTACAATTTTTACGAAGATCTTTATCGGTCGAACCGTTATGACAACATACGTAATTCCCTTTGTCTATCGGTATGTTACTTGCCCGAGATTCGATCGTCGGTATCTTCATACCTAGTTCAATCTCGTTACCGGCAAGTCTCTTTACTCGTTTCGTAATACATCACCCTATAACTAACTCATTAGTCACTTTGCTTGCAAGGCTTCTTATCATGTGTATTACCGAGAGGGCCCAGAGAAACCTCTCCGATACTCGGAGTGACAAATCCTAATCTCGATCTATGCCAACCCAACAAACACCTTCGGAAATACCTGTGGAGCATCTTTATAATCACCCAGTTACGTTGTGACGTTTGATAGCACACAAGGCATTCCACCGGTACCCGGGAGTTGCATAATCTCATAGTCGAAGGAATATGTATTTGACATGAAGAAAGTAATAGCAATAAAACTGAACGATCAATATGCTAAGCTAACAGATGGGTCTTGTCCATCACATCATTCTCCTCATGATGTGATCCCGTTATCAAATGAAAACTCATGTCCATGGTTAGGAAACCTTAACCATCTTTGATCAACAAGCTAGTCAAGTAGAGGCTCACTAGGGACACAGTGTTTGTCTATGTATTCACACATGTATTTAGGTTTCCAATCAATACAATTCTAGCATGAATAATAAAAATTTATCTTGAATAAGGAAATATAAAATAACAACTGTATTATTGCCTCTAGGGCATATTTCCTTCACATTTTGCCCTTATGTATGACATAAAGCATGGGCACTTCGGGTGTTTCATGTGGCACACTACCCCTTGGTTTTCCTATAAATAGGAGGTGAGGGGGCTGCCCAAACCTCATCCTTGCTCTCATGCACATGGCATAGACTTGTCTAGCTTCTCTCTCCCTCCCACAAAAAGAGTTTCGTAGAGCCGAAAGGATGTCTGGGTTCCGGCAGGAACTAGTTCTGAACGGACAAGCCCTGCCAGATAGATGACACCGTATGTGTGCAACCCCGTAGAGAGGTCATAGTTTCGATCTTTTTGCCCGAGGGGCTGTTTTGAGAGTGCCTCCCGAAGGGCTGTCCATGTGACAGTCCGAGTTCTGTGAGTCCTCCCGAAGGGCTGTCCGAATGACCGTCCGAGTTTTGAGAGTGCCTCCCGAAGGGCTGTCCGCGACACCGTCCGAGGGACTGTCCGACCGCCTCCCGGAGGGCTGTCCGTGGGGCGGATGAGGGAGTACATCCTCGCAGTTGGGAGGTTGTAAATCCTAGCTGCGGGGATCTGCACCACCGATCGTCATCGACTCTACTTCCGCTGCGCTATGAGTCAGTAACGAAAAGATCAAACCTTGTATGCAGTCTCCATAGTGGTCCTGGGCTGGTGCGTAGGTCAGAATTTTTTTGTTTTCTGATGCGTTCCCCTACAGTGGCATCATGAGCCATGCTATGCGTAGATGCAGGTTGCGATCTAGAATATATAGAGATGTATGGGTGTTGCACAATATAATTAGGTAGTAGATGAGTTCTATTACTGAAAATTATTTGTGCGGGTAGCAGATGAAATCTGTTACCCGATGTTCCTGTTGCTTCCCTTGAATTTGCATAATCCTAATCTTGACGGCATGGTGGAATCTCACAAAGTTCTGGCAATCCGCGATCCTTTCATGCTGCTCCTGAGTATGCTGATTGACAGATCAACGAAGTGCTAACAGTTCTTTGGGTTCCACCATAGTTAAAGAAAGATGGATGTTTCACAGACAAAAGGGCAATGCAGATATGATCTGCACAGGGGTCATCCGTATGACGAAGTTTAGTATGGTGTTCGAGATTTTATTATCTCGTGCTTCATACACCCCGCAAAGTTAATCTAGTGACTTGAATTATCATACTTGATGATGGACGTTGGTAGCTTCGGTTTGTTTCGAAACCTTAGAAGCCACGAAAAACAAGTTTTTGCATGAACCGATTAGAGGCGTCTAACTTGGATTTTCAGGAGGGTTTGCATGTGCATGTGATTTGGTATAACAGTGCTCATAATAATTTGATTATGTATGAGATGACTATATGATGTAAATTGATTAACATGACCTGCGTGTCATGATTCGGCATGATGGCTGGAGCCATATGATTGTCACTTTAATGACCTGCGTGTCAACCTTAAGTAATGCACTTATTTTATTAGCTATAGAGATAGCAATATTATCTGGTGCATCGACAAGGTGGTGGCAATCTTCGCGAAGGTGAACACCGACGCGAATGCCGAAGACGAAGAAATACAAGACTTCTCCGTCAGAAAGGGCTATACCATATCATGCTATTATGAATTGCCTGAGATGTTTATCCCTTTGGTGCACCCTTATTGATTGCGTGGTAGTCATTTTTATTAGGGTGATCTCTCATAAAAATATCAAAGTAGTTAGTGTTCTCCCAAGTGTAGCACCGTCACGGCACCTATCGTTTTAGGGTGCGCCGTGTCACACGGGTATGAACGATTAGAGAAGTGTGAGGCGGGCGAGTTGAGACCTCACAGCGAGATCACTTGGTTGTCTTGATGTTCAGGCATGAACATCATGAGCTCGGAACACGCCCATCGAAAGATGAACAAGAGTCGCATAGAGATGTGATTGGCAAGTTGGCCTACCGGTTGAGATTTTTGTCATCAGTGGTGTTACACCAATGGCGAACAATTGATATGCGGGTCTTGTATCACTCACAATCAATTTTGAGAGATGTTAATTTAAGTGGGAGCGTACTGTTGAATTAACATGTTTAATTCTCAGTATAATTAATTATGAACACTGTCTAAGTGTTACTTGCAAAATAGTTGTAGAATAATGGCTCGTGTTTCCACCTTCCCTGTTAAAATTGAATTAGCTGTTTTTTATTTGGTTAAACTTTACGATTGGTAACGTAATGTGAGGATTGTCCTCAAGAGTGCCGAGAAGGACTTTGTCCTATCGCATGCTTTCGGTATCCTCCCGCAAATGTTATGGATGATGTGACTCTCGTCCTTCGATCCAAAAGCTAGAATTCCGTTATGCTCAAGTGCAAAATGTTTGCTTCCACGAGACCCGAACTTCGAAAGTTTGGGATAGTTATGTGATATTCATGGAACCAAAAATTGTTTTCAGATACAAACAAAGCAATGTTTGTTTGCAAAGAATTAGTATAGTGTTTACTGGGCATTTGACTGTTAGGAGAGGGATCCAGAAGAACACCTGTCATGTGATGATGGTGAATAAAACAACCACTTAAAGAGAAAGGGAATGTCCAAAGGGTGTTAGTGAGACTTTCAACCCTAGGAAGTCCGGGGCTAACGCCACTCTTAAGTTGGGTGCTTCTTCTGAGAGTAGGAGAAATACTAAAAGTTAAACTATTAGAAGTATAAAGGCAGAAAGAAAGGAGACTGGAATATCCAGCTCATGTATGAATGTCATACAAGTTTTTGATGTATAGGAGGTTGGTCAAAGATATAGTTCTCGGGAATTATGGTTAAATATGTTAATCACTAATTCTTGGGTATTGTGAGTTAATCACAAAGATACCCGCTCGAGTGCATTCTGTTGTGAATCGATGTAAGAAATACTGTGGCCTAAATGACTTGCCAGGAATGAGGTTTTGATACGTGCTAGGAACATAGTAAAAGTTACTATACCTTCCATCGGTGTATTACCTATGTATTTTCTTTCATAATTCATTTTAGAGATTTACACACTCTAGCCCTTTGCATAAGGTATCTTGCAAGAAGGTTGTTCATAAGAGAACTTTTGATGTTCGGTGTTATGAATAAACATAAGGGCCATACTTTCATTATGAATGAGATGTATGTTATGAATAATGATATCAATATAATACCCTTGTGTTTACTTTCATAATTCATTTTAGAGTTTCATAGACTCTAGCCCGTTGCACAATGTTTGTTGCAAAAGGGTTGTTCATAAAAGAACAATTGTTGTTCAGTATTATGAATAACATGAAGGGCCATGCTTCCATCCAAGATGGGATGTATGTTATGAATATTGATGGTAAAATGATACATCCATAACACTGATGCGAAATGTCGCAAGACTAAGAGAATACCACACGTGTGGCACTACATTTGGTCACATTGGAGAAACCCGCATGGAAAAATTCCATTATGATGGATTTTGAAGTCGTTTGATTTTGAATCATCTGACACTTGCAACTTTCCTCCGAAAAGTGAAGTGACTGAAATACCGTTCATAGGCCATACAGAACAAGCAACAAACTTATTGGTAATCATACATTTTGATGTGTGTAGTTCAATAAATGTTGTTGCAAGTAGTGGATTTATCTATCTTCGGAAATGACTCAAGTAGATATATGGATATTTACTTGATGAGACGTAAGTCTGGATCTTTTGAAATCATTCAAAAGGTTTTCAAATTGAAGAAGAAATTATTGTAACAAGAAAATTATGTTTCTGTAATTAGATTGTGGAAAGGAATATTTGAGTTACAAGTTTAGCGAATGTCTGATGAGTTGTGAAAAGAGTTTCATAACTTACACCTCCTGGAACACCACTGTGAGTGGAATGTCTGTGAAGATGTAATCAAACCATTTGTGACATGGTAAGATCAGAGATGACATAAATAAATTTGCCATTATCCCTTTTTAAAGTGATGCTTTAGAGACTGCGGCTTTTACACTGAAAAGAGCTCCATCGGGTCTGTTGAAATGATGCCCTGGTATGGTACACCCAACCATGTTATATCTTTTCTTAAACATTTGGAATATGGGGCTTGTGTAAAAGGTTACAAACCCATTCCAAATCAGACAAGTGCTACTTTGTAGGTTATCCAAAGTTATTGGGTATTCCCCCACCACTATGCCGAGGCAAAGGTTTTTGCCACAAAACAGTATGCTTTTAAAGAGAATAGTTCTTGCAAAAAGGTGAGTGGGAGGACAGTGCAACTCGACGAGATAACAAGTATCTTCGTCATCAGGTCAAAGGAAAGGAACCTTGGAAGTGATTCCAGAGTTTCCTACTGCGACTGATACAGAAGCCTCTACATGAGATGTATGGACTTCAGTCGAACTTGCAGCTGAACAACGTAGGCAAAGCTCGTGCAAACCTCTCAGGTGCGCAAATGAGATATTGTTGTTAGACAACAGTATACCTACGATACACAAGGAAGCGTTGATGGGCCCTGACTCCGGAATTGGCTAAATGCCAATATAATCCAAGATAGTTTCCATAAATGATTCAAGATTTAAATCTTGATAAACCCTCCGAAAGACTTAGAGTCTAACGGATTGTAATGGGACTATAAACTGATACGGATAAAAATGTTTTATCCATTAAGCTCGACTTGTTGCAATAACAAGTTCAAGGAGTTTACTACAATGAGATTGTCTCACCGTAGCAATGCTTAAAGTCGGTTCGGGTTAAATTAGCAATTAATACATATTTCAAACATGAGATATGAAACATGGATGCCAAAAGGATTTCCATGAGATGGAAATACAACCTAGGACTTGTATATGATACAATCCAGAGTATTTTGTCGGTCCAGAGGATGCTAGTAAGTATGCAAACTTCAGAGTTCCAGCAATGGACAGAAGAGAGCAAAATGGAGTTGGAATCTTTGTTTTTGATGGAATGGTCAAAGGGGTTTGACTTTATCAATGGGTAACGAAGATGCTTGTGGTTTCAAGAAAGTAAGTGGGAGCATAATAATATTTTTGAAAACCTTGTGTGCTTGACACATTGTTAATTGGAAATAAATTTCTTGACACGAATTAGGACTTCATTTGAAAATAGTTTTTTGATGAAGTGCTTGGGCTAAATAGCCTTGATATTAGGCATAATGATCTATGGAGATAGATTTACCTAATGGGGCTGAGCAAAAAATACATATTGACAAGATGCTAAAACTGTTTAGCACTAAGAACGACAAGGAGTGATTCTTGCCAAAGTCACATGGAAAGAGTTTTTGCAAGACTCGGTGTCCCAAAACACTGATGAGCAAAATACATGATGGAGATTCCACACACTCCTGTGTTTGGATTAATCATGTATTCCATGGTATGTAAAACAACCAGATATGTCCAATACTCCCAAGCTGTTGCGAGTATAGATACCAAAGTGATCAAAAGTACTGATCAAGGGACAACAGTGTAAAAGGGTCATTGAGTGCTAGAGTAGCACTGATGACATGTTTTCTCGCAAGCAGAGATCATGAAGAGTTCGTTGTAAAATGTTACATCGATACAGTCTTCATCATTTCTTCATGCGATTTTTGATTTAAATTGAGGGTTTTGTGTAACACACAATATGGTGGCACAGTTAGTTGGAAATTGTTCCAAACAAGATACTGTGGCAAATTCTATGACAAATGGCTAAGTATGTTGACGCTTTAGAAGCGACAAAGAAGTTGTTGAATCATATAGTTCATTCATGAACTTAGTATGGTTCCAAGATGGCGTTGGTCAATGGGACACTATTGCAGATAGTTGCTCCATAGCTCAGTCCGAGGAATCAGGTTTTGACCAGTGATTCACACATATGCAAAGCCAAGTCCACACAAAATATGAATTTTGTGAAAGCGTGAAAATGCGAGGATATGCAAAGATACACACGGACCTGCTATACCACATACGAAGCATATTTTACATCGGTATGCCATAGGTGTAAAGTGCATTAGCATTACTAGATTATTGACTGTAGTGCAAGTGGTAGTCTGTAGGAGATATGCCCTAGAGGCAATAATAAATGATATTATTTATCTCCAAGTTCATGATTATGTTTATGTTCCATGCTAAAACTGCTGTGGTTCCTGAGCCCGTATATCCATAAAGGCTCCGAGGAAAACCCATGTGCACGTGTGGAATAATAAACAGTAAAACGTATTCCTAGTCATGCCTCTAAGACTAGCTCAAGTATTGCATGATGATTATGTTTTCCCAATCATGGGCATGTCTATGCCAGCTACTTTGAGGGCACAATGTTAGAAGAACATTTGTGTTGAATCGACCCGAATTGATGTTATGCGATGAGATACATTCGTCACAAGTTAATGGTTAATAACACAGAGATGGTTAACGTTTGCATGATTCCTCAGACCATGAGTGTATCGAGTTTCTTCATGCTTGATTTATGAACTTTGGGGTTTGTTAAACGTCATCCGTAACTGGATGGCTATTACGGCGGCTTACGGGTTCATGGGAAAGTATGTCAAGTAACCTGATAGCTCAAGATTGGGATTTGCTCCTCCGACGATGGAGAGATATCTCTAGGCCCTCTCGGTGTTACGGTGTCCATCATCGTCTAGCCAGACACAGGGTGATTTGATCACAGGGATGCCGGAACACTGTAACGAGAAAAGAGAACAATACCGGTAACGAGATAACTGGCATAGTGGACAAGTTGTTGATCCACGGGAATGCCAACATGTCTCACCTCGGGTATTTGTAACATATCGCGAAGCAACAGGAATAGCACACAACAACTGGAGGTTCACTCGAATATTCATTCGTGTGGGTATAGGGGTCAATATGGGTGTCCATGGCTCTGATGTTGATCATTGATCGGAAAGAGTTCTGGCCATGTCTATACTTCACCGAACATATAGGGTCACACGCTTAAGGGTCATCTATCTGCTGAATACTAGACAGGGAGTCTGAGAAAAATTCACCAAAAAAGTTTCGGACACACCGGAAAGGTTCCGGAGAGAGAACACCGGAATAGTTTCGGTAAAACCGAAAAGTTGTTTCGGGGTATTCCATTAAGTCAAATTGGTTCCGGGACATGCTTGATAATTCTTGGAGGGTGCCAGAATTATTCTGGAAACTTCTGCGAATTTTCCGGGATAAAAACTGGAAATATTCCGGAGCTGCCGAAACCACTTCAGATGCTTTTCGCAGATGAAAATCACTAATCCGGAATTGTTCCAGAACGCATTCAAAATTATTTTAGTGGGTACTGGAAATGTTCTAAGCCCACAGAAATATTTTCAGTTCGAACGGACGCTGAAAAATGTCGTCGTGAATAGTGAAAGTGCTTTTTGGATATTTTTTGGAAAGCTACTTTTTTGGGCTTTGCTCAAAAGATCTAAGGGATGACTTGGTGGATGGAAAGGTGGTGGGGCCACCCAAGGAGGCAGCCATTTTCGTTCATGGCCTTGGGGGGCTCCCCATCGGGCTTCCTTCCACCATTTGGTGCTCCACTTACCTCCCTATTTTGCCCTTATGTATGACATAAAGCATGGGCACTTTGGGTGTTTCATGTGGCACACTACCCCTTGGTTTTCCTATAAATAGGAGGTGAGGGGGCTGCCCAAACCTCATCCTTGCTCTCATACACATGCCATAGACTTGTCTGGCTTCTCTCTCCCTCCCACGAAAAGAGTTTCGTAGAGCCGAAAGGCTGTCTGGGTTCCGGCAGGAACTAGTTCTGGACGGTGAAGCCCTGCCGGATAGATGACACCGTAAGTGTGCAACCCCGTAGAGAGGTCGTAGTTTCGATCTTTGTGACCGAGGGGCTGTTTTGTGAGTGCCTTCCGAAGGGCTGTCCATTTGATGGTCCAAGTTCTGTGAGTCATCCCGAAGGGCTGTCCGAGTGACCGTCCGAGTTTTGAGAGTGCCTCCCGAAGGGCTGTCGGCGACACCATCCGAGGGACTGTCCGACCGCCTCCCGGAGGGCTGTCCGTGGGGCAGATGAGGGAGTACATCCTCATGGCTGGGAGGTTGTAAATCCTAACTGCGGGGATCTGCACCGCCGATCGTCATCGACTCTACTTCCGCTGTGCTACGAGTCGGTAACGAAAAGATCAAACCTTGTATGCAGTCTCCATAGTGGTCCTGGGCTGGTTCGTAGGTCAGAATTTTTTTGTTTTCTGACGCGTTCCCCTATAGCCGCCACACCACCCCGCCGCCGCACCACCCCGCCGCCTCAGAGCCCCGCGCCCCCGTCTCCCCGGAGCCCTGCGTCCCAGTCGCCAGCGCCGCCCCATCGCCCCAGCGCCCCCGGACCTCCTCCACCTCCACGAACACCGGCCTACACCTCCCCCACTCCGGTGAGCCCCCTCCCCTCTCTTTTTTTCAAATTTTTTCTCTGTTAATTGTGTAGTTAGTTTACTTAGTGTAGTTAGAGTAGTTTAGTTAGTGTAGTTAGTGTAGTTTAGTTAGTGTAGGTAGTGTAGTTTAGTTAGTGTAGTGTAGTTTAGTTAGTGTAGTTTGGTTAGTTAGTGTACTATAGTTTAGTTAGTGTAGTTTAGTTAGTGTAGTGTAGTTTAGTTAGTTTAGTATAGTTTAGTTAATCTAGTTTAGTTGTAGTTAGTTAGTGTTATATTTTAGTGTAGTTTAGTTAGTGTTCAAGGGTCGCCGAGGGGTCGAGGGTTGCCGAGGGGTCGAGGGTCGCCGAGGGGTCGAGGGTCGCCGAGGGTTCTATGTCAGGGTCGCCGAGGGGTCGAGGTGGGTCGTCGAGGGCGTCGAGGGTCGAGGGGTCGAGGGTCGAGGGTCGCCGAGGGGTCGAGGATCACCGAGGGGTCGAGGGTCGCCGGGGTCGAGGGTCGAGGATGCCAAGGGGTCGAGGGTCGTTGAGGGGTCGAGATCGCCGAGAGTCGAGGGTCCCGAGTGTCGAGGTCGCTGAGGGTCGAGGGTCACCGAGGGGTCGAGGGTCGCCGAGGGGTCGAGGATCGAGGGGTCAAGGTTCGAGGGTCGAGGGGTCGAGGGTCCTCGAGTGGTCAAGGGTCGCTGAGGGGTCGAGGGTCGAGGGGTCAAGGGTCGTGGGTTGAGGGGTCAAGGGGTCGAGGATCGAGGGGTCGAGGGTCGAGGGGTCGAGGGTCGAGGGGTCGAGGATCGCCGAGGGGTCGAGGGTCGAGGGTCGCCGAGGGGTCGAGGGTCGAGGGTCGCCGAGGGGTCGAGGGTCACCAAGGGGTCGAGGGTCGAGGGTCCCTGAGTGGTCGAGGGTCGCCGAGGGGTCAAGGGTTAGGTATTCAATTTTTTTATGTTGTACTTGATGATGATACACTTAAGTTATATGCATATTATTATTCATGTTGGTATTAATTTTTTTTATGTTGTACTAATTTCGTTTACTCTATGTCATGGCAGGTGTTGAAAGATGGTGGGTGCGGGTAAGGAGCGCTTCGAGGCTCCATCTTCGTCGACGCGTGGTGGGAGGGGTACTTCCATTCCACCCCAGACTCTCCGGAGAGTGTTGGTCGATGGTATGAAGACACCGGTGGGTGCTTCTTCATCGGCGTCGTTGCCCACCGGGGGAGGAGGTCGGGGAGGGAAGAAGAGAGGAGGTCGGGGAGGACGTGGCTGTGGGAGAGTTAGGCAGGCTCCTACGCCTTTCTCGCCGCCACCCCTAGCTGATTCACCCGAGGACAGGACTGCTAGGGTGGACACATCTGAGGAGGAGGCTACGCGGACTCCGGTCCACGAGCCTCGGGTCGACGGGCCTTCGGCCCACGGGACTCCGGACCAGGGTACGTCCCAGGAGACGTCCGGATGGGGTACCTGGCCGGATCCGCCTGAGGGGCCGAGTGGCCATGCTGCTGGTGGCGGGGATCCGACTGATAGCGAGGGCGAGCTTGTTGAGGGGGCCACCGTCTACCAGGGTGGTTGTACACGGCTCCCGCCCGTGCCGGCGACCCGCGAGTAGAGGTGGTTGATTTTCCCTACTGGGGAGAGGTAAGTGCATTTACTCTTTTTGTACCATTTGCCTTCACGTTTCTTTAAATATCTAATGCGTTGGCCTTGTCATACTGCAGGGGTTGGCACCACGCTGATGATGTCCACAGGCCCAACACCGTCCTTGGTGTGCTTTGCCGGCAAAACTTCCCAAGGTTAGTTATACAGACTCAGCTATCTTTCCTCCATTACATTGTGTGTTCGGCCATCGATGATTACAATGCTAACGAGGAGTGGTGTTGCAGGCTGCTCTTCAGAGTGAGAGAGATAGAACCCAGGCACTTCTGGCAGAGAGGGACCGGCAGGCGGAGGAGAAGCAGCGAGAGTTGGAGGAGAATAAGGCAAAGATGATGGAGGAGGAGAGGGCATGGAATGACATGCAGAACCGGGCCATGTACGAGCTCCTCGTGGTAAGTTTCTTGTGCATATTAGCCAAATCATTCACGTAATGTTCGTTTCATTACTAACTAGTATGACTGACTCGTCAAAACTAAATGTGCAGTCTGTGTGCGAGAAGGCCGGTCAGACACCTCCACCGATGCCAGAGATTGCTCCGGGGACCACGGCGAGTTTAATTTGAATGGTCATTAGTTACTAGTCTTAACATTTCAGTGTTATCATGCTAATGAGACATTGCAAATGATCTTTGGTGCAGCGTAACTCCAGACAAGCATCGCACGATCCTTCTTCAGGTGTTATCGGCACGAGCCACCCCGGTGCTTCACCTCCGTGATGACGGTAAGTTTTCTATAGTGTTTTCCTTAACAAATGCATACTTAGCTTCGTACATGCTTGTTAGCCCTATTATGCCACATACTTAGCTTATTTTCCCCAAAAAAGACGTACTTAGCTAATTATCCTCCAAAATGACATAATTAGCTTATTTAGTTCATTTATGACATAATTATCTTATTCATTTGAAAAATGGCATAATAACCTTGGTTCTCTCATAAATGTCATATACTTAGCTTATATTCCTCCAAAATGGCATAATTACCTAAGTTAGATAAAAAAATGAGCTATACTTACCTAAGTTGGCTCAAAAATGGCATCATCACCTACATTAGCACAAAAATGACCTATACTTACCTTATTTTCCTCGAAATTGACATAATAAGCTTAGTTAGCTCAAAAATGGCATAATTACCTAAGTTAGGTATAAAATGACACAAATAAGGAATAATAAGAAGAAAAACAAGGAAGAGAAGAAAAAGAAAGAATAGAAGAAGAAAGAGAAGAAAAAGAAAGAATAAAAGAAGAAGAATGAGAATGAGAAGGAAAAGGATAAGAAGATAGAAGAGAAGAAGAAAGATGAGAAAAGAAGAAGAAGAAAACATCTTCTTATTCTTCCTATTTCTTTTCTTTCTTTTTCTCCATCTTCTACTCCTTATTCTTCTTCTTCTTCTTCTTCTAGTCTTCTTCTTCTTCTAACTTTCTTACTCCCATTTTTGCAGGTTTGATTCACTTCATGGAAGCAACATTGATGGACTGCTAGTGTTTAGTTTTTGTTTCATTTGTATTGATGAACAATGTGAAACTATGTATGTATATATGGATGAACTCCGTGAAACTATGTATGTATTGGATGTTTTAATACCCTATGTGTTCTGTTGCATTGATGGACTGCTAGATGTTGGATACATGGGCTATGTTTGAGGTTGAAACTATATATATCATATATGTCTTTTGAAAATGCAGGGATATAACAGAAAACAGAAAAAACAGTAACAATACAGGCACTTTGTCGTTTGCCACCGACGGCAAAGAGCCCTTTGCCGTCTACCACCGACGACAAAGAGCCCGGCAAAGTGGCCACATGGCAGCAACCTGTGCAACCTGGGAGCTGACCCATTTGGTCACTTTGCCGTCTGTGGCAGACGGCAAAGGGTGGGGCATGTTTGCCGTCAGCTGGCAGATGGCAAAGCCTCCTGTTAGCCACCTAACGTGGCTAATGCCTGTTATTTGCCGTCCATGTTCTTTGCCGTCTGCCACCAACGGCAAAGGGTCTTTGCCGTCCGCTTTGAGAAAGCAGACGGCAAAGAAGCTGTTTACCGTAGCTTACTTTGCCGGACAGCTTTGCCGTCAGCAGCTGACGGCAAAGAGGTTTGCCGTCCGCTTTCCGGTCCTTTGCCGTTTGCCATGGCAGACGGCAAAGAAGCTGATTCCTGTAGTGTAAAGAGCTCTAAGAACAATAAGGCGTTCTGACATTTGTCCCCACCGATCTGAATTCTGCACATTTCTTCCCTTTATCTAGATAAAAAACTTGCATTTGCTCCCTTTATATAAAACAGGCTCTCTTTTTTGCATGGTAATACGTGTCTCATTTATATCATCAAGAACAAAGTACAAGTCACGTAAGAACCGACATGACAAAACTGAAAAGTTAGCAGAACATCTCTGAGCTTGACACCAACGCTCGTCACCTGCCTCCGGCACCACCACAACAGCCACCGATGAAAAGAATGACGGATCACCTCCTCACCCGAGCTCGACGCGGCTCCATCGCTGATATGCAGCTTTGCGGACCTCCAAGGCGGCTCACCAAAAGTCAAGCCATTGTCGTTGAACGAATCAGACCGGGGCAACACCCCGGACACGCCATCGAACTCTAGATCTGGCACCCCACCACGACTAAGACGCCGAAGGAGGAAACCATACCTGCCATCCACGAACCACAAACCCAGCACACGTTCCGTCTTCCAGATATCGTCGATGCAGACCACAATCTGCATCAGCTCCTGGACTACCTCCCAAGCTCTGCGCTGATGCTGGAGCAAACACGGTCGCAACGGCGGAGCCCGAGGATACATGTCCATCCTTGCTTGGACAGACTGATTTCCATATCCATCCCCAACCATAGGACTGATGGCCTCGTCAGGGAAGGATCCGAAGAATCTTTATTCAGCGCCGTCATCGTCGCCGCCGAAGCCAAGACGATGAGCAGCCTAAAAACCTAGACTACAAGGGAGTAAAAACAATCCACGCGCGTGGATCCAGTGACCCCCCTCACAACCGACGACCAAGGTCGCCGGCGGAGGGGAGCCGCTGGAGGACGGCGCTGAAAGATGGCCTCTCCTGGCGGCGGCTAGGGTTCCAGCCGCTAGGGAGGAGAGATGCGTACAACGTAATCCTAATTTTGCACACATTTAAAGCAAGCAAATCAACGATCAACGAAATATTTAAGAAAGGAAAAACAAAAAAGTAGAAATGGAAACGAGAAAAGTATATATTTCGCCTCGTGAGAACAAACTCCAATTCTACAGGGTTAGATGTGCGCTCGCTTGAAAAGAAAAGGGGAATAGTAGCCCATAGGCCCACATGACCCACACCAGTGAGCGCTGTACACAGAGACATCGGACATGACGGGAACGAGCGACGCACATCTAACGTAATGTTAGAGCATCTCTAGCCGCATCCCCAACATGCCCCCTAAGGCCCTTTTTCGTCTCCGGCGCAGAAATTTTGGCCCAGTCGCGTCCCTAGAAGCCCAGTTTTCGCCGGTTAGGGCCGATTTTGGCGCCGGCGGACCCAGGCTGAACCCGACGCGCTGGGGGGCACCCGGGGGTGCCGGGGAAACGTTTTTTGGTGCGGAAAGGAGTGGGTCCGCCGAGTCAGCGAGTCACTGCCTTCGTCGTCCTCATCGCCTCGGTTCCCGCGGGAATCAATGCTAAGGCTGCCGCGCTGCCGCGCCGATCAGCCTTCCATTGATGCGTCACGGGCGGCGCAGTGAAGGCGCAGCGACGCGCGTCCCGCCCGCTCCCACCACGCGGCACACGGCGGCAGCTCTCCCACCGCCCCTCTGCGGCTATAAAAGCCGTCTCCCTCGCCGGTGAACGCACAAAGCTCACCACCGACGACGCCCTTCTCTCTACATCTCGCCGTCGACGCCTCTCCCTCACACTCTCTCCCCCACCGAAGGCAATGGCCGAGCGCTTCCCCGGCGACGGCGCAGCGGCGAATGGCTTCGGCCGCCGCAATCTGTGCGAGGATGAGGCACGCCTCCTCTACGAGGCCAACTACCCGGCGCCCCCGGACATGCGGGTGCCGGGCACCTGGAGGCTCTGCGCCGGCGAGGTCCCCGTGCCACCCGCGCCCATCGGAGTGGACCGGCTGTCGGAGTAAATGACCATGGGTAGCCTCATCAGCTCCCCTTGGTGTTTCAAGACGTCGGGGCATGCTGCGCCCCTCGAGTATCAAAGGCAAAGGACCGCCTTCTCGGGGCCGGCTGGTCCGAGAAGCAGGCTGCCAGGAGGCGGCTGAATCCAGGAGATGACCATGAGGTGGGCCGACTCCCAGCAGGCGGCTTCCAGGGAAGCCGGCTGCTGGCAGGCGGCCCCTCGCACCCTCAAAGTTAGCACCCACATAAACACGACGGGACGGGGCGTGGCTACAGTACAAGCCTGCCACCCCCGAATCCCGGGCAGAGCATGACCACAGTGCAGCATGCCAAGCGGGCGCCCCATGCTCGGTGCGGCACTGTTGCCAGCTGCCCATGACATCATCCATGGCAGAGGGAACCATGCTCCCATGACGGACTGTCGGTACGGCCCGCAGGCGGCGGGTCCTACATGTCCGCGAAAGGCCAGAAGGCGGAGAGCCCTGACCAGTCGGCTCATGGGGAGGCTGCCTCCCAGCAGGCGGCCCTCCCCCTTCCTCGGAGTTTGTGCGCCATTAACCAGAAGTGACGGGGAGTGGCTACAGTGAGTGCCCGCCAGGCGGCGGGACTGTGGCCACGCTCTCCCCGACCAAGCATGCATCATCAGAAGCATGACTACAGTGCTACGCAGCCGACAGGACCCGCAAGCGGTGTGCCCGGCTGGTCGGCCAAGCACGAGACAGCCGGGGGGACCCACTAGGCGGCGGGCCCCTGCAGTCGGCGGAGAAGCCGGCGACCAGAGACACTGACGGCCGGGTCCTATGCCCAGCCGGATTAGTATTATACCCCTGGGGGGTATAATAGTAATCCCCCCAGGTCACCCCATCCGAGGGGTTGGGACCTCGGTGAAAAACCCTGGCCAAGCACCCGAGTAACTACACACACATACACGTAGAGAAAAGAGTAGGGCTAGCCTTGCCCTTCTTCCTCCTCTAGCCGAAACAGCTCAAGGAGCAAGCTTGTAGCTACCTTGTGATCATAGTCATCATGCGGAGACCCCGCAGAGCACGACTAGTGGTGTTATCTCCAAGGAGAGCCCCGAACCTGGGTAAGACTCGCAGGCGTACGCGGTCTCGCTCACTCCCGCTTCTGGAACCCGGCGACGTATTACTCTCCCCCACCAGGATAAGCCATCCTTTGGCATATGTCGCACGAAACCCCCGACATTTGGCGCCCACCGTGGGGCTGGGTGCACCGTCGTCCGGAAACATGTTCTGGACGGGAAACCTCTTCCTCCCTGGCGAGCGCAGCCAGCCCGGCACGCCCGACGTTGTTTGCGCCGACGCGCTGCGCGCCATGGAAGCTGCTTGCGCCACAAGCAGCCTCGCTGATCTCATCGGCGGGATCCGCCTCTCCGACGAGCCCGCATTCGACGCGGGCGCGGCCAGTCCCGGAGGTTGCCTTGTCGACTCCCTCGGCAAGCTTCACATCGCCAACGAGCCGGCCTCTGATCTAGAGTCCGTTGGCTCCACCGACTCGCTCGTCGACATGGTCCTCGACGCCGACGCCGCGCTTTCCGATGCCTTCCCAGATGATGTGGAGATCTTCGACGACCCGCTCCCTGCCGCAGACGGCAGTACCAGCATCAGCGCCGTCACCGGGGTGCTGGTCATCAGCCACGACGGAGCCTCCGACCAGGCCGGCCGGGACCCGTTGCAGGCGGCAATGCGGGACCTGTCTGCCCCCGTAGTGCCTGGTGCGAACGGCGAAACGCTGGAAGCGTGCCGCATCGCACTCCTCGACAGCGCCAACAAACGGGCGGCCATGAGACGCCTCACCGAGGCCTACCAGCGCGAGGTCGATCTCGCCGTGTGCGGCACGCCGGCAGCTGGCGAACCCAGCCGCGTGGGCGAGATCCGGCAGCGCGGCGCAGCCATCACCAGCATGCTGGGGGCCGACCGCCCGGTCTACGCCACGCCATTGGAGAACTTACGCGCCGCCCAGGCTGCAGCAGACGAGCTGAACCATCTGGAGGGCGACGAGCGCCGCTGCATGACGGAGCGCGTCCAGCAGCTCATCGACGTGGCCACAGTGCAGCGAGAAGCCGGCCGCCGCGTGGTGGGACCCTGCTTACAGGCCGAGAACCTTCCCCCTCGCCGAGAGCACGGCGCGACCTCCCGGACGCCGACCGGCGGCGCTCGCGACCAGCGAGACCAAGAGCCGTGTAACACCCCCAGTGGTTAGCCACAGTAATCACCCTTTTGATAATGCCATGTCATCATGATTATCAGTGCCTAATCATCATTTGCATCCATTTTTCATTCACCTCCTAACTCAAAATTCAAATTAAAATTTAAGTTGAAAATAAAAGTTGTTCAAATCCAGGAACTAAAATGTCCATCATGTTGCAAATATTCCCAAGGCATTTACAAAAATAATAGCAACACTAATAAAATTAATTAAATTGCTCAAACAACAAGAAACAACAGCAAAATAGCACTATTTAATCCTTTTTCAATTAATTAAAATCCACAGAAAAAGATATGGACACCAAACCAATTTCTAGCAGTGACTAATTTTGCACTGTTACTATTTGGACCAGTCTCATATTTTACAAAATTCATTTTGGTGCCACACATTTTGCAAAACAGAAATAAAAAGAAGAAACAGAAAAGAAAATAGAAAAAGGAAAAGAGGCCCACTGTGCCTGGGCCTAAGGTCAACAGTGGCCAGCCCAGCCCGCGCAGCGCCTTCCCTCACCCCTGCACTGCTCACCCTCGCCTTGCTGTCGAGCACCTCGCGCGCGCAGCCTGGCCCCCCCTCTCCCTCGCTCGACAGCGCGCTCCCGCGGCCGCCGGTGGTTAAGAGCAGCCCCCGCACCCCCCTGGCGAACCCTAGCATCTCTTCCCTTTCTCCCTCGCTCTCTCCCACCTCAACCGACGCCGCCATGATCGGCCTCCGTTGAACCACGCGGCCACCGAGCTCCGTTCGCCTCCCCGACGTGTCCAGCGGCCTCCCCGACGTCGACTACGTCGGCTACGCCGACTAAAACAAGCCGGGGGCCACCGCGTCGCCTTCTTCCTCCTCGGATCCCCGCCGCCGTTCGCCGTCGTTCCGACCACTCCGAGCCCTCCCCAACCACGCTAAGCTCACCTACAGGCTCGCTGTAAGTCGTTTCTCCCTCCCCCTCCTCGCTCGCCTCCGTTTGCTGCCCATAGACGCCGTCCTCGTCGAGCCCGAACCCCTTTGCCATAGAGCTCGCCGCCGGCGCTGTTCCGGCGACCAACTGGCCTCGGGCTCGTGCCCGTTAGCTTCGTCGCGTTGCGTAGCTGGCTCCTAGCCCTTTCGTTCGGCTCGAGCGCGACCGCATCGCCGTTTGCCATCGCCACCCGAGACCGGTCGCCGCCGATGTGCTCGCCGCCGTCGCTATGCGCCGTCTTCGGTCACGCCACCACCTCCACCGGACGCGGCTCTGTCTGCTCGTTCCAGAGAACTAAAGAGCGCGTGAAATGGTGCCCCGTAGCTCGATTCCGAGCTCACCGGAGCTCGCCGCCGCGCTCGGGCTCGCCGGAGTAGCTCCGGCGGCCGGCGCTGACCGGGCGCCCACATGGCAGCCGTGGGCCCCGCCCTGTGCCGCTGACCGATGGGCCCCACTGCCCATTTGACCCGGTCAGCGCTGCTGACTGGGCTGGCTGTGTCACTGACACACGGGCCCCACCACTTAAACGTTTTAAAATAAATAAATAATAAAATGTTAATTAATTAATTAGTTAATTAAATACTAATCTGTCACTGACTAATGGGGCCCACACCTAATTAATCTGTAATTAGGTTAAATAAACCCTAATTAACCTAACAGAGACTGACATGTGGGTCCCACTGGACCCACTGGTCAGGTTTGACCTGGACCCGCTGGAGTTGACCTGCTGACGTCATCGTGACGTTCTGCTGACATCACTTCACACTATTTCGGATAATGTTGGTTTAATTAATAAAAATAATTCCAGAAAATGCTAAAATCTTTAGAAAATCATATCTTTTAAACCGTAGCTCAGATCAAAAAACTTTGTACATGAAAGTTGCTCAGAACGACGAGACGAATCTGAATACGCGGTCCGTTCGTCCGCCACACGTACCTAGCTATCCGAACATGGAACCGTTCCCCTCCGGTCATCTGTCTGACAAATGTCCGGAACCGGGAAAACATTCCCGGATGGATTCCCCCTTCCTCAGTGACGTGCAACCATACGTTAGGACACTCCCGGCACTGCATATTGTCATGTCGTACATTGTGTTGTTCATGTTTGCTGTGTATTTATACTGTTTCCTCCCCCTCTTCTCTCTCGTTAGACCCCGACGCAGTTCCCGGTACCGACGCAGCTCAGGAGACCGACGACACCACTAACGACCTTGCCTTTGCCGCCGAGCAACCAGGCAAGCCCCCCCCCTTTGATCATCCCGATATCGCCCATTCTATTTTCTCATGCTTGCATTAGATTTTGCTACTGTATTTGTTTGCTCCTATTCTGATGCATAGCCTATTTTTGTAACCTGCTATTGATAATTACCTGCATATCCTAAACTGCTTAGTATAGGCTGGGTAGAGACCTATCAGTGACCCCACTTGTCCCGATTGCCCCGCTGGATTATCAGAAGACCTGATCGACGGGATCGAAGACAGGCCCCGGCACCGCACTTCACCCCCTTAGTTGTACGACACTACTGGGTTACTATCGAGTGCCGAGGGTGATACCTCACATAGCACTCCTGTTGTTAGCTCTGTAGAGTAGCTATTTGGTCGTGGTCATCGAGGGTGATTCCTCCTTCTCCACTTCTGATACGACCCTGTCATGCAACACATCAAGTGTGAACCCATCGAGGGTGATACCTCGAATTCCCTTGATGTTATGGACACACGGATACTTGTACTTTACACTTTTACTTAGAAAGGCGGGTCGACCCTGAGGGGTACCCGCGTGTGATGTTAAGATGGGTTGCCTGGATGGAGCCCGAGTGATGAATACGAGGTGCGGCCGGGCATTCTTTGCCCTTGCCGCAAGTCCTCGAGACGGGGTGATGAGGTCACATCGATCGTGAGTCTCTGCTCGTTTTCCGCAAGCCCCTAGTCCACTAACGATTTGGATATTTGATCCGAGTAGGCCTCTGGCCTGATAGCACTAACCATCACGTGGGCATAGTATGGGCGTTCTGCATCGTAACATCAGCCAAAGGCTCTGTCAGACGTCCAGTTCAGCATCGCGGCACGGACGGACCGGCGCCATCCTGTAGTGTTGGTGCCTGGCTTCACCGTGTGCGCACCGACCCGGAGGGCGAGGGGCGATGGCCCAAGACCCCCTTGCGCTTAGGATGTAGACCGACGGGGACCTCTCTGCTGAGCCGTAGGTAGGGTTGCGGTGTATCGTTTGGCCGAGGCCGGGCATGACGCAGGAAAGTGTGTCCGGCCAGAGTTAATCGAGCGTGTTGGGTAAGTAGGTGCACCCCTGCAGGGAAGAAAACTTCTATCGATAGACGGTCCTACGGTAAAGGACACTCGGAGTTGTATCCTGATCGATACAACTAGAACTGGATACATATGTCGATACCTGGATATGTTGCTCTGGGATTGCTTCTCGCAGGGAGTCGAGAAGGGATCTCAGGACGAGGTTGATGACTATATGGCTCTGGGATTGCTTTCTCGCAGGGAGTCGAGAAAGGATCTCTGGGTGAGGTTGATACTTATTGATACTACTACATTATATTGTATTATTCTACTCTCTTCTATTGCTGCAAGACCGCTGAAGATGCTAGTCTTCGATAGGACTAGGCTTTCCTCTATATTCTGGCATTTCTGCAGCCCAGTCCACATATACAACCATCCTTTGATAATGTTGCATATGTAGTGTAGATCCTTGCTTGCTGAGTACTTCGGAGTACTCACGGTTGCTTTGCTTTCTTTTTCTCCCCATATCAGTTTGTCGTGACCATATGACGGAGCCCCGGATACAGCCGCCTCCGTTGACGATCGCTACTTCTACCCCGAGGGTGGATTCTACTACGAGTTGGCTGGCGACTAGGAGTAGGTTCGGAGGGTCCCAGGCAGGAGGCCTGCGCCTTTCGATCGTAGTGTTTTATTTTGCCCCGCCTTCCTAAAGGCCTTTCTGTTTCTCTTTTATATCTGTACTCAGATATCTGATGTTTCCGCTGACGCTTGTATGCCATTGAGCTATGTATTCGAGCCCTCGAGGCCCTGGCTTGTAATATAAAGCTTGTATCACTTTATTTATGTTTTAGAGTTGTGATATCTTCCCGTGAGTCCTTAGGCTTGATCGTGTGCATTTGTGTGTATGATTAGTGCACGATTGAGCTGGGGGCGTCACAAGTTGGTATCAGAGCCAACTGCCTGTAGGAACCCCCCTTTCCAACTCCTTGGCCGAAGTTAAGTCTAGTCGTCCAAAACTGTTTTACTAACTTGGCTGTGTGGCTTACGGGCCCACGTCGCCATTGGGTGGTATTAGGATCTTTTACTCCTCGACCTTTATTCTGGGACTCTGATCCCTCTTCTATTCGGGTTAAAATTTTACTAACTCCAACATTAGGCTCTCGTGCTCAGATCCACCCGGAGTTCTGAAAATATCCCCCCTTGCTTCAAGATTGTGGGCCAGGTTCTGCTTACAGGATCCTTTTATCGAGGGCACCCTGTGTTGTCACTTGCAGATTCCTCGCTCCGACTGTTTTCTCCGACGTTGATGTAGCCTTTGCTATGTCTCGTTGTGTACTTCCTTACCGTGTGCCTGCGCGCCGCCTAGTTGTCTAGCCTTCTCCTTTCAGCTATCGTAATGCCGGTTTGTAATCGAGACTATGTGTGGATTTGAATGTCTGGTGTGACTATGATGAAGTATCTATTGCACTTCCTTCTGTCGTGCGTGTTGCTTCATGAATAATTCCATACATCTGCAGTTCTTCTTGCTAAAATGCCCCTGTTGATTTGGCAGGATGGCTGACGATCCCCCACCTCCACCTTATATTGCCACAATGATGCAGCAGTTTGAACTCAACCGTCAGTTTATGACCGGAGTATTGGCTCAGTTCCCCACTCAGAATGCTCAGCAACAGAATGCTCCAATAACTCTGCCAGAATTTGTGCGCCTCAATCCGTCCACTTTTCGCAGCTCGACTGATCCAATGGATGCTGATGATTGGCTCCGTGATATTGCCTTTCAGTTGAATTCGGCTAATGTTATCCCTGACAGTTACGTCATCTATGCGACGTATCACCTAAGGGGTTCAGCTGCTCAATGGTGGGAAAGCCACAAGGGTATGTTGCCTGCTGAAACAACAACCACTTGGCAAGAATTTCAGTCAGCTTTTCGTGCACGGTACATTCCTCAAGGTCTGATGGACTAGAAGAAGCAGGAGTTTCGCAAACTCACACAGGGCACAATGATTGTGGATGAATATCAGAGGAAATTCCTTGAATTATCCCGCTATGCTGAAGATGACGTCTGCACTGACGCAGGCAAGCAGGAAAAATTCCGTGAGGGACTGTGTACTGATATAAACCTCACACTTGCTGTCCATGATTGCATAGACTTCGCAACGCTTGTCAGCCAAACTTTTCGAGTTGAGACTGCTCTGACTAAACACCAGGAGTCACTCAAGCGCACTCATGAAGCTGGCTCATCCTCGGGTCAGCCTGTTCAAAAACGTCGAGTGTGGATTCCGCACAATGTACATCATCGACCTGCTCCAACGCCCAGGCCATCTTATGCTGCACCTCGTCTGTCTCCACCACCGAGACAGCTAACGATTCAGGGTGGACAGTCCAATGTTGTGGCTCCTCTCCATAATGATGGTTTGTGCCGCAAGTGTGGACAACCAGGGCACCGTGCTTTCAACTATCATCAGGGTCAACCTCAGAATGTATCATGTCCTCCTGTTGGTCGTAGGAAGGGCCATCGGACCCATCATTCCAGGAATCGTAATGCCAGACTACCTGCTAGTCAACTTGTCCATGTCAACCATGTCAAAATTGAAGAAGCTCGACAGGACGCCAAAATTTTGATGGGTACCCTACTATTGAATTCAATCCCAGCTTCTGTACTCTTTGATTCTGGAGCGTCGCACTCCTTCATGTCCGAAAGTTTTGCACGAAGCCATGATATACCTTTTGAGGAGATGTGCACCCCATTAGTAATCCAGTCGCCCGGGGCTAATTGGCAAACTGCCATGGTAAGCCACGGTAACCACATTGTGATTGGAGGATTGATGTTCCCCGTTTCTCTCATTGCTCTCAAGACCTCCAACATAGACATTATTCTGGGTATGGACTGGTTGAAGCCTCTTAAAGCTTTGATTGACTGTGCCACTGAAACAGTCCGGCTCACTCACCCTTCTGGCCAGACAGTCAAATACTCAGCCCGATTAGCTCAAGATGCTGAGAGCCAGATATATGCCCTGAATGCATTGAATGCTTCACCTCTTGAAGGCATCGAGAACGTTCCAGTTGTTCATGATTTCCAAGATGTCTTTCCAGAAGAACTTCTAGGAATACCCCCTGCTAGAGCTGTTGAGTTTGTTATCGACTTGAAGCCGGGCACTACCCCTATTGCGAAGCGTCCTTATAAGATGCCTCCACACCACCTTCTCGAGCTTAAGGAAGAAATCGATAAGTCACTTAAGAAGGGTTTCATCCGCCCCAGTTCCTCTGCTTGGGGAGCCCCTTCACACTTTGTTAAGAAGAAGGATGGAACTAACCGATTGGTTCAGGATTATCGGCCCATTAACCAAGCAACAATTCAGAACAAGTATCCGCTTCCCAGAATCAACGATCTGTATGATCAACTTGCTAGTTCCTCAGTATTCTCTAAGCTTGATTTGAGATTGGGATACCACCAGATCCGAGTTCGTGAAGAGGATATCCCGAAGACAGCGTTCGTTACTCGCTATGGTTCTTATGAGTATACTGTCATGTCATTTGGCTTAACAAATGCTCCAGCCACCTTCTCCCGGTTAATGAATTACATCTTCATGGATTATCTCGACAAATTCGTCGTGCTATATCTAGATGATATTCTGGTCTATTCTAAGAACAAAGAAGAACATGCTGAACACCTCCGTCTGGTACTGGAAAGGCTCCGAGAACACCAGTTGTACGCCAAGTATTCCAAATGTGAATTTTGGCTTTCTGAAGTAACTTCCCTTGGTCATGTGATTTCCAAGGATGGAATTGCTGTTAACCCAGAACGAGTTCAGGATATTCTTGACTGGACTCCTCCGAAGAACGTCAAGCAAGTGAGAAGTTTTCTCGGCCTTGCAAGTTATGCCGTCTTTTTGTCGAGAACTTTTCTAAGATTGCTAAGCCTTTGACTGATCTGCTTCACAAGGGTGTTAAGTTTGAATGGACAGAAAAATGTCAGGAAAGTTTTCAAACACTCAAAGACAAGCTGACATCTGCCCCTGTACTTGCTCCTCCAGATTCTCTCAAAGACTTTGTGATTTATTGTGACGCATCCCGTGAAGGATTAGGCTGTGTCCTGATGCAAGAGCGTAAAGTGATTGCTTACGGCTCTCGACAGTTGCGCCCACATGAAGAGAACTATCCCGTACATGATCTAGAACTAGCTGCTGTCATCTATGCATTGCAGCTGTGGCGACATTACCTCCTCGGTAATCGTTGCGAGATCTACACGGATCATAAAAGTCTGAAGTACTTGTTCACTCAGCCATCTCTGAACCTCCGTCAGCAAAGATGGATGGAGGCCATTGCGGACTATGATTTGGGTATTTCTTATACCCCTGGCAAGGCTAACGTGATGGCTGATGCCTTAAACCGCAAGTCCTATTGCGACAACCTCATGGTTAAGCGAGCTCAACCTCGTCTTTTTGAAGAACTGTGCAAGCTGAATCTGCGTATTGTTCCGCAGGGTTCTCTTAATACCCTTTTGATAAAACCAGATCTTGAGAAGGCTGTTAAGACTGCGCAAGCTAAAGATGCTGAAGTTGATCTGATGAAGAAAGATCTTCACCTTGAGAAGTACAGGGATTTCTCGCTGTCTGAAGATGGAACCTTGTATTTCAGAGACCGCATTGTGGTACCTCGCTTCGAGCTTATGACTGATAAGGTCATGAAGGAAGCACATAATACACCGCTGTCTATTCATCCGGGCAGCACCAAAATGTATCGTGATCTCCGTCAAAGGTACTGGTGGTCTATAATGAAGCAGGACATTGCTCGTTATGTTGCTGAATGTGATGTGTGTCGACGCGTTAAAGCAGAACATCAGAAGCCTGCTGGAATTCTGCAACCGCTTCCTATTCCTCTATGGAAATGGGACAAGGTTCAAATGGATTTCATTACTGACCTTCCCAAGTCACAGAAGGGTCACGATGCTATTCTTGTCGTCGTTGACCAACTTTCCAAAGTTGCACACTTTCTGCCTGTCAAGGAGACTATCACTGCTAGACAGTTAGCAGAATTGTATATCTCCAGAATCGTATCACTCCACAGTATTCCGAAAAAGATCAGTTCAGACCGTGGCAGCATATTCACTGGTCATTTCTGGGAAAGTTTCCAAAAAGCTATGGGAACTCATATTACTTGGAGTTCAGCATATCACCCCCAGTCTCAAGGACAAGTCGAGCGAGTCAATCAAGTGCTTGAAGACATGCTACGAGCTTGTGTTATTTCTTTCGGCAAGAAGTGGAAAGAATCCCTTCCGTATGCCGAGTTCTCTTATAACAACAGCTATCAAGCCAGCTTGAAAATGGCCCCCTTCGAAGTGCTTTATGGACGTAAGTGTCGAACCCCTCTGAATTGGTCAGAAACTGGCGAACGACCGCTCGTGGGGCCGGATATTGTTCAACACGCCGAAGAGCAAGTTCGTATTGTTCGAGAAAATCTCAAGGCGGCTCAGGACCGTCAGAAGAGCAACTATGATCACAAACGATGGGGTTTGATTTATCAACCCAGTGATCAAGTTTATCTACATGTCACTCCTATGAAGGGCACTCACCGTTTTGGAATCAAGGGCAAGCTAGCTCCATGCTACATTGGTCATTTTCGCATTGTGGCTAAACGTGGTCAGGTGGCATATAAATTGGAGTTGCCACCGCAATTCTCTCATATCCACGATGTCTTCCATGTGTCGCAACTTCGTAAATGCTTCAAGGAATCTCCGCACAGAGCAGTGGATCACGAAATGCTCGAATTGCATGATGATCTTTCTTATAAGGAGCATCCAATCTGCATTCTCGATGAAGCTGAACATCGGACCCGCCAGAAGGTTACCAAGTTCCTGAAAGTGCAGTGGTCAAATCATACTGAAGATGAAGCCACTTGGGAACGCGAGGACAACCTCCGTGCTGAATACCCTGATCTTTTCCCTTCTACTTCTTAATTCTCGGGACGAGAATTCTTGTTAGTGGAGGAGATTTGTAACACCCCCAGTGGTTAGCCACAGAAATCACCCTTTTGATAATGCCATATCATCATGATTATCAGTGCCTAATCATCATTTGCATCCATTTTTCATTCAGCTCCTAACTCAAAATTCAAATTAAAATTTAAGTGGAAAATAAAAGTTGTTCAAATCCAGGAACTAAAATGTCCATCATGTTGCAAATATTCCCAAGGCATTTACAAAAATAATAGCAACACTAATAAAATTAATTAAATTGCTCAAACAACAAGAAACAGCAGCAAAATAGCACTATTTAATCATTTTTCAATTAATTAAAATCCAAACAAAAAGATATGGACACCAAACCAATTTCTAGCAGTGACTAATTTTGCACTGTTACTATTTGGACCAATCTCATATTTTACAAAATTCATTTTGGTGCCACACATTTTGCAAAACAGAAATAAAAAGAAGAAACAGAAAAGAAAATAGAAAAAGGAAAAGAGGCCCACTGTGCCCGGGCCTAAGGTCAAAAGTGGCCGGCCCAGCCCGCGCAGCGCCTTCCCTCACCCCCGCACTGCTCACCCTTGCTTCGCTGTCGAGCACCTCGCGCGCGCAGCCAGGCACCCCCTCTCCCTCGCTCGACAGCGCGCTCCCGCGCCAGCCGGTGGTTAAGAGCAGCCCCCGCACACCCCTGGCGAACCCTAGCATCTCTTCCCTTTCTCCCTCGCTCTCTCCAACCTCAACCGACGCCGCCATGATCGGCCTCTGTTGAACCACGCGGCCACCGAGCTCCGTTCGCCTCCCCGACGTGTCCAGCGGCATCCCCGACGTCGACTACGTCGGCTACGCCGACTAAAACAAGCCGGGGGCCACCGCGTCGCCTCCACGCCGCCTTCTTCCTCCTCGGATCCCCGCCGCCGTTCGCCGTCGTTCCGGCCACTCCGAGCCCTCCCCAAGCATGCTAAGCTCACCTACAGCCTCGCTGTAAGCCGTTGCTCCTTTCCCCTCCTCGCTCGCCTCCGTTTGCTGCCCGTAGACAAAGTCCTCGTCGAGCCCAAACCCATTTGCCGTAGAGCTCGTCGCCGGCACTGTTTCGGCGACCAACTGGCCTCGGGCTCGTGCCCGTTAGCTTCGTCGCGTTGCGTAGGTGCCTCCTAGCCCTTTCGTTCGGCTCGAGCGCGACCGCATCGCCGTTTGCCATCGCCACCCGAGACCGGTCACCGCCGATGTGCTCGCCGCCGTTGCTACGCGCCGTCTTCGGTCATGCCACCACCTCCACCGGACGTGGCTCTGTCTGCTCGTTCCAGAGAACTAAAGAGCGCGCGAAATGGTGGCCCGTAGCTCGATTCTGAGCTCACCGGAGCTCGCCGCCGCGCTCGGGCTCGCCGGAGTAGCTCCGGCGGCCGGCGCTGACCGGGCGCCCATGTGGCAGCCGCGGGCCCCGCCCTGTGCCGCTGACCGATGGGCCCCACTGCCCATTTGACCCGGTCAGCGCTGCTGACTGGGCTGGCTGTGTCACTAACACACGGGCCCCACCACTTAAATGTTTTAAAATAAATAAATAATAAAACGTTTAATTAATTAATTAGTTAATTAAATACTAATCTGTCACTGACTAATGGGGCCCACACCTAATTAATCTGTAATTAGTTTAAATAAACCCTAATTAACCTAACAGAGACTGACATGTGGGTCCCACTGGACCCACTGGTCAGGTTTGACCTGGACCCGCTGGAGTTGACCTGCTGACATCATCGTGACGTTCTGCTGACGTCACTTCACACTGTTTCAGATAATGTTGGTTTAATTAATAAAATATTTCCAAAAAATGCTAAAATCTTTAGAAAATCATATCTTTTAAACCGTAGCTCAGATCGAAAAACTTTGTACATGAAAGTTGCTCAGAACGACGAGACGAATCCGAATGCGCGGTCCGTTCGTCCGCCAAACGTCCCTAGCTATCCGAACATGGAACTGTTCCCTCCGGTCATCTGTCTCACAAATGTCCGGAACCGGGAAAACATGCCCGGATGAATTCCCCCTTCCTCAATGACGTGCAACCATACATTAGGACACACCTGGCACTGCATATTGTCATGTCGTACATTGTGTTGCTCATGTTTGCTGTGTATTTATACTGTTTCCTCCCCCTCTTCTCTCTCGTTAGACCCCGACGCAGTTCCCGGTACCGACGCAGCTCAGGAGACCGACGACACCACTGACGACCTTGCCTTTGCCGACGAGCAACCAGGCAAGCCCCCCCCCTTTGATCATCCCGATATCGCCCATTCTATTTTCAGATGCTTGCATTAGATTTTGCTACTGTATTTGTTTGCTCCTATTCTGATGCATAGCCTGTTTTCGTAACCTGCTGTTGATAATTACCTGCATATCCTAAACTGCTTAGTATAGGCTGGGTAGAGACCTATCAGTGACCCCACTTGTCCCGATTGCCCCGCTGGATTATCAGAAGACCCGATCGACGGGATCGAAGACAGGCCCCGGCACCACACTTCACCCCCTTAGTTGTACGACACTACTGGGTTACAATCGAGTGCCGAGGGTGATACCTCGCATAGCACTCCTGTTGTTAGCTCTGTAGAGTAGCTATTTGGTCGTGGTCATCGAGGGTGATTCCTCCTTCTCCACTTCCGATACGACCCTGTCGTGCAACACATCAAGTGTGGACCCATCGAGGGTGATACCTTGGATTCCCTTGATGTTATGGACACACGGATACTTGGACTTTACACTGTTACTTAGAAAGGCGGGTCGACCCTGAGGGGTACCCGCGTGTGATGTCAAGATGGGTTGCCTGGATGGTGCCCGAGTGATGAATACGAGGCGCAGCCGGGCATTCTTTGCCCTTGCCGCAAGTCCTCGAGATGGGGCGACAGGGTCACATCGATCGTGAGTCTCTGCTCGTTTTCCGCAAGCCCCTAGTCCACTAATGATTTGGATATTTGATCTGAGCAGGCCTCTGGCCTGATAGCACTAACCATCACGTGGGCATAGTATGGGCGTTCTGCATCGTAACATCAGCCGAAAGCTCTATCAGACGTCCAGTTCAGCATCGCGGCACGGACGGACCGGCGCCATCCTGTAGTGTTGGTGCCTGGCTTCACCGTGTGCGCACCGACCCGGAGGGCGAGGGGTGATGGCCCAAGACCCACTTGCGCTTAGGATGTAGACCGACGGGGACCTCTGTGCTGAGCCGTAGGTAGGGTTGCAGTGTATCGTTTGGCCGAGGCCGGGCATGACCCAGGAAAGTGTGTCCGGCCGGAGTTAATTGAGCCTATTGGGTAAGTTGGTACACCCCTGCAGGGAAGAAAACTTCTATCGATAGCCGGTCCTACAGTAAAGGACACTCGGAGTTGTTTCCCGATCGATACAACTAGAACTGGATACCTGTGTTGATACCTGGATATGTGGCTCTGGGATTGCTTCTCGCAGGGAGTGGAGAAGGGATCTCAGGACGAGGTTGATGACTGTATGGCTCTGGGATTGCTTTCTCGCAGGGAGTCGAGAAAGGATCTCTGGGTGAGGTTGATACTTATTGATACTACTACATTATATTGTATTGTTCTACTCTCTTCTATTGCTGCAAGACCGCTGAAGATGCTAGTCTTCGATAGGACTAGGCTTTCCTCTCTATTCTGGCATTTCTGCAGCCCAGTCCACATATACAGCCATCCTTTGATAATGTTGCATATGTAGTGTAGATCCTTGCTTGCTGAGTACTTCAGAGTACTCACGGTTGCTTTGCTTTCTTTTTCTCCCCATATCAGTTTGTTGTGACCATATGACGGAGCCCCGGATACAGCCGCCTCCGTCGACGATCGCTACTTCTACCCCGAGGGTGGATTCTACTACGAGTTGGCTGGCGACCAGGAGTAGGTTCGGAGGGTCCCAGGCAGGAGGCCTGCGCCTTTCGATCGTAGTGTTTTATTTTACCCCGCCTTCCTAAAGGCCTTTCTATTTCTCTTTTATATCTTTACTCAGATATCTGATGCTTTCACTGACGATTGTATGCCATGGAGCTATGTATTCGAGCCTTCGAGGCCCTGGCTTGTAATATAAAGCTTGTATGACTTTATTTATGTTTTAGAGTTGTGTTGTGATATCTTCCCGTGAGTCCTTAGGCTTGATCGTGTGCATTTGCGTGTATGATTAGTGCACGATTGAGCTGGGGGCGTCACAAGCCGGCTGCTAGCTGCAGCCGCACCCACGTCACCATCGAGCGCGACCAAGATGGCCGCCCGCGAGCGGTGGAACGGCGGGACGATCGTCCGCCTCCCCAGCGCAGGGAAAGGCGCGTCTCCCCGCCGCCAGTTGAGCACCCAACTCTCGGAGACCGGCTAGGCCGCCGTGATGGAATCGGAGAGAATGACGCCCGCCGTCGGATCGACCGCCTGGCCCGATCCTTGGCGCTGTAAGAAGAAGATGCGATCGGCCCGCCTTGTTTCGGCCCCCGCATTCGCGACGAGCCCTTCCCCAAAGGGTTCTCGCTCCCACGAGACACGCCCAAGTACAACGGCTCCGTGAAGCCGGAGCACTGGCTGGTGGACTATTCCACCACCGTCAGCATAGCAAACGGCAACAAGCACGTTGCCGTAAAGTACGTTCCGCTCATGCTCCAAGGCATGGCCCGGACGTGGCTGAACAGCCTCAAGCCCTACAGCGTCAATAGCTAGCTGGATTTCTCTGAGGTCTTCATCCGCAACTTCACCAGCACCTACAAGCGGCCGCCCAAGCCTCGCCAGCTCTCTCTATGCGTCCAAGGCCCGACTGAGTCCACCCGCGACTATTTGACTCGGTGGGCTGAACTGCGCAACTCCTGCGAGGGGGTGCATGAGGTGCAGGCCATAGAGTACTTCACTGCCGGGTGCCGAGAAGGCACCCTACTCAAGCACCGACTCCTCTGCGATGAGCCGGCCACCCTCGATGAGCTGTTGATCATAGCGGACAAATACGCCACTACCGACTCCTCCATGAAGTCAGAGCTCCGAGTTGATGCTTCGGGAAAGGTTCTCCCTCCGGTTTCCCAGACGCCGGCTGGCGACTCCAGTCGGTGCCAGCAGTCGAACGACAACAAGCGCAAGGCCCAGCCTCCAGCCACCACCAGCCGACAGGTGGCGACAGTCAAAGAAAAGCAACCAGAAGAACAACCCGGCCCCAAGCGCCAGAAAGGCGGCAAGCCTGCCTGGTTGCCCGCCTTCTCGTTTGAGCAAACCCTTGATGCTCCCTGCAAGTTCCACAGCGGCGCGAAGCCATCCAACCACACCACTCTGAAGTGCCACTGGCTCACCCGCATCGCTAGGGGCGAAGGACTGCCTTCCCCGCCTGCTGGCCCGCCGCCTCCACCTCCCCCGCAGCTGGCGGTCCGACCAGTTGGGGCGGTCCAAGATGAATTCCCCGAAGAGCACGGAGCTTACGTCGTCTTCACCAGCGAGGCTGACGACAGGCACAGCCGGCGCCAACAGCAGCGAGAGGTGAATGCTATTGCCTCTGAAGCCCCAGAGTTCATGCACTGGTCCGAGAAGCCGATCGGTTGGAGCCGAGCTGACCAACCGGAGGTGATGCCTTCTCCGGGCTCCTATGCCCTGGTGTTGGATGCCACCTTTGCAACAGAGAGGCGAGCTGCTCGTTTCTCCCGAATCCTGATAGACGGCGGTAGCAGCATCAACATCCTCTACCGCGATACCATGGAAAAGTGGTGCATCAAAGAGAAACAGCTCCAGCCCAGCCGGACTGTCTTCCATGGCATTGTGCCTGGCCTTTCTTGCTCACCAATCGGCAAAATCAAGATAGACGTCCTCTTCGGAGATAAGGATCACTTCCGCCGAGAGCCAATCTAGTTCGAGGTGGTTGACCTTGAGAGCCCCTACCACGCGTTGCTTGGCCGGCCTGCCCTGGCCAAGTTCATGGCGGTTCCCCACTACGCCTATCTCAAGATGAAGATGCCGGGCACCAAGGGCATTATCACTGTAGCTGGCGACTACCGGAAATCTGCCGCCTGTGCTGCTGCCGGCAGTCGGCTGGCCGAGTCCCTTGTGATTGCTGCTGAGAAGCGGCTCCTTGACCGGGTTGTGGCCATGGCCGGCAAGCAGGCGGACCAGTCTCTAGATCCCAAGGAGTCAGAAGCTCAAGGCTCTTTCCAGCCGTCTAAAGAAACCAAGAAGATACCTTTGGACCCGGAGCACCCGGAGAAGTTCACTATCATAGGAACTAACCTTGACAGCAAATAGGAAAGCGAGCTCGTCGATTTCCTCCGTGAGAATCGGGACATCTTTGCATGGTCTCCAAAAGACATGCCGGGAGTTTCGACGGATTTCGCCGAGCACAAGCTACATGTCAGAGCAGATGCAAAACCAGTCAAGCAAACACTCCGCCGCCTGTCGGAGGAGAAGAGAGGAATTGTTGGTGAAGAGATAGCTCGGCATCTGGCAGCCGGCTTCATCATGGAAGTGTTCTTTCCAGAGTGGCTTGCCAACCCAGTCCTTGTGCTGAAAAAGAATAACAAATGGCGCATGTGTATTGATTATACCAGCCTCAACAAGGTTTGCCCCAAAGATTCGTTTGCCTTGCCTCGGATTGACCAAGTAATAGACTCCACAGCCGGATGCGAGCTGCTGAGTTTTTTGGATGCCTACTCAGGGTACCACCAGATCAAGTTGAAACCGGCCGACTGCCTGAAGACCGCCTTCATCACACCATTCGGGGCCCTCTGCTACCTGACCATGACATTCGGCCTGAGAAATGCCGGTGCCACATTTCAGCGTTGCATGCAGAAGTGCCTCCTCAAGCAACTCGGCAGAAATGCCCACGTCTATGTAGACGATATTGTGGTGAAGACGGAGAAGCGCGGTACGCTCCTAGAAGATCTCAAGGAGACCTTTGATAATCTGCGCCGTTTTCAAATCAAGCTCAACCCAGAGAAGTGTGTCTTTGGAGTACCAACTGGCCAGCTCCTCGGTTTCATTGTCTCAGAGCGCGGCATGGAGTGCAACCCTGTCAAGATCAAGGCCATCGAGAGGATGGAGAGGCCCACCCGATTGCGGGACATTCAGAAGTTTACCGGCTGCTTGGCATCCATCAGCCGCTTCATTAGTCGGCTGGGCGAGAAGGCTCTTCCCTTGTACCAGCTGATGAAGAAAACCACTCATTTCGAGTGGAACGATAAGGCGGATGAGGCTTTCCTCCAGCTCAAGAAGATGTTGACCACGCCGCCTGTTCTGGCCGCCCCGGCTTCCAAGGAGCCCATGCTTCTCTACATCGCCGCCACCAGCCGAGTGGTCAGCACGGTCATGGTGGTGGAACGCCAAGAAGACGGCAAGGCACTACCGGTCCAGAGGCCGGTGTATTACTTGAGCGAGGTGCTGTCAGCCTCCAAGCAGAACTACCCCCACTACCAAAAGATGTGCTACGGCGTGCACTTTGCCGCCAAGAAGCTCAAGCCATACTTTCAAGAGCACCCCGTCACGGTTGTCTGCACCGCCCCACTTGCGGAAATCATAGGCAGCAGAGACGCATCGGGCCGGGTGGCCAAGTGGGCCATTGAACTGGCCCCCAACACCATCTTCTACCAGCCTCGCACCGCCATCAAGTCCCAAGCGCTGGCCGACTTCCTCGTCGACTGGGCCGAGACCCAATACCTGCCGCCAGCTCCAGACTCCACTCATTGGTGTATGCACTTTGATGGCTCGAAGATGCGCACCGGTTTGGGAGCCGGCGTCGTCCTCACCTCTCCCAAAGGTGACAAGCTCAGATACACGCTGTAAATCCATTTTGCCGCCTCCAACAACGTGGCCGAGTACGAGGCACTAGTACACGGACTCCGGCTGGCTAAGGAAATTGGCATCCGCCGGATTCTGTGCTACGGCGACTCAGACTTGGTGGTCCAACAGTCGTCTGGTGACTAGGACGCCAAGGATGCAAACATGGCGAGCTACCGTTTCCTCATCCAGTAAATCAGCGGATATTTTGACGGGTGCGAGTTCCTTCACGTACCCCGAGTCGACAATGAGCAAGCAGATGCCCTAGCGCGGATCGGCTCCACCCGGCAAGCCATACCAGCCGGCGTGTCCCTTCAGTGCCTCCGCAAGCCGTCAATCAAGCCTTCCCCGGAATCAGAATCCATCTTCCTGCCGGCTGCTCCCGGAGCAGTCGGATTCGACTCGGGGGCTGCCATAGCTGGCCCGGGGACTTCGGCAAGCGGTATGGGGACCGCGGCAGTCGCACCCGGCCCGGGGACTTCGCAACCCGGCCTGGGGGCTGCCGTAGCCGGCCCGGGGACTTCACCAAGTGGCTCGGGGACTACAGCAGTCGCACCCGGCCCGGGGACTCCACAACCCGGCCCGAGGGCTGCAGCAGTCGGCCCGGGGACTTCAACAGCGCAGCAAGACGCCCCCGACTCCACCTCGCCACCTCCCAACCCAACCGCCCTAGTTTCAGTGGCCGTAATGACAGTGGATGAAGTCGAAGCACCATCATGGGCGCAACCGATCCTCAACTTCCTGGTGAGCGGAGAGCTGCCAGCCGATGAGATCTCGGCCCGGCAGGTGCAACACCGGGCAGGAGCTTACACGATAGTAAACAGAGAGCTTGTCCGGTGCAGCGTGACCGACGTCTTCCAACGCTGCGTCGAATCAGAGAAAGGCAAGGCAATCCTCAGGGACATACACCAAGGCGAGTGCGGCCACCATGCAGCCTCCAGATCCCTTGTTGCCAAAGCTTTCCGCCATGGTTGCTTCTGGCCGACTGCTTTGGAGGACGCCAAGGATCAGGTCAAGAAATGCAAGGGGTGCCAGAAATTCAGCTCCAAGCAACATCTGCCGGCTTCTGCACTCAAGACCATCCCCCTTACCTGGCCTTTCGCCGTCTGGGGGCTGGACATGGTGGGCCCATTCAAGACAGCGCGCGGCGGCATGACCCATTTGCTCGTCGCCATCAAAAAATTCACCAAGTGGATTGAAGCAAAGCCAATCAAGAAGTTGAATGGTCCGACTGCTGTGACTTTCATCGCAGACATCACCGTCTGGTACGGTGTACCACACAACATCATCACCGACAATGGCACTAACTTTGCCAAAGGAGCCTTGGCCCGTTTCTGCGTGACGCAGGGCATCCGACTGGACCTAGCGTCCGTTGCCCATACGCAGTCAAACGGCCAAGTCGAACAAGCAAACGGCCTCATCTTATCCGGCATCAAGCCCCGACTGGTCGAGCCACTGGAGCGCTCGACCTGCTGCTGGATCGACGAGTTGCCGGCCGTCCTCTGGAGCCTCCGCGCCACTCTGAACAAATCAACCGGCTTCACTCCCTTCTTCCTCGTGTACGGGGCTGAGGCCGTCATCCCAACGGACATCGAGTTTGACTCACCTCGCGTCACCATGTACACGGAGGCGGAGGCAAAGGAAGCACGAGAAGACGGTGTCGATCTGCTGGAGGAGGGCCGGCTGTTAGCACTCAGCCGGTCCGCCATCTACCAGCAGAGCCTGTGCCGCTACAACAGTCGGAAGGTCAAGCCACGATCCTTCCAAGAGGGAGACCTTGTGCTCCGGCTGATCCAGCGAACAGCCGGCCAGCACAAGCTCTCGGCCCCTTGGGAAGGCCCCTTCATCATCAGCAAAGCCTTGGGCAACGACTCCTATTACCTGATCGACGCACAGAAGCCCAGGGCGCGCAAGAGGGACGATTCCGGCAAGGAAACAGAGTGCCCATGGAACGCAAATCTCCTCCGAAGATTTTACAGTTAATGAAGTATGTACCACGCTACCTTTTGTATTAAGCGCAAAAGCACCGGGCCCCTCGAGGAGCACTCGGGGGCTACCTTCCTTGTTTAAATGATAAGTTTCATGCCTGTGAATATGTTATTTCTTTCTTCCGCCCGGCACCGGTTCCGACCAGTCGGCCCGGGGGCTCGTCGCCTTGTACTAAGTCGGTGCCACCTGCAGTCGGACAAGTAATGTGCCGGCATCTAAGCCTTACCTCGCCATAAGCCGCAGCTCGCAGAGCGACTGTCTCGCTGGCAAGAGTCAAAGGCAGAAACGATGCCCACATGAAAAATGGCTAAGGACGAGCGCACTCACATAGGCCAAACCGACTCCTCGCCCAGCCGTCCGATCGCTAAGCAGCCGGCCGGCCGGCTTCTCACTTAACTTGCTATGTTCTAAGCGGCCAAAGTACTTGTCTTCCCAAAAACGGCCAAGTACCTGACCCAGCCAACAGACTGAAGAACGGCTGTCTGGCTGGCAAGGCGGCAAAGGAAAAAGCCAAGAGAACAGAAAGCAAGACAAATCAGAGCTTGGCAAAGCACATCTTGTGCGAAGATTAAAATTACATAGCAAGAGGCCCTCGGCCAGCATTCAACAAAGTTTGAATACACCCCCAGTGGGTGGAACTGCGCAAATTTAACAAAGTTTGTTCTAAAGACTACCAAAGCAGGAAAAGATAAGATGAAGTTGGCAGCTTAGGCCAGAGGAGCAGTAGGCAGGTCCGACAGGTTGATGGAGTCGGCGGCACCGGCTAGTGGAGTGGCCGCCCGGCGAGTCTCGGCTTGGTCGCCGTCAGCAGCAGTCGGTGCACTCGTACACCGCTCGTTGGTCGAGGCCCGATCAAGCTGAGGCGGGCCGTCCGCCTCGCCCTCCGATGCGTCGTCCTCACCATCCTCGTCTTCCTCGTCCTCGCCTTCGTTGCTAGAGGCGATTTCTTCCGCCGAGTCCTCGCCATCATCTGGGTTCAGCCCGAACCAGTTCGGCGGCACCTCGGCACCCTCCTCGTCCATCTCGGGGAGGAAGACACCGGTCTCGGTGTACTCAGCGATCACCGCCGCACGTCGAGTGAGCGCAGGCCCCACTGCCACCAGCTCGCCCATGGCCTCCTGCCGAAACGTGGCAAACTGGGCCAGGTCCAGCCCAGGATACCACGCCTTGACGAACTCCAAGGCCCTTCGGGCGCCTGCCCGAGCGGAGGAGCCCTTCCAAGCCTCGAAGCGGCCGATCGCCGCCTCTAACTAGTCGGCGGTCCGACCGGGGGTGCGTGGAACCTGGACACCGGGCCAGAGGGTGGAAACCAGCTGGGACCCGGTGCGCTGAAGGCGGCGAAGCAGACGGTAGGTCGGCTGTAGGCGCATCCTGACGGCCAGGAGCTGCTCGTTCATGTTTCGAGGCGCGTCAAGCGGGATCTCCACTCCTTCCCTCCTACGCTGGTCGCGCCGCACCTCGATGGCCTGGCTAACGGCAACGGCACATCCAGGAAAGAAGTCTACGCAAGGAAAAAGCAAAGATCAGAAGCCGAAAGCTGACTCTCGATACAGTCGGCAGCTATTCCAAAGAAAGAAGCTTACCGTCAATCATATCCCCAATTTCGCCATAGCCAGCGGCGAGGACCACCTCCTTCTTGGCCCACTTTGAGTGCTCGGCCTGAAACTTGGCCTGAAGGGCGCTTTCCGCTTCCTTGAGCTTCTGGAGCTCCGCCTTGTGCTGGTTCGCCTGGTCCGCCAACTTCTTGGCCAGACGGTCGCGCTCCTGGGCTGCCCTGCGGCACTCCTCCTCCTTGGCGTGCAGCTCGGTCTGGACTTCGCCCAGGTGCTACTGCAGTATGGCGTTGGCTCCTGCAAAAAATGAGAAAGAGAAGACAATCAACAAAGTCGACCAAAAAGAAAAGCGGTTAACCGGAAGATCCGGCCCGACTACTCAGCAGTCGGCCTGAATCTCGGGGACTACAACCAGCGGGTGCGCTGACGCGCCCCCGCAAGGAAGAAGACAGGATGCTTACTCCGGCTTTCGGTCAGGTTGGCGGTCCGCTTAGTCAGCTCCTGGGCCTGAGAGTTGAAGGCGGCTGCGCGGATGTTGTGATAGTCCTGCAATGAAGACAAGAGAAGAGAGAACAAGTTAGCGCTCGGGACCTACCTTAAAGTTCCGAGCCGCCTGCTCAGCAGCCGGCCCGGAACTCGGGGGCTACACCCAGTGGGTGCGCTGGCGCGCCCCACGGAGCAAAGAAGCATACCCGGACGGCAGTCCGCGTCGCCAAGAACGCCTTCGTATACTGCTGAAGGGCGGTGCCTTGGGCCCGGAGCTGGGCCTGAATGTCCTGTGCGGCCTTGTTCAACACGCCCGTCCCGCCCCCAGGCGTCCATTCTGGAGGGGCAACACTGGTGGCCTCGGCGTCAGGGGCCGACGAGCTTGAGGCCCCGATCTCCTGCGCCCGTGGCGCCGAGGCCGCTTTCGCCGCACGCCGGCGCCACAAAGGACGGGCCACGGGGTCGCCCCCACCACCAGCTCACCGCTGACCGACGGTGCCAGTGGCGCGTCATACCGACTGCCTCGGGCTCCGGCAGTCGACGCTTGCGGAGGCACCTCCGCCCCCAAGACGATGGCGTCGCCTTTTCTCCTCTCCACGACCGGCTGACCGTTGCCTGCTCCTCCAGTCGGCACCGGGGTCTATGGTGCTGGCGGCACTGCGCAGCGGGATGACGAGTTGCGGAGCCCGGCCGCGTGCGGCCTCTTCCGCTTGCACCTTGGCGGCAGCTTCCGCCCGGGCCTTGGCTGCGGCGTCCGCCTGGACCTTGGTCACAGCGTCGGTTTGGATCTTGGCCGCCGCATCCGCGTCCGCCTGCGCCGCCTCATCCTTCTGCCGTTCTGCCTCCTCCCGCTCCTCGCGCGCCTCCCGCGCGTTCCTCTCTGTCGCCGCCTGGAGGTCGGCGAGCGGGTCCACACGGCGGATGTTGGCGGAGCCTTCCATCTCCCCGATCACCGAAGCTGAGGCAGACCGCTCAAGAGAGAGCGGGGCCCTGTTCATGCAAGACAAGAGAAAACTCAAAAAGAGTTTGCAAGAAAGAAGAAAAGAAAACGCAGGAGAGACCGAGCACTCACGCGGACACCATCGGGGGCTGCTTCGGGGTCTTCTAGAACTGGGACGCCTTCGTGGCAGCCTCCTGCCACTTGGTCACGGCGGCCGCGTTCTTAGGCTTCTTCGGCCGGCTGCCGAACAGCAACGAGCCGGCTCGGCGCTTTGGTGCGCCGCCTGGCGCGATCGGCATGGCTGAAAAGCCCGCGCCCGCCTTGTCGCGACCGTGCGTACGGCGCGGCTCGTTCTCCTACTCATCGTTGTCCGGCCAGGCCTCGAGGCCGCCTCCTCCTCCGGAGCGACCTGCTCCACCGCCGCCACCTGTGGCGTCGTCCTCCTCCATGGCGGCCGCCCCCAAGTCGGGGTCGTCCACGTCGCTCCACATTCGGTCCGGCATATATCGCTGACCTGGATCCAGAGCGCCGACGGCCGACTGACCCGGGAAGACCTGCCCCATGACCGACGGGTCAGACGGCAATACAAGAACTCGGACCAGCAAAAGAGAACAAGAACTACAAGACTCACCGCAGGCGGCGGATGTGCGCGGTCGTACGACTGCTTGCCGAACCGCCAATCCGTCTCCGATAGCTTACAGTTGGAGAAATAGTTGACCAGCCGGGCCACCTCCATGTCCGGCAGCTCCCGTGTGCACATTCGGCACGGGTCCCGGCGCCCGCTCATGCCGCTGACGATGTGAGGCCGGGTTTGGAGGGGAAGCACTCGGCGCGCCATGTAGGCGGCCAGCAGGTCCGAGCCCGTCAGGCCCTCCGACTCCGTCATCACCTGAAGTCGGGCGATGGCGGCGGAGGAGGCGGCCGATAAAGAGCTCGGCTTGAACTGCCAGTTGGCGCTCGGCTCGGTTGGCGGGCCAGCTTCGTAGGCCGGCAGGTTGACATAGTCGCTCGTCGGGTGGATATTCTCGACGTAATAGTAAGATTTCTGCCACAGCTTGGCCGACTACAGTAGGGAGATGGGCGGGAAGCGGTTCCCGACGCCTGGGCGCCGCACCGCCACGCAGGCCCCGCATTGAGCCGCCTGGCCCTTGGTGGCGGTGCCAAGTTTAAGATAAAAGCACTCCCCCCAAAGCTCCAGGGTGGGGAGAGTGCTGAGATAACCTTCGCACATGATGACGAAGGCGGCCAGCAGCACCACCGTGTTTGGCGAGAGGTGGTGTGGCTGGACTCGGTAAAAGTCAAGGAAGGAGCAGAAGAAGCCGCTCGCCGGAAGGCCGAAGCCGTGAAGAAAATGAGACCGGAAGATGACGCTTTCGTCGCCCTTCGGCGCGGGCGAGATCTCTGCCTTGGGGGGGACACGTACCTTCACGTTCGCCTCCCAGGGCAGCCGTCGTGTTTGACGAAGAAAAATGAGGTGATCCTCATGAACGTTAGAGCCGTCCCAGTCGCCAGCCCGTAAGCGCGCCATGGACGAAGGAGCTCGTCGTGGGTGCGGCGCGGTGGCGAGGGGCGAAGCCGCGGCGGAGCGAGGAAGCCGCGGCGGAGCGAGGAAGCCGCGGCGAGAAGAGGCCTGACGGTGGCAGGCTGCGGCGGCTCTTCGGCAAGAGGCAGGGGCACCGCGACAGCGAAGAAGAAGGATAGCGGCGAGGGGAGAGGAGGGCGCGCGTGCGTCTGCCGCCCCCTTTCCCCTACTTATAGCCCCAGGCGGCGGAGTCGAGGGGGCGAGAACGTGGGGGACCGTGGGATTAACTGCGCCCACTCCCCCACGATCCCCCGATTTGCGGTGCCAGTAAAGGCGTGTATTAACTACCACGGAAGCACAGCCATTTACCCCGGCCGCAGCGGATCCGCACGCACGCCGAGGCACTATAGTGGCGGGCCCTGGACTGCGGCGACGTCCCGTCACGCGCGTGGGCCAGCAGGCCAGCTTGACCTGCTGACGCCGCGTGGCCGGCATGCACGGGCGGCGAGTCTGGCACCTGGCCAGCACACCTCCTGGATCCCGCCACGACATTTTGGAAATCACCGGGCGGCCTGCCCGGCCACGGCCGACACCGACCAGTTGGCGCTTCGGAAGACGGAGGAGCAGAATACCAGACAACCCGGAGTAGGAAGCTGCTGGGGCTTCTTGCCCCTTCAGCCGCAGTGCCCCACCAGCTTCGGGGACTACTGTCGGAGTAAATGACCATGGGTAGCCTCATCAGCTCCCCTTGGTGTTTCAAGACGTCGGGGCATGCTGCGCCCCTCGAGTATCAAAGGCAAAGGACCGCCTTCTCGGGGCCGGCTGGTCCGAGCAGCCGGCTGCCAGGAGGCGGCCGAATCCAGGAGACGACCATGAGGTGGGCCGACTCCCAGCAGGCGGCTTCCAGGGAAGCCGGCTGCTGGCAGGCGGCCCCTCGCACCCTCAAAGTTAGCACCCACATAAACATGACGGGACAGGGCGTGGCTACAGTACAAGCCTGCCACCCCCGAATCCCGGGCAGAGCATGACCACAGTGCAGCATGCCAAGCGGGCGCCCCACGCCCGGCGCGGCACTGTTGCCAGCTGCCCATGACATCATCCATGGCAGAGGGAACCATGCTCCCACGACGGACTGTCGGTACGGCCCACAGGCGGCGGGTCCTACATGTCCGCGAAAGGCCAGAAGGCGGAGAGCCCTGACCAGTTGGCTCAAGGGGAGGCCGGCTCCCGCCTGGCGGCCCTCCCCCTTCCTCGGAGTTTGTGCGCCATTAACCAGAAGAGACGGGGAGTGGCTACAGTGAGTGCCCGCCAGGCGCCGGGACTGTGGCCACGCTCTCCCCGACCAAGCATGCATCATCAGAAGCACGGCTACAGCACTACACAGCCGACAGGACCCGCAAGCGGTGGGCCCGGCTGGTCGACCAAGCACGAGACAGCCGGGAGGACCCACTAGGCGGCGGGCCCCTGCAGTCGGCGGAGAAGCCGACGACCAGAGACACTGACGGCCGGGTCCTACGCCCAGCCGGATTACTATTATACCCCTGGGGGGAAGGCCTATATAAACCCCCCAGGTCACCCCATGCGAGGGGTTGGGACCTCGGTGAAAAACCCTGGCCAAGCACCCGAGTAACTACACACACATACATGTAGAGAAAAGAGTAGGGCTAGCCTTGCCCTTCTTCCTCCTCTAGCCGAAATAGCTCAAGGAGCAAGCTTGTAGCTACCTTGTGATCATAGTCATTATGCGGAGACCCCGCAGAGCAGGACTAGGGGTGTTATCTCCAAGGAGAGCCCCGAACCTGGGTAAGATTCGCAGGCGTACGCGGTCTCGCTCACTCCCGCTTCTGGAACCCGGCGACGTATTCCTCTCCCCCACCATGATAAGCCATCCTTTGGCATATGTCACACGAAACCCCCGACACTAGCGCGCCAAGATCGCACGCATCTGGTCTTCGCTGCCGGATCCGCAGCAGAACCAGCCTAGGTTCGCCCCCGACAAAAACCCGCTGTGGACGGCGTACTTCGAGCGCCGCCACGAGGAGCAGGTCGCCGCCACCAACGGCCTCGAGCCCCGCGGCCGACACAACTCCGAGGGACGAAGCCTATGGTGGGGCGTCCCAGGCCGCACCTGAAGGAAATATACCCTAGAGGCAATAATAAAGTTGTTATTAATATTTCCTTATATCATTATAAATATTTATTATTCATGCTAGAATTGTATTAACCGGAAACTTGATACATGTGTGAATACATAGACAAACAGAGTGTCCCTAGTATGCCTCTACTTGACTAGCTTGTTTATCAAAGATGGTTATGTCCTGACCATAGACATGTGTTGTCATTTGATAAACAGGATCACATCATTAGGAGAATGATGTGATCGACAAGACCCATCCATTAGCTTAGCATAATGATCGTTAAGTTTTATTGCTATTGCTTTCTTCATGACTTATACATATTCCTCTGACTATGAGATTATGCAACTCCCGAATACCGGAGGAACACCTTGTGTGCTATCAAACGTCACAACATAACTGGGTGATTATAAATATGCTCTACAGGTGTCTCCGAAGGTGTTTGTTGGGTTGGCATAGATCGAGATTAGGATTTGTCACTCCGAGTATCGGAGGGGTATCTCTGGGCCCTCTCGGTAATGCACATCATATGAAGTCTGGCAAGCAATGTGACTAATGAGTTAGTTGCGGGATGATGCACTACGGAACGAGTAAAGAGACTTGCCGGTAACGAGATTGAACTAGGTATGATGATATCGACGATCGAATCTCGGGCAAGTAACATACCGATGACAAAGGGAATAACGTATGTTGTTACGCGGTTTGACCGATAAAGATCTTCGTAGAATATGTAGGAGCCAATATGAGCATCCACGTTCCGCTATTGGTTATTGGCCGGAGATGTGTCTCGGTCATGTCTACATAGTTCACGAACCCGTAGGGTCCGCACGCTTAACATTCGATGACGATTTGTATTATGAGTTATGTGATTTGATGACCGAAGTTTGTTCGGAGTCTCGGATGAGATCACGGACATGACGAGGAGTCTCGAAATGGTCGAGACCTAAAGGATGATATATTGGACGATGTTATTCGGACACCGGATGAGTTCCGAGAGGTACCGGGTAATTATCGGAGTGCCGGAAGGGTTACCCGAACCCCCCGGGGAAGTAATGGGCCAACATGGGCCTTAGGGGAGAGAGAGAGGGCAGGCCACGAGGAGGTGGCGTGCATCCCCCCCTTGGGGAGTCCGAATAGGACTAGGGGAGGGGGCGCGGCCCCCCTTTCCCTCTCCCTCTCCCTCTCCCTCTTCCTTCCTTCTTCCCCCTTCCACCAAGTGGAATCCTACTAGGACTTGGAGTCCTAGTAGGACTCCTCTCTCTTGGCGCGCCCTACAGGGGCCGGCCGGCCTCCCCCTCTCCTCCTTTATATACAGAGGCAGGGGGGCACCCTAGAACACACAAGATCAATTGTCTTAGCCGTGTGCGGTGCCCCCCTCCACAGTTTTACACCTCGGTCATATCGTCATAGTGCTTAGGCGAAGCCTTGCGCCGGTAACTTCATCATCACCGTCGCCACACCGTCGTGCTGACGGAACTCTCCCTCATCCTCAACTGGATCAAGAGCTCGAGGGACGTTATCGTGTTGAACGTGTGCTGAACACGGAGGTGCCGTACGTTCAGTACTTGGATCGGTTGGATCGTGAAGACGTTCGACTACATCAACCTAGTGAACCTAACGCTTCCGCTTTCGGTCTACGAGGGTACGTGGACACACTCTCCCCTCTCGTTGCTATGCATCTCCTAGATAGATCTTGCGTGAGCGTAGACTTTTTTTTTGAAATTGCATGCTACGTTCCCCAACAGTGGCATCCGAGCCAGGTCTATGTGTAGATGATATGCACGAGTAGAACACAAAGAGTTGTGGGCGGTAATAGTCATACTGCTTACCACCAACGTCTTACTTTGATTCGGCGGTATTGTTGGATGAAGCGGCCTGGACCGACATTACATGACCGCGTTCATGAGACACAGGTGGCTGGCGGGTGTCTGTTTCTCCAACTTTAGTTGAATCGAGTTTGACTACGGCCGGTCCTTGTTGAAGGTTAAAACAGCACACTTGACGAAAAATCGTTGTGGTTTTGATGCATAGGTAAGAATGGTTCTTACTAGAAGCCCGTAGCAGCCACGTAAAACTTGCAACAACAAAGTAGAGGACATCTAACTTGTTTTTGCAGGGCATGTTGTGATGTGATATGGTCAAGACATGATGTGATACATGTTATTGTATGAGATGATCATGTTTTGTAAAAGTTATCGGCAACTGGCAGGAGCCTTATGGTTGTCACTTTATTGTATGAAATGCAATCGCCATGTAATTGCTTTACTTTATCACTATGCGTTAGCAATAGTTGTAGAAGCAATAGTTGGTGAGACGACAAAGACGCTACGATGGAGATCAAGGTGTTAAGCCGGTGATGATGGAAATCATGATGGTGTTTTGGAGATGGAGATCAAAGGCACAAGATGATGATGGCCATATCATGTCACATATTTTGATTGCATGTGATGTTTATCTATGATGCATCTTATTTTGCTTAGTACGGCGGTAGCATTATAAGATGATCCCTCACTAAATTTCAAGATATAAGTGTTCTCCCTGAGTATGCACCATTGCGACAGTTCGTTGTGCCGAGACACCACGTGATGATAGGGTGTGATAAGCTCTACGTTCACATACAACGGGTGCAAGACAGTTTTGCACGTGCGGAATACTCGGGTTAAACTTGACGAGCCTAGCATATGCAGATATGGCCTCGGAACAATGGAGACCGAAAGGTCGAACGTGAATCATATAGTAGATATGATCAACATAGAGATGTTCACCATTGAAAACTACTCCATCTCACGTGATGATCGGACATGGTTTAGTTGATATGGATCACGTGATCATTTAGATGACTAGAGGGATGTCTATCTAAGTGGGAGTTCTTAAGTAATATGATTAATTGAACTTAATTTATCATGAACTTAGTCCTGATAGTTTTTGCATATCTATGTTGTATATCAATGGCCCGTGCTACCGTTCCCTTGAATTTTAATGCGTTCCTAGAGAAAGCTAAGTTGAAAGATGATGGTAGCAACTACACAGACTGGGTCCGTAACTTGAGGATTATCCTCATTGCTGCACAGAAGAATTATGTCCTTGATGCACCGCTGGGTGAAAGGCCTGCTGCAGGAGCAGATGCTGACGTTATGAACGTCTGGCAAGCTTGATCTGATGAATACTCGATAGTTCAGTGTGCCATGCTTTACGGTTTAGAATCGGGACTTCAAAGATGTTTTGAACGTCATGGAGCATATGAGATGTTCCAGGAGTTGAAGTTAATATTTCAAGCAAATGCCCGAGTTGAGAGATATGAAGTCTCCAACAAGTTCTATAGCTGCAAGATGGAGGAGAATAGTTTTGTCAGTGAACAAATACTCAGAATGTCAGGGTACCATAACCACTTGACTCAGCTGGGAGTTAATCTTCCGGATGATTGTGTTATTGACAGAGTTCTTCAATCACTGCCACCAAGCTACAAAGGCTTCGTGATGAACTATAATATGCAAGGGACGAATAAGACAATTCCCGAGCTCTTCACTATGCTCAAAGCTGTGGAGGTAGAAATCAAGAAAGAGCATCAAGTGTTGATGGTTAACAAGACCACTAGTTTCAAGAAAAAGGGCAAGGGAAAGAAGGGGAACTTCGAGAAGAACGGCAAACAAGTTGCTGCTCCCGGGAAGAATCCTAATTCTGGACACAAACCTGAAACTGAGTGCTTCTACTGCAAAGGGACTGGTCACTGGAAGCGGAACTGCCCCAAGTATTTGGCGGATAAGAAGGATGGCAAAGTGAACAAAGGTATATTTGATATACACGTTATTGATGTGTACCTTACTAATGCTCGTAGTAGTGCCTGGGTATTTGATACCGGTTCGGTTGCTCATATTTGTAACTCAAAACAGGGGCTACGGATCAAACGAAGATTGGCTAATGACGAGGTGACGATGCGCGTCGGGAATGGTTCTAAGGTCGATGTGATCGCCGTCGGCACGCTACCTATACATCTACCTTCGGGATTAGTTTTAGACCTGAATAATTGTTATTTCATGCCAGCGTTGAGCATGAACATTATATCTGGATCTTGTTTGATGCGAGAAGGTTATTCATTTAAATCGGAGAATAATGGTTGTTCTATTTATATGAGTAATATCTTTTATGGTCATGCACCCTTGAAGAGTGGTCTATTTTTGTTGAATCTCGATCGTGGTGATACACATATTCATAATATTGATGCCAAAAGATGCAAAGTTGATAATGATAGTGCAACATATTTGTGGCATTGCCGTTTAGGTCATATTGGTGTAAAGCGCATGAAGAAACTCCATGCAGATGGGCTTTTGGAATCACTTGATTATGAATCATTTGATACTTGCGAACCATGCCTCATGGGCAAGATGACTAAAACTCCGTTCTCCGGAACAATGGAGCGAGCTACAGACTTATTGGAAATAATACATACCGATGTATGCGGTCCGATGAGTGTTGAGGCTCGTGGCGGGTATCGTTATTTTCTGACCTTCACAGATGATTTGAGCAGATATGGGTATATGTACTTAATGAAACACAAGTCTGAAACATTTGAAAAGTTCAAAGAATTTCAGAGTGAAGTGGAGAATCATTGTAACAAGAAAATAAAGTTTCTACGATCAGATCGCGGAGGCGAATACTTGAGTTACGAGTTTGGCCTTCATTTAAAACAATGCGGAATAGTTTCGCTACTCACGCCACCTGGAACACCGCAGCGTAATGGTGTGTCCGAACGTCGTAACCGTACTTTATTAGATATGGTGTGATCTATGATGTCACTTACCGATTTACCACTATCATTTTGGGGTTATGCATTAGAGACAGTTGCATTCATGTTAAATAGGGCACCGTCTAAATCCATTGAGATGACACCGTATGAACTGTGGTTTGGCAAGAAACCTAAGCTGTCGTTTCTTAAAGTTTAGGCTTGCGATGCTTATGTGAAAAGGCTTCAGCCTGATAAGCTCGAACCCAAATCGGAGAAGTGCGTCTTCATAGGATACCCAAAAGAAACTGTTGGGTACACCTTCTATCACAGATCCGAAGGCAAGATATTTGTTACTAAGAATGGATCCTTTCTAGAGAAGGAGCTTCTCTCGGAAGAAGTGAGTGGGAGGAAAGTAGAACTTGATGAGGTAGTGGTACCTTCTCTTGAATTGGAAAGTAGTTCATCATAGAAATCAGTTCCAGTGATGCCTACACCAATTAGTGAGGAAGCTAATGATGATGATCATTAAGCTTCAGATAAAGTTACTACAGAACCTCGTAGGTCAACCAGAGTACGTTCCGCACCAGAGTGGTACGGTAATCCTATTCTAGAAGTCATGTTACTAGACCATGACGAACCTACGAACTATGAGGAAGCGATGATGAGCCCAAATTCCAATAAATGGCTTGAGGCCATGAAATCTGAGATAGGATCCATGTATGAGGACAAAGTATGGACTTTGATTGACTTGCCCGATGATCGGTGAGCCATTGAGAATAAATGGATCTTCAAGAGGAACATGGACGCTGATAGTAGTGTTACTATCTACAAAGCTCGACTTGTCGCAAAAGGTTTTCGACAAGTTCAAGGTGTTGACTACAATGAGATTTTCTCACTCGTAGCGATGCTTAAGTCTGTCCGAATCATGTTAGCAATTGACACATTTTATGAAATCTGGCAAATGGATGTCAAAACTGCATTCCTTAAAGGATTTCTTAAAGAAGAGTTGTATATGATGCAATCAGAAGGTTTTGTCAATCCTAAAGGTGATAATAAAATGTGCAAGCTCCAGCGATCCATCTATGGACTGGTGCAAGCATCTCGGAGTTGGAATATACGCTTTGATGAGTTGATCAAAGCATATAGTTTTTATACAGACTTGTGGTGAAGCCTGTATTTACAAGAAAGTGAGTGGGAGCACTACAGCCTTTCTGATAAGTATATGTGAATGACATATTGTTGATCGGAAATGATGTAGAATTTTCTGAAAAGCATAAAGGAGTTTTTGAAAGGAGTTTTTTCAAAAGAAAGACCTCGGTGAAGCTGCTTACATATTGAGCATCAAGATCTATAGAGATAGATCAAGATGCTTGATAAGATTTTTCAATGAGTACATACCTTGACAAGATTTTGAAGTAGTTCAAAATGGAACAGTCAAAGAAGGAGTTCTTGCCTGTGTTGCAAGGTGTGAAGTCGAGTAAGACTCAAAACCCGACCACGTCAGAAAATAGAAAGAGAATGAAAGTCATTCCCTATGCCTCAGTCATAGGTTCTATAAAGTATGCTATGTTGTGTACAAGACCTATTGTGTACCTCACCATGAGTTTGGCAAGAGGGAACAATAGTGATCCAGGAGTGGATCACTGGACAGCGGTCAAAATTATCCTTAGTGGAATAAGGATATATTTCTCGGTTATGGAGGTGACAAAGAGTTCGTCGTAAAGGGTTACGTTGATGCAAGCTTTGACACTTATCCGGATGACTCTGAGTCTCAATCTGGATACATATTGAAAGTGGGAGCAATTAGCTAGAGTAGCTCCGTGCAGAGCATTGTAGACATAGAAATTTGCAAAATACATACATATCTGAATGTGGCAGACTCGTTGACTAAACTTCTCTCACAAGCAAAACATGATCACACCTTAGTACTCTTTGGGTGTTAATCACATGGCGATGTGAACTAGATTATTAACTCTAGTAAACCCTTTGGGTGTTGGTCACATGGCGATGTGAACTATGGGTGTTAATCACATGGTGATGTGAACTATTGGTGTTAAATCACATGGCGATGTGAACTAGATTATTGACTCTAGTGCAAGTGGGAGACTGAAGGAAATATGCCCTAGAGGCAATAATAAAGTTGTTATTTATATTTCCTTATATCATGATAAATATTTATTATTCATGCTAGAATTGTATTAACCGGAAACTTGATACATGTGTGAATACATAGACAAACAGAATGTCCCTAGTATGCCTCTACTTGACTAGCTTGTTTATCAAAGATGGTTATGTTTCCTGACCATAGACATGTGTTGTCATTTGATAAACATGATCACATCATTAGGAGAATGATGTGATGGACAAGACCCATCCGTTAGCTTAGCATAATGATCGTTAAGTTTTATTGCTATTGCTTTCTTCATGACTTATACATATTCCTCTGACTATGAGATTATGCAACTCCCGAATACCGGAGGAACACCTTGTGTGCTATCAAACATCACAACATAACTGGGTGATTATAAAGATGCTCTACAGGTGTCTCCGAAGGTGTTTGTTAGGTTGGCATAGATCGAGATTAGGATTTGTCACTCCGAGTATCGGAGAGGTATCTCTGGGCCCTCTCGGTAATGCACATCATATGAAGTCTTGCAAGCATTGTGACTAATGAGTTAGTTGCGGGATGATGCACTACGAAACGAGTAAAGAGACTTGCCGGTAACGAGATTGAACTAGGTATGATGATACCGACGATCGAATCTCGGGCAAGTAACATACCGATGACAAAGGGAATAACGTATGTTGTTATGCGGTTTGACCAATAAAGATCTTCGTAGAATATGTAGGAGCCAATATGAGCATCCAGGTTCCGCTATTGGTTATTGGCCGGAGATGTGTCTCAGTCATGTCTACATAGTTCACGAACCCGTAGGGTCCGCACGCTTAACATTCGATGACGATTTGTATTATGAGTTATGTGATTTGATGACCGAAGTTTGTTCGGAGTCTCGGATGAGATCACGGACATGACGAGGAGTCTCGAAATGGTCGAGACATAAAGAATGATATATTGGACGATGTTATTCGGACACCGGATGAGTTCTGAGAGGTACCGGGTAATTATCGGAGTGCCGGAAGGGTTACCGGAACCCCCCGGGGAAGTAATGGGCCAACATGGGCCTTAGGGGAGAGAGAGAGGGCAGGCCACGAGGAGGTGGCGTGCATCCCCCCCTTGGGGAGTCCGAATAGGACTAGGGGAGGGGGCGCGGCCCCCCTTTCCCTCTCCCTCTCCCTCTCCCTTCCTTCTTCCCCCCTTCCACCAAGTGGAATCCTACTAGGACTTGGAGTCCTAGTAGGACTCCTCTCTCTTGGCGCGCCCTACAGGGGCCGGCCGGCCTCCCCCTCTCCACCTTTATATACGGAGGCAGGGGGCACCCTAGAACACACAAGATCAATTGTCTTAGCCGTGTGCGGTGCCCTCCTCCACAGTTTACACCTCGGTCATATCGTCGTAGTGCTTAGGCGAAGCCTTGCGCCAGTAACTTCATCATCACCGTCGCCACGCCGTCGTGCTGACGGAACTCTCCCTCGTCCTCAACTGGATCAAGTGCTCGAGGGACGTCATCGTGCTGAACGTGTGCTGAACACGGAGGTGCCGTACGTTCGGTACTTGGATCGGTTGGATCGTGAAGACTTTCGACTACATCAACCGCGTTAACCTAACGCTTCCGCTTTCGGTCTACCAGGGTACGTGGACACACTCTCCCCTCTCGTTGCTATGCATCTCCTAGATAGATCTTGCGTGTTAGAATTTTTTTTGAAATTGCATGCTACGTTCCCCAAAGCACCCTCGAAGCCGTCCTCGAGCACATCGAGGCCGGCAACATGCCGCGCCTGAAGTACCCTGCGTCCCCTCATTTTCTCGCCACCGCGGCACCTCCTGGACACCGCGGCGAATGGAGACGACAACATCGTCGTCGTCGGGCTCCGGCTCTCTGTCCTCCGGCTCGCCAGCGCTTCGCCCCATCAAGCCATGCCACTTGGGCGCCGCACCCGTGGCGGCGCCCTCGTCATCAACGAGGGCGGCCGCCCCTCTCCTTGTTCCTACCGCCTAGTCCGGCCGAAGACCGAGTCGGGTTTGCTCCCCGTGAAGAAGGAGCACTTGGACATGGCCGCCGCCGACGAGACAGCCCTCAAGTGGGCGAAGGAGGACTACGTCCGCGAGCAGGTGGAGTGCCAGCGCCGGGTCTACGAGGAAATCGCTGCTCGGCGCCGCGGATGCGGGAGGGTGGCGTGGTAGTCCTCGACAGCGACGACGAGGATGTGCCCGGGCCGTCCAAACCCCCGTGCATCGGCGACGTCGGTCAGGGGTGCAGCAGGGACGGTGGCGGCACCCAGCACGACGGCGACGACGGCGGCGACTACACCCGGTTCTACAGGCTCCTCGGCATGTAGAAGGCGGGCGGCGGCGGTGGCTAGGCGTAGTCGTTTAAGTTTGTGTTTTTATGTTTTTTTTGTAAAATATCAATGTAATCGCCCTAGTTTGGATGTGTTTTCGCCGATTTCATGTTTAAAAAAATGGCATCTGGGGGCGACCCGGGGGCTGTGGCTGGGAACCCCATCGCCCCCACGCCGAAAATATCGCCGGTTCGCCCCCAAGCGGCGCTTTTTTTTACCCCCTGAGGGGGCGAACGGCTGGAGATGCTCTAACATGCGCGCTGGCTTGGCACAAGTTAATTGGAAGAAAAACTCGCCCGGGCCCCACTCCCTTGAAATCAGGGGGGGTGATTGGTTGAGGGAGGAAAGAACGTAAGTTTACGTTAATAACTTACCTAGATGTAGCATTATTGAGCGACGCAAAGGCACACCAGCACGCGCGCGAGACACAGCAACAAAAGAAAAAACAGATTTGCACGAATCTTACAGCCTTTAATCATATGGTGGACAACTTGGATGTGACATAGCTAAAACATCTAGATATAAATTAGCAAATCCGTTCATATGGAGTATTATGCCCAGATAGGAGACAATGGCGGACACACTAAACGGTTTGAGGCACGTTGGTTGAGAGAACAATCTTTCTCGGATGTGGTACAGGAGGCGTGGGTCTCGGCGGGTGCTGCCCCGGGTTTAACCATCGTCCATGAGAAACTAAACCGCATGTATAATATATTCAGTTTTGCCAAGTCTCAGTCGACTTAGACTTCGTTATGTTTCAGTCAATAGTATCTTCCTTCGATTTTGCATGGAGATTCGTACAAAAAATTATTTTCAGTTTTTCTTTTCTCTTCTTGCACACTATATCACTTGACTTAGACTTGGTTAAGTCTCAGTCGACTAAGACCTAGCCACACCCATATATATTTCATGATTGGGATCACAGGGTGCTCAAGAAGCCTAAGAAAAGGCTCCGGAAGGCACAGAAAGAGCTTGAGCAAATTATGACAGGACCCATCAATGATGAAAGTGAAGAGAAGAGGAAAGAGTTGTCAGAACTGATTGAGTATTTGCTGGAACTCGAGGAAATTTATTATATGCAGCGCTCCCGAGCGGGGTGGCTAAAAAATGGAGACCGTAATACGGGATTTTTCCAAGCCTATGCTTCTGCGAGGAGAAAGAGCAATCTTATTGAAAAACTGAAAGATGGAGATGATAATGTGATAGAAGGTACAGCCGCTCTTAACCCGAATGTACAGAGTTATTTTGATAGCTTATTTACTTCAGAGGTGCAACATGTGGATCCTTCTATTACAAATAAAGTCCAAACTAAGGTGACCGAACAAATGAATGATATGCTATTGGCCCCCTATACCCACGAGGATGTGCGGAAGGCGGTATTCAGTATAGGTGATCTTAAAGCGCCTGGGCCTGATGGGCTTCATGCCATTTTCTTCAAAAAGTTTTGGCATATATTGGGTGATGAGATTTCTCAAGAGGTTCTGTTTGCAATTAATTGAAGGCAAATTCCAGCAGAATAGAATGATACGTCCATAGTTCTAATACCCAAAGTTGATTCACCCGAAGTAATCACACAGTACAGACCTATCAGTCTTTGTAATGTTTTATATAAGATAATATCAAAGATGCTCGCTGCTAGGTTGAAAGGAATTTTGCCTGATATTACCTCTCCTACTCAGAGTGCTTTTGTTCCTGGATGGTTAATTACTGACAATTTCCTTATTGCCTACGAGTGTATTCATAAAATAAAAAACACAAGAGCCGGGCAAACGGGTCTGTGTGCAGTGAAACTGGACATGCACAAGGCTTATGACCGTGTTGAGTGGATTTTCTTAAGAAGCATGATGGAAAAGCTAGGGTTCCACACCCTATGGATTGATATGATTATGGCTTGTGTATCCTCTGTTAGATACAAAGTAAGGTTTAATTCTCAAGAAACAGATATGTTCACCCCTACTAGGGGGATTCGACAAGGGGATCCGCTCTCTCCCCATACTTGTTCCTTCTTTGTGCAGAAGGGATGTCTAGTATGTTGCAGTATGAAGAAGAAGTTGGTGGCATGGATGGGATTAGAGTGTGCAGAAATGCACCGTCAGTATCACACCTTTTATTTGCTGATGATTCTCTAATTCTGATATGGCCATGGCTACCACTAGCATGGATACTGTTCGTATTGATTTATTAGGTACATCAAGGTTGAAAGTTGAAGGTGACCATGTGCCAAAATATATAGTTTTTAATCAGAAGCACGAAGAGGAAGTTGAAGCATTAGTTGCTATAACGTACATGCATGCTGGTTTTGTGGATGGTTCATCACATGAGAATCAATAATGCTCCACTTACGGCCGGCCTCTACGGAATGTGAGCTACGGGCAGACGTGCCATCTTCTAATTCATCCCGTGGGGCCTCTCTCCCCCCGACCAGATGATGACACATCTGTCAGTAGATTTTCTTCCGTGAAATATTGCCTGTAGCTGTAGCATTGTATGAGAATTACCAGAAGAAACCACGAGCATCGTTGGAAATTACTAACATGCATGCGTGTGTACTTGCATGCATGTGCATTCAACCCTTCATGCATGATATGCAAGACTTTGTTTTTAGTGAACCTGATGGGCATGCACACGGGGAGACACATGCAAAGTATATACCCTGGGAGAATCCACGTGCTAACCCTTTTCAAGAGATAATCTGGTCGTTTGCTTCGTTTAAAAAAGGCAAGATGTTTAATTCTCAGGCTATAGCAGGGTACCTATCCGGCTACTACTTTGCACGTTCGAGACCACCGGATGACAAGGAAATATACGTTCGGTGTACTTCGGAAAGTTGGGATTTCGCGACCTTGCAGGAGATTGGATGGGGGCCACGGGCAATATATTCGTACAAAATCATCTGGAGACAAGGTTTAGTTTGTTTGTTAATTATGGAATTAGAAGTTTGCCGAGACGTAAAAGGCAATATTTATTAGATAGAGTCCAGATTAGTTTTTTTTTCCATCTAGCTAGCCACAATACGTTGCTTGTTTTCAGAGCTAGATTAGGGTGTACGGCCACAATATAAGGCCAAGTCAACGTGTCATGAAAGGGGAGGTTATTTTGTGATGAATTAGACACGTGTGTGTTTTTCGGCCGTCGCCCATTATCGAGTTTAGAGAAACCTTGTCAAAAATCTCTGTTGGCGTGTGAGTTCCTGTGACGCGATGCGTGGGAGATTACAAGCTGACACTATTAGAAAAAGATCCATTTGTCCCGGTTCGGGAACCGGGACGAAAGCCCAACACCTTTAGTCCCGGTTCTTATACGAACCGGGACAGATGGGGCTCCACGTGGCCGCTGTGGCGAGCCCAGAGAGGAGGGCCTTTAGTCCCGGTTGGTAACACCAACCGGGACCAAAGATCATCCACGTGTCAGCAGCTCAGGGGCTGGGGTTTTTGTTTTTGTTTTTTTTTTGAAGGGGGGGGGGGTTGGAGGTTTTGGGGGTTTTGTAGGGTTAATTTAGGGGTTTCATATATTGTGTTAGCTAGCTAATAGGTAAAGAGAAGTGTCCTCTCTTATATCCGGATTGGTCGACGCTACGTACTATACGTATAGAGAGGACTCGACACGCTAGCTAGTAAGCAAATGAAGGAAACCATTAAGTACACAAGATCGTCATGAACATATACAGAGAGAAGTGATCGACCTCCTCCTTCTCCGAGAGATTGGTCAAACAACAAGTTTTCGTATATCTGTCCGACGCTACTAGCTACATATATACAATATAAGATCTCTTACAATCCCTAACATTTGATGTCAAGTTTCATATGGTATTCTCCGGCTGGATTGATGACGTGGTCAAGAAAGAATCCCGCCAATTCCTCTTGAATTGCTTTTATGCGATCTTGTGGTAGGAGTTCATCCCGCATCTGCCAAATCTAAATTGAAGAAGGGGGTCAATACATATATATGAATGAAACTCAACACAAATGATGGTAATAAAATAAAATTGTGAATATTATTGCTTACGCACTTCATATTGTTTTTCAGAGTAGCCCCGCTTAGAGGTCGTCGCGTTGTAGATGTACTCGCAAACGTAGTATCCACAAAAATTATTCCCGCCTTCCTGCCACAACCACTTTACAAGAAATAAAGGTCAATCAAACTGATAATCAAGCATTATAAATGGTATTGATGAAACTAGCTAGAATCAATGGGAGATGCGCGAAACTAGCTAGTAGTACTTACTTTCGGGTGTGTAAATCGCAGCTCCCCCGGCAGTCCCGGAGCTTCTGTGGTGAACACTTTCCAAACCCTGCGAGACAAAGAAAATAATTACTTGATATCAGGAAATGACCAAAGTTGCCGATATGGTGCGATAATGATCGATTGAACTTACTTCTGGAGCATTTCAGTCATGGCCGCATACTCCTTGGGATCTTTTCGTCTTGAGTCTAAGACGGTTACTAGTCCCTACTCAAGCTTAATCTCTAGGAGAATAAAGTGGAAGCTGCGCACACATGCATAACTCATCAATTACATTACTATAACCTCGAGTAATAAGGGAAACCGAATATGCAGAAGACAGTAACACTCACTTGAAGTTGTAAGGAAAGAGTATTTTATCTTTGTTTTGATTTTTAAGCAACGATTGTAGCAAGTTGGCCTCGGTTTCTTTCGCATTATATGTAACCGTCCATTCATCTATGAGATTTGTGTTAATGAACCCAATATCATAGATTTGTGCATTTCTGCATTCGACGATCTTCAATCTGCATAATATAGTGAGGATAATTATATATACATGCAATGAAAGAGCTGAGCTATATATAGAGACTTAATTACAGAAGTATAGTACTTACAGACAGTAGCAAGTGATGATTATTTTATCGAGGTCCTTTTGATTGAAAAACTGGAAGAACTCCTCAAATGGAACAGACAACAGATCAATTCCAACAAGGTTGTGCTCCTCTTTAACTCTCAGCGTCAAAATATCCTTCCCAGACTTGCAGGTGTCCATGTACCACTTATGGAATCTTCGCATCATCGTTGTTAGAGGAGGATCACTAGGTCTGACGAGAGGCTTCCCGTACTGGTATTTGTGTTCGTCCACCTCCATTGTATCAAAATGTGCATCGTCGGGCAGGTAATCACCAGGATTGGTACCGGGCACCATCCCCGGAAGATTTGCGACGATATCGCTAGACACCTTGAGCGGGGGGCACGATTGCTTTGCCTGTTCGCCGAGCTGGGGAATTTTGTTCCCACTTCTTCGTTCTTGTAACCTTTTGTCACTTGAAGTAGTTCCCGACCGGCGCGCTCCTTCCACTGCCTTTTTAAGAGCGCGGACATGGTTATCATCCGCGGAGGTGGTGGTGGTCGCTTCAGGTTCTTCAAAGTGCGCTTCAATTTCACCGGATCCATCTTCTCCTCCGGAGGTGGATTTTTCTTTGCAAAAAAGTCCTTCACTTGGGCTTGACAGATCTCCGCGTTTTCCTCCTCGGTCATCTCGTATGGTAACTTCTCTAGAGGCTTGAGAGATGGACCGAATATGTATTGCCTCTCGCCTCTGGCTGTACTGCTAGACGCCGGAGCAGCCGGAGCGGCTGCGGCTGTCTTCCTTCGTTGCTTACAAGGCGGAGTGCTACGACGCGCCGGAGCAGCCGGAGCGGCGGCGGCTGTCTTCCGCTGTTGTTGACGAGGCGGAGAAGGAGGCGGGCTGCTCGGACGCGCCGGCGCAGGCGGAGAAGGAGGCGGAGTGCTGCCATGCGCCGGAGCAGCTGGAGAAGGAGGCGGAGTGCCGCCACGCGCCGGAGCAGCCGGAGAAGGAGGCAGAGTGCCCTGATCACTCGCCAGAGGAGGAGCCGAAGGAGGAGGCGGAGTGCCCTGACTCGCCGGAGGAGGAGGCGGAGGCGTCCAGTTCAGAAGGTTGATGAGCTCCATCCGCCATAGACATGGAGTCTTCAGAGCAAGACCCAGCTGAGTCTCCCCTTCACCGGTAGGGTGGTCAAGATCGAGCTCCTCAAATCCCTCCGTTATTTCATCGACCATCACAACAGCATAGCCTTCTGGAATCGGAACGCAGTGAAAAGTTGCGCCGGGTTGAGGAGGTGCAACAGAGCCGACAGTCGCCTTGACTTTGAGGTGCTGCCATTGCGCCATAAGGTGGCAATCTTGAGCCTCCATGATAGCATCCACGGGGTAGCTGGGAGCCGTGAAGTGAGGCTGCTGAAGGAGCTTGGTGGAAGCCACGCTACTTCTCCGCAGAGATGGCGGGGTAGCTTCTAGGGTAGCTTCGGCAGGTCGCTGCCTCTGAACTAGTGCTTGTTCCTCTAGCGCTCGTACCCTTGCATTCAGCTTCTGCAGTTCGGTCTGCTCCACTTTCCTCCTCCTCTCCCGGGTTTTGTAACCGCCTGCGCTGGGAAACCCTTCCTTCCACGCAACGGAGCCTGCCGTGCCTCGTGTTCGTCCTGGGTGCTCAGGATTCCCGAGGGCCTGTGTGAGCTCGTCGTTCTCTCTGTCGGGAACGAACGTCCCTTGCTGCGCTGCGGCGATATACTTCTGAAGCTTCTTGATGGGTATTTCAAGTTGCTCCTTCGTCCAACGGCACTTCCCTGTTTCAGGGTCCAAGGTTCCCCCAACCCCGAAGAACCAAGTCCTTGAACGGTCTGGCTAGTTCAATGTCTCTGGTTCGACCCCTTTATCAAGCAGGTCCTTCTCAGCCTTGTCCCACAACGGCCGGGCTTTGAGGTAGCCACCTGACCCCGTGCGATGGTGATACTCCTTCTTTGCAGCATTTTTCTTGTTTGTCGCTGACATCTTCTTACTCTTCTCCGATGTCTTGTGGGCCACAAATGTGGGCCAGTGATCTCTTATCTTCTCAAATCGGCCGGTGAATTCTGGAGTCTTCCCTTTGTCAACAAACGTTGATTTCAACTCATTCTTCCACCTCCTGAATAGATCTGCCATCTTCTTAAGAGCATGAGCCTTGACCAATGGCTCTATAACTGGCTTATCCGGATCCTCCTCTGGCAGTAGGGTGAAATTTGCCTTCAGCGCGGTCCAAAGATCATCTTTCTGTCTATCGTTGACAAAGACACTTGAGGGTCTTCGCTCTTAGGCTTATTCCATTGGTGGATGCTGATCGGGATCATGTCCCTAACAAGAACCCCGCACTGAGCAGAAAATGCTTCCTTGGTCCGGCTGGGTTCAATCGGTTGGCCATCGCCCTTGATTGCTGTGATCGTGAACCTTTCATCCTGGCGCAACCTTTTCTTTGGGCCTCATCTCGTTACCGAAGTTTGGCTCGATCCGGAGGGCTAGAAAAGAAGAAAGAAGAGAGTTAATATGTGTACATACCAAAACAATTAATGCATGAATTAGCTAGTCAGCACAGGCTTAATTAATATATATACCTCGCCGGACTTTGCAACATCTCCTTCCTCCGTTCGCTCACCGGAGCAGTCATCACGGTCTCCTTCTTCCACCGGCATTCCGTCACCGGAGCCATCATAATCATGTCCTTCCACCTCCATTGTTCGATCACCGGAGCCTGCTTCACCCTCTCCTTCCAGACCATCGGTGTCGTTGAGAAACGACAAGACATCACCTCCGCCGAGGATTATGTCCCCCAACAACTGTTCTGCTTCGATGTCTCGGTGCTCCATAGTTTCTGCAAATATTACAACATGGCAATTAATATACAAACATGACAGATGGATATATTAGTGCAAACGTAGACCTAGCTAGCTCGATGCTTCTACGGTTTGGGGTGGTCTCGACAATGCTTCTAGGGTTTGGGGTGGCCTAGGCAATGCTTCTAGGGTTTGGGGTGGCCTCGACAACGCTTCTAGGGTTTGGGTCGGACTGCCTCTCTCATGAATTTCCGACGTCCGGACCGACAAGGGATTTAACAAAATGACGCCATTCTGGATGTGCAGAAAATGGTCCATATTTTTCCTGATCTCATCTACCCTTCTATATGTCACGTTGTCTAGTGTCAAAGAATTCAAGAAAACCATGACTTCATCATTAGCCGAAAATGACAGGCGTATAATGGTATGAAGCTCTTCAAAGTTGTTTTGGAACGGAGTTCCCGATAGAATAATTCGCTTTTTGGTACAAAGTTCAGCAAGAGGCTTCCGAATATCGCTATTTGGAAGGCCTTTGCTGAAATTGATACCAAAAGGCGAATTATTCTATCAGGAACTCCGTTTCAAAACAACTTTGAAGAGCTTCGTAGCATCATACGCCTGTTACTTCCGACTAATGATGAAGCCATGGATTTCTTCAATACTTTGACAGACAACGTGACATATAGAAGAATATATATATAGATGAGATCAGAAAAAAATTGGATCAACTTGTGCACATCCATAATGGGGGCATTCTTGATAAATCTATATATGTCAAAATTCAAACTTTGACATATGATCAAACTTTGACATATGATCCAATGTTGCATATGTCAAAATTCAAACTTTGACATATGATCAAACTTTGATATATGATCAAATATTGCATATGTCAAAATTCAAACTTTGACATATGATCAAACTTTGATATATGTCCACCGCGATATAAAATAATACATAGACTTGTTCGGGCAAGAGGGGGTTGATCGACGTCCCCCCTCATGTCAAAGTGAATGAACAACTCTGAATATTTTTACATGTACTCCTACAACATGAAAATTTCTAAGTGATTGCCAAACTGTTTGCTAAACTTTTATGCTTCATTTATATGAAGATCAATTGTCCAATATAACTATGTTCGCGATATGAGGCATTGGACATTATCTAGATCACATGCCTCAAAATCAAAGGAAAAACTCCTCTCACAACTATCCGCGGTGCCCAACAATATGAAATCATTCACAAATATTGATGTTGGACTCGACTAAATATGCACTCCATAGTCCAATCAAGTATATAAGTCCGCGGTGATCAAACACATACAAGTTACAAAAATTTCTATGCTCACAAAAATATAAGCCCGAGGGGAATTGAAGTTATCGGGGTTATGTTTATACAACAAATGGACATCTCATCTCATTTCATCTCATCTGAAAAAACATAGCACATCTAAAAAAAATACATACATACATGGAAAAAATTTGCTATGAACAAAAAAAAATCATATATGAACATTTTCTATATCCATCCATACATACATACATACATACATACATACATACATACATTGAAAAAAATGCTATGAACAAACACATCAGTAGTAATTATTTTTATAATGATTTGGCCTCAAAAAATTCTTTTATTAGTATTTTCAAACTCTAGAATGACCCTGTTGCACTAGAACTATTTCAAATAATTCTTTTCAAATGCCACAAATTTTTTGAGAAGTCCTCTGATGCCTATAGATCATTTTTATGCAAAAAAACCCACTTTGGTCATTTGAAACTTTTGAGCACAACTTCCATTTTTCAATTTTGGTCCAATCTTGGCATTGAACTACAACCCTATTTTTTCCTTAATAATTTTTTTTGAAAAAATTACACCAACTTCATGACAGTACCAACACTCCATTTCACCAAAAACCTTCTGATCCATAGTTCAAAATTTTCAAATTTTGTTCAAATGAAATTTGAACCAGATTCAAATTCCTTGCTGAAAACCTATTCTAAACCACTCCAAAAATTCTGAAATTTTGCCATCACCTTTGTCTTGCATCAGTGCCTCACCACAAAAAAATTCAGAAATTTCAAAAATGCCCAAAGCCATCTAGCATTTCATCAAACACCTTCTATGCATTTCATCAATAAATTTCAGAAAATTCAGAAGGGGGGGAGGGGGGGCTGCTGCTGCTCTTCACTGTCCACTCCTTCTCCTCTCCTTCATGGCGTTGCTACTGCTCTTCAATGCGTCAGGGCCGGCGGCGACCATGGAGCAGTGGCAGAGCAAGGCCGAGCTCGGGGGAGCACGCGGCGACGGGGAGCAGCGAACCATGGGAAAGGGGGGTGCTCACTGGGGGGCGACGATGGCTGGAGGCCGGCGGGCTCGGGGTGGCACGCGGCGATGGGGACGAGGACGGCGGGCTCGGGGCGGCACGCGGCGACGGGGACGAGGACGGCGGGGGAGAGAGCGCAGGATCGAAGAACTGAATGGAAATTTTCACAAGTGCTGCTTATATACACTAAGCATTGGTCCCGGTTCATGGAACCAACCGGGACCAATGCCACCTTTAGTCCCGGTTCGTACCACCAACCGGGACCAAAGGTCTCTTTTCAGCAGCCCAAAGGGCGGGAAACAGAGGCCTTTGGTCCCGGTTGGTGCCACCAACCGGGACTAAAGGGTGGCATTGGTCCCGGTTCGTGCCACGAACCGGTACCAATGCACCCCTTTAGTCCCGGTTTCTGGCACCAACCGGGACCAAAGCCCTTGTGCTGCCCGCGGCCAAAAGTTTAGTCCCACCTCGCTAGTTGAGAGGGGCGCGGAGTGGTTTATAAACCCCACTATCGCTGCCCTCTCGAGCTCCTCTCAGATGCATGCTTACGGGCCTAATGTGACACTCCGCTACCTGTGGGCCTACTGGGCTTTCTGCGGGCCTGAATCCTGGCCCGTGGTTGGTTTTCTAGTCGTATTCAGGCCGTGGTGGCCCAGTAGGTGGCATTTTTTTTCTATTTTTTCCAGTTTTTTTTCTTTTTTGCTTTATTTATTTTGTTTTGTTTCTACTTACAACAAAATACAAACTGTTTTTCAGTGATTCTTTTTGCTTTTAGGTAATAAAAATTATAAACTTGCTGTAAGTGCCATTAGTTTTCCAATTTGAATAGTTTAAATTTGAATTCTTTGAAATTTGTGTGAATCACTAGTTTGTGATTAACTTTCTGACTTCATCTGTTATTTTTCATGCATTTACTGATTTTTTTGAGCTAAATGACCCTGAAATTGAAAAGCACTTCAAATGAACTCTGAAAAGGTTGAAAATTGGCATGATATCATCATTTCACCCACATAGCATGTGCTAAAAAGTTGAGAGGGTTACGGCAAAAATTGGATGCACTTCGTGTACAAAATGGACAATCTCTTTCGAAGTATCAGGGTTTCGGACGAAAACTCATCTGTTACAAAGGGATTTCATTTTTTTGAACTTATTTGAACTCCAGACTTTTTGTGTTCTCAAAATGAACCATTCAAAGTCACATCATCAATTTTCAACCCTTTCTGACTTCATCTGTCTTCACTTTTTCTTCGCTTGTGTCCTTTGCTTATTGCGCCGTAACCATGGATATTCTTCATCGCTTAACAGGGTACTTGGGTCAGCCTTGACTTTGAAGGGAGGAATTTCATGAAACTTTTCATAATCTTCAGACATGTCTGTCTTACCCTCCACTCCCACGATGTCTCTTTTCCCTGAAAGAACTATGTGGCGCTTTGGCTCATCGTATGATGTATTCGCTTACTTATCTTTTCTTTTTCTCGGTTTGGTAGACATGTCCTTCACATAGAAAACCTACGCCACATCATTGGCTAGGACGAATGGTTCGTCTGTGTACCCAAGATTGTTCAGATCCACTGTTGTCATTCCGTAATGTGGCTCTACCTGTACCCCGCCTCCTGACAGATTGACCCATTTGCACTTAAACAAAGGGACCTTAAAATCATGTCCGTAGTCAAGTTCCCATATGTCCACTATGTAACCATAATATGTGTCCTTTCCCCTCTTGGTTGCTGCATCAAAGCGGACACCGCTGTTTTGGTTGGTGCTCTTTTGATCTTGGGCGATCATGTAAAATGTATTCCCATTTATCTCGTATCCTTTGTAAGTCAATACAGTCGAAGATGGTCCCCTGGACAACGAGTACAGCTCATCAGAAACAGTGTTGTCACCTCTGAGACGTGTTTCCAACCAACTGCCGAAAGTCCTGATGTGTTCACATGTAATCCAGTCGTCACACTGCTCCGGGTGTTTGGAGCGCAGAATGTTCTTGTGTTCATCGACATACGGGGTCACCAAGGTAGAGTTCTGTAGAACTGTGTAGTGTGCTTGAGACCAAGAATGCCCGTCCCTGCATATTATTGAGCCCCTCCTAGCGTGCCTTTTCCAGTTAGTCTCCCCTCATACCGCGATTGAGGGAGACCAATCTTCTTAAGGTCAGGAATGAAGTCAACACAAAACCCAATGACATCCTCTGTTTGATGGCCCATGGAGATGCTTCCTTCTGGCCTAGCGCGGTTACGGACATATTTCTTTAGGACTCCCTTGAACCTCTCAAAGGGGAACATATTGTGTAGAAATACGGGGCCCAGAACGACAATCTCGTCGACTAGATGAACTAGGACGTGCGTCATGATATTGAAGAAGGATGGTGGGAACACCAGCTCGAAACTGACAAGACATTGCGCCACATCACTCCTTAGCCTTGGTATGATTTCTGGATCGATCACCTTCTGAGAGATTGCATTGAGGAATGCACATAGCTTCACAATGGCTAATCGAATGTTTTCCAGTAGAAGCCCCCTCAATGCAACCGGAAGTAGTTGCGTCATAATCACGTGGCAGTCATGAGACTTTAGGTTCTGGAACTTTTTCTCTGCCATATTTATTATTCCCTTTATATTCGACGAGAAGCCAGACGGGACCTTCATACTGAGCAGGCATTCAAAGAAGATTTCCTTCTCTTCTTTGGTAAGAGCGTAGCTGGCAGGACCTTCATACTGCTTTGGAGGCATGCCGTCTTTTTCGTGCCAATGTTGCAGGTCCTCCCGTGCCTCCGGTGTATCTTTTGTCTTTCCATACACGCCCAAGAAGCCTAGCAGGTTCACGCAAAGGTTCTTTGTCACGTGCATCATGTCGATTGAAGAGCGGACCTCTAGGTCTTTCTAGTAGGGTAGGTCCCAAAATATAGATTTCTTCTTCCACATGGGAGCGCGTCCCTCAGCGTCATTCGGAACAGATAGTCCGCCGGGACCCTTTCCAAATATTATGTGTAAATCATTGACCATAGCAAGTACGTGATCACTGGTACGCATGGCGGGCTTCTTCCGGTGATCTGCCTCGCCTTTGAAATGCTTGCCTTTCTTTCGACATTGATGGTTGGTCGGAAGAAATCGACGATGCCCCAGGTACACATTCTTCTTGCATTTGTCCAGGTATATACTTTCGGTGTCAGCTAAACAGTGCGTGCATGCGTGGTATCCCTTATTTGTCTGTCCTGAAAGGTTACTGAGAGCAGGCCAATCATTGATGGTTACAAACAGCAACGCATGCAGGTCAAATTCCTCCTGTCTGTGCTCATCCCACACACGTACATCATTTCCATTCCACAGCTGTAAAAGTTCTTCAACTAATGGCCTTAGGTACACATCAATGTCGTTGCCGGGTTGCTTAGGGCCTTGGATGAGTACTGGCATCATAATGAACTTCCGCTTCATGCACAGCCAGGGAGGAAGGTTATAGATACATAGAGTCACGGGCCAGGTGCTATGATTGCTGCTCTGCTCCCCGAAAGGATTAATGCCATCCGCACTTAAACCAAACCATACGTTCCTTGGGTCACCTGCAAACTCAGCCCGGTACTTTCTCTCGATTTTTCTCCACTGTGACCCGTCAGCAGGTGCTCTCAACTTCCCGTCTTTCTTACGGTCCTCTCTGTGCCAGCGCATCAACTTGGCATGCTCTTTGTTTCTGAACAGACGTTTCAACCGTGGCATTATAAGAGCATACCACATCACCTTGGCAGGAATCCTCTTCTTGGGGGGCTCGCCGTCAACATCACCAGGGTCATCTCATCTGATCTTATACCGCAATGCACCACATACCGGGCATGCGTTCAAATCCTCGTACGCACCGCGGTACAGGATGCAGTCATTAGGGCATGCATGTATCTTCTGCACCTCCAATCCTAGAGGGCATACGACCTTCTTTGCTGCGTACGTACTATCGGGCAATTCTTTATCCTTTGGAAGCTTCTTCTTCAATATTTTCAGTAGCTTCTCAAATCCTTTGTCAGGCACAGCATTCTCTGCCTTCCACTGCAGCAATTCTAGTACGGTACCAAGCTTTGTGTTGCCATCTTCGCAATTGGGGTACAACCCTTTTTGGTGATCCTCTAACATGCGATCGAATTTCAGCTTCTCCTTTTCACTTTCGCACTGTCTCCTTGCATCAACAATGACCCGGCGGAGATCATCATCGGGCACATCGTCTGGTTCCTCTTGATCTTCAGCTTCCCCCATTGCAGCATCACCGTATTCAGGGGGCACATAGTTGTCATCGTCCTCTTCTTCTTCGCTGTCTTCCATCATAACCCCTATTTCCCCGTGCCTGGTCCAAACATTATAGTGTGGCATGAAACCCTTCTCAAGCAGGTGGGTGTGAAGGATTTTTCGGTCAGAGTAAGACTTCGTATTCCCACATATAGGGCATGGACAACACATAAAACCATTCTGCTTGTTTGCCTCAGCCACTTCGAGAAAATTATGCACGCCCTTAATGTACTCGGAGGTGCGTCTGTCACCGTACATCCATTGCCGGTTCATCTGCGTGCATTATATATAATTAAGTGTGTAAAAAACCATTACAAAACATCATGAATAGATAAGTGACCAAATTAATAGAAGTTCATCATCACATTAAAACCAAAGTACATACATAGTTCTCATTGAACAACATATAGCTCTCCAGAGCATCTAATTAAACCATACATTGAAACTATGTAAAACATTTCAATGCAACAACAAATGTGATCATAATCGCAACCAAGGTAACAATTGATCCAACGGCATAATGATACCAAGCCTCGGTATGAATGGCATATTTTCTATACTTTCTAATCTTGAAGCGCATTGCATCCATCTTGATCTTGTGATCATCGACGACATCCGCAACATGCAACTCCAATATCATCTTCTCCTCCTCAATTTTTTTCAATTTTTTCTTCAAGTAATTGTTTTCTTCTTCAACTAAATTTAACCTCTCGACAATAGGGTCGGTTGGAATTTCCGGTTCACATACCTCCTAGATAAAAAAATCTATGTCACGTTGGTCGGCATAATTGTCATAAACAATAAATGAACCAAATAGTTATAAAATATAATATATACCACATCCGAATCATAGACAGGACGAGGGCCGACGGGGGCGGATACCAAAACCATCGCACTATATAATAACAAACAATAATAAAAGTAAGAAAATTAGACAAGTATCTATCTAAATCATACAAGTAAGAATTTTTTTCTTTTAGAAAGAAGATAAGAACAAGAGGCTCACCACGGTTATGCCGGCGACGAGATCGGCGCGGGCGATCGACGGCGGTGAAGACGGGGACGGGACGTGACGGACCGCTAAACCTAGACAAATCTTGAGGAAAATGGAGCTTGAAGGTCGAGTTTCGAGAGGAGAAAGCTTAAGTAGTGTTGCTCGGGCATTTCATCGAACACCTCATGTGCATAGGAGGTGAGCTAGAGCACCACAAACCCCTCCCCTCGCCGGCCAGAAAAAAACAGAGCAGTGGAGTGCTCTGCTCGCGGGCGAGGGGTATATATATAGGCACAACATTGCTCCCGGTTCGTGGTTGGAACCGGGACTAAAGGCCACCCTTTGGTCCCGGTTTCAGCCATGAACCGGGACCAATGGATGCGGGTCAGGAGCGAGGCCCATTGGTCCCGGTTCGTGTCTGGAACCGGGACCAAAGGATCTAGACGAACCGGGACCAATGCCCCACGAGCCCCGGCCGGCCCCCTGGGCGCACGAACCGGGACGTATGCCCCCATGTGTCCCGGTTCCTGACTGAACCGGGACTAATGGGCTGGGCTGGCCTGGACCAAAGCCCTGTTTTCTACTAGTGTGAGCCTATACGGTTTGTCCACGTTATTCCTTCGGATCGAGTGGTTGGCGTGCTGTTTCTGCGGAGGTTGTGAACATCTTCGTAAACCCGCAACGAGTTCTTGCTGCGATGGAGGTTTGTGCCATGAAAGATCGGGCCATCAACGGATCGACCCTCGCCTCGAGGTTCGCCCCTTATCAAATTCTCCTGAGAGCAGATGTGTTAAATGCAACTTCCTTACAGCAAATACTGGATACCTATTGTGCAAGTTCAGGACAAATGGTGAGTCTGGCTAAACCAAGTATATTTTTCAGTCCTAATACCAGTGTTGTCTCTAAAGCAGAAATTAGTAAAATTCTTCATATTGATACAGAAGCATTGTCAGATAAGTATCTTGGGCTTCCAGCTATAGTTGGTACAGATAAGAGTGATTGTTTCAGACACTTCATTGATAAAATCAAAACAAGGTTAATAGGATGGATGGAAAAACAACTTTCTATTGGGGGCAAAGAGATTCTCTTAAAAGCTATAGCGCAGGCTATCCCAGTTTTTGCCATGTCTGTCTTCAGTCTTCCCAAGGGGATTTGTAAAGAAATTACAGACATTATTGCTCAGTTCTGGCGGGGGGATGATGAGAAGCATAAAAGAATGCATTGGATGTCATGGTGAAAATTGTGCATCCCAAAGAGTGAAGGAGGTATGGCTTTCGCGATCTATATTCGTTTAATTTAGCTATGTTAGCAAAACAATGTTGGAGACTCATCACTGTCCCAGATTCCTTGGTAGCAAAAGTGTTGAAGGCCAAATATTACCCCAATGGAAGTATACTAAGTGCTACCCCAAAAAATGGGTCATCCTTCACATGGCAAAGTATACTGAAGGGTCTTGATACATTCAAAAGAGGATATATTTGGAGAATTGGTACGGGTGAAGAGGTAAACATTTGGAAGGACCCTTGGATCCCTTCGAGTTCTGACATGAAAGTGATCACACCGAGAGGCCAATCAATTCTTACTAGGGTCTGCGAGCTAATTGATCCAGTGACCGGGACATGGGATGATACGCTTCTAGAAAGCATTTTTTATCCAGTGGACGTGAGAAGGATACTTCAAATCCCTATTCACTTCCAAGCTTTTGATGATTTTGTAGCATGGCAGCCAAACAGAACGGGCATCTTCTCTGTTAAAACAACCTATCATTTGCAATGGATGCATACTTATAGGGCCCATGCAAATATGATGGAAAGACCAGGTGGATCCACACCTTTGGCAGTATGGAGTAATCTTTGGAAATTATCTGTTCCACGTAAAGTTCAAATTTTCTGTTGGAGAGCGTTACGAGGGATCGTCCCGCTAAGAGCCATCCTAAATAATATGCACGTTGGCTCCAACGGCGCCTGTCCTATCTGCCACCAGGGCGCGGAGGACATCCGACATCTCTTGTTCCAGTGCGTGCATGAGAGGTACTTGTGGACCAGACTTGGTATGATGGATCTCATTGACCATTCACTGCTGGTGGATAGATCCGGTTCGGTTATTTTTGAGCATTTACTTTCACTACCGGACATCCATTTGCTTATACACCCAAGTATAAATTTTAAAGAAGCTCTTGCAGTGGGAGGCTGGTATCTTTGGTGGATTCGGAGGCAAGTAACAGATAATGAACCGGTGCCACCTTCATGGAGATGGCCGATCTAGGTTCTTTCTATAGCAAGAAACTTCCAGACCATTACAGCAAGATCACGTGATATGCCTGAAACAAAATGGTGCAAGCCAGACCCAAGATTTACAAAATTAAACGTTGATGCAGCTTTCTTTGCAGATGAAGGAAGTGGTGCGACAGCTGCTGTCCTCAGAGATGATAGGGGTCAGTTTATCACCGCGCAATGTAAGTTCATTTCAGTTGCAACTAATGCAATTACCACGGAAGCGATGGCTATGAGAGATGGCTTGGCATTTGCCAACTCTCTTGGTTTCAATCGGATTGAAGCGGAATCAGATTCACTTCAAGTAATTAATTTTTTTTCTGGTCATACAAGATGATGGGATGAAGCTGCAGCACTATTTGCAGAATGTGTGGACATAGGTACCGCAATTGGGGAGGTCATTTTTAAGTATTTTTTCATTCATGTAATCAAGCGGCTCATGTGCTAACTAAGACTAGCCATAGTGGGGAGTAACTTAGACTAGTAACATGCATGTGTTACTAGTCTATGTTACTACCTCTATAGTGGGGAGTAACATATGTGTGGTGTCATGCAACACATCATTTATTAGGTTATAGACTCATATTGCCTTGATATGTTTGATGTTACTCATACTACTAGTAACTAGCTATGTTACCGCATGGCTCTCTTTCTTCATTAATTGCTTGCCACATCATCTATTTTATCTAGATATGTGATGTTACTACCTATGTTACTCCCACTGTGGGTAGTCTAACTAGTATAGTTTTTGTAATAAGTCTACTTTTACTTGGTTGGACGAGCCTCCTAACTTTATTGTCGGCACGCTCATAGACGATGTAAACGTTTTTGTGATTTAATAAATCTAGCCATGATGACATTCCCTAAAAAAAAATCCGTTCATTAATACTAGTTCGGATCGCCAATACTATGTCGAACTACTTGCTTAACAGAACATAAAAGTATACCAACAACCTGTCATGGTCTCTTGACCCGGCTGCTACGAGTACAAAGAAAAAGTCGGTGCATGCATTGACAATCGTACCACTATCAGCGTTACCTACCGTACGGTGCGTGCGTACTCACTGTGTACCTAATCGGGAAAGTCATTTTGAGCGTTTCCGTGATGTACCGGTAACAAATCTATCGTTTCTGCATGCATTAAGATTCATGCCGTTGTGAATATTCTATTCTCACTTTTTTGCTATGCCGAAGTTATACTTCATCAAATACAGCTAGTAGACTCCATCTTTGTCAGTGATATGACATGCATGGCAGCATGTGACGGCTCACTCTCTCCCTTCTCTCACACATAAATCCACCCTTTTATTTCACCTTAGCTAAATTAAACCGTCCATATCATTTAAACTATAAGTTCATTTTTGAAATAATTCATATATTTGAATTCCTGACGCTAAGACCTTTAGAACTGGACCAATCTTGGATAAATTTCAAACACGTTCAAATTTCAATGTTTCACATTTCACATGTGAAACAAACCCATTTCACTAGAAAATTATGAAAAACTCATATTTCAATAGAAATATGTGAACCAACCTATTCCACAGAAAATTTTTCTTACTCAAATATGAAACTGAAATGTCAACTTGTGAAACTGGTTATTTCAAAATGTGTAATGGTTTATTTCAAAAGAGTGAAATATATTATTCTCAAAAATATGCAATTGAAATAGATGTGATTTTTGTGAAGCAAGCTAGTGGAAAGTGAAATGTAGGTTCTGAATTGTGAAACAGTAAATACAAAAAGTGAAATTGCAATGTATCATTGTGAAACTGATTTTTTGGAAATGTGTAATAATTTATTTCAAAAGAGTGAAATAGGTTATTTGAAAATGTGCAATTGAAATATATGTCATTTTTGTGAAACAAGGTAGTAAAAAGTGAATTGTAGGCTTCGAATTATGAAAGAGTAACTATAGAAAGTGAAATTCTATTGTACCGTTTGTGAAACTGATTATTTGAACATGTGTAGTAGTTTACTTCAAAAAAGTGAAATATGTTATTTAAAAAATGTGCAATTTAAATAGGTGTTTTCTTTTGTGAAGCAAGCTAGTGAAAAGTGAAATGTAGGTTTTGGACTGTGTAATAGTTACTATGGAAAGTGAAATTGTAATGTATCATTGTGAAACTGATTATTTTGACATGTGAAATATACGTTCGAATTTAATCGTGCTCAAAGCATATCCAAGATTGATCTCATTTTAAATATTTTGACACAAGGAGTTCGAATATTAAAAAAGTTTCAAAAAGAAATATATGGTTTAAAAGATATTGATGTTTTAAATTAGCTAAGGCGGAAGAAATGATTGGATTTATTGTGCGGGAGAAGAAAAAGTGATTCTGCCACACTGTCACGCATGCATGTGAAGTACACTGATGGGGCCTAAGTGTTAAAGAAAGAGTGTAATAATAAGAAGATGAATAATCTAGAAAAAAAATGTAATACAATGATACTTGGCCCACGTAGTGTGAGATGGCAGCTCGCAATTGGACACCAACTTGCCGGCAGGTCACGGAGCCGGCAGGTCTCACTTGCACAGCAGATTACCCTTTGACCATGCACACACCTCTATGAGCTAGCCAGCCGCGACTTCATCGCTCGAGCTCTCCATTTATTCTGGACCATGCCCCATGCAAACCTGATTCGGCATTCGACGACCACGGACCACCATGGCGACGCCAGGGGTTGCCACAGTAACTCTGCTCCTGCTGTGCTGTCTATCGGCGGCGGCGGGCACCGACCGGGACGCGCTGCTGGCGTTCAAGGCCGGCGTGACGCAGGACCCGACGGGCGCGCTCCGGTCATGGAGCAACGACACGGCACGGGGGCAGGCGAACTTCTGCCGGTGGGACGGGGTGAACTGCAGCGCCGCGGGGCGCGTCACCACGTTGGACGTCGGCTCCCGCCGCCTCGCCGGCACGCTCTCCCCGGCCGTCGCGGACCTCGCGCACCTCGAGGTCCTCAACCTCACCGACAACGCATTCTCCGGCGCCATCCCGGGCTCCCGGCCAGCCTCGGCCGGCTCGGGCGCCTCCAGTGGCTCAGCCTCTGCGACAACGCCTTTACCGGCGAGATCCCCGCCGCGCTCCGCGGCCTCGGGAACCTCTCCGTCGCGTACCTCAACGGCAACAACCTCACCGGCGCCGTCCCCGCCTGGATCGGCACCATGCCCTCGCTCTCGGTGCTGAAGCTCAGCACGAACTCGCTCTCCGGCCGCATCCCGCCGTCGCTCGCCAACCTCGCGTCGATCCAGCAGCTCGAGCTCGCCGAGAACCTGCTCGAAGGCGAAATCCCTGACGGCCTTGCACGCCTTCCGATGCTCCAGTCGTTCAGCGTGTACCAGAACCGCCTCTCCGGCGAGATCCCGCCCGGCTTCTTCAATCTGTCGTCTCTGTGGGGCCTCGCCCTCGCCAACAACGCGTTCCAAGGCGAGCTCCCGCGCGACGCGGGCGCACGCTGGCCGAACCTCGTGCACCTCTACCTCGGCGGCAACCGCCTGACTGGCCGAACCTCGTTCCTCAGCCTGGCCAACAACAGCTTCACCGGCCAGGTGCCACCGGAGATCGGCAAGCTCTGCCCCGTGTCGCTGCAGCTGTCCAACAACAAGCTCACGGCGACGGACGCGAGCGGCTGGGAGTTCCTGGACAACCTGACGAGCTGCGACGCCCTATCCGAAATATTCCTCGGCAGCAACAAGCTCGCCGGCGCGATGCCGAGCTCCATCGCACGCCACTCGAGACCGAGTCAATTGCAAGAAACCACCACATTTATGGTTAGGTTTGCAAGAAACCACCAAGTCGTTAATCTGTTGTAAAAAACAGCGTAAAATCTCTTAACTCGTTGCAAAAAGCACTGATCAACCGTTTAGTCGCGTTTGATCTCTTTTCTGACAGGTGGGCCCCGAAAACGCCGACGTGGCATGACGGCCAGGCAGACGGCGCCGTTAGGACCAAAACGGTCAAGACGCCACGCCGGTCGGCCCTGTTGGTGCTCGCCAGACAGATCCCCCGCGCCCCTCTCTCTCTCTCTCTCTCGTCCCTCTCCTCTGTCTCCCCCCCTCTTTCTCTGGCCCTGGTCGCTGTCGGTAAGAAGCCAGCTCGCCGCCGTCCGCCATGGTTTCGTGGAGCGACACCAGCGAGGAATCGGGCTACGAGTACTCTTCATGCGGCTCCCCTATCAAGGTCGGTGATGTCTAGTGTTTCTATGTGGTTCTTTGAGCTAGGGTTTCGATTTGGGGATTTTGTTTTTCTTGCTCGATTTGAACTCGTGAGATGAATTTTGTGCGTTTCTTTTGTTGATCTAGATCCCGGCTACAATCGAGGACCCGAACTACTCTGGTGTTGACGATGATGTGATGGTGATGTGTGAGCATGGCCAGCCGGCGAAGAGGTTTGTTTGCTTCGAAGGGATTAGCACTGGAAGGAGGTTCATTGCTTGTGGACTTGATGTAAGTGCTAGCAAAAATCTGTAGTTTGCTTTTTTTGTGAAGAAAATGTAAATTGTTCATATTCATTGTTCACTGTTCATGTTCACTGTTCATGTAGTAGTTCAGTTAAATGTACTGTCATGTACCATACTATAGTACTATAGTATAGTGTGATGTGCATGTTCAGTGTACTCTGTACTGTGATGAGCATGTTTGTAGTTTTGGTTTTTGCTAAGATGACCATGTTTAGTGTTTAGTTTACTGTGATGTTTTGTTTAAATTTTAGTAATAAGATTAAGTGTACTTTGTTGTTCAGTGTACTATGCTGTTAATAGTTCAGATATAAATAAAGTAAATGAATTGAACTGAATTGTGCATGTGCAGTATACTCTAGTTGTTTTGAATTAAACTGAATTGAAGTGAAGTAAAAAAGGAAGTAAATTAATTTGTACTTGTTGTTTTGCAGGAAGCAAGCAGTTGGGGTGTTGTTCAGTGGGTAGATGAGGAGTGGCCAGAGCAGCTGCAGAATGCTCTTCACAAACTATGGCTTATGTATGAGGATTGCTAGCGTGCTAATAGGATGGCATGTCTGGAACATTCATCAGTTGTCCACAATCTCACATCACAGAAGAACAAGCTACAGGAGACTTATGAGAAGCTTGTTGAGGATGTGAACAACCTACTTAATACCCAGGACAATATTCCCAAGGAAAATGAATTCAACAAGGTGAACATGAGGAGATCACTCCTCCTTTGGACAACAAAATGTCAGCTTTGAAGGAACTGAAGGAAATATGCCCTAGAGGCAATAATAAAGTTGTTATTTTATATTTCCTTATTCATGATAAAGGTTTATTATCCATGCTAGAATTGTATTGATCGGAAACTTAAATACATGTGTGAATACATAAACAAATACCATGTCCCTAGTATGCCTCTACTAGACTAGCTCGTTGATCAAACATGGTTAAGGTTTCCTAACCATAGACATGTGTTGTCATTTCATAACGGGATCTATGCCAACTCAACAAACACCTTCGAAGATACTAGACTAGCACCTTACAAGGTTTAAAAGATAGGAGTGGTGTTCCTTTGATCTTGATCTGTAATCTAGTTCCATGCTGGACTTGTCTACACAATGTTACAATTGCCTGTTTGTCTGTTCTCAGTTGTTTTGTGATATGAATGATGTCATACTATGCTTACCGTATTATAAACTTTGTCTCTTTTGAAGGAAATATGCCCTAGGCGCAATAATAAAGTTGTTATTTTATATTTCCTTATTCATGATAAAGGTTTATTATTCATGCTAGAATTGTATTGATCGGAAACTTAAATACATGTGTGAATACATAAACAAATACCGTGTCCCTAGTGAGCCTCTACTAGACTAGCTCGTTGATCAAAGATGGTTAAGGTTTCCTAACCATGGACATGTGTTGTCATTTGATAATGGGATCACATCATTAGGAGAATGATGTGATGGACGAGACCCATCCGTTAGCTTAGCATAATGATTGTTCAGTTTTATTGCTATTGCTTTCTTCATGTCAAATACATATTCCTTCGACTATGAGATTATGCAACTCCCGGATACCGGAGGAATACCTGCTATCAAACATCACAACGTAACTGGGTGATCATAAAGATGCTCTACAGGTATCTTCGAAGGTGTTTGTTGAGTTGGCATAGATCGAGACTAGGATTTGTCACTCCGAGTATCGGAGAGGTATCTCTGGGCCCTCTCGGTAATACACATCATAAGCTTGCAAGCAAACGACTAAGGAGTTAGTCACGAGGTCATGTATTATGGAACAAGTAAAGAGACTTGCTGGTAACGAGATTGAACTAGGTATGAAGATATCGACGATCGAATCTCGGGCAAGTAACATACCGATGGACAAAGGGAATGACGTATGTTGTCATAACGGTTCGACCGATAAAGATCTTCCTAGAATATGTAGGAGCCAATATGGGCATCCAGGTTCCGCTATTGGTTATTGACCGGAGAGGTGTCTTGGTCATGTCTACATAGTTCTCGAACCCATAGGGTTCGCACGCTTAACATTCGATGTCGATTTATTATTATATGAGTTATATGGTTTGGTGACCGAATGTTGTTCGGAGTCCCGGATGATATCACGGACATGACGAGGAGCTCTGGAATGGTCCGGAGGTAAAGATTGATATATAGTACGATGCTATTTGGTCTCCGGAATAGTTTCGGAATGCACCGGAAAGTTATCGGAATACCGGAAGGAGTTCCGGAGGCACCGGGAAAGTTATGGGCCTTATGGGCCAAGTGAGGGAACACACCAGCCCACAAGGGGCTGGTGCGCCCCCATAGCTGGCCGGCCCTTGGGGAGAAGGAAAGTGGAGACTAGTTCTCCCCTTTCCTTCCCTCTCCTCCTCCTTCCTTTCCCCTTTGGGATATATGGCAGGGGGGCGCAGGGCAAGGCAGGGGAGCGCAGGGCAAGGAAAAGGGGGGCGCCGGGCAAGGCAGGGGCCCTAGGGGCCGGCGGCCAGCCCTAGGGCACGCCTGGCTGCCTCTCGTCCCCTCCCACCTATATATATATGGGGAGGGGCGCCACACAGAACACACAACATTGTCATAGCCGTGTGAGGCGCCCCTGTCCACCGTTTACTCCATCGGTCATATTTTCGTTGTGCTTAGGTGAAGCCCTGCGGAGATCGCATCACCATCATCGTCACCACGCCGTCGTGCTGCCGGAAATCATCTACTACTACGCCCGTCTTGCTGGATCAAGAAGGCGAGGACATCACCGAGCTGAACGTGTGCAGAACGCGGAGGTGCCGTGCGTTCGGTACTTGATCGGTTGGAGCGCGAAGAAGTTCGACTACATCAACCGCATTGTTAAACTCTTGCGCTTATGGTCTACGAGGGTACGTAGACACACTCTTCCCTCTCGTTGCTATGCATCTTCTTGATAGATCTTGCGTGTGCATAGAAAAAAAATTTGTTTTCCATGCAACGTTTCCCAACAGTGGCAGCAAGAGCCAGGTCTATGCGTAGATGATATGCACGAGTAGAACACAAAGAAGTTGTGGGTGATGATGTTCATACTGCTTACCACCAACGTCTTATTTTGATTTGGCGGCATTGTGGGATGAAGTGGCCCGGACCAACCTTACATGTCCACGTACATGAGACCGGTTCCACCGACTGACATGCAACTAGTTTTGCATAAAGGTGGCTGGCGGGTGTCTATTTATCCTACTTTAGTTGAATCGAATTTGACTGTGGCTGGTCCTTGAAGAAGGTTAAAACAACAAACTTGATAATTCACCGTTGTGGTCTTTGCCTTAGGTAAGAATGGTTCTTGCTAGAAGCCCGTAGCAGCCACGTAAAACTTGCAACAACAAAGTAGAGGACGTCTAACTTGTTTTTGCAGGTCATGTTGTGATGTGATATTGATCATGTTTTGTAAGTTATCGGCAACCGGCAGAAGCCTTATGGTTGTCTCTTTATTGTATGAAATGCAAACGCCATGTAATTGCTTTACTTTATCGCTATGCGTTAGCAATAGTTGTAGAAGCAATAGTTGGCGAGATGACCACGACGCAACGATGGAGATAAAGGTGTCGAGCTGGTGACGATGGAGATCATGACGATGCTTTGGAGATGGAGATCAAAAGCACGAGATGATGATGGCCATATCATGTCATATATTTTGATTGCATGTGATGTTTATCTTTTATGCATCTTATTTTGCTTAGAACGATGGTAGCATTATAAGATGATCCCTTCACTAAATTTCAAGATATAAGTGTTCTCACCGAGTATGCACCGTTGCAAAAGTTCGTCGTTTCGAGACACCACGTGATGATCGGGTGTGATAGACTCTACGTTCACATACAACGGGTGTAAGACAATTTTGCACATGCAGAATACTTGGGTTAAACTTGACAAGCCTAGCATGTACAGACATGGTCTCGGAACACTGGAGACCGAAAGGTCGAATATGAGTCATATAGTAGATATGATCAACATAGAGATGTTCACCATTGATGACTAGCTACCCCATTTCACATGATGATCGGACATGGGTTAGTTGATATGGATTATGTATCACTTAAACAACTTGAGGGATGTTGATTTAAGTGGGAGTTCATTAGTAATTTGATTAATTAAACTTAATTAATCATGAACTTAGTCCTGATAGTATTTGCAAATCTATGTTGTAGATCAATAGCTCATGATGTAGCTCCCTTATTTTTTGATATGTTCCTAGAGAAAAATAAGTTGAAAGATGATAGTAGCAATGATGCGGACTGGGTCCTTGATCTGAGGATTATCCTCATTGTTGCACAGAAGAATTATGTCCTTGATGCACCGCTAGGTGACAGACCTATTGCAGGAGCAGATGCAGACATTATGAACGTTTGACAAGCTTGTTATGATGACTACTTGATAGTTTAGTGCGCCATGCTTTACGGCTTAGAACTAGGACTTCAAAAACGTTTTGAACGCCACAGAGCATATGAGATGTTCCAAGATCTGAAATTGGTATTTCAGACTCATGCCCATGTCGAGAGGTATGAGACCTCTGACAAGTACTTTGCCTACAAGATGGAGGAGAATAGCTCAGCCAGTGAGCATGTGCTCAGAATGTCTGAGTACTACAATCGCTTGAATCAAGTGGGAGTTAATCTTCCAGATAATATAGTGATTGACAGAGCTCTCTAAGTCACTATCACCAAGCCACTAGAGCTTCGTGATAAACTATAATATGCAAGGGATGATGAAAATGATTCCCGAGCTCTTCGCGATGCTGAAATCGGCGAAGGTAGAAATCAAGAAAGAGCATCAAGTGTTGATAGTTAACAAAACCACTAGTTTCAAGAAAAAGGGCAAGGGACAGAAAGGGAACTTCAAGAAGAACAGCAAACAAGTTGCCGCTCCCATGAAGAAACCCAAAGCTAGACCCAAGCCTGAAACTGAGTGCTTCTACTGCAAAGGAAATGGTCACTGGAAGCGGAACTGCCCCAAATACTTGGCGGATAAGAAGGATGGCAAAGTGAACAAAGGTATATTTGATATACATGTTATTGATGTGTACTTTACTAGTGTTCATAGCAGCCCCTGGGTATTTGATACCGGTTCAGCTGCTAAGATTAGTAACTCGAAATAGGAGTTGCAAAATGAACAGAGACTAGTTAATGGCGAGGTGACGATGTGTATTGGAAGTGATTCCAAGGTTGATAAGATCACCATCGCACACTCCCTCTATCTTCGGGATTTGTGTTGGACCAAAATAAATGTTCTTTGGTGTTTGCGTTGAGCATGAATATGATTGGATCATGTTTATTGCGATACGGTTATTCATTTAAGTCAGAGAATAATTGTTGTTTTGTTTACATGAATAAAACCTTCTATGGTCATACACCCAATGTAAATGGTTTAGTGAATCTCGATCGTAGTGATACACATATTCATAATATTGATGCCAAAAGATGCAAAGTTGATAATAATAGTGCAACATATTTGTGGCACTGTCGTTTAGGTCATATTGGTGTAAAACGCATGAAGAAACTCCATACAGATGGACTTTTGGAATCACTTGATTATGAATCATTTGATACTTGCGATCCATGCCTCATGGGCAAGATGACTAAAACTCCGTTCTCCGAAACAATGGAGCGAGCTAATGACTTATTGGAAATAATACATATCGATGCATGCGGTCCGATGAGTGTTGAAGCACGCGGCGGGTATTGTTATTTTCTCACCTTCACTAATGATTTCAGTAGATATGGGTATATCTACTTGATGAAACACAAGTCTAAAACATTTGAAAAGTTCAAAGAATTTCAGAGTGAAGTTGAGAATCATCGTAACAAGAAAATAAAGTTTCTACGATCTGATCACGGAGGCGAATATTTGAGTTACGAGTTTAGCCTTCATTTAAAACAATGTGGAATTATTTCACAACTCACGCCACCTGGAACACCACAGCGTAATGGTGTGTCCAAACATCGTAACTGTACTTTATTAGATATGGTGCATTCTATGATGTCTCTTACCGATTTACCACTATCGTTTTGGGGTTATGCATTAGAGACAGCTGCATTCACATTAAATAGGGCACCGTCTAAATCCATTGAGACGACACCGTATGAACTATGGTTTGGGAAGAAACCTAAGCTGTCGTTTCTTAAAGTTTGGGGATGCGACGCTTATGTCAAAAGGCTTCACCTGATAAGCTCGAATCTAAATCGGAAAGGTGCGTCTTCATAGGATACCCTAAGGAAACTATTGGGTACACCTTCTACCACAGATCCGAAGGCAAGATCTTTGTTGCTAAGTTTTGATCCTTTCTAGAGAAAGAGTTTCTTTCGAAAGAAGTGAGTGGGAGGAAAGTAGAATTTGATGACGTAATTGTACCTTCTCTCGAATTGGAGAGTAGTACATCACAGAAAACCGTTCCTGTGATGCCTACACCAACTAGAGAGGAAGCAAATGATAACGATCATGAAGCTTCAGATCAAGTTATTACTGAACCTCATAGATCGACTAGAGCAAGATCCGCACCAGAGTGGTACGGTAATCCTGTCCTGGAAGTCATGTTATTAGACCAAGGCGAACCTACGAACTATGAAGAAGCTATGATGAGCCCAGATTCCTACAGATGGCTTGAGGCCATGAAATCTGAGATAAGATCCATGTATGAGAATAAAGTGTGGACTTTGGTGGATTTGCCCGATGATCGGCAAGCCATAGAGAATAAATGGATCTTCAAGAAGAAGACTGACGCTGATGGTAATGTTACTGTCTACAAAGCTCGACTTGTCGTGAAAGGTTTTCGACAAGTTCAAGGAGTTGACTATGATGAGACTTTCTCACCCGTAATGATGCTTAAGTCAGTCTGAATCATGTTAGCAATTGCCGCAATTTATAATTATGAAATCTGGCAAATGGATGTCAATACTGCATTCCTTAATGGATGTCTTAAAGAGGAGTTTTATATGATGCAACCAGGAGGTTTTTTCGATCCTAAAGGTGCTAACAAAGTGTGCAAGATCCAGCGATCCATCTGTGGACTGGTGCAAGCATCTCGGAGTTGGAATATATGCTTTGATGAGGTGATCAAAGCATATGGTTTTATATAGACTTACGGTGAAGCGTGTATTTACAATAAAGTGAGTGGGAGCTCTGTAGCATTTCTGATATTATATGTGGATGACATATTATTGATTGGAAATGATATAGAATTTCTGGATGGCATAAAAGGATATTTGAATAAGAATTTTTCAATGAAAGACCTCGGTGAAGCTACTTACGTATTGGGCATCAAGATCTATAGAGATAGATGAAGACGTTTAATAGGACTTTCACAAAGCACAAACCTTGACAAAATTTTGAAGAAGTTCAAAATAGATCAGTCAAAGAAAGGGTTCTTGCCTGTATTGCAAGGTGTGAAGTTGAGTAAGACTCAAAACCCGACCACAGCGGAAGATAGAGAGAGAATGAAAGTCATTCCTTATGCCTCAGCCATAGGTTCTATAAAGTATGCCATGCTGTGTACCATACCTTTTGTGTACCTTGCCATGAGTTTGGCAAGGGGGTACAACAGTGATCCAGGAGTAGATCACTGGACCGCGGTCAAAATTATCCTTAGATGCCTTAAAGAGGACTAAGGAAATGTTTCTCGGTTATGGACATGATAAGGAGTTCGTCGTAAAGGGTTACGTCGATGCAAGCTTTAACACCTATCCGGATGACTCCGAGTCTCAATCTGGATACATATTGAAAGTAGGAGCAATCAGCTAGAGTAGCTCCATGCAGAGCATTGTAGACATAGAAATTTGCAAAATACATACGGATCTGAATGTGGCAGACCCGTTGACTAAACTTCTCACACAAGAAAAACACGATCACACCTTAGTACTCTTTGGGTGTTAATCACATGGCGATGTGAACTAGATTATTGACTCTAGTAAACTCTTTGGGTATTGGTCACATGACGATGTGAACTATGGGTGTTAATCACATGGCCATGTGAACTAGATTATTGACTCTAGTGCAAGTGGGAGACTGAAGGAAATATGCCCTAGAGGCAATAATAAAGTTGTTATTTTATATTTCCTTATTCATGATAAAGGTTTATTATTCATGCTAGAATTTTATTGATCGGAAACTTAAATACATGTGTGAATACATAAACAAATACTGTGTCCCTAGTATGCCTCTACTAGACTAGCTCGTTGATCAAAGATGGTTAAGGTTTCCTAACCATAGACATGTGTTGTCATTTGATAACGGGATAACATCATTAGGACAATGATGTGATGGACGAGACCCATCCGTTCACTTAGCATAATGATCGTTCAGTTTTATTGCTATTGCTTTCTTCATGTCAAATACATATTCCTTCGACTATGAGATTATGCAACTCCCGGATACCGGAGGAATACCTTGTGTGCTATCAAACATCACAACATAACTAGGTGATCATAAAGATGCTCTATAGGTATCTCCGAAGGTGTTTGTTGAGTTGGCATAGATCGAGACTAGGATTTGTCACTCCGAGTATCAGAGAGGTATCTCTGGGCTTTCTCGATAATACACATCATAAGCTTGCAAGCAACGACTAAGGAGTTAGTCATGAGGTGATGTATTACGGAACGAGTAAAGAGACTTGCCAGTAACAAGATTGAACTAGGTATGAAGATACCGACGATCGAATCTCGGGCAAGTAACATACCGATGGACAAAAGGAATTACGTATATTGTCATAACGGTTCGTCAGATAAAGATCTTCATAGAATATGTAGGAGCCAATATGGGCATCCAGGTACCGCTATTAGTTATTTACCAGAGAGGTGTCTCGATCATGTCTACATTGTTCTCGAACCCGTAGGGTCCGCACGCTTAACGTTCGATGTCGATTTAGTATTATATGAGTTATATGGTTTGGTGACCGAATGTTGTTCGGAGTCCCAGATGAGATCATGGACGTGACGAGGAGCTCCGGAATGGTCCGGAGGTAAAGATTGATATATAGGACAATGCTATTTGGTCTCCGGAATAGTTTCGGAATGCACCGGAAAGTTATCGGAATACCAGAAGGAGTTCCGGAGGCACCGGGAAAGTTATGGGCCTTATGGGCCAAGTGAGGGAACACACCAGCCCACAAGGGGCTGGTGCGCCCCCATAGCTGGCCGGCCCTTGGGGAGAAGGAAAGTGGAGACTAGGTCTCCCCTTTCCTTCCCTCTCCTCCTCCTTCCTTTCCCCTTTGGGATATATGGCAGGGGGGCGCAGGGCAAGGCAGGGGAGTGCAGGGCAAGGAAAAGGGGGGCGGAGGGCAATGCAGGGGCCCTAGGGGCCGGCGGCCAGCCCTAGGGCACGCCTGGCTGCCTCCCCTCCCCTCCCACCTATATATATATGGGGACGGGGCGCCACACAGAACACACAACATTGTCTTAGCCGTGTGCGGCGCCCCCGTCCACCGTTTACTCCATCGGTCATATTTTCGTAGTGCTTAGGCGAAGCCCTGCGGAGATCGCATCACCATCACCATCACCACGCCGTCGTGCTGCCGGAACTCATCTACTACTTTGCCCGTCTTGCTAGATCAAGAAGGCGAGGACGTCATCGAGCTGAACGTGTGCAGAACGCGGAGGTGCCGTGCGTTCGGTACTTGATCGGTTGGAGCGCGAAGAAGTTTGACTACATCAACCGCGTTGTTTAAACGCTTCCACTTACGGTCTACGAGGGTACGTAGACACACTCTCCCCTCTCTTTGCTATGCATCTCCTTGATAGATCTTGCGTGTGCGTAAATTTTTGTTTTGTTTTTCATGCAACATTTCCCAACAGGAACAGCTGGGTGAAATGGAAGCTGAGAACAAAGAACTGAAGGAAAAGGTTGACCAGTTGAAGAGCATTCATGTTGCCCAAGGTAATGTGATGAGGAATCTGAAGTTTGCTCATTTGAAGGAGAAGGAAAAGTTGAGCACTGAGAGGAGGAATTTGGAGATTCACATTGCTGATCTTGTCAAAGCTAGTGACAAGAACAAGAGAAAGCTGAAGGACATCAAGGATATTTGTGATGAAGAGTGATTTGTAATCTGACCATGTGGGTCATTATCTTAAGTTTCAAGCTTTGAACTATGGCTTGTAATGTGTGAACCAGTGGCAGTTTGTAGTATTTGAAGTATGGTGTAGCCTTAAACTATGTCTTGTAAGCTTTGAACTATGGTGTCAACTATGATGTTAACTATGTTAGTGACTTATTTGGTTTGTTATCACATTTGGCACCTAGATGATCAAATGAGATTATCTTGGATACCATCGTCGTCGAGGCACCCTAGATGGCCAAAGGTTATCTTGGATACCATCGATGTCGAGGCACCCTAGATGATCAAATTAGGTTATCTTGGATACCGTCGACGTCGAGGCACCCTAGATGACCAAATGAGGTTATCTTGGATACCGTCGACATCGAGGCACCGTAGATGATCAAATTAGGTTATCTTGGATACCGTCGACGTCGAGGCACCCTAGATGATCAAATTAAATTCGATCTCATTCATCACAATAGTAGCCATATTCATCACACCTATTAGCAAACAATAAGAAAAATAGGAGCCACAGCTAACCAGAAAGTACTCATCACAACCAAAATAAAGATGTTTTGAACATCAACAGCTAACCAGAAGCAACTCCAAGTTTTCATCACAGCCCAACAAGTCCCCTAGGTACCTTACATGAAAGGTATCATCACAACCAAAATAAAGATGTTTTGAACATCAACAGCTAACCAGAAGCAACTCCAAGTTTTCATCACAGCCCAACAAGTCCACTAGGTACCTTACATGAAAGATCTCATCACAACCAAAATAAAGATGTTTTGAACATCATCAGCTCACCACAAGTAACATACAATTTTGTTCAGAGCCCAACACAAATTAACAGAACTTCACCTGCTCCCCAAAGAACAGTTGAACCACTCAGACATCTTAAATCATGGCTTCCTCACTCTTCCACTACCTACAGTTTTTGGGGGGATGAACTTGTTTCTTCCTCTTGGCCCAGCAGCAGTAGAGGAACTTGGACCAGCACCAGCAGTAGAAGTTGCAATCCTTGTTGTTTTAGCTTTCTTTGTTGCCCTTGTAGTAGGAGGAGCTGCAGCTATAGCAGGAGTAGAAGGAGCTCTCCTTGGTGCACTGGGAGCAGCAACAGGAGCAGAAGGAGCTCTCCTTGGTGCACTGGGAGCTGCAGTAGGAGCAGAAGGAGCTCTCCTTGCTGCCCTTGGAGCCCTTGGAGTAGCTGGAGCTGGAGCTGCAGTTGGAGGAGCAGCAGGCACAGCAGAAGAAGAAGGAGCTCTTCTCCTTGGTGCCATGGGAGCAGGAGCAGAAACAGTTCTAGGTGTATTAGCTCTCCTGTTTTCCTGCAATTACAACATAGAAATGTTAGAAACTGGTATGTGAGACTAATATAGAAAAAGCTGCAATAGTAGTTACCTGGTACTGGTTCATTCTCATTGCTAGGGCTGGTTTAAGAGCCTGCTTGCAACTAGTGTATCTATGCCCAGTCCTGTTGCAATTGCTACAAGTGATAGTTGCCATCCTAGATGTATCCTTTGGAGCTGGCTTTTCAAACTTGCTCTTTCTCCTCTTTGTCCCTTTGTTTTCTGGCTTCTCTTTGAAGACTGATGGTTCAATGTCAGGGGTTCTAGTCTTTGCCCACAAATCAGGCCCAGGAACAGGGAAAACTATTAGACTGTAAGCTGCCTTATACATTGGTTTCTTGAAGAAATCATGAACAAAATCTTCTGGGTGTAGTTTTGCCTTGTTGATTGCAGAAACACCATAATTGCAAGGAACTCCACACATGTCCCACTTCCTACAACCACATGTATGCAGCAACAAGTTCACTGCATATGTGCTTTCTCCACTTGTCACCTGGAAGAGATCAGGTCCAGCTTTGATAGACTGACAAAACCTAGAATGATGTTTTGATTCCTCTAACTTCTCAGCATATGTTGGGCATATCTGCCACTTAGCAGTCTCAGTCTTTGTCCTATTTGCATTGAACTTCACTAACATCTTTGTTCTGATCCCATCTACCATAGTTCTAATGGGTTTGCCTCTGACATCAAGTATCATCTTGTTAAAAACTTCACTTATATTGTTAACTACTAAGTCAGTTTTGCAGTTGTTGTCCATGGCATGCCTAGCCCATGTACGTTTTGGTATCCTAGAAAGCCATTTCCAAGCTGGCTCACACTCCTTTTTCATGCCTTCCATTGCTGTTACATAACCATGCTCAGTATAGGAATAACTTGCCAGATACATGTATTTCTTCAACTCTTCCCCTCTAAAACCAGCTGTTTGAAAGTTCTGATAAATATGCCTAAGGCAGAATCTTTGTGGGCAATTGGGGAATACATTGTTTCTGGCTGTAAGAAGGCCCTATATGAATGAACTACAATTTGAGAATACTACAACAATGCCATGTATGAAATTAATAAGCAATTGCAAACTATGAAGTACATGATTTGAGTAGAGAGTACCTTTTGCCTGTCAGATACAATTGTGTAGTACCCAAACTTGCCTGACTCACCACCAATGGCATATTTCAATTGAGTAAGAAACCAAGACTAGCTAGCTGTGTTTTCCTTGTCAACTATTGCAAAAGCAATGGGAAATATGTTATTATTTCCATCTCTTTCAGTGGCAGCCAAGATTTGTTGCCCTGTTGTCAACTTTATAAAGCAACCATCAACACCTATCACACTAGATCACAAGTTAATTACAAACAAATTAGTGGGTGTGCACATACAAATGTAGAGTCACTAGTTAATTAGAAACAATTTAGTGGGTAATACCTATGAATGGTCTGCAACCATTAAGGAAACCCTCTTTGCAAGCATTGAGGCACATGAACAAGCCATGGAATCTTGGGTTCTTGCTGGGATGTAGTTTCAGATGCTTTGTTGTGACAATGCATCTACTTCCTGGATTGGTTTCTAGCACAGCTTCTAGGTAATCCCTTATCCTGTGATATTGTGCCTTCTGATCTCCTAGGACTACATTTTTAGCTAGCTTTCTTACCCTATAGGCCATATGTATAGATATCTCTATTCCATGCTTTTGCTTCAAGTTTGAAATTATAGTCTGGACAGGTGTGTTGGGGTCTATCCTCAACTATTGCTCACATTCATGTGCCAACCACTTAAAGTCACTTTTGTGCTCTCTCCTACTACTGGGCAGCTGTGATGCAAGTTTAGTTTCTTTATACAGAATGTCCTCTCATGTGCTATCTGAGAAGCTGCAATGAAAAATGGACAATCCTCAAATGTGCAGACTGCTATAATCCTGTCTGGACAGTTCCTGTGGAAGGCATAATTCCTATTCTGTGAGATGTGAAAAGTAAGAAGTGCCCTCCTGAACTGGGTCACATGTAGGAAACAAAGTTTCTTCATAAATTGCTCTTCTGGGTTCTCCCTTTCCTCATCATACCAAACTCTGGGCTTCTTCTTTTTAGCCCTGCTCTTCCTATCATCTGGAAGCTTAACACATGGTTTTTGAGCCCCATCATTGTCCTCCTGACTTAGGTCACCAGGGTTGCTCTCTTCATCAGATGAAGGGAACCAATCTTCCTCAATAATCTCATCCAAACTAGCATGAGATCTTGTGGTTGGCCCCTTTCTTTTACTTCCTCTGCTACTTCCTCCTATGCTTCTCCCTTCCTCATCCTCTGGTGCCTTCTCCTCCTCCTCCTCTGGTGCCTTCTCCTCCTCCTCCTCATCTGCTTCATATGGCTCATCCACATCAGTGTCCCCTTTAATATGATGAAGTGGATCATCTCTATGCTTCTTCATTGCCTCAAGCCTAGCAATTATATCCTCATCTGCTAATAAATCTGTGTCACTATTGTTGGGAAACGTTGCATGGAAAACAAAAAAAAAATTCTACGCACACGCAAGATCTATCCATGGAGATGTATAGCTATGAGAGGGGAGAGCATCTTCATACCCTTGAAGATCGCTTAGCGGAAGCGTTTATCAACGCGGTTGATGTAGTCGTACACCTTCACGATCCGTCCCGATCAAGTACCGAACGTACGGCACCTCCGCGTTCAGCACATGTTCAGCTCGATGACGTCCTCGCCTTCTTGATCCAGCAAGACGGGCGAAGTAGTAGATGAGTTCCGGCAGCACGACGGTGTGGTGATGGTGTTGGTGAAGAACAATCTCCGCAGGGCTTCGCCAAGCACAACGGAAACTATAACGGAGGATAAACTAGAGGGGACAGGGTTGCCACACACGTCTTGGTGATTCTTGATGTGTTCCAGGTGCTAGCCCTGGCCCTCTATTTATATGTTGAGCCCTGGGGTCGTAACTTGGAGAAAGAGCCTCCTCAAAGTCGGTTTTGCCTGTAAGGAAGAGTCCTTCTCGGACTTCCAGGACCAGACGCCACAATTCTTGGCGTCTAGCCCAGACGCCATGGGCCACGGCGTCTGGCCTAGGGCCAGACGCCAAGATCTCCGGCATTTGGCCCCCTGGCCACCTACTCACTTCTTTCGAGAGAAACTCCTTCTCTAGAAAGGTTCCATTCTTGGCAAAAAAGATCTTGCCTTCGGATTTGTGGTAGAAGGTGTACCCAATTGTTTCCTTAGGGTATCTTATGAAGACGCACTTCTTCGATTTGGGTTCGAGCTTATCAGGCTGAAGCCTTTTGACATAAGTGTCGCAACCCCAAACTTTAAGAAACGACAGCTTAGGTTTCTTGTCAAACCATAGTTCATACGGTGTCGTCTCAACGGATTTAGACGGTGCCCTATTTAACGTGAATGCAGCTGTCTCTAATGCATAACCGCAAAACGACAGTGGTAAATCGGTAAGAGACATCATAGAACGCACCATATCTAATAAAGTACGGTTACGACGTTCGGACACACCATTACGCTGTGGTGTTCCAGGTGGCGTGAGTTGTGAAACAATTCCACATTGTTTTAAATGAAGGCCAAACTCGTAACTCAAATATTCGCCTCCGCGATCAGATCGTAGAAACTTTATTTTCTTGTTATGATGATTCTCCACTTCACTCTGAAATTCTTTGAACTTTTCAAATGTTTCAGATTTGTGTTTCATCAAGTAGATATACCCATATCTACTCAAATCATCTGTGAAGTTCAGAAAAAAAATGATACCCACCGCATGCTTCAACACTCATTGGACCGCATACATCGGTATGTATTATTTTCAATAAGTCATTAGCTCGCTCCATTGTTTCGGAGAACGGAGTTTTAGTCATCTTGCCCATGAGGCATGGTTCGCAAGTATCAAATGATTCATAATCAAGTGATTCCAAAAGTCCATCTGCATGGAGTTTCTTCATGCGCTTTATACCAATATGACCTAAATGGCAGTGCCACAAGTATGTTGCACTATCATTACCAACTTTGCATCTTTTGGCATCAATATTATGAATATGTGTATCACTACGATCAAGATTCAATAAACCATTCACATTGGGTGTATGACCATAGAAGGTATTATTCATTTAAATAGAACAACAATTATTCTCTGACTCGTATTATGAATATGAATATGACAATATGACCTAATCGTATTGCAATAAACATGATCTAATCATATTCATGCTCGACGCAAACACCAAATAACATTTATTTAGGTTCAACACTAATCCCCAAGGTAGAGGGAGTGTGCGATGGTGATCGTATCAACCTTGGAATCACTTCCAACACACATCGTCACCTCGCCCTTAACTAGTCTCTGTTTATTCTGCAACTCCTGTTTCGAGTTACTAATCTTAGCAACTGAACCGGTATCAAATACCAAGGGGTTACTATGAACACTAGTAAGGTACACATTAATAAGATGTATATTAAATAGACCTTTGTTCACTTTGCCATCCTTCTTATCCGCCAAGTATTTGGGGCAGTTCCGCTTTTAGTGACCATTCCCTTTGCAGTAGAAGCACTCAGTTTCAGGCTTAGGTCCAACTTTGGGCTTCTTCACGGGAGTGGCAACTTGCTTGCCATTCTTCGTGAAGTTCCCTTTCTTTCCCTTGCCCTTTTTCTTGAAACTAGTGGTCTTGTTAACCATCAACACTTGATGCTCTTTCTTGATTTCTACCTTCACCGATTTCAGCATCGCGAAGAGCTCGGGAATCGTCATCCCTTGCATATTATAGTTCATCACGAAGTTCTAGTAGCTTGATGACAGTGACTAGAGAACTCTGTCAATCACTATATTATCTGTAAGATTAACTCCCACTTGATTCAAGCGATTGTAGTACCCAGACATTCTGAGCACATGCTCACTGGCTGAGCTATTCTCCTCCATCTTGTAGGCAAAGTACTTGTCAAAGGTCTCATACCTCTTGACATGGGCATGAGTCTGAAATATCAATTTCAGCTCTTGGAACATCTCATATGCTCCGTGGCATTCAAAACGTTTTTGAAGTCCCGGTTCTAAGCCTTAAAGCATGGTGCACTAAACTATTAACTAGTCATCATATCGAGCTTGCCAAACATTCATAACGTCTGCATCTGCTCCTGCAATAGGTCTGTCACCTAGCGATGCATCAAGGACATAATTCTTCTGTGCAGCAATGAGGATAATCCTCAGATTACGGACCCAGTCCGCATCATTGCTACTATCATCTTTCAACTTAGTTTTCTCTAGGAACATATAAAAAATATATAGGAGCTATATCGCGAGCTATTGATCTACAACATAGATATGCAAATACTATCAAGACTAAGTTCATGATAAATTAAGTTCAATTAATCAAATTACTTAAGAACTCCCACTTAAATAGACATCCCTCAAGTCATCTAAGTGATACGTGATCCAAATCAACTAACCCATGTCCGATCATCACGTGAGATGGGGTAGTCATCAATGGTGAACATCTCTATGTTGATCATATCTACTATATGATTCACGTTTGACCTTTCGGTCTCTAGTGTTCCGAGGCCATGTCTGTACATGCTAGGCTCACCAAGTTTAACCCAAGTATTCCGCATGTGCAAAACTGTCTTGCACCCGTTGTATGTGAACGTAGAGTTTATCACACCCGATTATCACGTGGTGTCTCAACACGACGAACTGTAGCAACGGTGCATACTCAGGGAGAACACTTTTACCTTGAAATTTAGTGAAGGGATCATCTTATAATGCTACCGCCGTACTAAGCAAAATAAGATGCATAAAAGATAAACATCACATGCAATCAAAATATGTGACATGATATAGCCATCATCATCTTGTGCTTTTGATCTCCATCTTCAAAGCATCGTCATGATCTCCATCGTCACCGGCTCGACACCTTGATCTCCATCGTTGCGTCGTGGTCGTCTCACCAACTATTGCTTCTACAACTATTGCTAACGCATAGCGATAAAGTAAAGCAATTACAAGGCGTTTGCATTTCATACAATAAAGAGACAACCATAAGGCTCCTGCCGGTTGCCGATAACTTACAAAACATGATCATCTAATTCAATAACGTATATCACATCATGTCTTGACCATATCACATCACAACATACCCTGCAAAAACAAGTTAGACATCCTCTACTTTGTTGTTGCAAGTTTTACGTGGCTGCTACGGGCTTCTAGCAAGAACCGTTCTTACCTACGACAAAAACCACAACGGTGATTCGTCAAGTTTGCTGTTTTAACCTTCTTCAAGGAACGGCCGTAGTCAAATTCGATTCAACTAAAGTAGGAGAAACAGACACCCGCCAGCCACCTTTATGCAAAACTAGTTGCATGTCTATCGGTGGAACCGGTCTCATGTACGTGGACATGTAAGGTTGGTCCGGGCCGCTTCATCCCACAATACCGCCGAATCAAAATAAGACGTTGGTGGTAAGCAGTATGACTATCACCGCCCACAACTCTTTGTGTTCTACTCGTGCATATCATCTACGCATAGACCTGGCTCATGATGCCACTGTTGGGAAACGTTGCATGGAAAACAAAAAAATTCTACGCACACGCAAGATGTAGGGGAACGCGACAGAAAACGAAAATTATCGGTATAGCGAGCACGCCCAGGACCACTATGGAGACTGCATACAAGGTTTGATCTGATCCGTACCGACTCGAAGCGCAGCGGAAGAAGAGTCGGTGGAGATCGTTGGTGCAGATCCCTGCAGCTAGGATTTACAACCTCCCAACCGCGAGGATGTACTCCCTCGTCAGATAGCCCTTCGGGAGGCGGTCGGACAGTCCCCCGGACGATGTCGCGGACAGCCCTTCGGGAGGACCCTCGAAACTCGAACGGAGACTCGGACAGCCCTTAGGGAGGACTCTCGAACAGCCCCTCGGGCAAAAGACCAAAACTATGACCTCTCTATGGGGTTTCACACATACGGTGTCAGCTATCCGGCAGGGCTTCGCCGTCCAGAACTAGTTCCTGCCGGAACCCAGATAGCCTTTCGGCTCTACGAAACTCTTTTCGTGGGAGGGAGAGAAGAAGCCAGATAATGCATGGCATGTGTATGAGAGCAAGGGATGAGTGTGGAGGGCTGCCCCTCCACCTCTATTTATAGGAAACCCCAAGGGGTAGGGTAGTTTAACACAAAAACCCAAAATGCACATGAATGAAGTCCTTCCTCAAGGGCACAAGTGTGAAACCAAGGGACAAGTGGGGGCTCCATGGAGGAGCCCCCATGTGGTCGGCCACACCTTGTAGGGCCCCTTCAAAAGGGGCCTTATCCTTCCATGTCATCCCCCAAAAATATTTTGGGACAAAACCCAAAAATAATGGCTTTCCAAAAAGTAACCATAAAGCTGATTTTCACTATTCATGATGATATTTTTCAGCGTCCGTTCGAACTGAAAATATTTATGTGGGCTTAGAACATTTCCAGTACCCACTAAAATAATTTTTAACGTGTTCTGAAACAATTCTAGATTAGTGATTTTCATCTGCGAAAAGCATCTGAAGTGGTTCCGGCAGCTCCGGAACATTTCCGGTTTTTTCTTCCAGAAAATTCCCAGAAGTTTCCAGAATGATTCTGGCACCCTCCAAGAATTATCGAGCATCTGCCGAAACCAATTTGACTTTATGGTATCCTCTGAAACAACTTTTCAGTTTCACCGGAACTCATCCGGTGACCTCTCTCTGCGGAACTTTTCCGGTGTCCGAAACTTTTCCGGTGTCCGAAACTTTTTCGGTGATTTTCTCTCAGACTCCCTGTCTAGTATTCAGCAGATAGATGACCCTTAAGCATGTGACCCTATAGGTTCGGTGAAGCATAGACATGACCTGGAACCCCTTCCGATCAATGATCAACATCGGAGCCGTGGACACCCATATTGACCCCTATACCCACACGAATGAATATTCGAGTGAACCTCCAGTTGCCGTGTGCTATTCCTGTTGCTTCGCGATATGTCACAAACACCCGAGGTGAGATTTATTGCATTCCTGTGGATCAACAATTTGTCCATCATGCAAGTTACCTCGTTACTGGTTTTGTTCTCTTTTCTCGTTTCCGTGTTCCGGCATCCCAGTGATCAAATCACAAGGTGTCTGGCCAGACGATGATGGATACCGTAACACCGAGAGGGCCCGAGTATATCTCTCCATCGTCGGAGGAGCAAATCCCAATCTTGAGCTATCTCGTTACTTGCCATACTTTTCCGTGAACCCGTAAGCCGCCGTAATAGCCACCCAGTTACGGATGACGTTTAACAAACCCCAAAGTTCACGAAGCAAGTATGAAGGAACTCGATACTCTCATGGTCTAAGGAATTATGCAAACATTAACTTCTCTGTGTTATAAACCATTAACTTGTGACGAATGCATCACATAGCATAACATCAAAATGGGTCGATTCAACACAAGTGTTCTACCAACAATTTGTGCCCTCAAAATTGCCGGCATAGACATGCCCATGATCAGGAAAACAGGATCATCATGCAATACTCGAGCCAGTCAAAGAGGCTTGACCAGGAATACATTTTTCCGTTTATTATCCCACACGTGCACATGAGTTTCCCTCCAAGCCTCGTTTTAATGTAGACTCGAGAATCATTGCAGTTATAGCATGGAACATAAACTTTCATTACAAACCAGGAGATACAAAATAACTGATATTACTGCCTCTAGGGCATATCTCCTACAGACTCCCACTTGCACTAGAGTCATAATCCAGTTACATGGCTTCCCTAACACCAATGGCTATCCGGTGTTGCTCATGCTTTGCTCGTGGTAGAGGCTTTGTCATCGGGTCTGACACATTCAGATCCATGTGAACTTTGCGTACTTTCACTAAACCCTCTTCGACATGATGTCGAATGAGTTTATATTTGCGTTGAATATGTCTTGTCTTATGGTGCGAACTTGGCTCCCTTGTCTGAGCCACGGCGCCACTATTATCACAATAGATCTCCACCGGGTCTAGAGCACTTGGAACCACACCAAGGTCTTCAAGAAATTGCTTGATCCATACCGCCTCCTTGGAGGCTTCTGAAGCTGCAACATACTCCGCCTCCGTCGTAGAATCCGCCACAGTCTTTTGTTTGGAACTTTTCCAATCAACTGCGCCACCGTTCAACATGAAAACATAACCTGATTGAGATTTGAAGTCATCTGGGTCAGTCATGAAGCCTGCATCAGTGTAACCACTTACAGTGAGCTCTTCATCACCTCAGTACACAAGGAGTAAATCCTTGGTCCGTCTGAGGTACTTAAGAATACCCTTGACTGCGGCCCAGTGTTCCAATCCTGGATCACTTTGGTACCGGCTGCTAACACTTAGCGCATAGGAAACATCCGGTCTTGTACATAGCATGGCATACATAATAGAACCAACTGCCGAGGCATATGGAACATCATTCATTTGTACTCGCTCATCGAGAGTTCGAGGACTCTGATTCTTGCAAAGCACTGTGCCAGGTGACATGGGGAGTAGGCCTTTCTTGGAGTTCTCCATGTTGAACCTTTTCAACACCTTGTCAATGTACGTGCTTTGGCTAAGCGCTATCAGGCGTTTTGAACTATCTCTATAGATTCTGATGCCCAATACATATGCCGCTTCGCCTAAGTCTTTCATTGAAAACCTTTTCTTCAATGATTCTTTTATTTCGCTAAGAAAATTCATGTCATTTCCAATCAATAATATGTCATCCACATACAAGATTAGAAATGCTTTTGCGCTCCCACTAAACTTCTTGTAAACACAAGATTCTTCGTCATTCCTGATGAAACCAAACTCTTTGACCACTTCATCAAAACGAATGTTCCAGCTCCTTGATGCTTGCTTCAGACCATAAATGGCTTTCTGAAGTTTGCATACCTTTCCAGCATCCTCATGAATGACAAAACCTTCCGGCTGTATCATGTATACATCCTCTTTGAGGTTTCCATTTAGGAAAGCCGTTTTGACATCCATCTGCCATATTTCATAGTCGAAATAAGCAGCAATTGCTAGCAATATCCGAACAGACCTAAGCATAGCTACGGGCGAGAAAGTCTCGTCGTAGTCCACTCCTGGAACTTGCGTGAACCCTTTCGCGACAAGTCTAGCTTTGTGGACAGTAATGTTACCATCCGCGTCCGTCTTTCTTTTGAAAATCCATTTACAACCAATCGGGTTTGCGCCTTCTGGAAGTTCTTCCAAGTTCCAAACTTGGTTTTCGTACATGGATTCCATTTTGGATCTCATGGCTTTGTGCCATTCTTTTGAGCTGGGCCTCGCCATCGCTTCCTTGTAGTGCGCAGGTTCATCGTCTTCAAGAATGAAGATTTCGTTATGAAACAATTCAGGTGGCTGGATAGCCCTACCTAATCTGCGCGGTTCAGTTACAACATTGTCTGAAGTCTCCGCATCGCATGCGACAACTTCTGGCTCGGTTGTAGGGATAATTAGCGGAATTTCTTCCGGTTCCTTAGCCGTATCAACAGTTGCCGAAGATTCACTAATCTCATCAAGTTGTACTATCCTCCCACTTAATTCTTTTGCGTGAAACTCTTTCTCGAGAAAGACTCCGTTTTTAGCGACAAACACTTTGCACTCGGAGGGTTGGTAGAAGAAATACCCAACGGTTTCCTTGGGATAACCTACAAAGTTACATTTGTCTGATCTGGGATCGAGTTTGCTTGGTTGTAAACATTTTACATAAGCTTCACAACCCCAAACTTTGAGATGCGACAAATTGGGTTTCTTCCCATGCCATAACTCGTATGGTGTCGTCTCAACAGATTTAGACGGTGCTCTGTTTAGTGTGTGAGCTGCAGTAAGTAGTGCGTGACCCCAAAAAGATATCGGTAGATTTGTAAGAGACATCATCGACCTTACCATGTCCAACAAGGTTCGGTTACGTCGTTCCGATACTCCGTTTCTCTGTGGAGTTCCAGGAGGCGTAAGCTATGAAACGATTCCACGGTCACTTAGATGTTGGCCAAACTCATGACTAAGATATTCGCCTCCACGATCAGACCGCAGAAACTTAATCTTTTTGTCACGATGATTTTCTACCTCATTCTGAAATTCTTTGAACTTTTCAAAGGTTTCCGACTTATGCTTCATCAAGTAGATATAGCCATACCGACTTAAATCATCAGTAAAAGTCACGAACTAAAAATACCCACCCCGTGCGGCCGTGTTCATTGGACCACATACATCACTATGTATTATTTCCAATAATTCACCCGCCCGTTCAGGATGACCCGTGAACGGCGTCTTGGTCATTTTCCCCATCAGACAAGCTTCACATGTGTCGAATGATTCAAAATCAAAGGACGGTAAAACTCCATTTGACTGGAGTTTTTGCATGCGTTTCTTTCCGATGTGGCCAAGTCGACAGTGCCACAAGTAAGTGGTGGTGGTAGCAGCCTTCTTAAGGCGTTTAGCATTCACGTTAAAGACATCATTTCCACATTCAAGATTTAGTATGAAAAGGCCCCCAACAATGGGTGCAAATCCATAAAACATATCCTTACAATAAAGTGAACAACCATTGTTCTCAGACTTGTACGAATACCCATCGTGCACTAAACATGATCCGGAGATAATGTTTCTACACAATGCCGGAACAAGATAACAGTTACTAAGTTCCAAAATAAATCCCGAAGGGAGACGTAGAGGCATAATGCCGATGGCTTGCGCGGCGATCCCAGCGCCGTTCCCGACCCGCATCACGACCTCATTCTTTGCCAGCCTGCGCACCTTCTGAAGTCCCTGTATCGAGTTGCAAATGTGAGCAACCGATCCGGTATCAAATACCCAAGACTTAGAATTTTCGCCAGCAAGCAAAACGTCAATGACATTAACTTGTATAACAATTATACCTTTTCTGGTTTTCCCGGACTTCTTATCTTCCAGATACTTCTTGCAGTTTCTCTTCCAGTGTCCTGTGCCCTTGCAGTAGAAGCACTGAGTTTCATTCTTGGCTCCACCCTTAGAGTTGCTTTGGGATCCGGTCTTACCGGCGCCCTTGCCCTTCTTTGGCTTGCCTTTCTTCTTTTTGAAACTGGCGGTTTTATTCACAAGCAACACTTGCTTGCGATTTTTCCGCAGTCCTCCTTCTGCAGTTTTCAGCATGGCGAGCACCTCTTCCGGTTCCTTCTCCATCCCACTCATGTTGTAGTTTAATACAAAACCGTCGTAAGACGGGGGGAGTGAAGAAAGCAACATGTCCATCGTATGGCCAGGTGGAAGTGGAAATTCCAGGGTTTTAAGCCTTTCAGCATAGCCAATCATTTTGACCACGTGTTCGCCAACTGAACTACCCTCAGCCATCTTGCAATCCATCAAAGCCTTCATGATATCAAATCATTCAGACTTTGCGGTTTCCTTGTACAGAGCATCCAATTCCCGGATCATATCACGGGGTTTATGGAATTCAAAACGGTTTTGAAGGTCTGTACTCATGCAAGCTAGCATGAGGCACTGCACTAAGTTGTGATCATCACCTTAGTGGCCCAGACATTTTGTTCATTTTCCGGGGCCTCTGCCGCCGGTTTAGCTGGAAGAGCATTTTCAAGCACATACAGTTTCTTAGCGCTCCCGAGGACAATCCTCAGGTTGTGGACCCAGTCCGCATAGCTGTTTCCAGTCGCAGTTAACTTCTCTTTCTCTAACATCGGGACTAAGTTGAACGCGGTGTTGCGATCCATTTGATCTACAACGAAAAACACAAGTTTTCACTTAGACTTTGTTTATAAAGAAAAAGCACTAGTGAATAAACAATTTTATTCTAAAGTGCGCTCCCACTCAAATCAATATCTCTCAAAATTGATTATGAGTGATACAAGACCCACACTTCGATTCAACGCCATTGATGTGGACATCACTGATGACGAGAATTTCAATTGGTAGGCAAACTTGCCCATCACATCTCCATGTGACTCTTGTTCATCTTTCGATGGGTGTGTTCCGAGCTCAGGACGATCCTGCCTGAACGTCAAAGACAACCAAGTGATCTTGCTGCGAGGTCTGACCTCACCCGCCTCATTCCTCTCGATTCGTTCGTACCCATGTGGACATGGCGTACCCCGAAAAGATACGAATTACAGACGGTGCTACACTTGGGTGAACACTAACTACTTTGATATTTTGAAGTGAGAGATCACCCTAATAAAAAGCGACTACCGCGCAATCAAGAAGGGTGCATCAAGAGGGATAAACATCTCAGGCAATTCATAATAGCATGATATGGTATAGCCCCTTCTGACGGAGAAGTCTTTCATTTCTTCGTCTTCGGCATTCACGTCGGTGTTCACCTTCGCGAAGATTGCCACCACCTTGTCGATGCACCAGATAATATTGCTATCTCCATAGCAGGATAAAATAAATGCATTACTTAAGGTTGACACGCAGGTCATTAAAGTGCAATCATATGGCTCCAGCCATCATGCCAAATCATGACACGCAGGTCATGTTAATTACATCATATAGTCATCTCATACATAATCAAATTGAATATGAGCATTGCTATACCACATCACATGCAAACCATCCTGCAAAACCAAGTTAGACGCCTCTAATCGGTTTATGCAAAATTTTATTTTACGTGGCTTCTAAGGTTTTGACTTAAACCGCAGCTACCAACGTTTTATCATCAAGTATGATTATTCAAGTTGCTAGATTAACATCTTGGGGTGTATGAAACATGAGATAATTAAATCTCGAGCCCCATACTAAACTTCGTCATACGCATGACCCCCGTGCAGATCATATCTGCAATGCCCTTTCATCTGCGAATTTCATCTTTCTTTTAACTATGGCAGAACCCAAAGAACTGATAGCACTTCCATGATCAATCAGGATCACGGATTGCCAGAACTTTGTCAAATTCCACCATGCTGTCTCGAGATTGAGCAAACGCAAATTCCAGGGAAGCAATAAGAATGTTGGGTAACAGATTTCATCTGTCACCCGCATAAATAATTTTCAACAATAGATCTCATCTACTGCAAAATTATATTATGCAATACCCATACATCTCCATGTATTCTAGATCGTAACCTGCATCTACGCATAGCACGGCTCTTGATGCCACTGTAGGGGAACGCGACAGAAAATGAAAATTTTCGGTATAGCGAGCACGCCCAGGACCACTATGGAGACTGCATACAAGGTTTGATCCGATCTGTACCGACTCGAAGCACAGCGGAAGAAGAGTCGGTGGAGATCGTTGGTGCAGATCCCCACAGCTAGGATTTACAACCTCCCAACCGCGAGGATGTACTCCCTCGTCGGACAGCCCTTCAGGAGGCGGTCGGACAGTCCCCCGGACGATGTCGCGGATAGCCCTTCGGGAGGACCCTCGAAACTCGAACGGAGACTCGGACAGCCCTTCGGGAGGACTCTCGAACGGCCCCTCGGGCAAAATACCGAAACTACGACCTCTCTATGGGGTTGCACACATACGGTGTCAGCTATCCGGCAGGGCTTCGCCGTCCAGAACTAGTTCCTGCCGGAACCCAGACAGCCTTTCGGCTCTACGAAACTCTTTTCGTGGGAGGGAGAGAAGAAGCCAGATAATGCATGGCATGTGTATGAGAGCAAGGGATGAGTGTGGAGGGCTGCCCCTCCACCTCTATTTATAGGAAATCCCAAGGGGTAGGGTAGTTTAACACAAAAACCCAAAATGCACATGAATGAAGTCCTTCCTCAAGGGCACAAGTGTCAAACCAAGGGACAAGTGGGGGCTCCATGGAGGAGCCCCCATGTGGCCGGCCACACCTTGTAGGGCCCCTTCAAAAGGGTCCTTATCCTTCCATGTCATCCCCCAAAAATATCTTGGGACAAAACCCAAAAATAATGGCTTTCCAAAAAGTAACCATAAAGCTTATTTTCACTATTCATGACGACATTTTTCAGCGTCCGTTCGAACTAAAAATATTTATGTGGGCTTAGAACATTTCTAGTACCCACTAAAATAATTTTCAATGTGTTCTGAAACAATTCCAGATTAGTGATTTTCATCTGCGAAAAGCATCTGAAGTGGTTCCGGCAGCTCTGGAACATTTCCGGTTTTTTCTTCCAGAAAATTCCCAGAAGTTTCCAGAATGATTCTGGCACCCTCCAAGAATTATCGGGCATGTGCCGAAACCAATTTGACTTTATGGTATCCTCTGAAACAACTTTTCAGTTTCACCGGAACTCATCCGGTGACCTCTCTCTGCGGAACTTTTCCGCTGTCCGAAACTTTTCCGGTGATTTTCTCTCAGACTCCCTATCTAGTATTCAGCAGATAGATGACCCTTAAGCGTGTGACCCTATAGGTTCAGTGAAGCATAGACATGACCTGGAACCCCTTCCGACCAATGATCAACATCGAAGCCGTGGACACCCATATTGACCCCTATACCCACACGAATGAATATTCGAGTGAACCTCCAGTTGCCGTGTGCTATTCCTGTTGCTTCGCGATATGTCACAAACACCCGAGGTGAGATTTATTGCATTCCTGTGGATCAACAATTTGTCCATCATGCAAGTTACCTCGTTACCGGTTTTGTTCTCTTTTCTCGTTTCCGTGTTCCGGCATCCCAGTGATCAAATCACAAGGTGTCTGGCCAGACGATGATGGATACCGTAACACCGAGAGAGCCCGAGTATATCTCTCCATCGTCGGAGGAGCAAATCCCAATCTTGAGCTATCTCGTTACTTGCCATACTTTTCCGTTAACCCGTAAGCCGCCGTAATAGCCACCCAGTTACGGATGACGTTTAACAAACCCCAAAGTTCACGAAGCAAGTATGAAGGAACTCGATACTCTCATGGTCTAAGGAAATATGCAAACATTAACTTCTCTGTGTTATAAACCATTAACTTGTGACGAATGCATCTCATAGCATAACATCAAAATGGGTCGATTCAACACAAGTGTTCAACCAACAATTTGTGTCCTCAAAATTGCCGGCATAGACATGCCCATGATCAGGAAAACAGGATCATCATGCAATACTCGAGCCAGTCAAAGAGGCTTGACCAGGAATACATTTTTCCGTTTATTATCCCACACGTGCACATGAGTTTCCCTCCAAGCCTCATATTAATGTAGACTCGAGAATCATTGCAGTTATAGCATGGAACATAAACTTTCATTACAAACTAGGAGATACAAAATAACTGATATTACTGCCTCTAGGGCATATCTCCTACACAAGATCTATCCATGGAAGTGTATAGCTACGAGAGGGGAGAGCATCTTCATACCCTTGAAGATCTCTAAGAGGAAGCGTTTATCAACGCGGTTGATGTAGTCGTACACCTTCACGATCCGTCCTGATCAAGTACCGCGTCCAGCACACGTTCAGCTCGATGACGTCCTCGCCTTCTTGATCCAGCAAGACGGGCGAAGTAGTAGATGAGTTCCGGCAGCACGACGGCGTGGTGACGGTGTTGGTGAAGAACAATCTCCGCAGGGCTTCGCCAAGCACAACGGAAACTATGACGGAGGATAAACTAGAGGGGACGGGGTTGCCGGTACACGGCTTGTTGATTCTTGATGTGTTCCAGGTGCTAGCCCTGCCCCTCTATTTATATGTTGAGCCCTGGGGTCGTAACTTGGAGAAAGAGCCTCCTCAAAGTTGGTTTTACCTATAAGGAAGAGTCCTTCTCGGACTTCCAGGACCAGACGCCACAATCCTAGGTGTCTGGCCCAGACGCCATGGGCCTCGGTGTCTAGCCCAGGGCCAGACGCCAAGGTCTCCGGCGTTTGGCCCCCTGGCCTCCGCAAAACTAATTTTGCACCGACCGAAAGCCCCGTGGACTTTACCCCTTGGCCTAACCATATTATCCTATATATCAATATTTACCTCCGGACCATTCCGGAGCTCCTCGTCATGTCCATGATCTCATCCGGGACTCCGAACAACATTCGGTCACCAACATACATAACTCATATAATACTATATCGTCAACGAACGTTAAGTGTGTAGACCCTACGGGTTCGAGAACTATGTAGACATGACCGAGACACCTCTCTGGTCAATAACCAATAGCGGAACCTGGATGCCCATATTGGCTCCTACATATTCTACGAAGATCTTTATCGGTCGAACCTTATGACAATATACGTAATTCCCTTTGCCCATCGGTATGTTACTTGCCCGAGATTTGATCGTCGGTATCTTCATACCTAGTTCAATCTCGTTACCGGCAAGTCTCTTTACTCGTTCTGTAATACATCATCTTGGAACTAACTCATTAGTCACTTTGCTTGCAAGGCTTCTTATGATGTGTATTACCGAGAGGGCCCAGAGATACTTCTCCGATACTCGGAGTGACAAATCCTAATCTCGATCTATGCCAACTCAACAAACACCTTCGGAGGTACCTATAGAGCATCTTTATGATCACCCAGTTACGTTGTGACGTTTGATAGCACACAAGGTATTCCTCTGGTATCCGGGAGTTGCATAATCTCATAGTCGAAGGAATATGTATTTGACATGAAGAAAGCAGTAGCAATAAACTGAACGATCAATATGCTAAGCTAACGGATGGGTCTTGTCCATCACATCATTCTCCTAATGATGTGATCCCGTTATCAAATGACAACACATGTCCATGGTTAGGAAACCTTAACCATCTTTGATCAACGAGCTAGTCTAGTAGAGGCTTACTAGGGACACGGTATTTGTTTATGTATTCACACATGTATTTAAGTTTCCAATCAATACAATTCTAGCATGAATAATAAACCTTTATCATGAATAAGGAAATATAAAATAACAACTTTATTATTGCCTCTAGGGCATATTTCCTTCAACTATCACTATCAGTGAAATCTTGAGCCATTAGCTCTGGAAGTTTTCTTTTAACTGTCTTGTATGTTTCCTTTTCTTTCCCTTTTTTTCCTGAACTTCTCAATCTCTTCATTCCTCTTCTGCTCCATCAGTTGGTCTTGCTCCATGAAATACTCATGCCTCTCTTCACCAATCACCATTGCAAATTCTGGTACTGGTGGACACTTCTGCTTCAAAAATGAACTCTCCTATGTGTTAATGACCTGCACTGGCACTGGTTGTGGCTTTGTTGGGCTAGGAAACAATACTCATGTTGTATCTATCTCATACACCACTGGCACACCAATTTCAGACAATGGAAGATGCTCTTCACAAACTGGTCCAATGTTCAAATCACTAGGTCTTGGAGCATCACTTTTGATGACTGTTATGTTCACCGCCTTCTGACCTTTGATAAATAGGTCATCCAACATTTCCTCCACCTTATCATCATCTGCCAGTTCTTCCATTCCTGAAACCCCTACACCTGGATCTCTAACACAATACATAAAGGCATTCATCCCATATCCTTCAAGCTCTATTAGTGCAATCAGATTGTAAAATGTTATATCATCCACATGTAGGCTTCTTTCAAGATTATCTCTGTCATGGAAATGGAATCTGACTTCCCACACTTCATCATTCAATCTACAAATAAAATAAAAGTTAACAATGAGTTAACAATTCAGTTAAAGTAAACAATCAGTAAAAGTTTCAGTTAACAATTCAGTTATAGATTCAGTTAAAGATTCAGTTAAAAATACAGTTAAAGTAAACTGTTCACTTAAACATTCAGTAAAAGATTCAGTTAAAGTTTTAGTTAAAAATTCAGTTAAAGTTTCACTTAAAAATTCAGTTAAAGTTTCACTTAAAGATTCAGTCAAAGTTTAGTGCCTACTACATACACTTAGAACCCTAGAACTACATAAACAGTTCATTTACATGGCTGACCACATAAACAACCTACAACAATAATCAGAACCCTAGAACTACAAACACTAAGAATCCTAACCCTAGAACCCTAACCCTAGAAACCAAATCGGGGTAGGGAAAGAGAAAACTTACGAGACACCGCCGAAGCAGGATGCGTAGTGATGGCTTCCCTCTGGATCTTCCTTGACGGCCTTGGTGAACGCCCTTGCCACAGCGTATTCAACAAAGTAAGCCGGCGACGGCGGCTGCGGAGGCGGAGCCTGAGATGGGTTAGAACTGTCGCAAAGCTCTGCTGGATCTGCAGGAGCACCACTGCCACCAGATGCATCGGCAGCACCACCGCCGCCGCCATCGTCACCGCCACGCGAGGTGGCCATCACCGGCGGCGAGCAGGGGCGAGAGAGGAGAGGGGCGCGGGCCGACAGAAAGGAGGGGGCGCGGGGGGGAGTGTCTGACCAGGACCGACCGGCACGGCATCTTGACCGTTTTGGTCCTAACGGCGCCGTCTGCCTGGCCGTCATGCCACGTCGGCGTTTTTGGGGCCCACCTGTCGGAAAAGAGATCAAATGAGGCTAAACGGCCGTTCAGTGCTTTTTGCAATGAGTTAAGAGATTTTACGGTGTTTTTTGCAACGGATTAACGACTTGGTAGTTTCCTGTAAACCTAGCCACAAATGTGGTGGTTTTTTGCAATTGACTCCTCGAGACTCCACACGCTGAGTATGTCGTGCAATCGCATCTCCGGCGTTATACCGCCGGGCATAGGCAACCTCGTCGGGCTACACGCGCTGGACCTCCAGCATAATTTTTAGAAGGAAAGGGCCTGCGCCCCGGTTCCATTTTCATAGAAAACGAAACCCACAGTACAACTTATTACAGCTCGCGAGGGAAGATTAAAGTATCAACCCTCGCCCAGTCCTAAAGGAAAGACAAAATACAGGACCCCAACACCCCAGAGCCTGTTTTTGACAGATACATACGAGCGCCACAAACTGGGAGCCCACCCTAGCGATCTAAACCAGCAGCTCCGCCACCAAATCATCTTCATTCTCCCCTCCGCGCGCCAGCTTCATCTTGTACTTCATCTTGTATTTCGACCACAGCTCTTGTCTTATCAGCCTGGCTCTGGCCAAAGTAGCAGTGGAGGATTTCTTGCAACATTCCAGAAGGACGCCACGCTCACCACCACTTGCTCTCTTGCGTTTCCCACACACAGAACCTGCCACTGACGACAAAAGCTCGCAATTTTCCTCAGGATCACCTGTAAACCAAGCCACGTTTTACCATTAAAACACAGATCATTCCTGCACCTCCAGATAGCCCAAAGAGTGGCAACATTGATCAGATTATTAGCCTGATTACGATTATCCTGAGCCCACATAGTAGCAATCGCCTCATACGATGGTTGCCCACATCTACCAGTTAAACTGCAAATAGTTTTCCAAATCTCTTGGGCCACCACACACTCAAAGAAGGTATGGTTAATGGATTCCATCTCACAACAAAACAAACATGTTTTATCCTCAATATATTGCCTCTTAATCAGATTATCACTAGTGAGCAGTTTGTTGTGGGAAATCAGCCAAAGGAAGATGTGGATCCTAGGAGGGACCTTCACCTGCCACATATCAGGGATATGGACATGCACAATCCCTTTAAAGTTAACAAAAGCATACATGGATCTAACAGAGTAAGCACCATTAGATTCAAACTTCCACACCGTAGCATCTTCCTCGTCAGAGAAACATATGGACTGAGCTATGCTTAGGAGATCATACCACAGGAGAACCAACCTAGGTTCTACACATCTCCTGAAGGTGATCATCAAGTTCACCCCATCCCAAGCATCAGCAATAGTGATATTATGCTCATTGGCAATACAATAAAGCTCCCAAAACTGGATGGCAAGGCTAGAGTTACCAAACCAGTGATCCTCCCATAATTTGATTTTCTTACCATTACCTACCCTCCAGGAATAACCTATCTTGGCAGCTTTGGCAGCCCATAGGACTCCTTTCCAAAAAGGAGAGGAGTTAACCCCAGGGCAAGAGAAAAATATTGGGGGATTTGGTACTATATTTGTAATCCACAATCTGCTTTCAAATCTTGCCATCCCCAATTTGATATTTATACAGCCAGGAAGCCAAAAGGCTAAGATTCATATCAGCAATTAGTAATACCCAACCCTCCAAACTCTTTTTTTTGGGCAACCAAGCCCCAGTTTGCAAGGTGATACTTATGGTGGCCCTCATAATTGTCCCAGAAACAATGGGTCATCTGAGAGTTGATCAAATTGACAGCCCACTTGGGGAATTTGATCATACTCATCAATAAGAAGGAATGCTAGCTAAACAAGACTGGACTAGAACTAACTTTTTGTCATATCCTAGCAATCTACCTCTCCACCCAGTAGCTCTCTTGAGGACTTTATCAACTACAGCTTGCAAGTCCTCCCTCCTAATCTTGGAATGGTGAAGAGGGAAACCAAGGTATTTTATAGGGAAGGAGCAGAGGGCACATGAGAGAGCCTGTGCCACACAGTTAGCCTCATCCTCACCAACATTAATTGGGACAAGATCACACTTATGAAAGTTGATCCTCATCCCAGACATCTGCTCAAAGCAAGAGAGGAGCCATTTCAGGTTTTTAGCGTTATCAACCTTTTTTCTAAGAAAAGCAATGTCTCATCTGCATATTGCAGGCTAATAACCCCTTGGGGGAAGACCTCTGTCATCATCCTAGAAATCAATCCAGCTTTGGCTGCTTTAACAAGCATTTTAGTGAAAACATCAGCAACCAAATTAAACAGCAAGGAGAGGCAGGGTCTCCTTGCTGGCGCGATCCCGGAGGGGATCGGCAAGCTCGCGAACCTCCAAGAGCTGTACTTGCAGGGGAACAAGCTGACCGGGCCGGTGCCATCCACCATTGGCGACCTCACGCAGCTGCTTAGCCTCGACCTCAGCGGCAACTCGTTGAACGGGTCGATTCCTCCCAGCCTCGGCAACCTGCAGCGCCTGATGCTCCTCAACCTCTCCGGCAATGGGCTCGCCGGCCATGTCCAGAGGGAACTGTTCGGCCTGTCGTCCTTGTCGTCGGCGATGGACTTGTCGCGTAACCAGCTGGACAGCGTTCTCCCGCGAGAGGTAGGCCAGCTTGTGAAACTCACGTTCATGGCGCTCTCAGGAACCGCTTCATCGGCGACGTGCCGGTAGAGCTCGGGAGCTGCTAGAGCCTGGAGTTCCTCGACCTGGACAGCAATCTCTTCACAGGAAGCATCCCGCCGTCGCTGAGCAAGTTGAAGGGGCTCAGGATGTTGAACCTGTCGAGCAACAGGTTATCCGGCGCCATCCCGCCGGAGCTCGGCCAGATGACGGGGCTGCAGAAAGTGGACCTCTCGCGGAACGACCTATCCGGAGACGTGCCGGCGGGATTGGAGAACATGAGCTCCCTTTGCGAACGTGACCGGGTTCAAGATGGCCGGTAACAGCGCGCTCTGCGGCGGCGCCCCGCCGCTCCGGCTGCCGCCGTGCCGGACACTCGCGAATTCCACCAGAGGCTCTCACCTGTTCCTCAAGATCGCGCTGCCCATCATAGGAGCCGCTCTGTGCATCGCCGTACTGTTCACAGTCCTCCTGTGGCGGCGCAAGAGGAAGTCGAGGACCACGAGCACGGCGGCTCGCAGCATGCTCAACGGCAACTACTACCCGAGGGTGTCCTATGCCGAGCTGGCGAAAGCCACCGACGGTTTCGCGGAGGCGAACCTCATCGGCGCCGGGAAGTACGGGTCCGTGTACCGCGGCACCCTGGCACTGAAGACGAAAGGAAACCTGGCGCACGACGCCGTGGTCGTCGCAGTGAAGGTGCTCGACCTCCGGCAAGCCGGGGCGTGCAAGACGTTTCTGTCGGAGTGCGAGACCCTGCGGAGCGCGCGGCACCGGAACCTGATCGGCATCGTCACCTGCTGCGCCAGCGTGGACGCGGCCGGCGGCGAGTTCAGGGCCCTCGTGTTCGACTTCATGCCCAACTCCAGCCTCGACCGGTGGCTGCACCCGGGACCGGCGGACGTGCGCAAGCGTGCTGGACTGAGCTTGGCCCAGAGGCTTGGCATCGCCGTTGACATCGCCGACGCGCTGAGCTACCTCCACAACAGCTGCGACCCGCCGATCGTGCACTGCGACCTCAAGCCAGGCAACGTCCTCCTCGGCGACGACATGACGGCCCGCATCGGCGACTTCGGCCTCGCCAAGCTGCTGCTCCTCGACGCCCCAGGGGGCACCGAGAGCACCATCGGCATCAGGGGCACAATCGGCTACGTCGCGCCAGGTACGTCTCTATCTCCACCATGGCATGCCAGATGTCACGATCACTTGTCTGAAGAAACTCTTGTATTTGGTGTGCTCTGCAGAGTACGGCACGACGGGGAGCATGTCCACGGCCGGCGACGCGTACAGCTACGGGGTGACCCTCCTTGAGATCCTGGCCGGGAAGGCGCCGACCGACGGCGGGCTCGGGGACGGCACGACGCTGCCGGAGTTCGTGGCGGCGGCGTTCCCGGAGAGGATCGAGCAGGTGGTCGACCCGGCCCTGCTGCCGGTGGAGGAGCTGGACAGATCGGTCTCTGTTTCAGCTTCGATTTCGACCATGTCGACGGTGTCGTCGTCGTACTCGGAGGAGAGCGAGGTGCGCGTCACGGCGCGGGACTGCGTGGTCGCGGCCGTCAGGGTCGCGCTCAGCTGCTGCCGGCGGGCGCCGTACGAGAGGATGGGCATGAAGGAGGCCGCCGCCGAGATGCACCTCATCAGAGACGCCTGCCTTCGCGCTTGCGGTGCAAAGAAGCCTGTGGTTTAGCGTGCTTCCTCTGACAGCCGGAGCAGTGAGTATATGTCAGTAGCAACCATTGATATGAAATGGATGTATAGTGCCCAAGATTGCTATGTTGTCAATTGATTCAAGTTCTCCATTGGCACGACATCTCTTTCTTTTTCATTCTCTCCTTGCTACAGCACAAACAGAAGCATTCTATTTAGCGGACTGAAGTTGGTTTGACTGCGTAGATAACAAAACATTGGACGACTTCACGTCAACTCACTGTAGTACCAAATACATGTTGCCTAGATAGTAAAGATTGGGGAATTTACTAACAAATATTATACAACAAAAAATGGTTGAAGAAAACAGTACAAAGATAGAACAGTGCATGTTGTACTCCCTCCGTCCCAAAATAAGTGTCTTAAGCTTAGTACAATTTTGTATTTTAGTAGTACAAAATTGAAAGACTTATTTTGAGACGGAGAGAGTACTTAGTACCCACACAAATAAAATCAGAGAGAGAGAGAGTAGTATTAGAGGAGCAACTGAACATGCGAAGAATAGGGGAGTTGCTGCAGGTGGGTGTAGCGTTGGACATGGAGAAGGGGAGGAAGGATTCAGGGGTGGCGGGACTCACCAGCGGCAAGCGACGCCGTTGCCGTCACCTTCGCCATGACGTCGCCTACTGGTTATCTCTCCTCTCTGTTGAGTTTCTGTGGCAAAAACAGAATGCGGGGAGCCCGGGAGGGGTGGAGACTTTGATCCAGAAGCGATCGACCACGTCGACGGCGGCTGACTTACTGTTCAACCATGACATATCAGTATTTATTACCGACTGATTCTCCTATCATCTCTAGCCTTGTATAGTTTTACTTCTAGAGATATTGTAGGGTTAGTTGGCTTGTCACGCAAGACATCACCTGTATATATTGTAATAGACTTCGATGAATACAATTGAGTTGCATCTTATAGTCTTCTACATGATATCAGTTTTCTTCCGATCTCCATCGCTTCCACTCTAGGCCGCCGTCGCACCCCACGCCGCGGCCGCCTACTCTTCCTCTGCTGCCGCCGCCGCCGCTTCCTCCCAAGCCGCAGCCGCCGCACCTACACCCTCATCCTCCCACGCCGCCGCCGCTGCTTCCTCTCCAAGCCGCCGCCGCCGCACCCCAAACCCTAACTCTCTCACGCCACCGCCGCTGCTTCCTTCCCAAGCAGCCACCGTCGTTTTCCCAACCCTAACCATCTAAAACCCTAAAACCCTAAAAGGAGACTCCAGAATTCATCGGTCGATATGAGAAGATAAGAGATCACTGGCCCGCATTTGTGGCCTACAAGAAATCGGAGATGGGTAAGAATAGGTCACTGACAAACAAGAAAAATGCTGCAAAGAAGAAGTATCACCATCACACGGGGTCAGGTGGCTACTACAAAGCCCGGCCGTTGTGGGACAAAGCTGAGCAAGACCTGCTTGCTAAAGGGGTCCAACCAGCGACATTGAACTGGCCAGATCGTTCAAGGACTTGGTTCTTCGGGGTTGGGGGAACTTTGGACCCAGAAATAGGGGAGTGTGTTTGGACGGACGAGCAACTTACAATACCCATCACGAAGCTTCAGAAATATATCAAGGCAGCGCAGGAAGGGACGTTCATTCCCGACAAAGAGAAGGACGAGCTGACAGAGGCCCTCGGGAATCTGAGCACCCCAGATGAACACGAGGCACACCAGGCTCCATTCCGTGGGTGCATGGGTTTCCCGACAACGGTGGTTATAGAAGCCGAGAGAGAAAGAGGAAAGAGGAAGCAACCGAAATGCAAAGGATCAATGCAAGATTAGTAAAGCTACAGGAACTTGAGAGCCAGCGAGCTACCAGCCAACCATCTTAGCGGCACGAAGATCCTTACTTCGACGCTGCCCCAGAAGCTACCCCACCATCTCAGCGGAGAAGCAGCGTGGCTTCCACGGAGCTCGTTCAGCCTGATTTCACGGCTCCTCGCTACCCCGTGGATAGTATCACGGAGGGTGAACATTGCGAGCTAATGACGAAATGCCAGAACCTGACCTTGAAGGCGGCGGTCGGCTCTGTTGTACCTCCTCAAGCTGAGGGAACTTTTCATTGTCGTCCGATTCCACATGGCTATGTTGTTGTGACGGTGGATGAAATAATGGAGGGATTTGAGGAGCTGGAGCTTGACTACCCTACAAGTGAAGGGGAGATTCATCTGGAAAATGCTTTAAGGAGTACCTGTCTATGGATAAAGGAGTACATCAAGCTTCCAAACTGGACGCCTCCTCCTCCTCCTCCTCTGGTGAGTCAGGGCACTCCGCCTCCTGCTCCACCGCGTCAGGGCGCTCCGCCTCCTCCTCCGCCGCATCAGGGCACTCCGCCTCCTCCGGCGCGTCAGGGCAGTACTCCGCCTCCTCCGGCGTGTCAACGGGCTCTGCCGCGTCAGCAATGGCGGAAGAGAGACGCTGCCGCTCCGGCGGCTAGCAGTACAAGAGGCGGGAAGAAATACAGATTTGGTCCAAGCCTGAAGCCTCTTCCAAAGTTACCATATGAGAGGACTGACAAGGAAAACACAGACATCTCTGCTGCCGAAGTGAGGGCCCATTTTGAACGGAAACCTCCACCTCCGAAGGAAACGCCAGATCCGGTGAAAGTGAAGCGCACTCTGGATGCCTTTAAGCGACCACCACCGCCTCCGCCCGAATCCAACTATAACCGCTGTATTGCAAAGACATATGATGAAGCGCGGCCGTCGGGAAGTACTTCCAGTGATGCAAGATTAGCAGAACAACGAAGTGGGAAAACAATTCCCCAGCTCGGCCAACAGGCGAAGCAATCGTGCCCCCCGCTCAAGGTGTCTAGCGATATCGTCGCTAATCATCCGGGGCTAGTTCCCGGTACCAATCTTGGTGATTACCTGAGCGATGATGTATAGTTTGAAACGTTAGAGATAGTAGAGATCTTCGGATACGAGCACGGGAAGCCTCTCGTCAAACCTGATCCTCCTCCTCTAACAACAATGATGTGAAGATTGCATGAATGGTACATGGATACCTGCAGGAAGAGTGGGGCCGACAGTATGTTGCTGAGAATTAAAGAGGAGCACGACCTCATTGGAGTTGAGGTGATGCCTGTTGAATTTGTGGAGTTATTTCAGTTATTCAATCAAGATGCCCTCGACAAACAACTCATGACTTGCTACTGTCTGTAAGTATTACTTCTGTAATTAAGTCTCTATAGCTCAGCTCGTTCATTGCATGTATATATAATTATCCTCACTATATTATGCAGACTGAAGATCGTCGAATGCAAAAAAGAACAAATCTATGATCTTGGGTTCATTAGCCCAAATACCGTAAATGAATGGTCGGTAAAAAAGAGAGTCAAAGATACTGAGGACAACTTGCTACAATCGTTTCTTCGACATCAAAACAAAGGGAAAATACTCTTTCCTTACAACTTCAAGTGAGTCTTACTGTCTTGTGCATATTCGGTTTCGCTTACTCGAGGTTATAGTAATGTAATTGATGAGTTATGCGTGCGCATGTTCCACTTTATTCTGCTAGAGATCAAGCTTGACGGGGCATTAGTAACTGTCTTAGACTCGAGACATAAAGATCCCCAAGAGTATGCAGACATGACTGCAATGCTCCAGAAGTAAGTTCAATCATTATCGCACCATATCGGCAACTTTCGTTCATTTCCTGATATCAAGTAATCATTTTCTTTGCATGGCAGGGTTTGGAAAAACTTCACCAGAATGGTTCCGGGTCTGCAGAAGGAGCTGCGATTTACACACCCCAAAGTAAGTAGTACTAGCTAGTTCCGCGCATCTCTCATTGATTCTTGTTTCATCAATACCATTATCATGCTTGATTATCAGTTTGATTGAACTCTATTCTCGTAAAGTGCTTGTGGCAGGAAGGCGGGAATAATTTATGTGGATACTACGTTGAGTTCATCCGCCGCTCGACCTCTTAGCGGGGATACTCTGACAAACAATATGAAGTACGTAAACAATAATATTCACAATTTTATTTTATTACCATCAATTGTGTTGAGTTTCATTCATATATATGTATTGACCCCCTTCTTTAAATTAGATGTGGCAGATGCGGGATAAACTCCTACCACATGATCGCATACGAGCAATTCAAGAGGAATTGGCGGGATTCTTTCTTGACCACGTCATACATAAAGACGGAGAATACCATGTGGAAATTGAAGCTGACTTTCGATAGATGATGTCAAGGATCGTAAGAGATGTTATATTGTATATATGTAGTAGCATCGGGTTGAAATACGAAAACTTGTTGTTCGACCAATCTCGAATAAAGAGAGGTCACTTCTCTCTGTATATGTTCATGACGATCTTGTGTAATTAATGGTTCCTTCATTTGCTTACTAGCGTCGAGTTTTCTCTATATGTAGTAGCTAGCGTCGACCAAGCACGGAGAAAGAGAGGCCACTTCTCTCTATATGTAGTAGCTATAGCTAACACAATATGAAACCCCTAATTAAACCATACAATACCCCTAATAAACCCCCCTTTCAAAAAAAAAAACCCCAGCGCCTGGGAGCTGCTGACGCGTGGCTGCACTTTAGACCCGGTTGGTGTTACCAACCGGGACCAAAGGTCCTCCTCCCTGGGCGCCCCACAGCGGCCACGTGGACCTCCTTTGGTCCCGGTTCGTAAGCCAACCAGGACTAAAGGTTTTGGGCATTAGCCCGTCTGTTTTTCCTGGTTCCAGAACCGTGACTAAAGGCCCTCTGGAACCGGGAATAATGCCCTATTTCCTACTAGTGGATGGGCAGGGGTGAACTGCACACACGGGCACGTCATGGCCCTGCAGATGATGTCCTTCGGCCTCACCGGTACCATCTCCTCTGCCTTGGGCAACCTCACCTACCTGGAGAAGCTCGACCTCAACCGGAATGCCCTCTCCAGCGGCATCCCGGCGAGCCTTGGCCAGCTGAGGCGCCTTAGCTACCTTGGCCTTTGCGACAACGGCGGGGGGAGCGGGGAGATACCCAACAGCCTCCACAACTGCACTAGCCTTGCCACTGCTTATTGTTGGCGAACGTAGCATGCAATTTCAAAAAAAATTCTATGCTCACGCAAGATCTAACTAGGAGATGCATGGCAACGAGAGGAGAGAGTGTGTCCACGTACCCTCATAGACCGAAAGCGGAAGAGTTATGTTAACGTGGTTGGTGTAGTCGAACGTCTTCACGATCCAACCGATCCAAGTACTGAACGTACGGTACCTTCGTGTTCAGCACACGTTCAGCTCAATGACGTCCCTCGAACTCTTGATCCAGCATAGGGTCGAGGGAGAGTTCCGTCAGCATGACGGCGTGGCGACGGTGTTGGTGATGTGATCCGCGCAGGGCTTTGCCTAAGCGCTACGACGATATGACTAGAGGAGTAAACTGTGGAGGGGGGCACCGCACACGGCTAAGACAAATCTTGGTGTGTCTTTGGGGTGCCCCCCGCCCCCGTATATAAAGGAGGGGGGAGGAGGCGGCCGGCCCTAGAGGGGGGTGCGCCAACGGGGAGTCCAACTAGGATTCCCAATCCTAGTTGGACTCCCCTTCCTTTTCCAAGAGGGGGAGAGAGGGAAGGAGGAGGAGAGGGAGAAGGAAAGAGGGGGGCGCCGCCCCCTACCTAGTCCAATTCGGACTTGCCATGGGGGGGGGGGCGCGGCCACCCCTTGCGGTCCTTCTCTCCTTTCCACTAAGGCCCATGAAGGCCCAATACTTCCCCGGGGGGGGGGGGTTCCGGTAACCTCCCGGTACTCCGAAAAATATCCGAATCACTTCGGAACCATTCCGGTTTCCGAATATAACCTTCCAATATATCAATCTTTACCTCTCGACCATTTCGAGACTCCTCGTCATGTCCATGATCTCATCCGGGACTCCGAACAATCTTCGGTCACCAAAACACATAACTCATAATACAAATCGTCATCGAACGTTAAGCGTGCGGACCCTACGGGTTCGAGAACTATGTAGACATGACCGAGACACATCTCCGGTCAATAACCAATAGCGGAACCTGGATGCTCATATTGGCTCCTACATATTCTACGAAGATCTTTATCGGTCAAACCGCATAACAACATACGTTATTCCCTTTGTCATCGGTATGTTACTTGCCTGAGATTCGATCGTCGGTATCATCATACCTAGTTCAATCTCGTTACTGGCAAGTCTCTTTACTCGTTACCGGCAAGTCTCTTTACTCGTTCCGTAATACATCATCCCGCAACTAACTCATTAGTCACATTGCTTGCAAGGCTTCATATGATGTGCATTACCGAGAGGGCCCAGAGATACCTCTCCGATACTTGGAGTGACGAATCCTAATCTCGATCTATGCCAACCCAACAAACACCTTCGGAGACACCTGTAGAGCATCTTTATAATCACCCAGTTAGGTTGTGACGTTTGATAGCACACACGGTTTTCCTCCGGTATTCAGGAGTTGCATAATCTCATAGTCAGAGGAATATGTATAAGTCATGAAGAAAGCTATAGCAATAAACTTAACGATCATTATGCTAAGCTAACGGATGGGTCTTGTCCATCACATCATTCTCCTAATGATGTGATCCCGTTTATCAAATGACAACACATGTCTATGGTCAGGAAACTGAACCATCTTTGATTAACGAGCTAGTCAAGTAGAGGCATACTAGAGACACTTTGTTTTGTCTATGTATTCACACATGTATCAAGTTTCCGGTTAATACAATTCTAGCATGAATAATAAACATTTATCATGATATAAGGAAATATAAATAACAACTTTATTATTGCCTCTAGGGCATATTTCCTTCAGTCTCCCACTTGCACTAGAGTCAATAATCTAGATTACATTGTAATGATTCTAACACCCATGGAGTCTTGGTGCTGATCATGTTTTGCTCATGGAAGAGGCTTAGTCAACGGATCTACAACATTCAGATCCGTATGTATTTTACAAATCTCTATGTCTCCCTCCTTGACTTGATCGCGGATGGAGTTGAAGCGTCTCTTGATGTGTTTGGTTCTTTTGTGAAATCTGGATTCCTTCGCTAAGGCAGTTGCTCCAGTATTGTCACAAAAGATTTTCATTGGACCCGATGCACTAGGTATTACACCTAGATCGGATATGAACTCCTGCATCCAGACTCCTTCATTTGCTGCTTCCAAAGCAGCTATATACTCCGCTTCACACGTAGATCCCGCCACGACGCTTTGCTTAGAACTGCTCCAACTGACAGCTCCACCGTTCAATATAAATACGTATCCGGTTTGAGACTTAGTCATCCGGATCAGTGTCAAAGCTAGCAACGACGTAACCATTTACGATGAGCTCTTTGTCACCTCCATAAACGAGAAACATATCCTTAGTCCTTTTCAGGTATTTCAGGATGTTCTTGACCGCTGTCCAGTGATCCACTCCTGGATTACTTTGTTACCTCCCTGCTAAACTTATAGCAAGGCACACATCAGGTCTGGTACACAGCATTGCATACATGATAGAACCTATGGCTGAGGCATAGGGAATGACTTTCATTTTCTCTCTATCTTCTGCAGTGGTCGGGCATTGAGTCTTACTCAACTTCACACCTTGTAATACAGGTAAGAACCCTTTCTTTGACTGATCCATTTTGAACTTCTTCAAAACTTTATCAAGGTATGTGCTTTGTGAAAGTCCAATTAAGCGTCCTGATCTATCTCTATAGATCTTGATGCCCAATATATAAGCAGCTTCACCGAGGTCTTTCATTGAAAAATTCTTATTCAAGTATCCTTTTATGCTATCCAGAAATTCTATATCATTTCCAATCAATAATATGTCATCCACATATAATATTAGAAATGCTACAGAGCTCCCACTCACTTTCTTGTAAATACAGGCTTCTCCAAAAGTCTGTATAAAACCATATGCTTTGATCACACTATCAAAGCGTATATTCCAACTCCGAGATGCTTGCACCAGTCCATAAATGGATCGCTGGAGCTTGCACACTTTGTTAGCACCTTTAGGATCGACAAAACCTTCTGGTTGCATCATATACAACTCTTCTTTGAGAAATCCATTAAGGAATGCAGTTTTGACATCCATTTGCCAGATTTCATAATCATAAAACGCGACAATTGCTAACATGATTCGGACAGACTTAAGCATCGCTGCGGGTGAGAAGGTCTCATCGTAGTCAACTCCTTGAACTTGTCAAAAACCTTTCGCAACAAGTCGAGCTTTGTAGACAGTAACATTACCGTCAGCGTCAGTCTTCTTCTTGAAGATCCATTTATTCTCTATGGCTTGCTGATCATCGGGCAAGTCAACCAAAGTCCACACTTTGTTCTCATACATGGATCCCATCTCAGATTTCAAGGCCTCAAGCCATTTTGCGGAATCTGGGCTCATCATCGCTTCCTCATTGTTCATAGGTTCGTCATGGTCTAGTAACATGACTTCCAGAACAGGATTACCGTACCACTCTAGTGCGGAACGTACTCTGGTTGACCTTTGAGGTTCTGTAGTAACTTGATCTGAAGTTTCATGATCATCATCATTAGCTTCCTCACTAATTGGTGTAGGCATCACTGGAACTGATTTCTATGACGAACTACTTTCCAATTCAAGAGAAGGTACCACTACCTCATCAAGTTCTACTTTCCTCCCACTCACTTCTTTCGAGAGAAACTCCTTCTCTAGAAAGGATCCATTCTTAGCAACAAATATCTTGCCTTCGGATCTGTGATAGAAGGTGTACCCAACAGTTTCTTTTGGGTATCCTATGAAGATGCACTTCTCCGATTTGGGTTCGAGCTTATCAGGCTGAAGCTTTTTCACATAAGCATCCCAACCCCAAACTTTAAGAAATGACAGCTTAGGTTTCTTGCCAAACCATAGTTCATACAGTGTCGTCTCAACGGATTTATATGGTGCCCTATTTAACGTGAATGCAGCTGTCTCTAATGCATAACCCCAAAACGATAGTGGTAAATCGGTAAGAGACATCATAGATTGCACCATATCTAATAAAGTACGGTTACGACGTTCGGACACACCATTACGCTGTGGTGTTCCAGGTGGCGTGAGTTGCAAAACTATTCCGCATTGTTTTAAATGAAGACCAAACTCGTAACTCAAATATTCGCCTCCGCGATCAGATCGTAGAAACTTTATTTTCTTGTTACGATGATTTTCCACTTCACTCTGAAATTCTTTGAACTTTTCAAATGTTTCAGACTTATGTTTCATTAAGTAGATATACCCATATTTGCTCAAATCATCTGTGAAGGTCAGAAAATAACGATACCCGCCGCGAGCCTCAACGCTCATCGGACCGCATACATCGGTATGTATTATTTCCAATAAGTCCGTAGCTCGCTCCATTGTTCCGGAGAATGGAGTCTTAGTCATCTTGCCCATGAGGCATGGTTCGCAAGCATCAAATGATTCATAATCAAGTGATTCCAAAAGTCCATCAGCATGGAGTTTCTTCATGCGCTTTACACCAATATGACCTAAACGGCAGTGCCACAAATATGTTGCACTATCATTATCAACTTTGCATCTTTTGGCATCAATATTATGAATATATGTATCACCACGATCGAGATTCAACAAAAATAGACCACACTTCAAGGGTGCATGACCATAAAAGATATTACTCATATAAATAGAACAACCATTATTCTCTGATTTAAATGAATAACCGTCTCGCATCAAACAAGATCCAGATATAATGTTCATGCTCAACGCTGGCACCACATAACAATTATTCAGGTCTAAAACTAATCCCGAAGGTAGATGTAGAGGTAGCGTGCCGACGGTGATCACATCGACCTTGGAACCATTCCCGACGCGCATCGTCACCACGTCCTTAGCCAATCTTCGCTTGATCCGTAGCCCCTGTTTCGAGTTACAAATATGAGCAACCGAACCGGTATCAAATACCCAGGCACTACTACGAGCATTAGTAAGGTAGACATCAATAACATGTATATCAAATATAACTTTGTTCACTTTGCCATCCTTCTTATCCGCCAATTACTTGGGGTAGTTCCGCTTCCAGTGACCAGTCCCTTTGCAGTAGAAGCACTCAGTTTAAGGATGGGTCCAAACTTGGGATTCTTCCCGGGAGCAGCAACTTGTTTGCCGTTCTTCTTGAAGTTCGCCTTCTTTCCCTTGCCCTTTTTCTTGAAACTAGTGGTCTTGTTAACCATCAACACTTGATGCTCTTTCTTGATTTCTACCTCCGCAGCTTTGTGCATAGCGAAGAGCTCGGGAATTGTCTTATTCATCCCTTGCATGTTATAGTTCATCACGAAGCCTTTGTAGCTTGGTGGTAGTGATTGAAGAACTCTGTCAATAACACTATCATCCGGAAGATTAACTCCCAGCTGAGTCAAGTGGTTATGATACCCAGACATTCCGAGTATGTGTTCACTGACAGAACTGTTCTCCTCCATCTTGCAGCTATAGAACTTGTTGGAGACTTCATATCTCTCAACTCGGGCATTTGCTTGAAATATTAACTTCAACTCCTGGAACATCTCATATGCTCCATGACGTTTAAAACGTCTTTGAAGTCCCGATTCTAAGCCGTAGAGCATGGCACATTGAACTATAGAGTAGTCATCAGACCGCGTTTGCCAGACGTTCAAAGCATCTACATTAGCGGGAGCGGGCTTGTCACCTAGCGGTGCATCAAGGACATAGTTCTTCTGTGCAGCAATGAGGATAATCCTCAAGTTACGGACCCAGTCCGTGTAGTTGCTACCATCATCTTTCAACTTAGCTTTCTCTAGGCACGCATTAAAATTCAAGGGAACGGTAGCACGGGCCATTGATCTACAACATAGATATGCAAAAAACTATCAGGACTAAGTTCATGATAAATTAAGTTCAATTAATCATATTACTTAAGAACTCCCACTTAGATAGACATCCCTCTAGTCATCTAAATGATCACGTGATCCATATCAACTAAACCATGTCCGATCATCACGTGAGATGGAGTAGTTCTCAATGGTGAACATCTCTATGTTGATCATATCTACTATATGATTCACGTTCGACCTTTCGGTCTCCAGTGTTCCGAGGCCATATCTGCATATGCTAGGCTCGTCAAGTTTAACCCGAGTATTCCGCACATGCAAAACTGTCTTACACCCGTTGTATGTGAACGTAGAGCTTATCGCACCCGATCATCACGTGGTGTCTCGGCACGACGAACTGTCGCAACGGTGCATACTGAGGGAGAACACTTATACCTTGAAATTTAGTGAGGGATCATCTTATAATGCTACCGCCGTACTAAGCAAAATAAGATGCATAATAGATAAACATCACATGCAATCAAAATATGTGACATGATATGGCCATCATCATCTTGTGCCTTTGATCTCCATCTCCAAAGCACCGTCATGATTTCCATCGTCACCGGCTTGACACCCTGATCTCCATCGTAGCGTCGTTGTCGCCTCGCCAACTATTGCTTCTACGACTATCGCTACCACATAGTGATAAAGTAAAGCAATTACATGGCGATTGCATTTCATACAATAAAGCGACAACCATAAGACTCCTGCCAGTTGCCGATAACTTTTACAAAACATGATCATCTCATACAATAATGTGTATCACATCATGTCTTGACCATATCACATCACAACATGCCCTGCAAAAACAAGTTAGACGTCCTCTACTTTGTTGTTGCAAGTTTTACGTGGTTGCTACGGGCTTCTAGTAAGAACTGTTCTTACCTACGCATCAAAAACACAATGATTTTTCATCAAGTGTGTTGTTTTAACCTTCAACCAGGACCGGCCGTAATCAAACTCGATTCAACTAAAGTTGGAGAAACAGACACCCGCCAGCCACCTGTATGCAAAGCACGCCGGTAGAACCAGTCTCATGAACGCGTTCATGTAATGTCGGTCCGGGCCGCTTCATCCAAAAATACCGCCGAATCAAAGTAAGACGTTGGTGGTAAGCAGTATGACTATTATCGCCCACAACTCTTTGTGTTCTACTCGTGCATATCATCTACGCATAGACCTGGCTCGGATGCCACTGTTGGGGAACGTAGCATGCAATTTCAAAAAAAATTCTACGCTCACGCAAGATCTATCTAGGAGATGCATGGCAACGAGAGGGGAGAGTGTGTCCACGAACCCTCGTAGACCGAAAGCGGAAGCGTTATGTTAACGCGGTTGGTGTAGTCGAACGTCTTCATGATCCAACCGATCCAAGTACCGAACTTACGGCACCTTCGTGTTCAGCACACGTTCAGCTCGATGACGTCCCTCGAACTCTTGATCCAGCAGAGGGTCGAGGGAGAGCTCCGTCAGCATGATGGCGTGGCGACGGTGTTGGTGATGTGATCCGCGCAGGGCTTCGCCTAAGCTCTACGACGATATGACTGGAGGAGTAAACTGTGGAGGGGGGCACCGCACACGGCTAAGACAAATCTTGGTGTGTCCTTGGGCGCCCCCCGCCCCCGTATATAAAGGAGGGGGGAGGAGGCGGCCGGCCCTAGAGGGGGGCGCGCCAAGGGGGAGTCCAACTAGGATTCCCAATCCTAGTTGGACTCCCCTTCCTTTTCCAAGAGGGAGAGAGAGGGAAGGACGAGGAGAGGGAGAAGGAAAGAGGGGGGCGCCGCCCCCACCCTAGTCCAATTCGGACCTGCCATGGGGAGGGGCGCGCGGCCACCCCTTGCGGCCCTTCTCTCCTTTCCACTAAATCCCATGAAGGCCCAATACTTCCCCCCCCCCCCGGGGGGGGGGGTTCCGGTAACCTCCCGGTACTCCGAAAAATATCTGAATCACTTCGGAACCATTCCGGTTTCCGAATATAACCTTCCAATATATCAATCTTTACCACTCGACCATTTCGAGACTTCTCGTCATGTACGTGATCTCATCCGGGACTCCAAACAATCTTTGGTCACCAAAACACATAACTCATAATACAAATCGTCATCGAACGTTAAGCGTGCGGACCCTACGGGTTCGAGAACTATGTAGACATGACCGAGACACATCTCCGGTCAATAACCAATAGCGGAACCTGGATGCTCATATTGGCTCCTACATATTCTACGAAGATCTTTATCGGTCAAACCGCATAACAACGTACGTTATTCCCTTTGTCATCGGTATGTTATTTGCCCGAGATTCGATCGTCGGTATCATCATACCTAGTTCAATCTCGTTACCGGCAAGTCTCTTTACTCGTTCCGTAATGCATCATACCGCAACTAACTCATTAGTCACATTGCTTGCAAGGCTTCATATGATGTGCATTACCGAGAGGGCCCAGAGATACCTCTTCGATACTCGGAGTGACAAATCCTAATCTCGATTTATGCCAACCCAACAAACACCTTTGGAGACACCTGTAGAGCATCTTTATAATCACCCAGTTACGTTGTGATGTTTGATAGCACACAAGGTGTTCCTCCGGTATTCGGGAGTTGCATAATCTCATAGTCAGAGGAATATGTATAAGTCATGAAGAAAGCTATAGCAATAAACTTAACGATCATTATGCTAAGCTAACGGATGGGTCTTGTCCATCACATCATTCTCCTAATGATGTGATCCCGTTTATCAAATGACAACACATGTCTATGGTCAGGAAACTTAACCATCTTTGATTAACGAGCTAGTCAAGTAGAGGCATACTAGGGACACTTTGTTTTGTCTATGTATTCACACATGTATCAAGTTTCCGGTTAATAGAATTCTAGCATGAATAATAAACATTTATCATGATATAAGGAAATATAAATAACAACTTTATTATTGCCTCTAGGGCATATTTCCTTCGCTTATCTCAACAATAACACCCTCACCGGCACCATCCCCGCATGGCTCGGCACGCTGCCGAACCTCACCACCCTCTGGCTAAGCCATAACTTGTTGTCCGGCGAAATCCCGCCATCACTTGGCAACCTTACAAATCTTGGTAGCCTCAAGCTCGACCAGAACCTTATGGAAGTCACCCTCCCTGAAGGTCTCTCGCGTCTTGTTCTACTTCGGGAACTCAATGTCTACCAGAACCACTTGGGCGGTGATATCCCACCAAGATTCTTCAACATGACCTCATTAGAAGACATGTCCATTGCTAACAATGAGTTCACCGGAAGCCTGCCATCACACGCAGGAGCTGGGATGACGAATCTTGAGTTCCTCCTCCTCGGTGGGAACAACCTGACTGGGCCAATCCCAGCATCACTAGCCAACGCCACAGGCATGACACAATGATACGTCTCCAACGTATCTATAATTTTTTATTGTTCCATGCTGTTATATTATCATTCTTGGATGTTTTACAATCATTTTATAGCAACTTTATATCATTTTTTGGGATTAACCTATTGACATAGTGCCCAGTGCCAGTTGCTGTTTTTTGCTTGTTTTTTACTTCGAAGAAAATCAATACCAAACGGAGTCCAAATGCAGTGAAACTTTTTGGCGATTTTTTCTGGACACGAAGACACACGATGGGCCAAGAAAGTACCTGAGGGGGGCTCCGAGGGGAGCACAACCAACCAGGGCGCGCCTGGGGGCCCAGGCGCTCCCAGGTGGGTTGTGCCCACCTCGGCCGCCTCCCGCACCGCCTCTTTGCTCTATAAATACCCCAATATTCCAGAAACCCTAGGGGAGTCGACGAAAATCAATTCCAGCCGTCGCAAGTTCCAGAAACCACAGATCCAATCTAGACACCATCACGGAGGGGTTCATCATCCTCATTGGTGCCTCTCCGATGATGCGTGAGTAGTTCATTGTAGACCTACGGGTCCGTAGTTAGTAGCTAGATGGCTTCCTCTCTCTCTTTTGATTCTCAATACAATGGTCTCTTGAAGATCTATTTGATGTAACTCTTTTTTGCGGTGTGTTTGTTGGGATCCGATGAACTTTGAGTTTATGATCAGATCTATGTTTTTATCCATGAAAGTTATTTGAGTCTTTTGATCTCTTATATGCATGATTACTTATAGCCTCGTATTTCTTCTTCGAATCTTTGGTTTAGTAAGGCCAACTAGATCGATTTTTCTTGCCATGGGAAGAGGTGCTTTGTGATGGGTTCGATCTTACGGTGCTCGATCCCAGTGACAGAAGGGGAACCGACACGTATGTATCGTTACTATTAAGGATAACAAGATGGGGTATATTTCTACATAAATAGATTTTGTCTACATCATGTCATCGTTCTTATTGCATTACTCTGTTTTTCCATGAACTTAATACACTAGATGCATGCTGGATAGCGGTCGATGTGTGGAATAATAGTAGTAGATGCAGGCAGGAGTCGGTCTACTAATCTTGGACGTGATGCCTATATAATGAGCATTGCCTGGATATCGTCATAATTATTTGAAGTTCTATCAATTGCCCAACAGTAATTTGTTTACCCACCGTATGCTATTTTCTCGAGAGAAGCCACTAGTGAAATCTACGGCCCCCGGGTCTATTTTCTCATCATATATTTTCAGATCTATTTTGCTATTTGCCTTTTCGTTTATTTGCCACTTTTATTTTCAGATCTATATTATCAAAAACCCAAAAATACCTCGCTGAATTTTATTTGCTTTTATTTGCATCTATCAATCTACTACAATTTTCTCCCGTCAACTTGACAATTTCTGGCACCGTTACCCAAAAGGGATTGACAACTCCTTTAACACGTCGGGTTGCAAATATTTGTTCTTTGTGTGCAGGTACCGTTTATGTAGTGTTGCTTGGTTCTCCTACTGGTTCGATAACCTTGGTCTCATCACTTAGGGAAATACCTACTGTTGTTGTGCTGCATCATCCCTTCCTCTTTGGGGAAATACCGACGTAGTTCAAGCCAACATCAAAAGGAATTTCTGACGCCGTTGCCGGGGAGGATCAAGTCAAGATAGTCTCCCGACAACTCGCCAATTTCTGGCGCCGTTGCCGGGGAGACATCATCAACATCTACCAGGTTCCTAATCACAAATCTCATCTCCTTGCAATTTACATTATTTGCCATTTGCCTCTCGTTTTCCTATTCCCCACTTCACAAAAATTTGCCGTTTTATTCGCCCTCTTTTTCGTTTGCCGTTTTCTATTCAGATCTCTTATTTGCTTGAACTTGTCACCATGAGTGACTTTGGTATGGCAGAAACAGATGATGGCCTAACTCCTAAAATTGGACGATCTGGCAATCTGGATGCTAAAACTTTTGTTTTGGGGCAAGGAAATGTTATAGGAAAAGAACGTATCCAAGAATTTTTCAATTGCGTTGGAAATTTAAGTCTTGATGATGTTCCTATACTTAAGAGGACTAAATCTTATGCGGAAGCTATTTCAGCACTAGTTCTGAAACTTGAAAATAAATTTATCCGCACTCATCCTACCTTGGAAAGATTGTTTTTTGAGTTACCTATTATAAAGAATTCCAAGGCTAAAAAGTTGGCCACCCTTGTTCTCATGAATGAATTTGATTACGTAGTACGGGAAGCTAGGGAAATTTTTGATTTCTATGGTATGAATCGTGAAAAACATGTGATAGATGAAATACTTTATAATAGTGATTATGTGCTAAGACATTTGCTTGGGGATAATCAGGTCTTTGATGAGAATCTTAAGAAGGAAGTCCCTGTTTTAGATATAATCCAACAAGTTTTCAATGATGTTAATCAACACTCTTCTTGGATTGTTGCCAGAAATCAAAGGGGATATGATGATAAGCAACTTGATAGTCCTAAAGTCTCTATGGATAAGGTGTTTTATGTTGTTTTTGCAAAACCTCCTGACAAAAACACCTCTAAGGAAAATGAAAACAGAGATGACAATACTTAGATCCTTCGTATTATGCCTAGCTAAGGGCGTAAAACGATAGCGCTTGTTGGGAGGCAACCAAATGAATAAAATTTATTTTTGTCTTATTCTTTCTGTTCTTGAGTGTTTGCACAATTATGCCTCTGTTATGATTGTGTTTTTTATGTTTTAATTAGTGTTTGTGCCAAGTAAAGCCTTTGGGATAGCTTTGGTGATAGTTGATTTGATCTTGTTGGAAAACAGAAACTTTTGCATCCAGTAAAATAACTGTTTACAATCACAGAAGCGACGAAAAATTCTGAATTTTTTACAGAAGATTGATATACAAATTGCCTCTGTTTTCCTAATTTTTTAGAATTTTTGGAGTTACATAATTATGAGAACAATTCGTATCTTTACAGACTGTTCTGTTTTTGACAGATTCTGTTTTCTTTGCATTGTGTGCTTATTTTGATGAATCTATGGTTTGTATAGGGGGGCTATGAGCCATGGTAAAGTTAGAATACAGTAGATATAATGCAATAACAAAATTTGAATGGGTTTTCTACAGTACTTAAAGTAAAGATTGGTTTTCTTATAGTAACGGATCTCACGAAGGTTTTGTTGAGTTTTGTGTGATTGAAGTTTTTAAGTTTTGGATGAGATTACGATGGATGAAGGAATAAGGAGTAAGAAGAGGCTAAGCTTGGGGATGCTCCATGGTATCCCAAGCTATTATCTAAAAGAGAAGCAAGCAACTAAGCTTGGGGATGCCCGAGTGGCATCCCCTCTTTCTTCTAACGTCCATCGGTATTTTACTTGGAGCTATATTTTTATTCATCACATATCATGAGTTTTGCTTGGAGAGTCTTGTATGATATAAGTCTTTGCTTGTTTTACTTTTTATTTTAAGTCATGAATCCTTGCTGGACACACCTATTTGAGAGAGCCAAAATTATGCTTTGACTTGTTAGAATTGCTCTCTATGCTTCACTTAAATCTTTTTTAGCTATGGAATTGCTCTAGTGCTTCACTTATATCTTTTTGAGCACGGTGTGCTTTATTATTTTTGAAGAAATGCTCTCATGCTTCACTTAGATTTATTTGAGAGTTAGTAATTTTTTTAAGAAATTCTCTCTTGCTTCACTTAAATTATTTTGAGAGAAGAAAATTTTTATGCTCATGTTCTTCACTTAGATTTGTTTGAACTATCAAAAGCAACATATGAAATTAGTCCCAAAGTGATAGATATTCAAGAGGGATATAATAAAAACTTTCATGAAGATCATTGGACAAAATAAACTTGATTCCTTGTAATAGTTTTGCGATATGTTGATATAATATGTGGGTCATGTTGATGAGTAATTATGCTTTAGTAAGAATATTGGTGTTAATGTTTGTGATTCCCTATGCAAGCATGAAAGTCAATAGTTATGCAATGAAATTACATCCTACTTGTGGTGCATTATTCGGTATTAGTTATGCTTAATGCTCGCTTATGAGATTTTTCGTTTCTTGGTTGGATGATTTTCAATCTTTTGCTAGCCTTCATTTGCACTAAGTATGATCACTACTTGTGCATCCAAAATCCTTAAACCCAATTTTGCCATATGATTCCACTATACCTACCTATATGCGGTATTTCCGTGCCGTTCTAAGCAAATTTGAATGTGTCATCTCTAATTTTCAAAATAAATTTCTCTTTTGTGTGCTCGTACCGCTCATGAAACGATAGGGGGTGGCTGATATTTTTCCATACTAGATGTGTTATTATGAAGATGAGTGTTTATTCACTTGTCATTGCACGAGAGTACGACAAAGGTATGAGGGATGCCCAGTCCCGGAATGAAAAATGAATTTACTTTATATTGTCAAATAATAAATTCCTTAAAAAGTGTTGGTATGGATGGCACCCGTGGATTTGGTTAGCCGTGGAATGTAAAAGTATGGTGAAAAAAGGAATAAATTTTATTTTCTGTTTGGGAACCACCTATGATATATCTAGCATGGAAAGTATTGGGAACTACTCGATCGTTTTCGTTGACAGGAAAGGCATGCCACACAAAATATGTTTTATCTCTACCTTTTTTCGCTTTGAGCTTTGGCACCTCTACAAATCCCTACTTTCCTCTACGAAGGGCCTTTCTATTTTACTTTATGCAAATTTTTATTTGAGTCTCTATCTTCTCTTATAAAGCACCAACTACGGGGCACTATGATCGTACTTGAGCATTGGGTGTAGCTAATATGCGAGTGTGTTTCATGAATGAATCAATGATTGAGCATAATGGGCAAGGGATCACGTGCTTTAGTGTTGATATTTTGAAAGACATGGTTGCTTGTTGATATGCTTGAGTATTGAAATCTTTATGTCAAAACTAGACTATTGCTTTGAATCATATAAAAGTCCAAATGTCCATGCTACAAAGAAAAGAATATATGATGAACATGTTAGGCAGCATTCCACATCAAAAATTCTGTTTTTATCATTTACCTACTCGAGGACGAGCAGGAATTAAGCTTGGGGATGCTGATACGTCTCCAACGTATCTATAATTTTTTATTGTTCCATGCTGTTATATTACCATTCTTGGATGTTTTACAATCATTTTATAGCAACTTTGTATCATCTTTTGGGACTAACCTATTGACATAGTGCCCAGTGCATGTTGCTGTTTTTTACTTATTTTTTACTTCGCAGAAAATCAATACCAAACGGAGTCCAAACGCAGCGAAACTTTTTGGTGATTTTTTCTGGACCAGAAGACACATGATGGGCCAAGAAAGTACCTGAGGGGGGCTCCGAGGGGAGCACAATCCACCAGGGCGCGCCTGGGGGCCCAGGCGCGCCCTGGTGGGTTGTGCCAACCTCGGCCGCCTCCTGCACCGCCTCTTTGCTCTATAAATACCCCAATATTCCAGAAACCCTAGGGGAGTCGACGAAAATCAATTCCAGCCGCCGCAAGTTCCAGAAACCACAGATCCAATGTAGACACCATCATGGAGGGATTCATCATCCTCATTGGTGCCTCTCCGATGATGCGTGAGTAGTTCATTGTAGACCTACGGGTCCGTAGTTAGTAGCTACATGGCTTACTCTCTCTCTATTGATTCTCAATACAATGGTCTCTTGGAGATCTATTTGATGTAACTCTTTTTTGCGGTGTGTTTGTTGGGATCCGATGAACTTTGAATTTATGATCAGATCTATGTTTTTATCCATGAAAGTTATTTGAGTCTTTTGATCTCTTATATGCATGATTACTTATAGCCTCGTATTTCTTCTTCGAATCTTTGGTTTAGTTAGGCCAACTAGATCGATTTTTCTTGCCATGGAAAGAGGTGCTTTGTGATGGGTTCGATCTTACGGTGCTTGATCCCAGTGACAGAAGGGGAACCAATACGTATGTATCGTTGCTATTAAGGATAACAAGATGGGGTCTATTTCTACATAAATAGATCTTATCTACATCATGTCATTGTTCTTATTGCATTACTCCGTTTTTTCATGAACTTAATACACTAGATGCATGCTGGATAGCGGTCGATGTGTGAAGTAATAGTAGTAGATGCAGGCAGGAGTCGGTCTACTAATCTTGGACGTGATGCCTATATAATGATCATTACCTGGATATCGTCATAATTATTTGAAGTTCTATCAATTGCCCAACAGTAATTTGTTTACCCACCGTATGCTATTTTTCTCGAGAGAAACCACTAGTGAAATCTACGGCCCCCGGGTCTATTTTCTCATCATATATTTTCAGATCTATTTTGCTATTTGCCTTTTTGTTTATTTGCCACTTTTATTTTCAGATCTATATTATCAAAAACCCAAAAATACCTCGCTGAATTGTATTTGCTTTTATTTGCATCTATCAATCTACTACAATTTTCTCCCGTCAACTTGACAATTTCTGGCACCGTTATCCGAAAGGGATTGACAACCCCATTAACACGTCGGGTTGCAAGTATTTGTTCTTTGTGTGCAAGTACCGTTTACGTAGTGTTGCTTGATTCTCCTACTGGTTCGATAACCTTGGTCTCATCACTGAGGAAAATACCTACCGTTGCTGTGCTGCATCATCTCTTTCTCTTTGGGAAAATACCAACGTAGTTCAAGCCAACATCACACAACTCAGCCTCGCCAACAATAGCTTCAATGGGCGCGTGCCTTCTGAGATTGGCACGTTATGCCCAAGGAAGTTAGAGATGTCCGGCAACAAGTTAACTGCAACAGATGAAGACGGCGGTTGGGAATTCTTGGACCGTTTGACAAAGTGCAACAGCCTAGAAATTCTTTCTCTGGACGACAACAAGTTCAGTGGCACAATGCCACGCTCCATCGGCAACCTCTCGAGGAAGATTTTGGATCTAAACCTCGGGGGTAACCGCATATCTGGTTCAATTCCATCTGGTATTGAAAACCTCATTGCACTGCAAACCTTGGGGCTAGAATCCAATCTCCTCACCGGTACCATTCCGGAGGGGATTGGGAAGCTCAAGAACCTTACAGAGTTACGGCTGCAGGAGAACAAGTTGTCGGGGCCGGTGCCATCTTCCATCGGGAGCCTGACAGAGCTCCTTAGGCTTGTTCTTAGCAACAATGAATTGAGCGGATCAATCCCTTTGACCCTCGGCAACCTACAGAAGGTGGCTCTTCTCAATCTCTCCAGCAATGCACTCACCGGTGAAGTCCCAAGACAACTCTTCAACTTGCCATCGTTGTCGCAAGCAATGGACCTGTTGAACAACCGGCTTGATGGCTCGCTTCCTCCTGTTGTCATCAGACTTGGGAACCTTGCGCTCCTGAAGTTGTCAGGAAACCGTTTGACCGGTGAGATACCAAAGCAGCTTGGTAATTGCCAGAGCTTAGAGTTCCTCGGTTTGGTTAACAACTTCTTTAGTGAAAGCATCCCACCTTCCTTGAGAAAGCTAAAGGGCCTTCAGATGCTGAACCTGACGAGCAACAAATTGTTGGGAAGGATACCTCCGGAGCTCGGAGGCATGTCCTGGCTGCAGGAGCTGTACCTTTCATGGAACAATCTGACTGGAACAGTCCCAAAAGAGATGGCGAATATGAGTTCGTTGATCGAGCTGGATGTGTCATACAACCATCTCGAAGGACATGTGCCACTTCAGAGTGTGTTTGCAAGCATGACTGGGTTTAACTTCATCGAGAATGGCGAGCTCTGTGGTGGCGTGCCTCAACTCCATCTTCCACAGTGTTCGGTGGTAAGGTACGGAAGCCATACTAATTGGCCTCTTCATATCATGGCACCGATCCTAGGCATAGTTATCATCTCGGCCATACTCCTCACCATTTTCCTATGCTACAAGAGAAACTCGAGACACACAAAAGCCACGGCACCAGACATACTTGATGCCTCAAACTACCAAAGGGTCTTGTATGCCGAATTGGCGAAAGCCACAAATGGCTTTGCTGCCAATCTGATAGGTGCAGGAAAATTTGGTTCCGTGTACCTTGGAGCTCTACCGCTGAATGACAACGGAACACTCGAGAGTGTTCCCGTGGCGGTGAAAGTATTTGGTCTTCAGCAAGTCGGTGCCTCCAAGAAATTCCTATCGGAATGCGAGGCGTTGCGGAGTATAAGGCACCGGAATCTGATCCGGATCATCACCTGCTACTCCAGCATTGATGGTAGGGGCGATGACTTTAAAGCTCTAGTGTTCGAGCTCATGCCCAATCACAGCCTAGACAGGTGGTTGCATCCGACACCTAAAGCTCTCAAGAATGTAGGCAGTCTAACCGCGATCCAACGGCTCAACATCGCCGTGGACATCGCCGACGCGCTGCACTATCTCCACAGCAACTGCGTACCGCCGATCATACACTGTGATCTCAAGCCGAGCAACGTTCTGCTCAGCAAGGACATGACGGCCTGCATCGGTGACTTCGGCCTCGCGAAGCTGCTCCTCGATCCAGGGATCCATGACACCATGAATTCAGAGAGCACCATTGGAAATTTGGAATCAGAGGCACCATCGGCTACGTCGCACCAGGTAATTTAAATTCCATTTTCCTAGTGTCTCATGTACATATAAATAGCATTTGGTAGCTAATTAGATTAGAGACTACAAGTAGAATAACTTTGTAGGTATGAAAAGGAATCGAACGGCTCAACATCACCGTGGACATCGCCGACGCGGTGCACTATCTCCACAGCAACTGCGTACCGCCGATCATACACTATGATCTCAAGCCGAGCAAGGTTCTTCTCAGCAAGGACATGACGGCCTGCATCGGTGACTTTGGCCTCGCGAAGCTGCTCCTTGATCCGGGTATCCATGACACCATGAATTCAGAGAGCACCATTGGAATTAGAGGCACCATCGGCTACGTCGCACCAGGTAACTTAAATTCCATTTTCCTAGTGTCTCATGTACATATAAATAGCATTTGGCAGCTAATTAGATTAGAGACTACAAGTAGAATAACTTTGTAGGTATGAAAAGGAATAACTTATCTGTACCTTGCACTGCAGAGTATGGAACGACCGGAAAAGTCTCGACACACGGCGACGTCTACAGCTTCGGCATCACGTTGCTGGAGATCTTCTCCGGGAGGTCGCCGACGGACGACATCTTCAGGGATGGCGTGACGATGCAGGGGTTCGTTGGCATGACGTTTCCCGAAAGAACAGAGGAGGTCCTCGATGCGACGCTCCTGGCAACCAAGGAATTCGATGGTGACAGCGGTGTCTCGGTGCAGGATTGCCTGGTCTCTGCCGTCAGGGTCGGGCTTAGCTGCACGAGAGCCGCGCAGTACGAGAGGATGAGCATGAGGGACGCGGCCACCGAGCTGCGGGCGATCAGAGATGCTTGTGTCCGGGCCTGAATCCCGGCTACTGCCAACTGAGTTTTTCTTCCGAGAGGGAAGTGTGGTGTAGAAGTGTAGTACCGTGTATGTTTATGTTCAGAGTTCAGGCTTCACACAGTTTATGTTTAAGAGAAACAACTTGAAACTTTTATCATAAATAAGAGAGACTAATGTTAGTAATTCATGGCGGCAAATGGATCACGCGCTGAAATTGCTTCTCCTCGCTTTCTTCCCCGTAAGATTTGTATTAGCATGGGTGTAGTGGGCAGAAAATGTACCTGAAACAACACCTGTCTGTGCCATTTACTTCAAGTAAGTTAGTAAGATAGGGTGGATGGGATCAGTTTCGGATCACCTAAATGGAGCGAGGCGCGTGAGTAAACCACGAGAGATTGAGAGTGAAGCAGAGTGACCCTGAGCATGGAGCGACGTTGGACTGTAGTAACTTCGCGAGACAGGCTTACCTCGGCGGTTTGGCCCCTGCCGCGCGTCTCCTCTGACCTCTGCGTGATGGCGCTGCAAGCCGAGCGGCCTGCTATACGAGCCGCACGCGCCGGGGCCCTCCGCCGCGCCGGCCAGCCATCACCAACCAGGCACAGCGCCGCCGCCCCGACACCTAGCCGGTCTCCCCTCCTCGGCTGTTCTTGTCTGTCAATCGGATAACGTAAATATGGGCTGACAACCTTTTCGCTTCTAAATTAAAAGGCCCATAGGCCACACTTCCGAACAAAACCTATAAAGCCCACAAGATTAAGGCCCTGTTTGTTTCGGATTCTGGGACCAGATTCAGCTTTGCCAGTGAAGCTGAATCTAGAATCTGAAACAAACGGCTATCTGAAATCAGCTTTGCCAGTGATGCTGAATCTGGATTTGGGTCATTTTTAGTGCAATTTCCTGAAGCATCTCAAAGTGTACTTCGGTGGCGAAGCTGATTCCCAGAATCAGCTTCGGCACTGAAGCGAATCCACAGGTGATTAAAATCCAAGCGAAGCTGAAACAAACAGGGCCTAAGCTTAGCCGACATTTAGCCAGATACATACGAAATCATTAATTTGCCTAAAAAAAATACGAAATCATTAATTAAAGAGTATTCTTTGCAAAGATCATTCCTACTCATGTCCGATACCGGCATGATGGAATGATACTGCAATTGTTATGATCCAAAGGTGAACTATATGGAAAAGGTGTCTCAATTTAGACCAATCAGTTTGTGCAATGTGGTGTATAAGGTAATTTCTAAAATGATTGCTGCTCGATTGAAGATAATTCTATCAGATATTATCAGCCCAATCCAGAGTGCTTTTGTTCCGGAAAGATTGATCACAGACAATATTTTAGTAGCGTACGAATGTTTCCACACAATAAAAAAGAAAAGGGTGGGTAAAGAAGGTTTGTGTGCCATTAAAGTGGATATGCACAAACCATATGATACATGCGGTAAGCAATCCAAACAGTTCAAAAAAAACTGAATATGCACCAAGCATACCTGGCCATGGGCAGCCCGGCCCGAAAAAGGCCGACCCGACCTTGCCCACGGGCCGGGCTCGGGCCTAGATTTTGAGACCGATGGCCGGGCCGGGCCGGGCCCGAGCCCATCGTATTTGCGAATTAAGGAAGAGGCCTGGCGGGCTTTTTGCACAATGGGCCAGGCTCGGGCTTGATTTTTAGGCCCGACGGCCGGGCCGGGCCGAGCTCGGGCCTAGATTTTCTGCATCGGGCTTAGGTAGGCCCGGCCCAGCCCGACAGATGGCCAGGTATAGCACCAAGCTTATAACCGAATGGAATGGTCTTTTTTTTAAAGAAATTTTGTTGAGACTAGGGTTCAAAGAGAATTAGGTGAACTTAATTATGCAATGCGTATCCAATCTACTTTTTATTGAGACAGGAAATATTTCCGGAATTCAGGTTGGCAGAGAAGCTCCTTTAGTTTCCAATCTACTTTTTGCGGATGATTCATTGATCCTATGCAAGAGAATGCAATGAATGTGGAGGTTTTGAGAGCGGTTCAGGAATCCTATTGTGCTGCCTCGGGACAAATGGTGAGTGTTGAAAAATCTAGCATATTTTTTAGCCCCAACACAAAAGTGGAAGACAAGGTGCAAATTTGCACTATTTTGAATATTATGACTGAAGCACTCAATGAAAAATATTTGGGTTTACCTGCCAATGTGGGGATGGATGACAAGCGCGATTGCTTTTAGTTCCTGATTGATAGAGTTATTATGAAAATTAGTGGATGGAAATAAAATTATTACTGGAGGAAAGAAAATTTTACTCAAATCTGTTGTTCAAGCGATCCCAACTTATGCCATGTCCGTCTTTAAAATTCTTAATTTTTTTTTTGCAAAGGAATCATTGACATGATGTCGCAATTTTATTGGGGTGACAAGAACAATCAGAAAAGGATGCACTGGATGGCGTGGTGGAAGATGTGTGTTTCAAAAGGTCAAGGAGGAATGGGATTCTGAGATATACACTGTTTCAATCTGGCGTTGTTAGCTAAACAAGCTTGGCGTTTCCTAGATAATCCGGATTCACTATGTGCTACAATATTAAGAGCCAAGTATTTCCCGTAGGGTGACTTGATGAACGAAAGTTTAAAAAACGGTTCCTCCTTCACTTGGCAAAGCATTATGGCGGGAGTGGAATCTCTTAAAAATGGTTATATACGGAGAGTCAGAAATGGACAAAATATTGACATATGGAGAGATGCATGGATCCCAAATTGTGCGAATAGGAGAATTATTACTCCTAGACGAGGGAATCTACTGACGAAAGTTTCTGACCTTATTGATCCAGCCACGAACGGGTGGGACGAAGATTTGGTGAGACAAACATTATGACCAATTGATGCTCGAAGAGTCCTAGCGATCCCTCTCCCTATGCATAATATGCCGGATTTCATTCCTTGGAGCTATACTAAAAACGGTCTGTTTACTGTACGATCAGCTTACTTGGAGGAATGGAATAAACAACACGGGAGGAAACTGGAATACTCAAATGGTATGTGTAGAAGCAAGGACAATCCTATTTGGTGTAAGATTTGGAAACTAGCTTGTCCGGCGAAGGTAAAAATCTTTATCTGGCGTACACTACATGAAAACTTTGCCTGTTTTGCCCAGCTTGTTCGAATGGGCTAGAGGATACCAAGCATGTGTTGTTTCTGTGCCAGAAGGCAAAAGAAGTGTGGGAGAAATTGGGAATGTATGAAACAGTTAAAAGAGCTTGTGTGGTCGATCGTGCAGGAAAGGCAGTCCTTGAATTATTACTCCTCATGCCAGAACAAGAACTATTTATATTGGGTTTTCAGAATGCACGGGAGATGATCACTATAACGACGTGGTATTTATGGTGGAATAGACGGAAGCTAGTTCATGAGGGAAAGTCTCAAGAGGTGTTGGGGATATTACTACTGGGTATAAACCGGCCAGGAGAGGCCGGGTTATCCCCATAATGAGTTATTATACTTGAAGCCCACTTGGACAAAGATGGAGGCGCTTTATGAAGGCCCGGGGCCCAACGGCGGATTAAGGCCTGTAGACATAAACCGACATTGATATGTAAACTTGTGTTATAAGATAGAAAGAGTAGAGACCGAGCCGGAGAGGTTCATGAGCCGGCCTCGGGATCCTGTAAACCGACGGGCGTCAACCCATGTATATAAGGGGACGACCCGACGGCGGTTTGAGGGGGACAGACAACAACTCGAGAGCCAGGCATAGCGGATTCGCTCCCTGGTCATCGAAACCCTAGCAATTCCACAACAACTGGATTAGGCCTTTACCTTCACCGTAAGGGGCCGAACCAGTATAACTCTCTGCGTCCCTTGTCCGCTTTAACCCCTTTAAGCTAACCCGTCGCGATGGCTCCACGACTAAGTCCTTTCTCTTGGACATCTGCCGTGATAAAACCACGATAGTTGGCGCCCACCGTGGGGCTATCGCACGATGGTTTCGAGTTCTTAGAGGGCAGCTTCGAAGGACTCAAGGGATACGCTGTGGGCCGGATGACCAAAAGTCGTCGCGGCAAGCTCTACATCGACGACGCAGGCTGGGGCCCCGAGGCCGGCTCGATTGAGTACGGGTACCGGGTCCCCTTCGGCGGCATTCACGTGTTCATTGGCAAGATTGGCGAACCGGGCCCTGAGCCGGACATCTGCACTGACATCGTCGAAACGGCTCAGCGTGCGAGGTCTGCCCGGGTTAAGCCTGTCATGAAGCATGCCTTCGTGGGAGTCATCCACGGAGTGGAATCTGAAGATGGATCGTAGTATGATGGCGAAACCATTGTTTATTCCGGTGACGAGTCATCTACTGGAGAGACCGAGTCATTGTACCAGCTGCAAGATGGCCGGTTTGGTGGTTGTTCCGATGGCGACAGTATTCCGGACTCTCTCGACCCGCCAAGCCGGGTTGCGATCTTGATGGCCGGTACGCAGTCAGCGCCACAATCTTCGACCGCTGCGGCGATGATCTCCGGTTCAGCAGCGGCGACGGCCGCTGGGGCAGGAGGCCCTGCGCCATCACCGGCTCAGGCTCTGTCCGATTTGTTTGACACCTTGGCAGCACTGTTAGCGGCTGAAGTCCGCCCGGCAGATCAGGAGCGGCACAACGCAGAAGTGGCAAAGGTGAAGGATCAGATAGCCCAAGCCAAGGTGGATTTGGCGGCTGAAAACACCAGGATGGCTGCAGAGCGGGCTGAGTTAGATGCACAGGCCTATCAGCTTACGTTGGATCAGAACGCGTCAAATGATGTAATGAGGAGAAGGTACCGGTCTCACCTGCCCCCGGTTTACGAAGCCAGGAATCTCTTCCACACGCCAGGGGCCGGAACCAGCAACCAGCCAGTAGTAAACCGGGTAGAAGCGCCTGGAACGGGGACGCCGGTCCAGCCACGCGCAATGGATCCGCCTCTTCAGAATATCCCATCCCAGCATGTGCCCACGCCTCCGGGTCATTACTCCAACCCCTTGGATAACATAGTCGTGGCCGCTTCACGATTGGCGGCCCTTCCAGTCGATGGTGAGTCCCCTGTAGCGGTGGAGACGCGACGGGCTAGGGAGCTCCTTCAGACAGCTTTAACTCAGCAACAGGCTTATTCGTACAGTCGCGAGAGGATTCATTCCACCCCCCGCCGAAGCCGGAGTTATAGCAGGCACGTTGATGAACCGGCTGTGTCTAGCAGCGCCCGCAATCGTAATCTGCTACGAGGCCATAACCCGGCGGGTGGCGGTGTTGATGCTCAGGATGTGGTGGACCGTGCTAGGGCACGTCGAGAGGCTGAGTTAGCAGCACAGAACGCGGCCCGTCAGCTTACTCCGGTTCGTCCAACAACTCCGGTGGAACCAGGGGTTACCTCCAGCTCTTTGGGGGTGCCATGTCTCGTCCCAGCATTACGCAATGTACGGCTGCCCAAGGACTTCAAGGGCCCACGTAAAGTGCCGAATTACACTGCCGATTTATCCCCTGAGTCGTGGGTGGAGAGTTATGAGATGGCAATGGAGATGCTGGACATAGATGATGCAGCATGTGCTAAGTACTTCACCATGATGTTGGAAGGGACAGCTCGCACTTGGTTGAAGAACCTACCAGCTAACTCCATTGGGTCATGGGCCGAGCTAAGAGCCCGGTTTATTCAGAATTTCAAAGATACGTGCAAACAGCCCATGTCAATTGTGGATTTAGCTGCCTGTGTCTAGGAGGAAGGAGAATCAACAACTCATTGGGTGTGCCGGGTTTCAGAGATTTTGCATTCATCGGACCGCATCAACGCTGATACGGCCGTTTTGACGTTGGAAGGCAATTGCCGGTTTATGCCTCTTAAGTTGAAGCTGGGACGGCTCAAACGCCATTGCAATGACATGGGGACGCTTATGGCAGCTCTGGTGAAATACGCCGACTCTGATAGTACCAAGGACCCTGAATCTGATGATGACAAGACAGGAAAGGGAAAGAAGGGTGGCAGCACCAAAGGGCAGCAGCATAACTCGGCGGGGCATGCAAACAGCGGTAAGCGTAAAGCGGATAACAGTTCAGATTTTGTAGCTAATACCAACGCGTAGGGTAATGGTCAGCGTCGGAAGGGTAAACCGCCCTCGCGTGGAAGAGAACCAAGTCCCAATCCGGAGCGCCTGAATTACCTGTTGAACCAGCCCTGCCCAAAGCACGGATCGCGGGACAAGCCGGCCACGCACCTCTGGAAGGATTCTTATATTATGCGAGAATTCAAAGATTCAGATTTTTTCCGAAATGATAATGGACCGGCTGGCGGTTCAGGCCCCGGGTCTCATGGGCCGGGTTATGGTAGAGGCAGTTCCTGTTCAGGGTTCCATGGTAATCAAAGCAGACATGACAATGAAGGCAATCAAGGCAGCCAAGGTGGTTATAATCATCAGGGGAACCAACAGCAACAGCAGCAGTCGGGTTACCAGAGCAACCCGAAGCAGTTAAACAGTGGGCAGTACCATGTCTTCACCACCAGCCTGTGCAAGCGCGATCAGAAGCTTCATAAAAGGGTAGTGAACTCCGTTGAACCGGCGGTGCCCCGTTACTTACGCTGGTCTGAGCAGCCCATTGTGTGGAGTCGAGAGGATCATCCACCTCGGGTTGATAATCCGGGTCATCTAGCGTTGGTGGTGGCACCTCAGGTGGGAGGTTACAAGTTCACTAAAGTACTCATGGATGGGGGAGTAGTATTAATATCCTTTATTATGAAACCTTCCGTCGCATGGGGTTAACAGATAAAAATCTTAAACCGTCCAGCACGGTCTTCCATGGTGTGGTACCTGGTAAATCGGCGTATCCGGTCGGTAAGATAGCTCTGGAGGTTGCTTTTGGTGATGAGCATGATTCAAGATCAGAAACATTGACCTTCGAAGTGGTGAAAATCAAGAGCCCGTATCATGCCCTGTTTGGGCGGCCGGCTTATGCTAAATTCATGGCGAGGCCCTGTTATGTTTATCTACAGCTCAAGATGCCGGGTCATAAGGGGACCATCACGGTACATGGGAGTCGTAAGATTGCTTTGGAATGTGAAGAAGGTGATGCGGCTTATGCGGAGTCGGTTTGTGCAAGAGAGGAGTTGAAGTTTTACAAAGACAATGTTGATCCGGCAGATATGACTTCCTTGAAGAAGCCAACTACGAAGCATGATCCGGCCTTGAAATTTAAGTCGGCCGATGAGACAAAGCTGGTTGATTTTGTTCCTGGCGATTCATCCCAGCAGTTCAGCATGAGCGCTACCTTGGATACGAAATAGGAAAGCGCGCTCATCGAGTTCATTCGTGAGAACCGGGACATCTTTGCATGGAGGCCTTCTGACATGCCAGGTGTACCGAGGGAACTCGCTGAGCACACTCATAATGTTGATCCCAAGTTTAAACCGGTCAAGCAGTTTCTCCGCCGGTTCAATGAAGAAAGACGCAAGGCTATTGGTGAGGAAGTGGCCAGGCTCTTGGCAGCTGGCTTTATTGTGGAGGTATTTCATCCTGAGTGGTTGGCTAATCCGGTGCTAGTACTTAAGAAAAACGGCACTTGGCGTATGTGTGTGGACTACACAGATTTGAACAAGGCTTGTCCAGCGGATCCTTTTGCCCTCCCTCGTATTGATCAAATCATTGATGCTACGGCGGGTTGCGAGCGTTTGAGTTTTCTGGATGTGTATTCTGGCTACCATCAGATCAAAATGGCAGTTAAGGACCAGGAGAAGACAGCTTTCATAACTCCCTTTGGAGCCTTCTGCTATGTGTCTATGCCCTTTGGGCTAAAGAGTGCCCAGGCGACTTATCAGCGCTGTGTGCAGAACTGTCTTCATGATCAGATCGGCCGCAATGTTCATGCTTATGTGGATGATATTGTGGTGAAATCCAGAGAGAAGAAGACATTGATAGATGACTTGAAGGAGACCTTTGGTAACCTCCGGGTTTATAAGATGATGCTTAACCCGGCCAAATGTGTCTTTGGTGTACCAGCAGGCAAGCTTTTGGGCTTTCTGGTGTCTAACAGGGGCATTGAAGCTAATCCGGAGAAAATCAAGGCCATAACTTCTTTAGCTAAACCGAAGTGCATCAATGATGTTCAACGCTTGGCAGGCCGGATTGCAGCCTTGAGCCGGTTTATCAGTCGCCTCGGGGAGAAGGCCATCCCTTTATATCAGATGCTGAAGAAGACGAATAATTTCGTCTGGAGCGACGCCGCCAATGAAGCGTTTGAGGATTTAAAGCGGCAGCTAGCCGAGCCGCCTGTCCTTGCTGCTCCTGTTGATAAAGAGCCTTTGCTGTTATATGTGGCTGCCAATGCCCGGGCAGTTAGCGTGGCTATTGTGGTGGAGCGCAAGGAGACCGGAAAGGAGTATCCGGTTCAATGGCCGGTTTATTACATCAGTGAGGTACTTATTGAGTCTAAGCAAAGGTACCCACATTGGCAGAAGCTGGTATATGGAGTTTTTATGGCAAGCCGGAAGCTTAAGCAATATTTCCAGGGTGTGACGACCCCGGCTTAATCGTGCACTAATCATACACGCAAATGCGCACGATCAAGCCTAAGGACTCACTTGAAGATACCACAACACAACTCTAAAACATAAATAAAGTCATACAAGCTTAATATTACAAGCCAGGGCCTCGAGGGCTCAAATACAAAGCTCGATGGCATACAAGCGTCAGCGGAAGCATTAGATATCTGGGTACAGATATATTACAGAGAGAGAAAGAGATAAGCCTTCACAGAGGCGGGGTAAAATAAAATACTACGATCGAAAGGCGTAGGCCTCCTGCCCTGGACCCTCCGATCCTACTCCTGGTCGTCGAACGGCTCCTCGTAGTAGTAGTACTCGCCAGGCGGGTAGTAGTACTGGTCGTCGGCTGGGGCGTCTGGCTCAGGGGCTCCGTCGTCTGGTGGCATCAAATGGAAAATGGGGAAAAAAAGAAAATAAAGCAAACGTGAGTACTCATCCGAAGTACTCAGCAAGCAAGGATCTACACTACATATGCATCATTTTCCAAGGGGGCTGTATATGTGGACTGGGCTGCAGAAATGCCAGAATAGAGGGGGAAGCCTAGTCCTATCGAAGACTAGCATCTTCAACAATCTTCGACAGTCTTGCAGCACCAGGAAAGAGCAGATGAACATAATGTAAAGTAGTAGTAGTAGTATCATCAACCTCGACCTGAGATCCTTTCTCGACTCCCTGCGAGAAAGCAATCCCAGAGCCGTACTATCCAGTTCTCATCACATGTTCTAGTTGTACCGATCGGGATACAACTCCGAGTGTCCGTTACCGTAGGACAGGCTATCGATAGAAGTTTCTTCCCTGCAGGGGTGCACCACGTTACCCACCACGCTCGCTTAACTCTGGCCGGACACACTTTTCTGGGTCATGCCCGGCCTCGGCTAAGCAACACGCCGCAACCCGACCGAATACCTAACAGAGAGGCCAGCACGCCGGACTAACCTATGCCCCCAGGGGTCTTGGGCCATCGCCCCGGGAACTCCTGCACGTTACGTGCACCGCCGGTGAGCAAACCTAGCAACCCCTTATACAAGCGCGGTTGCGTTCCCAGTCCAACCCAGCGTGTGCCGCATCAGTCTCTGACGTCCATTAAGCTCCGGCTGAAGTATACGACGCAGAACGCCCATACTATGCCCACGTGATGGTTAGTGCTATCGGGCCAGAGGCCCCTCGGATCAAATATCCAAATCGTAGTGGATTAGGAGCGCGCGGAAACGAGCAGAGACTCACGATCGATGTGACCCCGTCGCCCCGTCTCGAGGACTTGCGGCAAGGGCTAAGAATGCCCGGCCACGCCTCGTAGTTATCTCGCGGGCACCATCCAGGTCAACCCGACTCCACATCACTTCGCGTTAAGCTCGCGCGGGTACCCCTCAGGGCCGACCCGTCTTTAGTATCATGGTTTAGTGCAAGTCCACTCATCAACAGTAACTGTGTGTCTGACACCGAAGGGAACCCTGAGGAATCACCCTCGATGGAATTCCCGCTCGATGTTATCATCAAGGTGAACGAAGGAGGAATCACCCTCGAGGTCCACCTTGAGGAGTTGCGCGACGACGTCGTTATCGGGGGTAGTGTAGGAGGAATCACCCTCGCTTACCACGACCGAGTAACTAACCTACAAGGTTAACATCAGAAGTGCTGACGAGGTATCACCCTCGGCACTCATTGTTAACCCAGCAGTGTCGGCAACTAAGGGGAAGTGATGTGCGGTGCCAGAGTCTGATCTTCAATCCCGATGATCGGGTCTTCTGATATCCAGCAGGGCAGTCGGGATCAAGTGGGGGTCTCTGTCGTGTCTCTACCCAGCCTAAACTAAGCAGTCTAGGATAACCAGTAAGGTAACAAGGCAGGGTACAATAATCAGGCTATGCAGCAGATATAGGAAAACAGTAGCAGTAGCAGTTCTAATGCAAGCATAAGAGAGAAGAGAATAGGCGATATAGGCATGCTCAAAATGGGGGTGCTTGCCTGTTTGCTCGGGGGCAAGGGCAAGGTCTTCAGTGGTATCGTCGGGGACGTAGTCGTACTCCTGTGCGGCGTCTGCCTCGGGAGCTACGTCAACGTCGGGGTCTACCGAGAGAGAAGAGGGGGAAGAAACAGGTAAACATAATGCAAACAAATGCAATACGGTGCGTGTGATGCTATGATGCAGTGCAGGGTTGCCTAATTATGCATCTAAGTCATTTTAGTTATTTTTAGAATTAATCTAGGATTTAATATCCGATGTGTGTGCACTATTCATCTGCCGGATTCGGGTCCGGAGTTACGAGTTCTTCTACGTAGGAGGTTCCGATGGAGAAACAGACGGCACGATCAGACTCGTCTCGTCGTTCTGAGCAACTTTCATGTTTTAACTTTTTCGATCCGAGCTACGGTTTAAAAGTTATTAATTTTTAAAGTTTATTTGAATTTCTGGAATTTATTTTTATTTAATAAAATCAACATTATCTAGAATAGTGCCTGATGATGTCAGCATGATGACATGCTGACATCAGCAAGTCAACAGGACGGCTGACCAGTCAAACCTGACATGTGGGTCCAGTGGGACCCACATGTCAGCCTCTGTGACTTTAACAGTGGATTAAACTAATTACCAGGGTTAATTAGGGGTGTGGGCCCCATCTGTCAGTGAGACATTAGTCTAATTAACTTATTTAATATTTTCTTTTACTTTTAAATCTTTAATTAGCGTGGGGCCCACTGGTCAGTGACTGGGCGTTGCCCAGTCAGCATTTGACTGGGTCAACGGGACCCAGGGGCCCAGTGGCAGTAGCTGTGGGGAGGCCACGTGTGCGGCCACATCAGCGGCGCCGGAACGGCGCCGGAGTTGCCTCCGGCGACCATCTACCGCGGCGGCGCGCTCGGATCCGGCCGGAAAACGGCTGTGGTGGTCCGTTCGGGCCACCACAAGTACCTACGTGACCGGAGCGATGGCGCGCATCGACCTGGGGAAAGCAGCGTCGACGGGGGTGGCCGGAACAGTGACTACGGCGAGCAATGGCGGCAGACCAAAAACGGCGAGCTCGGGGTCGAGTCTAGCGACTCACCCGGGATGAAAAGAAACGCGCGCGCGCTGCCTGGGGTTCCCAGAAGCACTGCGGAGGCCTTTGCGCGGCGCGGGGTGAACGAGGGCGACGGCTGCGAGTGCTACAGCGGAAGCAGGGGCTCGGCCATGGCAACGGCGCAAATGAGAGCAACCCAGAGGGGAGGGAGGATGTGGAGCTCACCGTGGGGACGCAAGGTGGTCCGGTGAGAGCTTAGTAGCGCAGGCTCGAGGCAGATCGGCGCGGGACAGTGGAGTTGGCCGGCGGAGGGGATCGAGTCGATCCGGTGGCTGCGGTGCTCACCGGCTCCAACGACTTGGCGTAGGCGACGAAGATGACCACGACGGTCCTTCCGGACAGCTTGGAGCGGCGAGTGATGCCCGGGGCCACGGCAATGGCGAACTGCGGCGACGGCGGCGTTCGGACAGAGAGAGAGAGAGACGAGCGAGCTCGCGTGGGAGAAAGTAGAGGAGGGAGGAGTGAATGTGGGGAGGCCAGGGGAGATGGATGGCCTCGGCCTTATCTTCTCGGGGCTGCCTGCCCGTCGGCGTGTCGAGCTGCGGGCGGTGGAGGCGCGGCGACCACAGGGACGACGACACCGTGATGGGGATCAGGTAAGGTGGGCTGGGCTGGTTCGGCCCAGCAGTCAGGTAAGTGGCTACGGCCCTTTTCTATTTCTCTGTTTTTCTTTTTATGAATTTAACAGAGAGAGAAAATGAATTGTTTGAGCATCCTAAAAGCTTAGGAAAAATATGGGAAGGGTCCCATTATTTCCCTGGTGTTTTTAGACAGTGTCACAATTATTTTGGAGTCCAATGGATTTCATTTGGAATTTTCGTAAATGCAAAAGCATTATTAAGTGCTGAAATGGCACTGTTTTAAATGCTACTGCTCATTCTAGCATAAAGGTTATGTTGTTTTATTTAGCAACAAATTGCTTTGGAATATTTGCTAGAGGGTGAACATTTTTGCAGCAACTTTGGTGCAACTTCATTTTGCACTTGTGATTTGAATTGGAATTGGAAGGGAGATATGTTGCAATGTTGATCAAGCATAATTAATCATGGTAGCTTGGCATGATCAGTGGGTGATCACTGTGGTGTGAGGCTGGGGATGTTACACAGGGTCATCCCATCACTGTAGTCAGCTCTGCTCCTTTGGGGGAAATAATCCGGAACAGGGAAGCAACTGGCCGGATTGCTAAGTGGGCCATTGAGCTTGGACCGCACGGGTTAAATTATGTGCCTCAGATGGCAATCAAATCACAAGCACTGGTGGATTTCATCAATGATTGGACAGAGTTACAGGCGCCAGAAGAGAAGCCGGATCATACTTATTGGACTATTCATTTTGATGGATCCAGGCAATTGGAGGGCTCGGGGGCTGGAGTTGTATTAACTTCCCCACGAGGTGATAAGTTTTGTTATGTTCTCCGTTTAATGTTCCCTTGCACTAACAATGCAGCTGAATATGAGGCCTTACTCCATAGTCTTCGGATGGCTAAGGAGATGAATCTGAGCCGGGTTAAGTGCTTCGGTGACTCGGACCTGGTGGCTCAACAAGTGTCTGGTACTTGGGATTCTAGGGATCCGCTCATGGCTGCATATCGTCGAGAGGTGGATATTGTTGCAGGTCACTTCAAAGGCTATCAAGTTGATCATGTGGACCGGCGGAAGAATGAAGCGGCGGACGCTTTAAGCCGTTTGGGTTCCCAGCGTGAGCCGGTTCCACCCAACGTCTTTTTGGATGTGCTGCATAATCCGTCGGTTAAACTTCCCACAGAGGAGGATCTGGCTGTTCCTGATCCGGAGGCTCAATTGGTGGCAGCACTTCATGCTATTCCGGACTGGACCGTCCCATATCTGGCGTACATAAACCGGGGCGAGTTACCAGAGGATGAGACTTTGGCCAGACAGATAATCCGGCGATCCAAGTCAATGACTATTATCAATGGCGAATTACATCGCTGCAGTGTAACAGGGGTGTTTCAACATTGTGTATCCCCTGAAGAGGGCCGTGAGATCCTGTGTGAGATCCACGAAGGGGATTGTGGTCACCATGCCGGTTCAAAGTCCCTGGTAGCTAAAGCTTTTCGTCATGGTTTTTATTGGCTGACGGCTCATGCTGATGCGGAGGACTTGGTGAAAAAGTGCGATGGTTGTCAGAAGTTTTCACGCCGAGCTCATGTTCCGGCCCAGGAATTGAGGATGATTCCAATTACTTGGCCATTTGCAACTTGGGGGCTGGATATGGTTGGGCCCTTTAAGAGATCCAAGGACAAGAAGACCCACCTTTTGGTGGCGGTTGATAAGTTCACTAAGTGGGTGGAAGCAGAGCCAGTCAGTAAGTGTGATGCAGCTACGGCGGTTCAATTCATCAAGAAGGTGATTTTCCGGTTTGGCTTTCCACACAGCATTATAACTGATAATGGTACTAATCTGTCCAAAGGGGCTATGAAAGAGTTCTGTCAGCGTGAGCACATCCGGCTTGACGTATCTTCAGTGGCTCACCCCCAATCTAATGGTCAAGCGGAGAGAGCCAATCAGGAGATCTTGAGAGGCATCAAGCCCCGACTTATGGTTCCTTTGCAACGGACGCCGGGTTGTTGGGTGGAGGAGTTACCTTCTGTGTTATGGAGCATCAATACCACACCCAACAGGTCTACGGGTTACACACCTTTCTTCATGGTGTACGGAGCAGAGGCGGTTCTCTCGAGTGACATCCGTTATGACTCACCCCGTGTGGCAGCTTATGTTGAAGTTGGTAATGAGAAGGCACGGCAGGAAGCACTTGACCTGTTAGATGAGGAGCGTGACATTGCAGCAGCCCGTTTGGCGATTTATCAGCAAGATCTGCGTCGTTATCACAGCCGCCGGGTCAGAACCAGAACTTTTCAAGAAGGTGATCTGGTGCTCCAACTCATCCAAGATCAGTCAGATATGCACAAGTTATCCCCGCCTTGGGAAGGACCCTTTGTGGTCAGCAAGAACCTGCACAACGGGTCATACTATCTAATCGATGTTCGAGAGCACAAAGACTCACGTAAATCGGAGGAGGAGACCCACCGGCCGTGGAATATCGCTCATCTACGGCCTTACTATACCTGAGCCCTAGGCTCTGCCATGTACATAGTTATGACAATGTATATATTATAATCAATATAGTAAACCGGAGCCTCAGCTAAAGCGGGGTATCTATTGTTTTTTACATCAGGTGTGGTTACATGGAGATTTCTGCTTAGAAAGCGGCGCCCGGTTTATCCCTTGATTCGGCTTATCAAGCCATATATATAAATCACTTGGGGGCTTGGTCGTATTCGAACCTTAGCTACACCTCTTGATAGGCGCAAGGCCACCAGAAAAATCACTTGGGGGCTTGGTCATACTCGAACCATAGCTACACCTCTTGATTGGCTCAGAGCCAAAAAAAATTACTTAGGGGCCAAAGAGAGTGTTCCAGAAGAACAACTCAAACATAGGCACCCACTGAGCACAACTCAAAATATTGCTTGGGGATTCTTTGCTATCGCAATGAATAAAGAATCTACACTTGTAATAGGCTATCAAGCCACGGCTTGGAAGCCTGGTGTATACACCTAAAACCCCGGGTTAACCTGCCTTTTTTAAGTAAGTCACTCCGCCCAGGTAAACCTGGTATGACCCGTCGAACTTCGACAAGTCAATCTCATAAGACCCTGAACTTGTCAAAGTTAAAACGATGATTGGTTAAAGATTGAGGTCCATCTTAAAAGGCTTTGTAAAATGGTTTAACTCAGCGGCCTGGCAGCCCATGAAAAGCCTCGGATTTGGGGCCTGGCAGCCCGTGAAAAGCCTCGACTACAAGTTTTCATATGCTTTTATTTGCCAAGTTTTTTCGCCTTTGATGAGATTTATGATGATTTTGGTAAACCGGCGTTAATCAACCCGGCTCGGCTTTCAACTACAAGTTGTCAGTACATGATTAGTAATATTCCGGTGCTTATTAACCCGGTCTGGTTTTGACTATAAGTCGCCAGTATTATATATGAGTAATCCGGTGTTTTTCACAACCCGGTATGGGTTTGTCATAAACCGGCACAATATGGAAGGAGTTATCAATACTAATGTTTGGGGTATCGCCCTTACTACAAAAGTTAGCCAACCTACGATGTGATTCAATGTCACAGGTATCATTTATTTTCATATTTGATTATTTTTAACAGCCTTGTTTATAAACCCAGGCTATATGCTTGGGCATCATGACCCGTCCGGTGGTAAACCGCCAGGACAAGTTCAACTTTTTGTATGCAGGAACAGCCTGAATAAATCGCTCTGGATTATGAACATCATATATCTTAAGCATGGTGAATTAACAGTATCAAGCAAAGAAAATATGCACGATGGCATAGCAGACCAAGTATTTAAACTAGCCTATTACAAGGCGTTTCAGTGCCCAAAAGAATAATTGTTTTTTGGCAAGTATTGCAGCACGCGGAAGGTTAAATCGGCCTCCGGATCATGACTCGTCACCAGGGTGCCCTGACGGTTGTGGATCGCCTTGCGCCGGTTCATCCTCTTCCTCTCTACCCAGCGGCTGGAAGTCAATGGTGGCCCAATCGATCCCAGTTAAAGCTCGGAACACAGCTTCATCGCTTATAAGTGTGGACGGTTCAACGTCAGGGGCATAGGTGTGCTTACGGATTGGCGGGATAAGATTTTGAGCCTCAGGGGTTGGTGCAGCAACCCATTTGTTGTTGACATCATAACTCGCCTGGTAATAGGAAAGATCAGTTTCTTCAGCCAGTTGGCAAGCCAGTGGACGTACTTCCCGGTTTATTGCTCGGAGGTCCTCATGGCCAAATTCTGATCCGTCTTCTTTTAAGCTTGGATAGCCTTTAGCCACATCCACCGGATCAAGATCAGGCACCCATGCTTTTGCCCGGGTTAGTGCGGTCAGAGCACCAGCCCTGGCAGCAGATCTCTTTAGCTCTTCTACCCGGACAGGCAGCATTGACAACCTTTCTAAGGTCTCCTTGATTAAAGTTGGGGCGGCTTATTGTGAGAAGCAGTGCAGATGATCCGTTGCGCGCCGGTATATAACTGCTCTATAAGAGTATAGGCAGCCTTCAGCTTCTTCTGTACGTCAGAGCCCAGATGACTAATGCGAGTTCCTGCACCATTATAAACATCAGTAAACCGGCAATGTATGGGATGATATGTTGAAAATTTAAAGCCAGGATATTTACCAAACACAGCAGCAGTCATGGCATGTATTTGCCGCTTTACACCAGTTAGCTCATCCACCACCGGTTTGAGAGCTGCTTCTGCGTCCTCGGCTCTTTTTTGCAATGCGGATTTTTCTTTGTCCCAATCCGCCCGCTCCTTGTTGAAACTCTCCTTCAGCTTTTCCATAGCGGCTAAGGCACTGGTAAGCTCATCTTTGGTTTTGGAGGTTTCTGCCTGCTGGGACTTGATGTTTTCTTGCAGATCAGCGGTTTGAGTTTCCTTTTTGCTCAGCTCAGCCTATAAGAGACAAACATATCATGAATTGGCAGTGCATATTTGAAGTACCAGGCACATAACAAGTCATGCACCTGATACTTGGGGGCTAATGCATATTTTCTCGTAATCAGAAATTTCTGCAAGTCCCAAGTGCAATACAAGTATTACTCTTGGCACTTGGGGGCTAATGTATGCTGGTTCAAAGTGACATTATGAGTATTCTTCTAAAAGTCCCGGTTCATCTTCATCAGTTAAACCGGCCCTTGGGGACTATACTGGCGAAAGTTGTAATATTGCAATTCTAAGGTACCGTTTCATCTTAGAAAGATAACCCGGCCCTTGGAGGCTAAGCATGCAAAGTTGAGATATTACAAAGTCCCAGTTTAGAAGACTATCATAAACCGGCACTTGGGGGCTACTGGAGTTAATATTTGGAATTGAACACAAGAGAGAAGCAGTTATGCAGTTACCTCATATCGCTCCTTCATTAGATTCACTAAATCGGCTTCAAAGTCGCGGCTTGTGTACAAGCGGTTTAAAAAACCAGAATGGATGTCTTGGGCGTTGAGGTGAGCATAGGTTGACAAATCTGTGTTCCATTTGCCTTTGCCCATAGCAGAAACCTCGTCCTTGGCACTATGCTTCGATAAAGCAACAGGATTGCCAGGAGCGGTGTGGCCGATGCCAGTAATCATAATATCATCTTCTTTATCATCAGCAGCCTTCATGGGAGTTGACGGTTTATCAGCAGCCTTAGCTGGGCTGGCCGACGTATCATCCGCGCAAGCCGGGCTAGTCGGTTTATCAGTGTGGCCTGTGGTGTCAACTTCTGTTTGTTCAACTATGAAGTTATAATCTTGAGACGGTGGATCATCATGTGTAACATCAATATTTGTTCTTTCCGGATCTGGAGTCTTCTCCGGTTCAATATCCACATTATCATCAGACGGTTTATTTAACCGGGCCTTCTTACTGGGTCTAGGCTTGGCACTGAGAAGAACAAGCATAAAGGCCAGTACAGTATGCAAACATAACATATTAAGGATAAGATTAAAGCATAACCTACCCAGGGACCGTCTTGAGGGTTGGAAGCTGTGTGGCCGTTGACTCGCCAGAGGACGAATTAGGTGTTCCCTGATAATTTGAATCAGACGGATTAAGGGGCTGTCGAAAACAACCCGCCTTGGGGCAAGAAATATCAGGAGTATAAGAGACCTCTGTTTGACGTTTCCGGACTGGAGTGTTCGGTAAACCGGCAAAGGTAACTACTTGGCCATTGTGCCGGGTTGTGCGGCAGGCTTCGTGTTGCTGTTTCTTCAAAAGAAAGTTTGGGTCCAAGTGAGCTAAGGGGTGAGAAAATTTTATTTTCCGGTTTGCTTGACGGAGTTTCTGTGTTGGCAGAGGGTCTGAACCGGAAGAAAGGATAGTTACCTCTGCATCGTCAGCCTGGCTGCCTTCGGCGTTGTTCTGATAACAGTCATTGTCAATAAGGTGTATGAAGAAAGAACCGAGAGAGTCAAGTTCTACCTCTGAGTCCAGATTAGCCGGATCCGCGTCAGCATTTGGTTCAGAAGATTCAGTGATCCTCTTCTTGGCAGGTTTCTTGGTGACCTTGGTCTTCGGGCGAAGTGGTTTGGCCGGTTTATCCTGTGGTTTTTTCTTCCAGAATGGGTCATCGCCCTGTGAAAGATGAACAAAATTTTGAGACTATTTGAAAAGGGGTAAGCTAAAACAAGAAAGTTGCGATTCTTACAGTGGGCGGCCTGTTGGAGACGCAGAAAGGGCTTAACCCGGTCTGGCTACACACAGCTTCCGGTTCATTCAGTATTTTCTTGACAGCCTCAGTAATTTCGGCTTCTGTTAGCTGAATGTCGATGTGTCGTTGAGGGTCTTTCAAATCCCCGGTGTGCTCACACATTAAACCGGGGCGCCGGCTTAAGGGCAGAATGCTCCAAGTTATCCAACAGCGAACAAAGTCGACACCTGTCGAACCGTTTGCCATAAAGGCTCTGAGCTTTGACAGTTGTGGTGCATAGTTGGACCGTTCCTTGGCAGTCAGCCTTTGAGGGAAGGGATGAGTGTTGCTAAGCCGGTGGGGACGGTAACCCGGCAGAGGATTTTCATCAGTTGGAGATGTGTCTTTGCAGTAAAACCAAGTCTGATTCCAGTCCTTGGGGTGACTATGAAGCTTGGCATGAGGAAAGCTGACATCCTTCCTTTTTTGAATTGCCATTCCACCAAGCTCGGTGTTGGGTCCGTCTGTGAACTCTGTGCGACGGTTTAAGTAAAAGAAATCCCTGAACAGTTCGACTGTGGGTTCCTCTTGAAGATAGGCCTCACAAAATACTTGGAAATTGCAAATATTGGACACCGAGTTTGGTCCAATATCTTGAGGGTGGAGTTGGAAGCTGGCCAGCACATCCTGGAAAAATTTTGAACCGGGAGGGCTAAAGCCTCGACCCAGATGGTCAGTGAATACAGCTACTTCTCCGTCCTTGGGTTCAGGAGGATTTTCCGGACCAGGGACCCTCCAGTGGATGACTTCTTTCTTGGCTAAAGCTCCAGTTGTGACACATATGTTTAACTGCTCTTCAGTAACCCGGGAAGGAACCCAGTTGCACTCGTAAACTTGCTTGGCCATTTCAACGGGAAGCTGAAACACATTTATTGCCGGTTTAAGATTTATGACGGGCGAGCATAAAGCAATGCAAGATAAGCAGAAGCAGAGGTATATACATATTGTAAAACCGGAGTTTGGTATTACTAAACCGGAGTCTGACAGTGGAGAAGGTGCAAAGATCAATGAATCGGCGGTTTAAGAGGGGACTAATGATGCCTACCGTATTATTGTTCTTTGACAAAGCTAAACCGCCTATATTGGTATGAAAGATACAGATCTAAAATACCTAAATGAGGGAAAAACAAGTTTCACAAAGTGATATGATAATTTCAGATCTGCAGTGCGACAGAAAACTAGAATATATTCAGACCTAAAATACAGGTGCTTCAACAGTTCATCGGATTCAGATGAGTTTTTTTTATACGAAGAGGATGCTCTAATGAGGAAAAAAGGGGCTATGACTACGACCGCACAAGAAATATCAGATCCATTTATGGTACTAAGAGAAACAAGGACGAACAGCGCCGGAGCTTTTATGAACTCCGACGAACGCCGAAACACTAAAGGTGAATCTGGAGAAAGAGGAAAGGGACTTACAGATGCGGACGGAGCAGCGAAGGAGCACCGCATTTTTCTGGTCCGTTCAGGTTGATGCAGCGGCCGGAGTTGAGGAAGAAGGCGGAGCTTGACGACGGCGGCTGCAAGTGACGGTCGGGTCGGCGCGAGGAAGGAGAAAGACGAAGAGGCAAGGGGAAAAATGAAACGGACCCTTCGGCTTTATTTATAAGGCGAATGGATAAGTGACAGGCGCGAGAATCGAGGAGCCCAAAGCGGGATATGTGGCAGAGTTGTCGCCTCGATTGTCGGAGGCTCATTAATGAAGGTGAGAGACATACCATTTTTAATAACAGGTGACGTCATGGCGGTTTATCAAGATACCGGGAGATGACGTCGTGGCGGTTTACAAGATTTATGCGAAGATGCTGAAAGAGGAATTTTTCTCAAGTTGAAGATTGACATGAACCAGTTCAAATCAATCTGGGGCCTAATGTTGGGGATATTACTACTGGGTATAAACCGGCCAGGAGAGGCCGAGTTATCCCCATAATGAGTTATTATACTTGAAGCCCACTTGGACAAAGATGGAGGCGCTTTATGAAGGCCCAGGGCCCAACGGCGGATTAAGGCCTGTAGACATAAACCGACATTGATATGTAAACTTGTGTTATAAGATAGAAAGAGTAGAGACCGAGCCGGAGAGGTTCATGAGCCGGCCTCGGGATCCTGTAAACCGACGGGCGTCAACCCATGTATATAAGGGGACGACCCGGCGGCGGTTTGAGGGGGACAGACAACAACTCGAGAGCCAGGCATAGCGGATTCGCTCGCTGGTCATCGAAACCCTAGCAATTCCACAACAACTGGATTAGGCCTTTATCTTCACCGCAAGGGGCCGAACCAGTATAACTCTCTGCGTCCCTTGTCCGCTTTAACCCCTTTAAGCTAACCCGTCGCGATGGCTCCACGACTAAGTCATTTCTCTTGGACATCTGTCGTGACAAAACCACGACAAGAGGCGTACCAAACCTCGATGGGGATTCGTGCTATAACGGCTAATTATGTTAATGCCCACTTACCTAATGCAAAGAGAAAGAATGAAGGATGAAGCAGACCTCCTAGGGGGTTTGTTATGCTGAATGTGGATGGTTCCTTTGATCATGATCTACTAAGGGGCACAAAGGGTGTCGTTCTTAGGGATGACAAAGAAAATTTCATTGCTGGAGAAAATTGGAAAATTAAATGGAGTGTCGATGTTCTGACAGCGGAAGCATTAGCACTTAGGTTTAGCATATTGCTGGCACAAAAGCCATGTTGCAACCGTCTCGTTATTAACTCTGACAACATGGAAGTCATTGACACAATTAAGTACGGAGGACATTCTGCAGGAGCGGCCATAGATTTTGATGATTGCTATTTTATAGCATGCGATTTTCCTCTTACTAGTTTTGAATATTGTAATAGGGAAGCGAATAAAGTAGCTCATGAGCTTGCTAGTCTAGCAAAATGTTCCGTGACAAGGGATTGGATAGGATAGAGGAACCTATGGAACAAATTGTATCTCTTCTCGTAAACAATGTAATCATTATTTCAAATTAATAAAGTTGTTGATGTTTTTTTAAGATCATTCCTACCCACCAGGTTGCGACAAATAACACACTGCACGTGCGCCACTTGTTGCAACCTGTGAGTTCTCCCTTTTTCATAAATTCGTTTATTCATAACATTTTATCTCTCAAATTGTGCGTCCAAATCTCGACCGTTCACCGTTGAATTCCTTGCTTCAAGATCTTCAAAACTATACCCATATTGATAGGTTTCGACGAACTTTTTTTCACGAAACAAAACCGGACGAAAAAAACCCGAAACAGGAGCACGTTTTTTCCCTTTTTGAGCCACGAGAAGTAAATTTGTGCCTCTCGGGAAAGAAAGAAAAATGTGTTTTTCCCTTCTCGAGAGGCGCGATCGTGCTTCTCGCGAAAGCAAATTCATGCATCCACGTGAAGTAAATCTGTGCCTCTCGCAGAAAATGCATTTTTTTCCTTTCCAAGAGGCATGACGACCGTGCCTCTCGCAGAAGCAAATCCCTTCCTCCACGAGAAGTAAATATGTGCCTCTCGCGGAAGGAAAAAAATGCAAACCTTTTCGAGAGGCATGACCATGCCTCTCGCGGAAGCAAATCCGTACCTCCACGAAAAGCAAATCTGTGCCTCTTGTGAAAGAAAAAAAAACATGTTTTCTTCTTTTTCGAGAGGCACGATTGTGCCTCTCGCGGAAGCAAATCCATGCCCCCACGAGAAGTAAATTTGTTCCTCCCACGACAGGAAAAAAAAGAAAACGTGTTTTTTCCAAAAAAATCATCTAAAAGTCAAAAACGCGTACAGAAAAATAAAATAAAAAACAAAACCCGGAGAAAGCGCCCTGAGCGCGACACGTGGCGGCGGCTGAGAATACGCCAAGTAACTCTTGAGGGGACTCCCGAAGGAGTACTCCTTAATTAGTTGCTCTCAGATACATATCTTAGCCCAGTGCCAAAGATTCCAGCCTTAGCCATATACATATCTTAGCCCAATGCCGAACACTCCAGACAAGCCATGGCTCGATGGTTGGGTTTGGCAGTTGTGAGCGCCCCCGGCTCAATCGTACACTAATCATACACGCAAACGTGTACGATCAAGCACAGGGACTCACGGGAAGATATCACAACACAACTCTAACACAAATAAACGGAGATCCACAATATTACAGACCAGGGATCACGAGGATCTGAATACATAAGTCAGTCATACAAATAATATCTGAGTACAGACATAGTTAGCCAAGGTTTGCCTTAAGAAGGCTAGCACAAACAATGACTTTAGATCGAAAGGCGTAGGCCTCCTGCCTGGGAGCCTCCGAACTACTCCTGGTCGGCTGGCTCGGTCCAGTAGTAAGTGCCGTCTGGACCCATCTGGTAGTAAGCTCCTGAGGTGGCATCTGGCTCCTGGACTCCATCGTCTGTTGTATCATCAAGTAGGGGAATATGGGGAAAAAGAGGAAGCAAAGCAACCGTGAGTACTCATCCGAAGTACTCAGCAAGCAAGGATCTACACTACATATGCAACATTTTCAAAGGGAAAGGCTGTATATGTGGACTGGGTTGCAGAAATGCCAGAATAGAGAGAAGGCCTAGTCCTATCGAAGACTAGCATCTTCAAACATCTTCACGAAGCCACCATCTTGTAGCAATAGAAGAGAGTAGAATAGCATTTTATTAAGCAAACATGTTGAGGCAAAGCCTAGAGATCCTTCCTCGACTCCCTGCAAGAAAGCGATCCCAAAGATTCAATTAAGTAATAAGTATCCAGTTCAAGTAGTAGATCGGGATAAACAAACTGAGCGTCCTTTACCGTAGGACCGGCTATCGATAGATGTTCTTCCCTGCAGGGGTGCACTACTGTTACCCAACACGCTCGATCAACTCTAGTCGGACACACTTGCTGGGTAGTACCCGGCCTCGGGAGATCGACACGAAGCAGCGCCCTACCTAGGCTCAGCAGAGAGGTCAGCACGCCGGACTAAACCTATGCACCCAGAGGTCCTGGGCCATCGCCCTGGGCACCCTGCGCGTTGCGAGACTGGCCGGGGTGCAGGCGCGACACTGAACTCGTCAGTGAAGTATCCAGCCCATTCCCGACAATCAGCCCGCACGGTGAATCGTGACGTCTGAAGAGCTTTCGGGAGAAACGTACAACGCAGAGGGCCCCATAAACCATTATCCCACGTGGTGGTAGTGCGTATAGGGCACGTCGACCCACTTAGATCAAATACCCAAATCCGATAGGCTGATTTAGTAACACGCGGAGACGATCAGAGTTACTGAAGCTCCGCCACAATATCACACTCGAGTGCCCTTCCGGCACACCCGACATCATAGACCCCATGCGGGTACCCACCAGGGTCGACCCGTCTGTAACAAGGTCAAAGTAACCGTGTGTCATAACATTAAGGGGGAAACCCGAGGAATCACCCTCGGAGGATTCCACTCGATGAAAACATCAGGGGAACGTATGAGGCATCACCCTCAAGGTTCACACTGAGGGGTTGCACGACAGAGTCGTATCAAAAGTGGAGAAGGAGGAATCACCCTCGATGACCACGACCGAACAGCTACACTGCAGAGTATTCATCAGGAGTGCATTACGAGGTATCACCCTCGGCACTCGATAGTAACTATGCAGAGTCGTACAACTAAGGGGGTGAAGTGATGTGTCGGTCTCTGGTCGTCGATCACGTTGATCGAGTAGTCGATGATGAAGCAGAGGCAACAAGGGTAAAGTGGTGGGGGCACTGATGTTTCACTACCAAATTATACTAAGCAGTTTAACATAGGCAGGTAAGGTTCAATAAGCAGGTTACAAAAGCAGGCTATGCATCAGAATAGGAGCAAACATTAACAGTAGTAAAATCAAATACAAGCAGGAGATAATAGAATGGGCGATATCTGGATGCTCAAGGGGGGGGGCTTGCCTGGTTGCTCTGGCAAGATAGAGGGGTCGTCAACGGGCTGCTCGTCTGGAGCGTAGTCGTACTCAGCTGCAACGGCGTCGGTCTCGGCGTCTATCGAGAAAGAAGGAGGGGGAAGAAACAATAAATTCACAGCAAAGATGCAAACAGTATGCATGACATGCCTAAATGTTATGCAGAGGTGTTCTACTGCCTAACTAAATGATTTAGTTAATTTAGGAATTTATTCGGATTTATTTTATTAAAGTTAAGCACTATTCATTTATTGAAATCGGTCTAAAAGTTCCATGTTCATGTAGCTAGGGGCTTCTGACAGATGAACGGATCACATATTCAGATTCGTATCGTCGTTCTGAGCAACTTTCATGTACAAAGTTTTTCGATCTGAGCTACGGTTTATTTTATATGATTTTCTAAAGTTTTTATTAATTTCTGGAATTTAATTATTTATTTAAATCAACATTATCCGAAACAGTGTCCGATGACGTCAGCATGACATCATGCTGACGTCAGCAGTCAATAGTGCTGTTGACTGGTCAACCTGACACGTGGGTCCCACCTGTCATACACTGTTTAGTCTAACTAGGGTTTAGTTAATCTAACTACTATTTAATTAGACTAACTAGTTAATTAGATTAACCTAATTAGAGTTAATTAACTTAATTAATTCACTAATTTAATTAATCAATTATTAATTTTATTAATTCATTTTTATTTTATTTTCATTTTCTTTTAAAACATTCTGTGGCTGGGGCCCCTGTGTCATAGACACATGGGGGGTGGGGCCCAACCGTCAGTGGCCCATATGGCCACACGGGCATGGGCATGGGCGCAGGGCATGGCGGGCACGCGGGCGCGGCCAGGGGCAAGACTCGGACGCGGCGAGCGGTGCGGCTGCGACGAGCGGCGCAGCGGCGAGCAATAGCAACAGCCGCAGCAGAGGGGCAGCGGCGAGCGCGGGCGACGGCGCGGAGCAGCGCAGGCGAGCGCGCGGGCGCGCGTGGAGCTGCGGGCGCGGCGAGCGAGCAGCAGGAGGCGGCGGCAGACAGGGGCGGCGCGAGGGCGCGTGGACCGGCAGGTGCGGGAGCGCGGCGCAGGCCGGCGGCCAAAGCAGCAGGGGCGAGCGGGCGAGCGGCGGAACGGCGGTGACCGAGGGGAGAGAGGGGGCGGGGCGACGGAGGCCGTGGCCTCACCGTAAGTTGACGGGGAGAGGGGCGGCGAGGCTCGGGGTCGGCCGGCGAGGGAGAGGCGGGGAAGGGCAGTTCGGCGACGGGGACGAGGTGCGGGGCAGCTCCGGCGAGGCGGTCCGGCAACGGTAGGCGGCGACGGCGAGCGTCGGGGTCGAGCGCCCGATCCAAACCTGGATCGGGAGAGGGGGGAACGGGCGAGGGAGTGGGGGGGGGGGAAGGGTTAGGGTTTCCTGGGGGGCCTTATAGGCCAGGGGGCGAGCGGGTGGGCCGGCCGACTGGGCTGTGGCCCAGTTGGGCCGGGGGGTTTGCTTTTTATTTTTGTTTTGTTTCCTTTTTCTTATTTTCTTTTATCTTATTTTCTGTTTTGTAAATAGCTAGGCCACTAAATGGTTTTTGTAAAATATGAGACCTAGCCCATAAATCACACTGCATTATATCCTAACACCAAAAACTGGTTTGGGGTAAATACTATTCCATAATAATTTTGGATGGAATAAAAGGTTATTAAATATTATTTTCAGCCACTGTTTGAGGATGATTGAGTCACTTATCCAATTCCAATAAGGTTGGTTTCAATTTTATAATTCCCTCTGACTTATTTACTATTTAATGAATATTTTAGTTTCTGTGTTTGAACAACTTTTATTTTGCCACTTTAATTTAATTTGAATTTTGAGTTTGGAGTTGAAATGCATTATGATGCAAATGATGACTAGGCACTGTTAATCATGCTGACTTGTCATTAATTAAGGGTGATCACTGTTGTTAATACAGGGGATGTTACAGCAGTGACCACCCAGCCCGCCCAAGATTGATCCCATCTATGGGATCGATGTGGGTGTACCACTTCGGATAGTAGAACACTAGAAGACAATCTTTTTCCATGTTGGCAAGCATGTGATAAGCCTTGGAAAAGAAAGTAAATCAAGTCCATCTTATAGGATTTCTTCATTTGCTTGGGCTTAATCGGTACCGGTACCCCTATTGCTCAGAGTGCAAATCATTGTGCTCCTCACTGCAGATGATGATTGAACTATACTATCTGAATCTGAAACCGCCGACCCGACTTGTGCTTTTTTGGTCTCCGTTAATTCGAGTGAAACGAGGGCAGGGAAATGGGCCAGCCCAACAACGCTACGTATTGTGTGCATCGCGAGTCTATTTGCCGCAAAATGCGCCTCCGTAGGTTGTACTCGTACAAAAATATACAAAACTATAACTTCAAAACAGCATATCCAAACAAAACAAAATTTGCTGTTGTACTCTTTATGTTGAGACCCTCCAAAAACAAAACCACACTTATCTACGAAAAAAATAGAATAATGAAAACATTTTTTTGTGTGGAAACTATACTCAGGGTATAATTAGCTATATTTTTGTTGCAAATTTGCTGCTAAAAGGAATTGTTTCCACATATATTTTCTTCTACATCCCAGTAAAAAAATTCATCAAGCTCGTGAAAAATGATCCAACATCTACAACAGATGTTATATGAGAAAATAATGTTCATTCACTTTGGGAAAATTGTTGAGATGGGTAATAAAAAGTTTAAAACTACCGGTACATATGGAATAGGACCACTTGAAAAATGAACCAAAATAAATGAACGGAGAACATTATGGAAAAAAAATAGGAACTAAATAATAAGGATACATTTATGTTCTAAAACACAACAAGCAAAATTAGATCTAAAACCTAAATAAAAACTGACTAGAAATATAAAACGTGCAATTGATCTATGGAAAAATAGTGACAAAAAACAAGAACCATTATTTTTTTATGCTGCATACTTGTTTCAGAGTTTATCTTGGGAAAACCTGCATCCTGCATGCTGCATTGTAAGGAGCACTAACCAAGAAATTATATATTGCGGAAGAAAGCTACAAAAATTGGGCATGATCTTACTGTTAGGGATGAGTAACAACCCAAGCTGCACATTCTTAATATTGCTGTTGCACACTTGCACATATATTACTTGTGCAAACGTGGTGGGATAGTTCAACTCATCCATTACAAAATATGGACTAAGAAAACATGGCCTTTTTTAGCATCCGATCAAATGTAAAGAAAGAAGAGAATTCATGCGAATTGACGAGGCCAACAATAATGAAAAGGTATGAAAAATACATGAAACAATAGCACAATAAAAGCACCCAGTTGCATGTTCGTAACATTAGAGTTATCTAATATTTGTGCACTTATGGTCTTCGGAATGTACAAGTCGTTCGATAAAAAATATTATCATATACAAAAGTAATATGATAGGAAAAGGTTTATCCCATCAATTACACATTTCTAATATTAGAGTTGCACATATATTTGTCGTGCAAACATGCAACTGGTTTAAACAAAATAGAAAAAAAAACGAGAAAGTGCAACTGAAAATTTTGGCTCCATGAAACACGGCGAGACTCGCGTGCGATTCTAACGATTCGATAGAAAAATCTCTGCAAAAATTTCTACGATCCATTTAGCATTTTGCGAACGTGGCTTGCAACCTGGTCGTATATTAACCGCAAGATGAGAACTTTCCAATTAGAGGAAGAGTACACAGGTTTTATGCTTTGAGCAGGCATCGTTGCGTACTAACCTGGAATTCCAGTTTAGATTGCCCTCACAAGACCGCTAGTCAAGCCAGTGCCGCTGTCGCTTAGCTGAAGTTACATCAATTCATCTGCCCAGTGTCAAGTCTTCGGAAGAAAACTTGAAACTCTGATCTAAAATTCCAAGTACAGCAAAATGACACTGGCACTGGAGTCACTGGCATGTTAGAAAAGCAAGCAGCGTGTGACTAAGTCATCGATAATGACCTAGCTATTTGAGGCACGCAGTGGCAGTGGCCCCGGCACGGCAGAGTAGACCTATATAAGCTGCCTGCATCCAAGCTCTCGATCCACACATGATCAAACACAAAGCCTTCTGCCACACACACACAGACACACACTAGTAGAAAAATGCCCATTTGTCCCGGTTCCAGAGGCCTATTCGTGCCGGTTCTAGAACCGGGACTAAAGGGTCGGGACTAAAGCCCAAAACCTTTAGTCCCGGTTCGCTTATGAACCGGGACAGAAGGTGCTCCACGTGGCCGCCGCGGGGAGCCCGGACAGGAGGGCCTTTAGTCCCGGTTGGTAACACCAACCGGGACCAAAAAGCATCCACGCGTCAGTAGCTCAAGAGCTAGGGTTTTTTTTAGGAAGGGGGGTTGGGGGTTTTGGAGGGTTAATTTAGGGGTTTCATATATTGTGTTAGCTAGCTAATAGAGAGAAGTGATCGACCTCTCTTTCTCCGAGAGATTGGTCGACGCTAGGTACTATACGTATAGAGAGAACTCGACACGCTAGCTAGTAAGCAAATGAAGGAACTATTAAGTACACAAGATCGTCATGAACATATACAGAGAGAAGTGATTGACCTCTCTTTCTCCGAGAGATTGGTCGAACAACAAGTTTTCGTATATCTATCTGACGCTACTAGCTACATATATACAATATAAGATCTCTTACAATCCCTAACATCTAAAAATGTCAAATTCCACATTGTATTCTTCGGCTGGATTGATGACGTGGTCAAGAAAGAATCCCGCCAATTCCTCTTGAATTGCTCGTATGCGATCTTGTGGTAGGAGTTCATCCCGCAGCTGCCAGATCTAAATTGAAGAAGAGGGTCAATACATGTGTATGAATGAAACTCAACACAAATGATGGTAATAAAATAAAATTGTGAATATTTTTGCTTACGCACTTCATATTGTTTTTTAGAGTACCCCCGCTTATTAAAGGCCGTTGCGTTGTAGATGAACTCGCAAACATAGTATCCACATAAATTATTCCCGGCTTCCTGCCACAACCACTTTACGAGAAATAGAAGTCAATCAAACTGATAAGCAAGCATGCTAAATGGTATTGATGAAACTAGCTAGAATCAATGGGAGATGCGCGGAACTAGGTAGTAGTACTTACTTTCGGGTGTGTAAATCGCAGCTCGGTCGGCAGTCCCGGAGCTCTTTTGGTGAACTCTTTCCAAACCCTGCCAGACAAAGAAAATATTTACTTGATATCAGGAAATGAACAAAGTTGCCGATCTGTTGCCATAATGATCGATTGAACTTACTTCTGAAGCATTTCAGTCATGTCCGCATACTCCTGGGGATCTTTTCGTCCCGAGTCTAAGACGGTTACTACTCCCCACTCAAGCTTAATCTCTAGCAGAATAAAGTGAAAGCTGTGCACAGATGCATAACTCATCAGTTACATTACTATAACCTCGAGTAATAAGGGAAACCGAATATGCAGAAGACAGTAACACTCACTTGAAGTTGTAAGGAAAGAGTATTTTATCTTTGTTTTGATTTTTGAGCAACGATTGTAGCAAGTTGGCCTCGGTTTCTTCGACATTCTTTTTAACCGTCCATTCATGTATGACATTTGGGTTAATGAACCCAATGTCATAGATTTGTGCATTTCTGCATTCGATGATGTTCAATCTGCATAATATAGTGAGGATAATTATATATACATGCAATGAAAGAGCTGAGCTATATATAGCGACTTAATTACAGAAGTAGTACTTACAGACAGTAGCAAGTCACGAGTGATTTGTCGAGGGCCTTTTGATTGTATAACTGGAAAAACTCGTCAAAATCAACAGTAATATAATCCAATCCAACGAAGTCGTGCTCCTCTTTAATTCTCATCATCAAAGCATCCTTCCCAGAGTTGCTGCAGGTTTCCATGTACCATTGATGGAATTTTCGCATCATCGTTGTTAGAGCATGACTTCCATCTTTGACGAGAGGCTTCCCGTACTGGTATCTGAATTCGTCCACCTCTAACATATCAAACACTATATCATCACCCAGGTAATCATCAGGATTGGTACCGGGCACCATCCCAAGCAGATTAGCGACGATATCGCTAGACACCTTGAGCAGGGGGCATGATTGGTTCGCCTGTTCGCCGAGCTGGGGAATTTTTTTCGCACTTCTTCGTTCTTCTAACCTTTTATCACTGGAAGTAGTTCTCGACTGGCGCGCATCTCCATATGTCTTCTTAAGAGCGCGGAGATAGTTGTCAGCCGGCGGAGGCGGTGGTGGTCGCTTCAGGGCATCGATAGTGCGCTTCGCTTTCACGGGATCTATCGTCTCCTTCGGAGGTGGAGGTTTCTTTGCAAAAAAGTCCCTCAGTTCGGCAGCACAGATTTCCTTGTTTTCCTTGTCGGTCCTCTCATATGGTAACTTTTCTAGAGGCTTGAGAGATGGACCGTATCTGAATTGCCTCCCGCCTCTGCTTGTACTGCTAGCCGCCGGACCGGCACCGTCTCTCTTCCGCCGTGGCTGACGCGGTGGAGAAGGAGGCGGAGTGCTCCGACGCGCCAGAGGAGCTGGAGCGGCGGCGTCTGTCTTCCTATGTTGCTGACGAGGCGGAGGAGGAGGCAGACTGCTCCGACGCGCCGGAAGAGGCGAAGGAGGAGGCGGAGTGCCAGCCTCACGCGCCGAAGGAGCCATAGAAGGAGGCGGAGTGCCCTGATCACTCGCCGGAGGAGGAGGAGGCAGAGTGCCCTGACTCACCGGTGGAGGAGGACAAGGCAGAGGTGTCCAGTTCGGAAGCTTGATGTGCTCCTTCCACCATAGACATGGAGTCTTCAGAGCAAGACCCAGCTGAGTCTCCCCTTCACCTGTAGGGTGGTCAAGCTCGAGCTCCTCAAATCCCTCCGTTACTTCATCCACCATCACAACAGCATAACCATGTGGAATTGGACGGCAGTGAAAATTTCCGTCGGGTTGAGGAGGTGCAACAAAGCCGACAGCCGCCTTGACTTTGAGGTTCTGCCATTGCGTCATAAGCTGGCAATGTTGAGCCTCCGTGATAGCATCCACGGGGTAGCTAGGAGTCGTGAAGTCAGGCTGCTGAACGAGCTCGGTGGAAGCCACGTTGCTTCTCCGCTGAGATGGCGGGGTAGCTTCTGGGGTAGCTCCGGCAGCTCGCTGGCTCTCAACTTGTTCCTCTAGCTTTTGTACTCTTGCATTCAGCTTCTGCATTTCGGTGAGCTCCAGTTTCCTCTTCCTCTCCCGGGTTTTGTAACCGCCTGCGCTAGGAAACCCAACCTTCCACACAACGGAGCCTGGCGTGCCTCGTGTTCGTCCAGGGTGCTAAGGATTCCCAAGGGCCTCGGTCAGCTCGTCATTCTCTCTGTCGGGAATGAATGTCCCTTGCTGCGCTGCGGCGATACACTTCTAAAGCTTCTTGACGGGTATTGCAAGTTGCTCGTCCGTCCAAACGCACTTCCCTGTTTCAGGGTCCAAGGTTCCCCCAACCCCAAAGAACCAAGTCCTTGAACGGTCTAGCCAGTTCAATGTCTCTGGTTCGACCCCTTTAGCAAGCAGGTCATTCTCAGCTTTGTCCCATAGTGGCCGGGCTTTGAGGTAGCCACCTGACCCCGTGCGATGGTGAAACTTCTTCTTTGCAGCATTTATCTTATTTGTCTCTGACATCTTCTTACTCTTGTCCGATGTCTTGTAGGCCACAAATGCGGGCCAGTGATCTCTTATCTTCTCAAATCGGCCGTTGAATTCTGGAGTCTTCCCTTTGTCGACAAACGTTGATTTCAACTCATTCTTCGACCTCCTGAATAGATCTGCCATCTTCTTAAGAGCACACGCCTTGACCAATGGCTCTATAACTGGCTTATCCGGATCCTCCTCTGGCGGTAGGGTGAAATTTGCCTTCAGCGAGGTCCAAAGATCATCTTTCTGTCTATCGGTGACATAAGAAACTTGAGGGTCTTCGTTCTTCTTAGGCTCATTCCATAGTTGGATGCTGATCGGGATGCTGTCCCTAACAATAGCTCCGCACTGAGCAGAAAATGCATCCTTGGTCCGCCTCGGTTCAATCGGCTGGCCATCGTTCGCGATTGCTGTGATCGTGAACCTTTCATCCTGACGCAACCTTTTCTTCGGGCCTCGTCTCGTTACCGAAGTTTGGCTCAATCCGGAGGGCTTTAAAAGAAGAAAGAAGAGTTAATATATGTACATACCAAAATAATTAATGCATAAATTAGCTAGTCAGCACAGGCTTAATTAATATATATACCTCACCGGACTTTGCAGCTCCCTCCTCCGTTCGATCACCGGAGCCATCATCATGGTCTCCTTCTTCCTCCGGCATTCGGTCACCGGAGTCATCATGATCATGTCCTTCCTCCTCCATTGTTCGATCACCGGAGCCTTCACCCTCTCCTTCCAGACAATCGGTGTCGTTGAGATACGACAAGACATCACCTCCGCCAAGGATTATGTCCCCCAATAACTGTTCTGTTTCCAAGTCTCTTTGTTGATCCATAGTTTCTGCAAATATTACAACATGGCAATTAATATACAAACATGAGAGATGGATATATTAGTGGCAAACATAGACCTAGCTAGCTAATCACAACAAGGAATATTAATTAGTGGCCTCGACGCTTCTACGGTTTGGGGTGGCCTCGACAACGCTTCTAGGGTTTGGGGTGGCCTCGACAACGCTCTTTTAACTTGGTAAATTTGGGTGGCCTCGACACTTCTAGGGTTTGGGGTGGCCTCGGCAACGCTTCTAGGGTTTGGGGTGGCCTCGACGCTTCAAGGGTTTGGTCGGGCGAGAGGGGGTTGATCGACGTCCCCCCTCATGTTGAAGAGTTACCGGAGTTCTCTCATGAATGTCCGACGTCCGGACCGCCTCTCTCATGAATGTCAAATAAGGGATTTAACAAAATGGCGCCATTCTGGATGTGCAGAAAATGGTCCATATTTTTCCTGATCTCATCTACCCTTCTATATGTCACATTGTCAGTGTCAAAGGATTCAAGAAAACCATGGCTTCATCATCAGCCGGAAGTAACAGGCGCATAATGGTACGAAGCTCTCCAAAATTGTTTTGGAACGGAGTCCCGGATAGGATAATTAGTTTTTTGGTACGAAGTTCAGCAAGAGCCTTCCGAATATCGCTATTTGGAAGGCCTTTGCTGAAATTCGTACCAAAAAGTGAATTATTCTATCCGGAACTCCGTTCCAAAACAACTTTGAAGAGCTTCATAGCATCATACGCCTGTTACTTCCGGCTAATGATGAAGCCATGGATTTCTTCAATACTTTGACAGACAACGTGACATATAGAAGAATATATATATATATGAGATCAGAAAAAAATTGGATCAACTTGTGCACATCCATAATGGGGGCATTCTTGATAAATCTCGACCCTCGACCCCTTGACGACCCTCGACCCCTCGGCGATCCTCAACATATGAATTTATAAAGTGCACTTGATATGTTTTGAGGACTCCTCCCCCCCAACACGAGAACATTTTAACTTAGTAAATTTCTATGAACAAAAAAAATCATCATCGAACAAACTTAATATGAGTTTTAACATAGAACATTCATCGAGCAAGATCATCATGAACAAAAATATCACACTAATTTCTATGAAAAAAAATTCCACAAACATCTCATCTCGTCTCCACAAAACATCTCATCTCATCTCATTTCATCCAAAAAAAATTCTTTGCATATGAACATACATACATTTACTTTTTTTTCTTAAATGTAACATATGAACATTTTCTTAAATGAGCATATGAACATTTTCTTAAATGAGCATATGAACAAACATATCACCAAAAAAATAGACCTTTTTCTTTGCATATGAACATACATCCATATTCAAAATGTTCATATTCTACAATCTTAACCAAAAAAATGCAAAAAAGAGCATTATACAGCATATACAGAGTACATACATACATCGTAACAAAAAAATGAAAAACAGGCCGGTGGTCGGCGACGGCGAGGTCGGGGACGGCGATGAGAAGGAAATGGGAGGAGGCAGCGGCTCACAGCGCGGTCGTAGGGAATGGCAGCGGCCGGGCTCGGGGAGGGCTCGAGGTCGCCGGCCGGAATCGGTGCGGCGGCAGACGAACGGCGTCGGGGATGAAGGGGTCGCGGGCGCCGGCATGGTGCTTCCCCGCGGCGACGGCGACGGCGACGGCGGGGGCGAGCCTCGGCGACGACGAGCGCGGGCGACGGCGACGGCGGGGGCGGCGTGCGGCGTCGGGGCAAGCCTTGCGGGCGTCGATGTCTTCGGCATCGTCGGGGCTAATGAGAGATGAGAACTGAAAATTCCTAGGTGCTACCTTATATACCCAGAGCATTGGTCCCGGTTCATGGTACCAACCGGGACCAATGCCCCCCTTTAGCCCGGTTGGTGCCACCAACCGGGACCAAAGTCAGTTTTCAGCAGCCCAAGGGCGGGAAACAGGGACCTTTGGTCCCGCTTGTAGGCATCGCACCGGGACTAAAGGGGGGCATTGGTCCCGGTTGGTTCCACGAACTGGTACAAATGCACCCCTTTCCTCCCAGTTGGTGCTACCAAACGGGACCAAAGGCCTTGTGCTGGCGTGGTGCGGTGGGATGTTTAGTCCCACCTCGCTAACTGAGAGAGCTCGAGAGTGGTTTATAAGCGCTATTGCGCCCACCCTCTCGAGCTCCTCTCAACTGCAGGCTTTCGGGCCTAATCTGTCACTCCTTGCCTGTGGGCCTATTGGGCCTGCTGCGGGCCTGAATCCTGGCCCAACAAACTGGTTGGGTTTCTAGTCGTATTCAGGCCGTGGTGGCCCAGTAGGTGGCATTTTTTTTCCAGTTTTTTTGTTTTCTTTTTTGCTTTATTTATTTTATTTTGTTTCTACTTACTGCTAAATACTTACTGTTTTTCAGTGATTCTTTTTGCTTTTAGGTAATAAAAATTATAAACTTTCTGTTAGTGCCATTAGTTTTCCAATTTGAATAGTTTAAATTTGAATTTTTTGAAATTTGTGTGAATCACTAGTTTGTGAATAACTTTACTATAAAAATAGATTTTTGAGTGATTATTTTTCCTCCTATTTAATATTACTGTGTTTTATCATTATATTCAATTTGGTAATTTTTAGGTTATTTGAAATGTCTGTTTTAATCAAAAACAGATTTTGTTATTTTAGTTTGCTATTAAAGTTTCTAACAAAAAAATTCTTTATGAAAATTCTTTTTGCTATTAATGTTTTGAACAAAAAAATACTTTGATAATTTTAGTTGCATAAATTTTATATAATTTTAGTTTCAAAAATACTAGAGGTTTATAAAAGCTTTTTAGTTGATTCCTTTTGCTTTTAGAGTTTCATAAAAGTTTTCTAGTTCATTCTTTTTGCTATTAGAGTTTCATTAAATTTTTATAGTTCATTATTTTGCTATTAGAGTTTCATAAAAGTTTTCTAGTTCATTCTTTTTGCTATTAGTTCATTCTTTGAGCTAAATGACCCTGAAATTGAAAAGCACTTCAAATGAACTCTGAAGAGGTTGAAAGTTGGCATGGTATCATCATTTCACCCACATAGCATGTGCTAAAAAGTTGAGAGGGTTACGGCAAAAACTGGATGCACTTCGTGTATAAAATGGACAATCTCTTTCGAAGTATCAGGGTTTTGGAAGAAAACTCATCTGTTACAAAGGGATTTCATTTTTTTGAACTTATTTGAACTCCAGACTTTTTGTGTGTTCAAAATGCACTATTCAAAGCCACATCATCAATTTTCAACCCTTTCTGACTTCATTTGTTATTTTTCATGCATTTACTGATTTTTTTTGAGCTATATGACCCTGAAATTGAAAGCACTACAAATGAACTCTGAAGTTTGAAAGTTGGCATGGTATATCATCATTTCACCCACATAGCATGTGCAAAAAAGTTGAGAGGGTTTGGCAAAAACTGGATGACTTCGTGTACAAAATGGACAATCTCTTTCGATATCAGGGTTTGGACGAAAACTCATATGTTACAAAGGGATTTCATTTTTTTGAACTTATTGAACTCCAGACTTTCTGTGTGTTCAAAATGCACCATTAAAGCCACATCATCAATTTTCATCACACCCTTCACTTCTAACTTCATTTGTTATTTTTCATGCATTTACTATTTTTTTTGAGCTATATGACCTTGAATTGAAAAGCACTACAAATGAATTTTGAAGAGGTTGAAAGTTGGCATGGTTCATCATTTCACCACTAGCATGTGCTAAAAAGTTGAGAGGGTTACGGCAAAAACTGGATGCACTTCGTGTACAAAATGGACAATCTCTTTCGAAGTATCAGGGTTTTGGACGGAAACTCTCTGTTACAAGGGATTCATTTTTTTGAACTTATTTGAACTCAAGACTTTTTGTGTGTTCAAAATGCACCATTCAAAGCCACATCATCAATTTTCAACCCTTTCTGACTTCATTTGTTATTTTTCATGCATTTACTGATTTTTTTTGAGCTATATGACCCTGAAATTGAAAAGCACTACAAATGAGTTCTGAAGAGGTTGAAAGTTGGCATGCTATCATCATTTCACCCACATAGCATGTGCTAAAAAGTTGAGAGGGTTACGACAAAAACTGGATGCACTTCGTGTGCAAAATGGACAATCTCTTTCGAAGTATCAGGGTTTCGGACGAAAACTCATCTGTTACAAAGGGATTTCATTTTTTTGAACTTATTTAAACTCCAGACTTTTTGTGTGTTCAAAATGCACCATTCAAAGCCACATCATCAATTTTTCTTCGCTTGTGTCCTTTGCTTCTAGCGCCGTAACCATGGATAATCTTCATCGTTTAACAGGGTGCTTGGGTCAGCCTTGACTTTGAGGGAGGAATTTCATGAAACTTTTCATAATTTTCAGACATATCTGTCTTGCCCTCCAATCCCACGATGTCTTTTTTTCCTGAAAGAACTATGTGGCGCTTTGGCTCATCGTATGATGTACTCGCTTCCTTATCTTTTCTTTTTCTCGGTTTGGTAGACATGTCCTTCACATAGAAAACCTGCGCCACATCATTGGCTAGGACGAATGGTTCGTCTGTGTACCCAAGATTGTTCAGATCCACTGTTGTCATTCCGTACTGTGGGTCTACCTGTACCCCGCCTCCTGACAGATTGACCCATTTGCACTGAAACAAAGGGACCTTAAAATCATGTCCGTAGTCAAGTTCCCATATGTCCACTATGTAACCATAATATGTGTCCTTTCCCCTCTTGGTTGCTGCATCAAAGCGGACACTGCTATTTTGGTTGGTGCTCTTTTGATCTTGGGCGATCATGTAAAATGTATTCCCATTTATCTCGAACCCTTTGTAAGTCAATACAGTCGAAGATGGTCCCCTGGCCAACGAGTACAGCTCATCAGAAACAGTGTTGTCACCCCTGAGACGTGTTTGCAACCAACTGCTGAAAGTCCTGATGTGTTCACATATAATCCAGTCGTCACACTGCTCCGGGTGTTTGGAGCGCAGAATGTTCTTGTGTTCATCGACATACAGGGTCACCAAGGTAGAGTTCTGTAGAACTGTGTAGTGTGCTTGAGACCAAGAATGCCCGTCCCTACATATTATTGAGTCCCCTCCTAGCGTGCCTTTTCCAGTCAGTCTCCCCTCATACCGCGATTGAGGGAGACCAATCTTCTTAAGGTCAGGAATGAAGTCAACACAAAACCCAATGACATCCTCTGTTTGATGGCCCATGGAGATGCTTCCTTCTGGCCTAGCGCGGTTACAGACATATTTCTTTAGGACTCCCATGAACCTCTCAAAGGGGAACATATTGTGTAGAAATACAGGGCCCAGAACGACAATCTCGTCGACTAGATGAACTAGGACGTGCGTCATGATATTGAAGAAGGATGGTAGGAACACCAGCTCGAAACTGACAAGACATTGCACCACAACACTCCTTAACCTTGGTAGGATTTCTGGATCGATCACCTTCTGAGAGATTGCATTGAGGAATGAACATAGCTTCACAATGGCTAATCGAACGTTTTCCGGTAGAAGCCTCCTCAATGCAACCGGAAGCAGTTACGTCATAATCACGTGGCAGTCATGAGACTTTAGGTTCTGGAACTTTTTCTCTGGCATATTTATTATTCCCTTTATATTCGACGAGAAGCCAGACGGGACCTTCATACTGAGCAGGCATTCAAAGAAGATTTCCTTCTCTTCTTTGGTAAGAGCGTAGCTGGCAGGACCTTCATATTGCTTTGGAGGCATGCCGTCTTTTTCGTGCACACGTTACTGGTCCTCCCGTTCCTCCGGTGTATCTTTTGTCTTCCCATACATGCCCAAGAAGCCTAGCAGGTTCACGCAAATATTCTTCGTCACGTGCATCACGTCGATTGAAGAGCGGACCTCTAGGTCTTTCCAGTAGGGTAGGTCCCAAAATATAGATTTCTTCTTCCACATGGGTGCGCGTCCCTCAGCGTCATTCGGAACAGATAGTCCGCCGGGACCCTTTCCAAAGATTACTTGTAAATCATTGACCATAGCAAGTATGTGATCACCGGTACGGATGGCGGGCTTCTTCCGGTGATCTGCCTCGCCTTTGAAATGCTTGCCTTTCTTTCGACATTGATGGTTGGTCGGAAGAAATCGACGATGCCCCAGGTACACATTCTTCCTGCATTTGTCCAGGTATATACTTTCGGTGTCATCTAAACAGTGCGTGCATGCGTGGTATCCCTTGTTTGTCTGTCCTGAAAGGTTACTGAGAGCAGGCCAATCATTGATGGTTACAAACAGCAATGCATGCAGGTCAAATTCCTGCTGTTTGTGCTCATCCCACACACGTACACCGTTTCCATTCCACAGCTATAAAAGTTCTTCAACTAATGGCCTTAGGTACACATCAATGTTGTTGCCGGATTGCTTAGGGCCTTGGATGAGAACTGGCATCATAATGAACTTCCGCTTCATGCACAGCCAAGGAGGAAGGTTATTGTGACGCCCCCGGCTTAATTGTGCACTAATCATACACGCAAATGCACATGATCAAGCCTAAGGACTTACGGGAAGATATCACAACACAACTCTAAACATAAATAAAGTCATACAAGCTTTATATTACAAGCCAGGGCCTCGAGGGCTCGAATACATAGCTCGATGGCATACCAGCGTCAGCGGAAGCATCAGATATCTAAGTACAGATATAAAAGAGAAACAGAAAGGCCTTTAGGAAGGCGGGGCAAAATAAAACACTACGATCGAAAGGCGCAGGCCTCCTGCCTGGGACCCTCCTAACCTACTCCTGGTCGACGGCAAGTTTGAAGCAGTAACCGCCCTCGGGGTAGTAGTAGAAGCGATCGTCGGCGGGGCAGCTGTATCCGGGGCGCCGTCATCTGGTTGCATCAAAAGGGGTATATGTGGAAAAAGAAAGCAAAGCAACCGTGAGTACTCATCCGAAGTATTCAGCAAGCAAGGATCTACACTACATATGCAACATTATCAAAGGAAGGCTGTATATGTGGACTGGGCTGCAGAAATGCCAGAATAGAGAGAAGGCCTAGTCCTATCGAAGACTAGCATCTTCAGCGGTCTTGCAGCTATAGAAGAGAGTAGAACAATACAATATAATGTAGCAGTAATGATATCAGCCTCACCCAGAGATCCTTTCTCGACTCCCTGCGAGAAAGCAATCCCAGAGCCATACAGTCATCAACCTCGTCCTGAGATCCCTTCTCGACTCCCTGCGAGAAGCAATCCCAGAGCCACATATCCAGGTATCATCACAGGTATCCAGTTCTAGTTGAATCGATCGGGATACAACTCCGAGTGTCCTTTACCGTAGGACCGGCTATCGATAGAAGTTTTCTTCCCTGCAGGGGTGCACCAACTTACCCACCACGCTCGCTTAACTCCGTCCGAACACACTTTCCTGGGTCATGCCCGGCCTCGGCCAACCGATACACCGCAACCCTACCTACAACTCAGCAGAGAGGTCCCCGTCGGTCTATATCCTAAGCGCTCAGGGGTCTTGGGCCATCGCCCTGTGCACTCCGGGTCGGTGTGTGCAGGGTCGGGACGAGCACCACCTCAGTCCTGGATGGTACTGGCCTGGCCCGGCCACGAGGCTGAACTGGACGTTTGACAGAGCTTTCGGCTGATGCTACGATGCAGAGTGCCCATAACTCTTCCCACGCGATGGTTAGTGCTATCAGGCCAGAGGCCTGCTCGGATCAAATATCCAAATCGTTAGTGGACTAGGGGCTTGCGGAAAACGAGCAGAGACTCACGATCGATGTGACCCCGTCGCCCCGTCTCGAGGACTTGCGGCAAGGGCCAAGAATGCCCGGCCACGCCTCGTAGTCATCACTCGGGCACCATCTAGGCAACCTGTCTTAACATCACACGCGGGTACCCCTCAGGGTCGACCCGCCTTTCTAAGTAACAGTGTAAAGTCCAAGTATCCGTGTGTCCATAACATCAAGGGAATCCGACGTATCACCCTCAATGGATACCCACTCGATGTAACTGCCAAGGTGAACGTAGGAGGAATCACCCTCGATGAGTTCACACTTGATGTGTTGCACGACAGGGTCGTATCGGAAGTGGAGAAGGAGGAATCACCCTCGATGACCACGACCAAATAGGTACTCTACAGAGTTAACATCAGGAGTGCTATACGAGGTATCACCCTCGGCACTCGATGGTAACGATGCAGTGTCGTTACAACTAAGGGGGTGAAGTGCGGTGCCGGGGCCTATCTTCGATCCCGTTGATCGGGTCTTCTGATAATCCAGCGGGGCAACAAGGGACAAAGTGGGGTTACTGATAGGTCTCTACCCAGCCTATACTAAGCAGTTTAGGATAAGCAGGTAAGGTATCAATAGTAGGTTACAATAAACAGGCTATGCATCAGAATAGGTAAAGCAGTAGCAGCAGCAATTCTAATGCAAGCATGAGAAAATAGAATGGGCGATATCGGAATGATCAAAGGGGGGGCTTGCCTGGTTGCTCGGCGGCAAAGGCAAGGTCGTCAACGGTGCCGTCGGTCTCCTGAGCTGCGTCGGTACCGGGAACTGCGTCGAGGTCTAACAAGGGAGAAGAGGGGGAGGAAACAGTATAAATACACAGCAAACATGAGCAACACAATGTACGACATGACAATATGCAGTGTCGGATGTGTCCTAACGTATGATTGCACGTCACTGAGGAAGGGGGAATCCATCCGGGAATGTTTTCCCGGTTTCGGACAATTGTCAGACAGATGACCGGAGGGGAACGGTTGCATGTTCGGATAGTTAGGGATGTGTGACGGATGAATGGACTGCGTATTCGGATTCATCTCGCCATTCTGAGCAACTTTCATGTACAAAGTATTTTCATCTGAGCTACGGTTTATTTTATATGAATTTCTAAAGATTTAATTGATTTTCTGGAATTTTATTTAATTATTTAATTCAACATTATCCAGAATAGTAATTGATGATGTCAGCATGACGAAAAGATGACGTCAGCAGTCAACTCTGGCTGACCAGAGTCAAACCTGACAGGTGGGTCCAGTGGGACCCACATGTCAATGACAGAACTAATTAAACAGGGTTAATTTAATCTAACTAACCTAATTAGCAGGTGGGACCCAGCTGTCAGTGTTTGTTTAGTTTACTAACTAACTTAATTAACAAAATATTAGTTTATTTATTTATTTAAATTAGTTATTTGAGTGGGGCCCGCATGTCATAGATAAAGGGGCGGACACGTCAGCGCTGACCGAGGTCAACGGGGCCCAGTGGGGCCCAGTGGCAGTGGCACAGGGGCGGGCCCCAGCTGGCCACGTCGGACGCCAACCGGAGGGCACTCCGGCGAGCTCCAACGCGGCGGAGCGCGCCGGCGAGGCTTGGAAACGGCGCACATGGCACCATTCAAGGCGTTTTCGGTCACGTTCGATCGGGGAGACGACGCCACGTCGATCTACGGCACTGGCGCGAGGCGGGGCAGTCGGAGACGAGCATTACGGCGGCAATGGCGGACTGCGGTGTTCGGGTGTGGTGGCGAACGGCGTTGCAGCGTGCTTGTGAGCGAGCCAAGAGGCTAGGTGTGGCTTACGCGGTGCGGCGAGCGTGATGGACACGGGCACGGGGCCCAATGGTCGCCGGAAGCACGCCGGCGATGAGCTACGCGGCGGCGCGTTCGGTGAAGACGGGGGCGGCGCCTACGCCTCGAATGGGAGAGCGAGAGGAGAGGGGAGAGGGGGCGGTGCTTACAGCGAGCCTGCAGGTGTGCAACATGGGCTCGGGGGAGGCTCGACGGCGGCGAATCGACGGCGGCGACGCGGGCGGCCGAAGGAGGAAGATGACGGTGCAGGGGACGATGCAGAGGCGTTCGGCTCCGGCTCGTTGGAGCAGGAGGCGTAGAGGAGCACGGCAGAGCTCGTGGACACGTCGCGGTGGCGAGGCAGAGGCGGTGGCCGCGAGCTTCAGCGGAGGCCGATCATGGCGACGCCGGGCGAGGTGGGGAACGAGGGAGGAAGGGGGGAATGGTGGCTAGGGTTCGCCAGGGACAGCGAGGAGCTGCTCTTATCCCCAGCGCGGGCGCGGGCGCGCTGTCGACCGCACGGAGGGGGTGGCCTGGCTCGTGCGCGCGAGGTGCTCGACAGCGAGGTGCAGAGCAGTGCAGGAGGTGGGGGACGGCGCCAGGTGAGCTAGGCCGGCACTGTAGCAGTAGGCTTAAGTGCACAGTAGTTCTTTAGGCCTTTTTCATTTTTCCTTTTTCTGTTTCTTTCCTTTTTTTTGCTTTGGCTAATTGTTTGGGCACCAAATGCGTTTTGTAAAATATGAGAGCTGGCCCACAAATCCCAGCACAATATATCCTACCACCAAAAACTCGTTTGGGCAAAACATAATTTCATATTTAATTTAGATTAATTAAAAGGTTATTAAATATTGTCTTTAGTCACTGTTTGTGGATGTTTGAGTCACTTACCCAATTACAATGATGCTGGTTTCAATTTTAGAATTGTCTCTGATTTATTTGCTATTTAATGAACAATTTAGTTTCTGATTTGAATAACTTTTATTTTTACTTTAAGTTTGAATTTGAAAAGAGATATGCTCCAAATGATGTTTAGGCACTGTTGATCATGATGACATGGCATTATCAAAAGGGGATTACTGTAGTTAACCACTGGGAGTGTTACAGTTATAGATACATAGAGTCACGGGCCAGGTGCTGTGATTGCTGCTCTGCTCCCCAAAAGGATTAATGCCATCCGCGCTTAAACCAAACCATACGTTCCTTGCATCACCTGCAAAGTCATCCCAATACTTTCTCTCGATTTTTCTTCACTGCGACCCGTCAGCGGGTGCTCTCAACTTCCCGTCTTTTTTACGGTCCTCTCTGTGCCATCGCATCAACTTGGCATGCTCTTTGTTTCTGAACAGACGTTTCAACCGTGGTATTATAGGAGCATACCACATCACCTTGGCAGGAACCCTCTTCCTGGGGCGCTCGCCGTCAACATCACCAGGGTCATCTCGTCTGATCTTATACCGCAATGCATCGCATACCGGGCATGCGTTCAAATCCTCGTACGCACCACGGTAGATGATGCAGTCATTAGGGCATGCATGTATCTTCTGCACCTCCAATCCTAGAGGGCATACAACCTTCTTTGCTGCGTACGTACTGTCGGGCAATTCGTTATCATTTGGAAGCTTCTTCTTCAATAATTTCAGTAGCTTCTCAAATCCTTTGTCAGGTACACCATTCTCTACCTTCCACTGCAGCAACTCCAGTGTGGTACCGAGCTTTGTGTTGCCATCTTCGCAATTGGGGTACAACCCTTTTTTGTGATCCTCTAACATGCGATCGAACTTCAACTTCTCCTTTTCACTTTCGCATTGTCTCTTTGCATCAACAATGACCCGGCGAAGATCATCATCGGGCACATCGTCTGGTTCCTCTTGATCTTCAGCTTCCCCCGTTGCAGCATCACCGTATTCAGGGGGCACATAGCTGTCATCATCCTCTTCTTCTTCGTTGTCTTCCATCATAACCCCTCTTTCTCCGTGCTTGGTCCAAACATTATAGTGTGGCATGAAACCCTTATAAAGCAGGTGGGTGTGAAGGGTTTTTGAGTCAGAGTAAGACTTCGTATTCCCACATATAGGGCATGGACAACACATAAAACCATTATGCTTGTTTGCCTCAGCCACTTCGAGAAAATTATGCACGCCCTTAATGTACTCAGAGGTGCATCTGTCACCGTACATCCATTGCCGGTTCATCTGCGTGCATTATATATAATTAAGTGTGTCAAAAACCATTACAGAACATCATGAATACAGAAGTAACCAAATTAATTAATAGAAGTTCATCATCACATTAAAACCAAAGTACATACATAGTTCTCATTGAACAACATATAGCTCTCCAGAGCATCTAATTAAACCATACATTGAAACTATGTAAAACATTTCAATGCAACAACAAATGCGATCATAATCGCAACTAAGGTAACAATTGATCCAACGGCATAATGATACCAAGCCTCGGTATGAATGGCATATTTTTTCATTTTTCTAATCTTCAAGCGCATTTTATCCATCTTGATCTTGTGATCATCGACGACATCCGCAACATGCAACTCCAATATCATCTTCTCCTCCTCAATTTTTTTCAACTTTTCCTTCAAGTAATTGTTTTCTTCTTCAACTAAATTTAAGCTCTCGACAATAGGGTCGGTTGGAATTTCCGGTTCACATACCTCCTAGATAGAATCTATGTCACGTTGGTCGGCATAATTGTCATAAACACTAAATGAACCAAATAGTTATAAAAGATAATATATACCACATCCGAATCATAGACAGGACGAGGGCCGACGGAGGCGGATACCAAAACCATCGCACTATATAATAACAAACAATAATAAAAATAAGAAAATTACACAAGTATCTATCTTAATCATACAAGTAAGAACTTTTTTCTTTTACAAAGAAGATAAGACCAAGAGGCTCACCACGGTGGTGCCGGCGACGAGATCGGCGCGGGCGATCGACGGGGGTGAGGATGGGACGGACCGCCAAACCTAGACAAATCTCGAGGAAAATGGAGCTTGGACAAGGAGCTTCGAGAGGAGAAAGCTTAAGTGTGGCTCGGGCATTTCATCGAACACCTCATGTGCATAGGAGGTGAGCTAGAGCACAACAAAGCTCTCCCACAGCCACCCCAAAAAACAGAGCACTCCACTGCTCTGCTCGCGGGCGAGGTATATATAGGCATCTCATTGGTCCCGGTTCGTGGCTGGAACCGGGACTAAAGGTCCGCCTTTGGTCCCCGTTCCAGCCACGAACCGGGACCAATGGTTGTGGGCCAGGAGCGAGGCCCATTGGTCCCGGTTCGTGGCTGGAACCGGGACCAAAGGGGCCAGACGAACCGGGACCAATGCTCCACGTGGCCCGGCCGGCCCCCTGGCCTCACGAACCGGGACCGATGCCCCCCTTGGTCCCGGTTCGTGAGTGAACCGGGATTAATGGGCTGGCCCTGCCTGGACCAAAGCCCTGTTTTCTACTAGTGACAGCCTTCTCGAGAACTTCCTTGGTGCTACGAAAGATGTTGGCAATGATGGCTCGACCCCTGGGAGCGCTGCTGCTGCTCCTGCTGACCATACGGCTAGCGGCGGAGAGCAACCTCCGCAACCCAAAGCGGGACGCGCTGTGGGCATTCAGGGTTGGCGTGTCGGACCCGTCGGGCAAGCTCCAGTCATGGAACAACACGGCGCACTTCTGCCGGTGGGCAGGGGTGACCTGCGCGCACGGGCATGTCACGGCCCTGAGGATGTTCTCCTTCAGCCTCACCGGGACCATCTCCCCTGCCTTGGGCAACCTCACCTACCTAGAGAGGCTCGACCTCAACCAGAATGCCCTCTCCGGCGGCATCCCGGCCAGCCTTGGCCGGCTGAGGCGCCTTAGCTACCTTAACCTCGGCGACAACGTCGGGATGAGTGGGGAGATACCCGACAGCCTCCGCAATTGCACTAGCCTTGCCACTGCTTATCTCAACAATAACAACCTCACTGGCACCATCCCCGCATGGCTTGGGATGCTGCCGAACCTCACCACTCTCTGGCTAACCCACAACTTGCTGTCTGGCGAAATCCCACCATCACTTGGCAACCTTACAAACCTTGATAGCCTCATGCTCGACCAGAACCTGCTGGAAGGCACCCTCCCCGAAGGCCTCTCGCGTCTTGCTCTCCTTCAGCAACTCAATGTCTACCAAAACCGCTTGCGCGGCGCTATCCCACCAAGATTCTTCAACATGTCCTCATTAGAAGGCATGTCCCTCGCTAACAATGAGTTCACCGCAAGCCTGCCATCATACGCAGGAGCTCGGATGACGAAGCTTAAGTTCCTCCTCCTCGGTGGGAACAACCTGACTGGGCCGATCCCAGCATCATTAGCCAATGCCTCTGGCATGGCGTATCTCAGCCTTGCCAACAATAGCTTCAACGGACAAGTGCCTCCTGAGATTGGCATGCTATGCCCAAGTAAGTTGGAGATGTCCGGCAACAAGTTAACTGCAACCGATGAAGACGGCGGTTGGGAGTTCTTGGACCGTTTGATGAACTGCAACAACCTAGTGAAGCTTGCTCTGGACAACAACAGGTTCAGTGGCACGATGCCAGGCTCCATCGGCAACCTCTCGAGGAACCTTTCGGATCTGAACCTTGGGGGTAACCGCATATCAGGTTCAATTCCATCTGGTATCACGAACCTCATTGCACTGCAAACCTTGGGGCTACAATCCAATCTCCTCACCGGTACTATTCCAGAGGGGATTGGGAAGCTCAAGAACCTTACAGAGTTACGGTTGCAAGAGAACAAGTTGTCAGGGCCGGTGCCATCTTCCATTGGGAGCCTGACAGAGCTACTTAGCCTTGTGCTTAGCAACAATGAATTGAGCGGATCAATCCCTTTGATCCTCGGCAACCTACAGAAGGTGGCTCTTCTCAATCTCTCCAGCAATGCGCTCACCGGTGAAATTCCAAGACAACTCTTCAACTTGCCGTCGTTGTCGCAAGCAATGGACTTGTCGAACAACAGGCTTGATGGTCCGCTTCCTCCCGATGTCATCAGACTTGGGAACCTCGCACAACTCAAGTTGTCAGGAAACCTCTTGACCGGTGAGATACCAAGGCAGCATGGTAGTTGCCAGAGCTTAGAGTTCCTCGCTTTGGACAACAACTACTTTAGCGGAAGCATCCCATCGTCCTTGGGCAAGCTGAAGGGGCTTCAGACGCTGAACCTGACGAGCAACAAATTGTCGGGGAGGATACCTCCAGAGCTCGGTGACATGTACGGGCTGCAGGAGTTGTAGCTTTCATGGAACAATTTGACTGGAATAGTCCCAGTAGAGCTGGCGAATATTAGTCCTTTGATCAAGTTGGATGTCTCATACAACCATCTCGAAGGACACGTGCCACTTCGTGGTGTGTTCACAAACATAAGCGTGTTTAACTTTGCCGAGAACGGCGAGCTATGTGGTGGCGTGCCTCAACTCCATCTTCCACAATATCCGGTGGTAAGGTACGGAAGCCATGGTAATTGGCATCTTCGTATCATGGCACCGATCTTAAGCATAGTTCTCGTCTCGGCCATACTTCTCACCATTTTCCTATGCTACAAGAGAAACTCAAGACACACAAAGGCCATAGCACCAGACACACTTGATGCCTCGAACTACCATAGGGTCTCGTATGCCGAATTGGCGAAAGCCACGGATGGCTTTGTGGATGCCAATCTGATAGGTGCAGGAAAGTTTGGTTCGGTTTTCCTTGGAGCTTTAACATTGAATGACAATGGGACACTCGAGAGTGTTCCCGTGGCGGTGAAAGTGTTTGATCTTCAGCAAGTCGGAGCCTCCAAGACATTCCTGTCGGAATGCGAGGCATTGCGGAGTATAAGGCACCGGAATCTGATCCGGATCATCACCTGCTGCTCCAGCATCGATGGCAGGGGCGATGACTTCAAAGCTCTAGCGTTCGAGCTCATGCCCAATTACAGCCTAGACAGGTGGTTGCATCCGACACCTGAAGCTCTCAAGAATGTAGGCAGTCTAACGGCGATCCAACGGCTCAACATCGCCGTGGACATCCCCGACGCGCTGCACTATCTTCACAGCAACTGCGTACCCCCAATCATACACTGTGGTCTCAAGCCGAGCAACATTCTTCTCAGCAAGGACATGACGGCATGCATCGGTGACTTTGGCCTCGCAAAGCTGCTTCTTGATCCGGGTATCCATGACACCATGAATTCAGAGAGCACCATTGGAATCAGAGGCACCATCGGCCATGTCGCACCAGGTAAATCAAACTCCCACTTAACAGTGTCTCATGTACATACAAATAGCATTTGGTAGCTAATTTAACTAATTTAATTAGAGACTACAATTAGAATAACTTCGTAGTAGGTATGAAAAGGAATAACTTATCTGTACTTTGCACTGCAGAGTATGGGACGACCGGCAAAGTTTCGACACACGGCGACGTCTACAGCTTCGGCATAACGCTGCTGGAGATCTTCTCCAGGAGGTCGCCGACGGATGACGTCTTCAGAGATGGACTGACTCTGCCAGGGTTCGTCGGCGCGGCTTTTCCGGACAGAACAGAGGTCCTTGACGCAACGCTGCTGGCGACCAAGGAATTCGATGGTGATAGCGGCGTCTCGGTGCACGATTGCTTGGTTTCTGCTATCCGGGTTGGGCTTAGCTGCACGAGAGCGGCGCCGTACGAGAGGATGAGGATGCGGCCGCCGAGCTGCGAGCGACCAGAGATGCTTGCGTCCGGGCATGAATCCTGGCTACTGCTTAATTACTGAGTTTTTCTTCCGGGAGGGATGTGTAGTGTAGACGTGTCTTCCCGAACGTGCGCGGTTACGAGGTGATGCACGCACACGTGCATGCGTGTCGACGGAAGAATTGATGTGAACTCCGTCCGTGCGTGCGTGGAATCAATCTTTTTTTGTTTTGCAAACCAACGAATTGAACTTTCTCGTACGTTTCAGCGCCTGCTCGCACATCAGCGTCACCCCTGACGTCATGCACGTACGACGCGCGTCGTTGGGGAAGGCGATGGATCGATTCTTCCGCCGGCGAGACGCCAAGAGCATTTTGTTTTCACCCCCTCACAAACAACAAAGTCTTGCAGCCAAGACCCCCAACACTTTGCGTCCAACACCCTAAATCTTTCGTTTCCTCACAAACAAGGACAAAATATTTGCATTCAACACCTTAAATCTTTTGTTTCATCGCAAACAAGGACAAAATTTCGACCATCGTGGGAATTCCGGCTAGAAATTTCGGCAGCATAACACGTCGAAAACAAATGCATGCACAGCCCTGAAAAGTCTCATTTAAGAGACCGTCCCTCTCCCCATACAGACCAGCATCAGCAATCAGTAGAAGCAAATGACCCTAGCCATGGACAACATAATTTGTTTCTCCTAAAACGGACACATGGTTCAGATCCACGGCAGAGCAGATGGAAGCAATGGTAGAATGCAAGGAATGTTGTGGTTTCCACCTTTATGAGCGCATCTGAGCCTGTCCTTACCCAAGGCGTGCCTCTGCCCTCGCATCTTCCAAATCCTTTTGTCCATCACCTAGCACCGGCTCCTGCCCGCGAGCGTCTTGCCATCGCAAGTATCAAACAAGTAGCAGGGGTGTCAGCATCGCCAATCAGTAGAAGCAAATCACCCTTGCCATGGACAACTTAATTTGTTTCTCATAAAACGGGCACATGGTTCAGATCCACAACAGAGCAGATGGAAGCAATGGTAGAATGCAAGAAATGTTGCGCTTCCCACCTTTATCAGCATCAGAGCCTGTCCTTACCCAACTTGCGCCTGGCACCTGCCCTTGCATCTTCCAAACCCTATTGTCTATCACCTAGCACCAGCTCCTGCTCACGAGCGTCTTGCCATCACAAGTATCAAACAAGTAGCAAGGGTGTCAACATACCGATTGAAATTATTAATAGCAAGTTCTTCAGAGAGAGGAAAAAAAGTACAAATGGAGCTTCAGTTCCCATGCATGTAGGACAAATATATAGCAAATAAATCATTTCAGATTATTAATAATGCAGACTTTTAGCCATGTAAATAAAACTGCAAATGGAGCTTTAGTTCCCTTTTGCTTGCCCCTTCCTAGACCACTTGTGTGCAGTAAACGACAATGACCCAAGACCCGTAGCTAGTCGGTCTTCTAGACATGTGAATAGTTCTCTGTGTTCTTTTACTGCATTCTGCCTGATTGTGTGATACAACTATTTTTCTACAAATTCGATGAAGACCACCAACATATGGAGCTTCAGTTCCCTTATGCTTGCCCCTCCTAGACCACTTGTGTGCAGTAAACTCACAATGACCCAAGACCCCTAGCTAATCAGTCTTCTAGCCATGTGATCACTAGTCCTCTTCTCTGTGTTCTATTACTGCAGCCTGCCTGATTCACTAGTCCTCTTCTCTGTGTTCTATTACTGCAGCCTGCCTGATTGAGTGATTGTGTGATACAACTATATTTCTACAAATTCGATGAAGACCACCAACATGTGGACACACATTTTTTTTCTTGGTCTCATCGTCTCCCCTCTGCCCTAAGTGTGACCTACCATTTCATCGTCTCCCCTCTGCAGCCTTTGTATCGACAAGCTAGTTCATAAGAAGGCTATGTGTCCACACTGTCAAAAAAAAAGACTACATGTCCAGATGGAGCCATGGAGGGGATGCTCCGAAACAACCTCGTAAACCCGGGAGATGCAAAAACAGTGGCGTAGAGGGGTATCCAAAGAACAACTACACCAAGCCTGTAGAATTTAGATTGCCAGGAGCTAGCTGAAGTTATTTCAATGTTGTATGACATTCCTACTTGTGAAGTTCTTCATCTGAAGTTATCTGCACTAATACGATATTCGAACTCATATGTCCTAGACTCCTCGTCCACAATATTTCCATCAGCACCTATGTATTGGACGAAAATGTCTACCCAAAAATGAAGAATGAAGCCGGTGTCGGAGCAACACTCACTAACTGAATCTGAGGCGGGTGGTTGTTCAAGAAAGCAAAAAAAAGTTCAGTGATCGACACAAGCAGCGTGTTGTGGATGCATTAAAAGCATCCATTTTGACACATGGCGTAGCTACTGCTCATTGATTCAAAACATGTTTAGTATTCGAATTTTGAAAGTGTTGGGCGGGAAAGGCTAGTATGCGTGTACATAAGAAACCAATAGTGAGGTTGTGTGGAATCCCTGGTTTTTCTTGTTTCTCAGTTGTTTCTTACCAAAACTGCTTGAACCAGGTAAAGCATAACTAGTCATGCAACTCTTTTAGACGGAAGGCTCAAAGTATCTAACTATCCAACTACTTACCACATCCACACTCTGAAGGGATCAGAGCTTGTCCTTCTGACAGATATGCTTTACTTGGTTGAGGCAGTTTTGGTAATCTCCCTGAATAGTGAATACGCTGAAGAATTAGTAAGTACCTCTCTGGTGAGTAGTACGTAATCGGCGGAGATTGATGGAGGTGGGAGAAGAGGCTACCTGCATCTCGCCAAATTGCAAGTCAGATGTCTCCATTGATGAATCGAAGCAGATGGCTGCATAAGTGGGATTGAATGAGGGCGTTGGATTGAGGAGAAATGGCCGAGTGTACTTGGCGTTGGACAGAGGAGAAAGGAGGAGCAGAGGGGGAGATTGGATGGAGATCACGGCAATTTATATAGAGGGAGAGGAGGGCACGCATCATCGACAGGAGCGGGCGAGGAACGTGGGCGAGCGTTGGATGGGGGGCCGATCCGCGTGAGGCGAGAGCCAATGGATTGTGTCACATCACGCGAGGGAGTAATGGAGGAGGAGGGGGCGCCTTGGTTTGGCAGAGAATTAAAAAGGTGGAAGACAAGTTGTTAGGCCCCTCCCAATGCTCCACCTTATACAGGTGATAAGCCTTCTACGTAGGCAAAAAATCTGATGTGTCAAATTATTTAAGAGGAGAGAGATGAGTGTGATGACCCCACAAAGAAACAATGCTAAGCGCGTGAACCTAGGCAAAACAATTAAATGAAGAAAGCCCACCAATACATTAAGAGTTTTAGTTGCTAAATCATTAAATGAAGCAAGCTTAGCCACCATAAGCTAAGCACCTACTCCCTTCGTCCGGTGAAAAGTGTACATCTAGAAATTTTAGGACCTCATCTAAGAGTATGCATTAGGGAGTATAGTTGCTAAGCTATTTAACATGCTTAGCACCTCATGTAAGCAATGATGCATTGGCAGCAGCCTTAAGTTTCCTCCTATTCCATGCAGACGTGGGAATAATTATAATTTAATAATATTTTCTATTTAATCTTTTTTCTAGTATTATTTATCACATAATTAGGTCCATTAATTATAACTAGTACTCCTATTTCCTTTTAGAAGCGTACAGAGATTTGACTTCATTCATATATTTGTACCTCAGTCAGGACTGTGGGAAACCAAGCAACACATGATGTGATTTTTGCCAGCACAAATCAAATCGATGATGATAAATATATGGTCTTTTTTTTTTCTCCTTTCCTTTTCCTTTTTTTTTGCTGGTTGTTGTTGTCGGTGTAGGGAAACGTAGCATGCAATTTCAAAAAAATTCTACGCTCACGCAAGATATATGTAGGAGATGCATAGCAAGGAGAGGGGGAGAGTGTGTCCACGTACCCTGGTAGACCGAAAGTGGAAGCGTTAGCTTAACGCGGTTGATGTAGTCGAACGTCTTCTCGATCCAACCGATCAAGCCCCGAACGTACGGCGCCTCTGAGTTCTACACACGTTCAGCTCGATGACGTCCCTCGAACTCTTGATCCAGTAGAGCGTCGAGGAAATAGATGAGTTCCGTCAGCACGACGGCGTGGCGACGGTGATGATGAAGTTACCGGCGCAGGGCTTCGCCTAATCATTACGACGATATGACCGAGGTGGTAAACTGTGGAGGGGGGCACCGCACACGACTAAGAAAATATCTGATGTGTCTTTGGGGTGCCCCCTGCCCACGTATATAAAGGAGGGGAGGAGGAGGTGGCCGGCCAGGGAGGGGGCGCGCCAAGGGGGGAGTCCTACTAGGACTCCCAGTCCTAGTAGAAAGTCCTAGTAGGAGTCCCCCTTCCTTCTCAAAGGGGGAAAGGGTGAAGGAGTAGGAGAGGGAGAGGGAAAGAGGAAGGGGGCCGCGCCCCACACCCCTTGTCCAATTCGGATCCCTTGGGGGGGGCGCCACCCTGTGGGCTGCCCTCTCTCTTCTCCCTTATGGCCCAAGAAGGCCCATAACTTCCCCGGGGGGTTCCGGTAACCCCCTCGGTCTCCCAAAAATCGTCCCAAAACTATTCCGATGTCCGAATACCTTCGTCCAATATATCAATCTTTACCTCTCGACTATTTCGAGACTCCTCGTCATGTCCTTGATCACATCCGGGACTCCGAACAATCTTCGGTCATCAAATCACATAACTCATATATTACAAATCGTCATCGAACGTTAAGCGTGCGGACCCTACGGGTTCGAGAACTATGTAGACATGACCGAGACACCTCTCTGGTCAATAACCAATAGCGGAACCTGGATGCTCATATTGGCTCCCACATATTCTACGAAGATCTTTATCGGTCGAACCGTTATGGCAACATACGTTCTTCCCTTCGTCATCGGTATGTTACTTGCCCGAGATTCGATCGTCGGTATCCTCATACTTAGTTCAATCTCGTTACCGGCAAGTCTCTTTACTCGTTCCGTAATGCATCATCCCGCAACTAACTCATTAGTCACATTGCTTGCAAGGCTTATCATGATATGCATTACCGAGAGGGCCCAGAGATACCTCTCCGATACTCGGAGTGACAAATCCTAATCTCGATCTATGCCAACCCAACAAACACCTTCGGAGACACCTGTAGAGCATCTTTATAATCACCCAGTTACGTTGTGACGTTTGATAGCACACAAGGTGTTCCTCCGGTATTCGGGAGTTGCATAATCTCATAGTCAAAGGAATATGTATAAGTCATGAAGAAAGCAATAGCAATAAAACTTAACGATCATTATGCTAAGCTAATGGATGGATCTTGTCCATCACATCATTCTCCTAATGATGTGATCCCGTTCATCAAATGACAACACATGTCTATGGTTAGGAAACATAGCCATCTTTGATTAACGAGCTAGTCTAGTAGAGGCATACTAGGGACACTATGTTTTGTCTATGTATTCACACATGTATCAAGTTTCCGGTTAATACAATTCTAGCATGAATAATAAACATGTATCATGAAATAAGAAAATATAAATAACAACTTTATTATTGCCTCTAGGGCATATTTCCTTCAGTCTCCCACTTGCACTAGAGTCAATAATCTAGTTCACATCGCCATGTGATTAACACCAATGGTTCACATCGCCATGTGACTAACACCCATAGTTCACATCACCATGTGACCAACACCCAAAGGGTTTACTAGAGTCAATAATCTAGTTCACATCGCCATGTGATTAACACCCAAAGAGTTTTAAGGTGTGATCATGTTTTGCTCGTGAGAGAGGTTTAGTCAACGGGTCTGCCACATTCAGATCCGTATGTATTTCGCAAATTTCTATGTCTACAATGCTCTGCTTGGAGCTACTCTAGCTAATTGCTCACTCTTTCAATATGTATCCAGATTGAGACTTAATGTCATCCGGATCGGTGTCAAAGCTTGCATCGACGTAACCCTTTATGACGAACTCTTTATCACCTTCATAACCGAGAAACTTTTCCTTAGTCCTCTTAGGTACCTAAGGATAATTTTGACCATTGTCCAGTGATCTACTCCTAGATCACTATTGTACCCCCTTGTCAAACTCTTGGCAAGGTACACAATAGGTCTGGTACACAGCATGGCATACTTTATAGAACCTATGGCTGAGGCATAGGGAATGACTTTCATTCTCTCTCTATCTTTTGCCGTGGTCGGGTTTTGAGTCTTACTCAACTTCATACCTTATAACTCAGGCAAGAACTCCTTCTTTGACTGATCCATTTTGAACTCCTTCAAAATCTTATCAAGGTATGTACTCATCAAAAGTCTTATCAAACATCTTGATCTATCTCTATAGATCTTGATGTCCAATATGTAAGCAGCTTCACCGAGGTCTTTCTTTGAAAAACTCCTTTCAAACACTCCTTTATGCTTTTCAGAAATTTTTTACATCATTTTCGATCAACAATATGTCATTCACATATACTTATCAGAAAGGCTGTAGTGCTCCCACTCACTTTCTTGTAAATGCAGGCTTCACCGCAAGTCTGTATAAAACTATATGCTTTGATCAACTCATCAAAGCGTATATTCCAACTCCGAGATGTTTACACCAGTCCATAGATAGATCGCTGGAGCTTGCATACTTTGTTAGCACCTTTAGGATCGACAAAACTTTCTGGTTGCATCATATACAACTCTTCTTTGAGAAATCCATTAAGGAATGCAGTTTTGACATCCATTTGCCAGATTTCATAATCATAAAATGCGGCAATTGCTAACATGATTCGAACAGACTTAAGCATCACTACGGGTGAGAAGGTCTCATCGTAGTCAACTCCTTGAACTTGTCGAAAACCTTTCGCAACAAGTCGAGCTTTGTAGACAGTAACATAACCGTCAGCGTCAGTCTTCTTCTTAAAGATCCATTTATTCTCTATGGCTTGCCGATCATCGGGCAAGTCAACCAAAGTCCACACTTTGTTCTCATACATGGATCCCATCTCAGATTTCATGGCCTCAAGCCATTTCGTGGAATCTGGGCTCATCATCGCTTCCTCATAGTTCGTAGGTTTGTCATGGTTTAGTAACATGACTTCCAGAACAGGATTATCGTACCACGGTGGTGCAGAACATACTCTGGTTGACCTATGAGGTTCTGTAGTAACTTGATCTGAAGTTTCATGATCATTATCATTAGCTTCCTCACTAATTGGTGTAGGCATCACTGGAACTGATTTCTGTGATGAACTACTTTCCAATTCAAGAGAAGGTACAATTACCTCATCAAGTTCTACTTTCCTCCCACTCACTTCTTTCGAGAGAAACTCCTTCTCTAGAAAGGATCCATTCTTAGCAACAAAGATTTTGCCTTCGGATCTGTGATAGAAGGTGTACCCAACAGTTCCTTTTTGGGTATCCTATGAAGACGCACTTCTCCGATTTGGGTTCGAGCTTATCAGGCTGAAGCTTTTTCACATAAGCATCGCAACCCCAAACTTTAAGAAACAACAGCTTAGGTTTCTTGCCAAACCATAGTTCATACGGTGTCATCTCAACGGATTTAGATGGTGCCCTATTTAACGTGAATGCAGCTGTCTCTAATGCATAACCCCAAAACGATAGTGGTAAATTGGTAAGAGACATCATAGATCGCACCATATCTAATAAAGTACGGTCATGACGTTCGGACACACCATTACGCTGTGGTGTTCCAGGTGGCGTGAGTTGTGAAACTATTCCACATTGTTTTAAATGAAAGCCAAACTCGTAACTCAAATATTCGCCTCCGCGATCAGATCGTAGAAACTTTATTTTCTTGTTACGATGATTCTCCACTTCACTCTGAAATTCTTTGAACTTTTCAAATGTTTCAGACTTGTGTTTTATTAAGTAGATATACCCATATCTGCTCAAATCATCTGTGAAGGTTAGAAAATAACGATACCCGCCGCGAGACTCAACACTCATCGGACCGCATACATCAGTATGTATTATTTCCAATAAGTCAGTAGCTCGCTCCATTGTTCCGGAGAACGGAGTTTTAGTCATCTTGCCCATGATGCATGGTTCGCAAGCATCAAATGATTCATAATCAAGTGATTCCAAAAGTCCATCTGTATGGAGTTTCTTCATGCGCTTTACACCAATATAACCTAAACGGCAGTGCCACAATATGTTGCACTATCATTATCAACTTTGCATCTTTTGGCATCAATATTATGAATATGTGTATCACCACGATCGAGATTCAATAAACCATTTATATTGAGTGTATGACCATAGAAAGTTTTATTCATGTAAACAGAACAACAATTATTCTCTGACTTAAATGAATAACTGTATCGCAATAAACATGATCCAATCATATTCATGCTCAACGCAAACACCAAATAACATTTATTTAGGTCCAACACTAATCCCGAAGGTAGAGGGAGTGTGTGATGGTGATCTTATCAACCTTGGAATCACTTCCAACACACATCGTCACCTCGTCATTAACTAGTCTTTGTTCATTTTGCAACTCCTGTTTCAAGTTACTAATGTTACCAACTGAACCAGTATCAAATACCCAGGAGCTACTATGAACACTAGTAAAATACACATCTATAACATGTATATCAAATATACCTTTGTTCACTTTGCCATCCTTCTTATCTGTCAAGTATTTGGGGCAGTTCCGCTTCTAGTGACCATTTCCTTTGCAGTAGAAGCACTCAGTTTCAGGCTTAGGTCCATCTTTGGGCTTCTTCACGGGAGTGACAACTTGCTTGCCATTCTTCTTGAAGTTCCCTTTCTTTTCCTTGCCCTTTTTTCTTGAAACTAGTGGTCTTGTCAACCATCAACACTTGATGCTATTTCTTGATTTCTACCTTCGCCGATTTCAGCATCGCGAAGAGCTTGGGAATCGTTTTCGTCATCCCTTGCATATAAAGACCGTTCTCGACATGCCCAACAAACGCTACTTTAAGAGTCTTGCTCCACAAGAGGGCCACGGTATCAATATCAAAGAAAGTGGCAAAGCCCATGAGTCCAAGTTGACGAACGGAAAGTAAATTGTATGCAAGGGACTCAACAAGCATGACTTTCTCGATCGTGAGATCATGAGAAATGACAACCTTGCCAAGACCCAATACCTTAGACGACGAGGCATCACCCCACTCGACATTGGTGGGCATAGATGAAATCTTGTGCACGTCCACCACCAAGTCCTTGCTTTCGGTCATATGATTTGTGGCTCCACTATCGAGCAACCATGATCCCCCACCGGAAGCAAACACCTACAAGAGATCAATGCTTGGTTTTAGGTACCCATTTTGTAATGGGTCCTTTGATGTTAGTAACAAGGGTCTTAGGAACCCAAATAGACCATTCAATGTACTCATAAGGAGAACCAACAAATTTGGCATAAACATGCCCATCACTAGCACGGCATAACACATAAGAAGGGTTAAAGTCGCCGGCTTTGTTGGAAGGGGTGACATTGCCCGTCTTGACACCACCACCCTTCACATTGTTCTTCTTCTCCTTAGAAGCACCCTCTCCCTCCTTCACAAAGGTTTGCTTGAGAGGGGGAGGTTGTTTGGCATTGTCATTCTTCTTATTATTCTTGGACTTGGGTGCAAACCCAATTCCCTCCTTGCTCACAACTTCCTTTTGATTGCTCAAAAGGTCGTTGAGGTTCTTCTCACCTTGTATGCAAGACACAAGGCCTTTCTCAAGTTGCTCCTTCAACTTGGCATTCTCCTCCACAAGATGCACATGCTCACAACACGGGTTAGTAGCATTTGCATTATCAATTAAAACCATGTGAGGAAATGTGGCTTTCTCCTTGGTTAGCTTCACTTGGAGTTGATCATGAGACTCTTTGAGGTTAGCATGAGCACTCTTCAAGGTCTTGTGAGCCTTGTCAAGTATATCAAACTCCTCTTTGAGTCTAGCATGGTCAACCCCAAGTTTAGCCTTCTCGGAATTGAGCACACGAGATACAACAAGAGCATGATCAAGATCTTTCTTTAACTTAGCATGATCATCGTTGTGTGACTCCTCAAGAGCCAAACGATTACCACGCTCTTCCTCACGAGCATTAGAGAGATCCGATATCTCATCGGCATAGTCACGACTATGCCCTTCCATCTTAGAGATGGTTTCTTCGTGAGCCTCGATCATGTCATTGGCTTCACCAAGTTGTTCCAAGAGAGCAACAAAGTGCTTCTTGGATTTACCCTTGAGCTTACTCATAAAAGACTCAAATTCATTCTCCTCCTCCTTCGTCCCCTCACTTTCATCAATGCAATCCATCAAGGAAGGATTAGTAATGATGGTGGTTTTGATGTTGGGGGTTACCTTGTTAGTGGCTTTAGCCATGAGGCACTTGGCGGTGATGTTCTCGTTGGGTGAATCGAAGAGGGACACCCGTGGAGTGGTTGCAATAGCAACGGAGGCCATGGCAACCATCTCACCGTCTTCATCATCATCATCATCCTCATTGTACTCTTCTTGTGCCACCAACCCCTTGGGAGGAGTCTTCTTGGTGAAGTTGTTCTTGTTGGGGAAGGACTTGGCCTTGTCTTTTCGGATAAGCTTGCCACCATTGTCTTCCCTCTTCTCGTATGGGCACTCCACAACAAAATGGCTTACATTGCCACAATTGTAGCATGTCCTCACGCGTTGCTTGCCCTTGGCGCCACTTGAGTTGTTCTTGTTGAAGTTGGGCCTTGAGTTCTTCTTGCTCCAAAATTGCCGAGAGGCGAGAGCCATGTGCTCATGATAAGCATATTTTGTATCTTCGGGGCAACACTCTTCTTCTTCCTCTTCACCCTCTTCTTCCACACTAGCCTTGGCCTTCAAGGCGAGGTTGGGCTTCTTTGCTCGTTGAGAACGCAACACCGCATTGTCGGCGGTCTTGTCCAAGATCCTCATTGCAACAAACTCATCCAACACTTCACTTGAGGACAAGGTGTGAAAGTCCGGCCTTTGACGGATGACGGAGGACATGGCCTTATGGTAAGGCATCACGGCCTTGAGAAACTTGCGCTTGATCCAATTGTCATCTGTATCCTTGCTCCCATGATCTCGGAGTGAGACCGCGAGAGTGGTTAATCTTCGGTAAAGCTCTCGAGGTTCTTCATCTTCATTCATTGCAAACTCATCGGCTTCATCTTGCACCACTTCAAAGTTTGAGCGTTGAATGCTTGCGCTTCCCTTGTAGATGGACACAACATGTTGCCATGCTTCCTTGGCCACGGTGAAAGGTCGAAGATGCGCAATATCTTCGGGTGGAATTACTTCTTGGAGAATGAAGAGAGCGGACTCGTTGAATTGATGATCCGCGGCTTCTCTAGGAGTGAAGTTGCTTGGGTCGTGCGGGTAGAAACCTTGCTCAATAATTCTCCAAAGATTAGTAGAACTATGATTTAAATGACGTTTAAAGCGATAGACCCAAGAGGCAAAATCCTCATTTTTCACAAGCTTAGGAGGAGGACCAACATGATTCATATGCGTGGAGGGAACCGGTCCTCCATAAGTAATTGGAGGTTCAACATGTGCAAAGGTGCCATTTCCACTTCTACTACTAGGCAAAGGAACTTGTTCACTAGAAGCTTCCCCCTTATAGGAGTTGGCATCCGTCACCTTGTTAGCGGATTCAACCACTTTCATCGGTACGGTGGATAATTTAAGGCCTTCTAAAAACTTATTGAACATGCCTTCAACCTCGGTCGTCATGGAGGTTTTCAATGTGTCCAAAGCCGCATTGAACTCCTCACGAGAGACCGAGGATCCCCCATCGGCCGTAGACGAGGACGGAATCACATCGGGGTGCTCCTCCCCACCGTCTACGGTGTCAACCATACTCTTCGGATGGCAAAGTCCTTAATAAAGAGATGAGGCTCTGATACCAATTGAAATGATCGATATAGTTGACTAGAGGGGGAGGTGAATAGGCAACTAACAATTTTTAGCTTTTCTTTACCAATTTAAACTTTGCATCAAAGTAGGTTGTCTAGATATGCAACTAGGTGAGCAACCTATATGATGCAACAACAAAAAGCACACAAGCAAGCAAGGGATACAACACAAAATAAGCTTGCACAAGTAAAGGTAAGAGCTAACCAAAAGTGGAGCCGGTGGAGACAAGGATGTGTTACCGAAGTTCCTTCCCTTTGAGAGGAAGTACGTCTCCGTTGGAGCGGTGTGGAGGCACAATGCTCCCCAAGAAGCCACTAGGGCCACCGTATTCTCCTCACGCCCTCACACAATGCGAGATTCCATGATTCCACTATTGGTGCCCTTGGAGGCGGCGACCAAACCTTTACAAACAAGGTTGGGGCAATCTCCACAACTTAATTGGAGGCTCCCAACGACACCACAAAGCTTCACCACAATGGAATATGGCTCCGCGGTGACCTCAACCGTCTAGGGTGCTCAAACACCCAAGAGTAACAAGATCCGCAAGGGATTAGTGGGGGAAATCAAATTTCTCTTGGTGGAAGTGTAGATCGGGGCCTTCTCAACCAATCCCTAGAAAATCAACAAGTTTGATTGGCTAGGGAGAGAGATCGGGCGAAAATGGAGCTTTGAGAAACAATGGAGCTTGGGAAGGGAAGAGGTAGTCAACTTGGGGAAGAAGACCCCCCTTTTATAGTGGGAGGAAAGATCCAACCGTTACCCACTTATTCAGCCCGCGACATGCGGTACTACCACACAAAGCCGCGGTACTACCGCAAGGCCTTGCGGTACTACCGCTCTACGATGCGGTACTACCGCCCCCGCGGCAGAGACTAGACGAGGCCCTGTTGTGTTAAAACAACGAGCGGTAGAACCGCCGGAGCGGTACTACCGCGCGCCCTTGCGGTACTACTGCAAGGCAGGGTTCGACTAGGCTGGGAAGGCATGGACTAATAAAATTACATCCGTGGCTACTTCCGCTGATTCTCGGTCTGTGCAAAAATCCGGCACGGTACTACCGCACGCTGGGAGCGGTACTACCGCGTAGGGCGCGGATGTAAAAAAATACTTCCGCGTCTACTTCCGCGCATGCCAGTGTTCTGGGCTAGAGGCCACGGTACTACCGCACCTGAGGAGCGGTACTACCGCATAGCGCGGTACTACCGCTTCCCTGGCCGGTACTACCGTGGGTCACTGCGGTACTACTGCTCCGTTGAGCAGTACTACCACACGCCAGAGAACTATAGCACTTGGAGGCCTTCATTTTGTAAAGACACGGATAAACGGACGGTGCTCCAAAGAAGCAAAGGAAAGGTGGTGCAAAGGAACAGACGTTTACGTGTTGATTCCACCCTTACCTTTCCGAAGCGGACCCCCTCTTAATAGTACGGCTTTCCTACGACTCAAATGCACCGAAAAGAAACGTAGAGAAACGCCGTCTTCACTAGGCTCCGAGGGGCACCGAATCGTCTTGTGCCTAGACATGAGATATCTGAAATGCTCAATGCACATGATTAGTCCGCAAATGCATTGTCATCAATCACCAAAACCACATAGGGAGAAATATGCCCTTACCTTTTACAGGCAACACAATCTTCTGTGATGCTGCATGGGAATTACAACCAACCCACACTTCTAAGCAGGCAGGAATTGGAGTCTTCATCCAGGTTCAAAATAATGATCGCGTCCAGCAACTTCACATTGCGGCAATGTCCCCTCCGGCTTCTTCTCCTCTTCAAGCTGAGACTTATGGTCTCATGCTTGCAACCAGGATAGCAGACATACTCAATATTCAAGATCCACACTTCTACACGGATTGCTGAGTACTAGTTTTGGCAGCAAAAGCGACGGACATTCTCTCTGCTCCAGGGCATTGGGAGAACAGGGCACTTTCTTGCTCAGATACAAAATAGCCCTTCTTTCCAACTCGAAAGATTGCTCATATTAGCAGGGGAAAAAACATCAAGGCTCATCATCTTGCAAGCCTAGCTTTGAAAGTACAGACTGTTTCGTTGCTTATGTATTGATGCAATGCTTTGTTCAATCAGGGAAACTCTCTGTATCCAGCGTGCTTCCTTTCATGCTTGTGTCTGTAAAATGCTCTTAAGATAATAAAATCTTTATGTTAAAAAAACACATGTAAAAAGATTTGTAAAAAATACACTTTCTTATTAAAAACAGAGGAACTTTTTTTTATAAAAATCCCATGATCTGAAAAAAAAAATGAAAATTGCCATGTTGTAAAATTAGAGAATATTTTTCCCATAGACCAAAAAACAAAAAAAATGTTAAAATGCCATGATAAAAAATGCAATCTCTTAATAAACAAAAAATGTCATCTCTTAATTATAAAATGTCATCTCTTAATAATAAAAATGCACTCTCTTAATAATAAAAATGTCATCTCTTAATGATAATAATTCCATCTCTTAATAATAAAAAATGCACTCTCTTAATAATAAAAATGTCATCTCTGAATAATAAAAATGCCATATTAATAATAAAAAATGCACTCTCTTAATAAAAAAATGCCCTCTCTTAATAATAATAATAAATGTCATCTGTTAATAAAAAGCCACCTCATAAATAAAATGCAGTGTGACATAGTTTGAAATTTTATAAAACCGCCATGTTATTTTTCCTAGAGAAAATGCCTGTAAAAAGAAAAGAAAAAATAAGGGGGGGCTGGGATTCGCAGGTGACCCACATGGAGATTTGAGCTGCTGCCAGTATGTTGGTTCTGTGTTTTGAAATATAATTTGTTGGCGCTTTTTTATAGCGAACTGTTCTGGGAATCCGATGTGCCTAGAATCTTGCGCGATGATTCGTGCAAACGAAACCAGCGACAAATTTGGGGAGGGGGGGGGGGGGGTCACCGTGAAATACCCCATAACTGAAGGTCACCAGTTATGATTTCTAGAAAATGAAGGTTTTGGATCCTTCCATTTTTTTTAACTTGGATCATTCAACTGTTGAATATGATTTTATTTGAAAATTTGATTATACTCTCCGTTGGTACTGATCCATGTTTTGGAAGAGTGCCCCAAAAAGTTGAGTTTTTATCATTTATGTCACTAATTGTGTCCCACTACTCCGTTTTGCCACTAAAAGTTACAACTGCTCAAATATATCATCGTTCCATGAGATGCTTGCTAAAAAATGCCATTAGATATCTAAAAAATGCGATCATTTCATTAAATGTTTGCTCAAAAATGCCTTTAGACATTGTTATTGTTAGGTCAAACTCGTTGACCATCATATATGACAAAAATACCCCTAGTCCCACATGTCAGTTCTCTTTATCTCACAATGATAAGTGTGACCTCACTTGTCAAAAGTAAACAAGCGAATAATTTACAGGAAAATAAGAAGGCTGTTGGGATCAAATGGGACCCCCACTTTATTTTAGTGCGATAGAGGGAGAGCTGACATGTTGGTCCATAGGTATTTATGTCATTATAACATGGCAAACGAGGTTTGAGCTGATAGTAACGATGTTTAGTGGCATTTTTTTAGCATGCGCCTAACAAAGTGATGGCATTTTTTAGGAGTTCAAATTTCTAGTGGCAAAACTGAATAGTCAGACGCATAAATGATAAAAACCCAAAGAAATTTTGGCTTACTACAATGGAAATTTAGTCTTGATATTTGGTGTAAAAGAGGAAAAAAATCAATAATCGAAGACAGGATTTTGCACACTTCAATGGAGTTGGATACGAGGCGCCGCCGGACCTCCGAGCCAGACCCAGGCGGCGGAGCGGACTACCTCAGCGCCCTCCCCGACGATCTTCTCCTCCTGGTCCTCGCCCGCCTCGGCTGCGCCGCCGCCTCCGCGCGCACCGGCCTCCTCTCCCGCCGATGGCGCGGCATGTGGGCTAGCCTCCGCGACCTCGCCTTCCGGGACGTCGCGTTCCCGTCGCTCCAGACGGCGCTCGGCCGCGTCGCCCTCCCTCCTCCAGCGGTCTCCCTCCTCGAGATCCGTGTCCCCGGCAAGAACAGGCCTGCCGCCGGCGCCGTCACCTCACTGCTGCGCTCCGCCGCGCGGCTCGCGCCGGAGAAGCTCGTCTTTGCCCTCCAGTGCGACCCAGATCCGAATCACGCGGACGTCGACCTGCCGTGCTTCCACCGCGCCACCTCGATTGTGCTGGAGTCGATCCCCTTCGTCCTCCGCGCACCGGCCGCCGGGGGCGAGTTCCCCGCCCTCTTGATGCTGTCCCTCACGGGCTGCAAAGTCGACCACCTCGGCGCCTTTATCTCGCTCTGCCCACACCTGCGCGTGCTCAGGCTCAAGTACATTTGGCGCGGCGACGACAACGACGACGACGACTTGACGACAGTCCACTCGGCCGTCGCTGCAGGAGCTTGTCATGGAGAACATCTTGACACGCCGAGTCGACATCGTTTCTCCCATCCTTAAGCAATTGACGCTGTCCTTATTGGCCGAACAGCAGGTGAGCATCTCCATCTTGGCACCAATGATCGAGAATGTCTCGTGGCAGTGGTTCTATGGCAATGGAACTATTGGGTTTGGTCTTTGGATCCTGGACAAGCTGAGGCTACAGACGGCAGACAGACCCGGACAACCCCCTTCGCTGCTCATTCATGCCTTCACTGTGTGTCTCCTCTGTTGGTCAATTTACTGATATCACCAGCTAAACTTAACTTTATGAATGATACGTACATATGCGACAAATTGTTTTTCCAGAGTTGGTATATTTTTTCCAATGAAGCAGCCAACTTTGCACAAGAGATAGAGAAGCATATGGTTGCTGACTTCTTTGCTTTGGAGCTACATCTGACAACAACGTGTCATGTTTTTGGAGAATTTTTGTTGCATCTTCTTCGATTGAATCAGATCCGTAGTGTTATACGGAGACTTAAGGTCGTCCGAGTCCGACAGAGATCATGGGTAATGCTCCGCTCTGCTTATATATCTCAATAATACATTTGTAACCATTCACATCTTTGGTACTATTAGGGGGGAGAAGCATGCCCTGCAAATTGTCCTTGTGAGTTTACAAACTGGAGGACCCAAATTATCTCCTTGACTGCCCTTGAAGATTTAGAAATCGATGGCTTCGAAGCAGAGGATCATGAGCTTTGTTTCTTGAAACTCATATTCCGTTCTGCACCAATGCTTAAAACAGTGATTGTGAAGCTGTCAGATGAGATCTCGTCGAGTGATGATACAATCACGAAAGTATGCGACATCTTCAGGGGGTACCCTTCTGTGAAATGTAATGTTTATCTTAGCTCTGGTAAGTGAGATGCAGCAAGAATATAAAGTCAATCTGTCATTGATTTTCATGTTGTGCAAAATCTCTATAGTTGTTGCAATGTGCCGTTTATATACCAATTATATGGTTTGGCTGTACATGTATATATCCAGTTATCACCTTAATATGTTACTAGTTATTACTAATACGCAATTGCATGCTTTCAATGTATGTTAGGGAAAAAACATATGATATATTACTGCTGAATTTGTGTGCATATTCCCTTGTATTTTTATAAAACTGAAGCTGAATGGCGGATGGGGTTAAAATATTTGAAACTTTTTATGTAGTACCTTGGTTGCGATTTTGCTTTATGCAATCTTCTATATTGGCAATGCCCTTTCTTTTTTGCATCTATACTCAGTAACCAAAGAAAACTTTCTTAGCTGAGTCTACATTAACTTTGTTGGTCTTTAGGTTTGGCCACCCAAAATTGTTTAGTTCCAGTTATGTTCTGTTCAGCAAGTACTTTGCTAATTCTTGTCTCTGATGTCAGCATATATTGCGATTTATTTGCTAGTACTATATTTGCACGTTGTGATACTAACCGGAGCTGGTTTGAATTTGCCTCCACTGCAGAGGATTAATGTATCACAGCCAAAATTGCCTGCAGACATGATTTCAATCCTTACATGGAAAAGATCATTGGCCATTGGCCATTGCGTAAATCTTTTGTAACATCCTCAGCCTCACTCCACAGTGATCACCCTCTGATCATGCCAAGTCACCATGATTAACTATGCTTGATCATCATTTCATCAAATCTCATTTCCAATTCCAACTCAAATTGAAATTCAAATACAAAGTAAAAAATAAAAGTTGTTCAAATCAGAAAAAAAAATGTTCATTAAATAGCAAATAATCCAGGAGCAATTATAAAAATACAATCAACATTGATTGAATTAGTTAAATGACTCTAACAGCATGAAACAACACCAAAACAGTAATTAAAATTGCCAAACTATTTAACTAAAATACAAATGGAATCATTTATTCATCGAACCTTTTTCTAACAGGGCTAAATATTACAATATATTCATGTGGGATAAACTCATATTTTACTAAAGTCATTTAGTGGCCTAACAATTTACAAAACATAAATAAATACAGAAAACAGAAAAAGGAGAAATAGAAAGAGGCCTAGCTGTTACTGTGGCCTCGGGCCTAAGTCATACAGTGCACGGCCCAGTTGGCCATTCGCCAGGCCGGCCCAGCCCACCTCCCCGAGCCATCTCTCTCCTCCCGCCTCGCTGTCGCCCGCACGCACGCCGTGGCCGCAGATGGTACACACGCCGGCCATCCGGTCCTCCCCGACGCGGATAAGGCCGCACCCAGCCTCCTCTCTCTCTCTCCCCCACGAACCCTAGCTAACCCAGTTTCCCCCTCGCTCTCTCCATTGCTCCCACGCGAGCTCGCCCGAAGCACTCGCTGCCGTTCACCGTCATTCCCGTGGCAACCGGCCACGCCTCGCCTCGCCATGGTGCCAGTCGACTTCGCCGTGCTTCGCTACGACGACCGCACCGACGAACGCAAGCCGGAGGCCACCGCAACGCCGCCTCGACCTCTACTTCCCCTTCGGCACCCGCGTCGAACCCCCCCCCCCTCTTTCCTGCCTTGTTATCGCCCCTAGCTACTCCCCGCTGTAGCTGCGAGCTCGCCGCCGCCGCTCACCTGTCATCGCGGCCACAACCCTCTGACCTCGCGGCCGAGCTCTGTATCGAGCTCCAGGAGCCCCTAGGAGCGCAACCCACCTCTCCTTGCCGCTCGTAGTGCCTCCTCTCTACGGATCCACCCTCGCCTGAAGCCGCCGCCGCCTGCCGTCGTTGCAGCGGCCAACTCCGGCCGCCCCCATCCCATCTACGGCCACCATCGGATGCGGCGCATCGCGCCCGTTCCGTAGGACCAAACCCCGGGCCAAAAGGGCCGCTGTGCGCCGTTTCCGCGTGACGCCGCCGTCTCTGGTGGTCGCCGGAGTGCGCGCCGGCGTTGAACGCCGGTGGGCCGACATGGCGCCGCTGGGGCCACCCCACCGACACTGACTGGTGGCCCCCAGTGGCCCTGCTAACTTGTTGACTGGGTTGACCCAGTCAACGGTGCTGACTTGGCAGCCTAGTGAGACTGACATGTGGGACCCGCAAATAATTAAGTTAGTATAAGAATTAAGAGCTAATCCATTAATTAGACTAGTCACTGACTAATGGGGCCCACGTGTTAATTAATCATTTTAGTTAAGATTAACCCACTAGATTAACCTCTGAGTATGACATATGGGACCCACTGGTCAGATTGACCAGTCAACTGGCTGGGTTGAGTCCTAACGCCATCATGACGTCGTGCTGACATCATAAATTACTGTTTCGAATAATTCTAATTAAATTAATTCCAGAAATTCAGTAAAACTTCAAAAATTCATAATAATTAAACCGTAGCTCAGATCGAAAAACTTTCTACATGAAAGTTGCTCAGAACGACGAGACAAATCTGATCGTGCCATCTGTTTCCATGTCGGAACCCTCTACGTAGGCGAACCCGTAACTTTTCACCCGTTTCCAGTAGATGAATAGTGCATACATAACGGTTAATAAATCCAAATTAAATACTAAAATAACTACAATGACTTAGACATATCTTTAGGCAACCCTGCACTGCACCATAGCATAGCATGCTCTGTGTTGCATATGTTAGCCGTGTATTTATTTGTTTCCTCCCCCTCTTCTCTCTTGATAGACGCCGACACCGACGTCGTCCCCGAGGCCGACGCAGCTCCGGAGACTGACTACGTCGTTGACGACCTTGCCCTTGCCGCAGAGCAGCCAGGCAAGCACCCTCCTTTTTGAACATTCCAATATCGCCTATTCTCTTCTCTCTTATGCTTGCATTAGAAGTTGTTGTTGTTACTGTTATCCTATTTCTGCTGCATAGCCTGTTTATTGTAACCTGCTATTGTTACCTACCTGCTTATTCTAAACTGTTTAGTATAGGTTGGGTAGAGACCCATCAGAGACCCCACTTTGTCCCGACTACCCCGCTGGATTATCAGAAGACCCGATCAACGGGATCGAAGACCAGGCCCCGGCACCGCACATCACTTTCCCCTTAGTTGCTCGACACTACTGGGTTACTATCGAGTGCCGAGGGTGATACCTCATCAGCACTTCTGATGTTAACCTTGTAGGTTAGTTCATCGGTTGTGGTCATCGAGGGTGATTCCTCCTTCTCCACTCCCGATAACGACACTGTCGTGCAACTCCTCAAGACTGGACCTCGAGGGTGATTCCTCCTTCGTTCACCTTGACGATAACATCAGGTGGAATTCCATCGAGGGTGATTCCTCAGGGTTCCCCCTTGGTGTTAGACACACGGATACTATGGTTACTATGACTTTACACTGAACCAAGTTACTAAAGACGGGTCGACCCTGAGGGGTACCCGCGCGAGGTTAACTGCGAGAGATGTGGAGTCGGGTTGACCTGGAGGGTGCCCGAGAGATGAATACGATGCGTGGCCGGGCATTCCTAGCCCTTGCTGCAAGTCCTCGAGATGGGGCGACGGGGTCACATCGATCGTGAGTCTCTGCTCGTTACCGCGCGCTCCTAATCCACTAACGGTTTGGATATTTGATCCGAGGGGCCTCTGGCCCGATAGCACTAACCATCACGTGGGCATAGTATGGCCGTTCTGCGTCGTATACTTCAGCCGAAGCTTAATAGACGTCATGCGACTGAGCGGCGCACGCCATGTTGGACTGGAAACGCAACCGCGCTTGTATTAAGGGGTTGCTAGGTCTGCTCACGGCCGCCCACGCAACGTGCAGGAGTTCCCGGGGCGATGGCCCAAGACCCCTGGGGGCATAGGTTTAGTCCGGCGTGCCGACCTCTCTATTAAGTATTCGGTCGGGTTGTGGCGTATCGTTTGGCCGAGGCCGGGCATGACCCAGTAAAGTGTGTCCGGCCGGAGTTAAGCGAGCGTGGTGGGTAAGTTGGTGCACCCCTGCAGGGAAGAAAACATCTATCGATAGCCTGTCCTACGGTAACAAACACTCGGAGTTGTATCCCAATCGGTACAACTAGAACTGGACACTTGAGATGATAACTGGGTAGTATGGCTCTGGGATTGCTTTCTCGCAGGGAGTCGTGAAAGAATCTCTGGGCGAGGTTGAAGACACTACTACTACTTTACATTATGCTAATGTGCACTCTTCTAATGCTGCAAGACCGCTGAAGATACTGAAGATGCTAGTCTTCGATAGGACTCGGCCTTCTCTCTCTATTCTGGCATTTCTACAGCCCAGTCCACATATACAGTCTTCCTTTGAAAATGTTGCATATGTAGTGTAGATCCTTGCTTGCTGAGTACTTCGGATGAGTACTCACGGTTGGTTTGCTTTCTTTTTCTCCCCATGTCCGTTTGGTGCAACCAGATGACGGAGACCCTGAGACCGCTGCCCCCGCCGACGTCTACTACTACTACCCTCCCGGCGAGTACTACTACGAGGAGCCGACCGACAACCAGGAGTAGGTTCGGAGGGTCCCAGGCAGGAGGCCTGCGCCTTTCGATCGTAGTGTTTTATTTTGCCCCGCCTTTCTAAAGGCTTATCTATTTTATCTTTTATATCTGTACTCAGATATCTGATGCTTCCGCTGACGCTTATATGCGAGCTTATGTATTCGAGCCCTCAAGGCCCCTGGCTTGTAATATAAAGCTTGTATGACTTTATTTATGTTTTAGAGTTGTGTTGTGATATCTTCAAGTGAGTCCTTAGGCTTGATCGTGTGCATTTGCGTGTATGGTTAGTGCACGATTAAGCCAGGGCCGTCACAGGTTGGTATCAGAGCAGACTGTCTGTAGGATCCCCCTTTCCAACTCCTTGGCCGAAGTTGAGTCTAGTATCCGAAAAACCGTTTTACTAACATGGCTGTGTGGCTTACGGGCCCACGTCGCCAATTGGGTGGTATTAGGATCTTTTATTCCTCGACTTTATTCTGGGACTCTGATCTCTCCTCTATTCGGGTTAAAAAATTTGCTAACTCTAACACTAGGTTCTCGTAACCACTTCCTCCCGGAGAGCCCCTTCACCACAGATGATCATCTGCTACGTCAAAAGACTCTGAAGATACTTCTCGATGTTTCCCGAGACCCTGTGCCCACTTCTTTGCAGTTCCTGACCACCGATAGACTCCAATGGGTAACTACTTACACCTTTCATTCATATAGTCATTCCAGTTACTCTAGGGTTCTATCTGATATATTGAAATACTATCTGACATTTCAAGAATTTTCTGAACCTACTGCCTTGCAGTTCCTTTCCGCCTGAACACACCTACCAATAAATCCTCATGCTTACCCGAGGTCCGTTTGTTCCCAGTTGTTCTTATGTTTCCTGAAATATTTCATAATGCTATCCGATCTTCCGAGAATCTCCTGCAGCCTACCGCCTATGAGATTCTTCTTACCTGCTTTCATTATGGTTAATTCCATATGTCTATTAATCTTATCGGCATCCTTTGTCGCCATCAATTTTGAGTCCCTTGATCCATTATGTATGTGACTGCTTCCTATTATCAATTAATCCTTAGGAATTTTCTTTCCGGCTCAGACATCATTCCGGATATGAGCTGGTTCTTGCCCAATCAAGATTTGATCGGTGTGCCTCTAAGTCTGTTGAACCTATCCATCTTCGATCGGAACATCTGATTCTAATACACCGAGCTAGAAATCAAATTTCTTTGAATTTAAGCATCGAATTATTCAGATGTTTCCATAAACCGATGCCCTTGCATTTCTTCTTCTTCTGGTTGAGTACCGCTACTCACGTCAGATCCTTTGTCGTCTACCTGATCTTTTGTTGGATTAATATCCGACAGTATCCTTCATATTCAAACATCTTATGAGCTCTTCCCTTGGTATTTAGTACCTCCGGTAAATTGTATCATCTGCTTTGACTTCGATACTCTGCTTTCGAACTCGCATCCCTTGCTTTGGTTGATGGGTGATATCTATGCTTCTGCCATCTGCGAGAACCCAGAAACTTCTACGAGTCATACTCGACTAGTGTTACGCCAAATAAATTTTCAACATTTCAACTTCACTAAAACCGAGAAGTGAATGAGAGGTTATGCATTGAAGAAGTGGGGGTCGACCTTGAACTGTGTGTTCATGCCCATGGACCCGATGTAGAACCTATCATGGAAGCTGCTCGTAAAAATAATTATTTCCTTGGTACAAGTTTATCGTGCATCTATGAATTGATCCTTTGCAATCGTAGTTCCGACCATATTCCTCCTAGATTCCATTTCCCGGATAAGTTAAAATACTTGTACTCTGCAGATCATTTCACCCGTCCAACCTCTACTCCGATTTACCTTCCGAAATTAACCCTAGCACTTTGTTGCTGGGAAGTTGGATACTCCATCACATCATTCCTAGCCTGATCAGCTATATGCTTGTCGTGCTAAATTCTAACCGTGGTACCTGGCCCTTCTTTCCGGAGCACAATTTTTGATGATGAGCAAAGCTTACGTCGTTCTTCTCATCTTATCATTTCACCTTGAACAACAAACTTGATTTCGAGCTTGTGTCATACCTGTGGTCCCAATAACCTTTCGCTTCACCATTATCTTTGCTTGAAACACCCTGTTATTGCTACCTCGAAGCATGACTGTGGTATTCCGAATATCATTGAGAACATGTGGAAGCGCAATGCTACATGTTTCTTGATCTGTTATCCACCCCTTGATGTAGGGGTAGCATCATGACTTCCCTCGCCCCGATATCTAAATGATTTTTGGTACCTCCTGTCCTGTCTTATATACCATGCTCTGCTTTTCCTTGGAAAGGATGCACACCTAACACTGGTGTATAAACACATTTTCCTTTCCAATGGTCTGTTTAATTCTGATAATCCCATTTTCCTTTCCATTGGTTTCTTTAACCTTTCTTGTGATCTATATGTTATAGGCAGAAATAATTCCCTGCTTATAAAACACCCTGATGTACAACCTTGTCAGTGAGACCATGTTACTATTGTTGATGACATTCCGGTAACCACCGATGGACGAGAACTTTGCCTATTGGTCCACCTCGTCCAACGAGCAGGAAAATGGTTCTCTTCGTCCCTCGCCCTTGGAACCGATGATGTTACCGACATAACTGACAGAACATCCTCTGACATACCTTGTTGTCGTGACCGGTAAGATATCACCGTTCTCCCTACTTTTGATCGACCCCATCACAATTCCACAGGATCGGAACCTGACTCTCCGATACAACCTTGGTTCCGAATTATCTTATGCTCTTGGATTTGTGTGTTACCACGAGCCACCTTCCGAGAGATGATCCATTTCCGATGCCATGAACCCCTTCCACGCTCTGCTTCGAGCATCGAACGATTGTCTGTCCGCCTGAAACCTCTTATTGAAACTTCTTAATTTGATCTCAATGTTTTCTTAAGTTTCAGCTCGAGAGATACTTCCTGTCACATTCCCTGAATTGTTCATCAGATAATCGACCCTACGAGGGTCAAATCTCCCGAAGTTACCCTTTTCTTCCCCACTTAAATCTCGGTACGAGATTTCTTGTAGTAGAGTAGATTTGTAACATCCCCAGCCCCACACCACAGTGATCACCCTCTGATCATGCCAAGTCACCATGATTAACTATGCTTGATCATCATTTCATCAAATCTCATTTCCAATTCCAACTCAAATTGAAATTCAAATACAAAGTAAAAATAAAAGTTGTTCAAATCAGAAACAAAAATGTCCATTAAATAGCAAATAATCCAGGCGCAATTATAAAAATAGAATCAACATTGATTGAATTAGTTAAATGACTCTAACAACATGAAACAACACCAAAACAGTAATTAAAATTGCAAAACTATTTAACTAAAATACAAATGGAATCATTTATTCATCGAACCTTTTTCTAACAGGGCTAAATATTACAACATATTCATGTGGCATAAACTCATATTTTACTAAAGTCATTTAGTGGCCTAACAATTTACAAAACAGGAATAAATACAAAAAACAGAAAAAGGAGAAATAGAAAGAGGCCTAGCTGTTATTGTGGCCTCGGGCCTAAGTCATACAGTGCATGGCCCAGTTGGCCATTCACCAGGCCGGCCCAGCCCACTTCCCCGAGCCATCTCTCTCCTCCCACCTCGCTGTCGCCCGCACGCACGCCGTGGCCGCAGATGGTACACGCGCCGGCCATCCGGTCCTCCCCGACGCGGATAAGGCCGCGCCCAGCCTCCTCTCTCTCTCCCCCATGAACCCTAGCTAACCCAGTTTCCCCTCGCTCTCTCCATTGCTCCCACACGAGCTTGCCCGAAGCACTCGCTGCCGTTCGCCGTCGTTCCCGTGGCAACCGGCCACGCCTCGCCTCGCCTCGCCACGGTGCCCGTCGACTTCGCCATGCTTCACTACGACGACCGCACCGATGAAAGCAAGTCGGAGGCCACCGCAACGCCGCCTCGACCTCTACTTCCCCTTCGGCACCGGCGAGCATCACCGCCTCGATTCGCCGCCCCCTCTGCGCTCCGTGACCTCGCCGGGCCTTTCTTGCGCCTCTCGGTGAGATCCCCGTCGAACCCCCCCCTTTCCTGCCTCGTTATCGCCCCTAGCTACTCTCCGCTGTAGCTGTGAGCTTGCCGCCGCCGCTCACCTGTCGTCGCGGCCACAACCCTCTGACCTCGCGGCCGAGCTCTGTATCGACCTCCAGGAGCCCCCAAGAGCACAACCCACCTCTCCTTGCCGCTCGTAGTGCCTCCTCTCGACGGATCCGCCCTCGCCTGAAGCCGCCGCCACCTGCTGTCGTTGCAACGGCCAACTCCGGCCGCTCCCGTCCCATCTACGGCCACCATCGGATGCGGCGCATCGCGCCCGTTCCGTAGGACCAAACCCCGGGCCAAAAGGGCCGCTGTGCGACATTTCCGCGCGACGCCGCGGTCTCTGGTGGTCGCCGGAGCGTGCGCCGGCGTTGAACACCGGTGGGCCGACGTGGCGCCGCTGGGGCCACCCCACCGACACTGACTGGTGGGCCCCGGTGGCCCTGCTGACTTGTTGACTGGGTTGACCCAGTCAACGGTGCTGACTGGGCAGCCCAGTGAGACTGACATGTGGGACCCGCAAATAATTAAGTTAGTATAAGAATTAAGAGTTAATCCATTAATTAGCTTAGTCACTAACTAATGGGGCCCACGTGTTAATTAATCATTTTAGTTAAGATTAACCCACTGGATTAACCTCTGAGTATGACATATGGGACCCACTGGTCAGATTGACCAGTCAACTGGCTGGGTTGATTGTTGACGCCATCATGACGTCGTGCTGACATCATAAATTACTGTTTCGAATAATTCTAATTAAATTAATTACAGAAATTCAGTAAAACTTCAAAAATTCGTAATAATTAAACCGTAGCTCGGATCAAAAAACTTTCTACATGAAAGTTGCTTAGAACGACCAGACGAATCTGATCGTGCCGTCTGTTTCCATGTCGGAACCCTCTACGTAGGCGAACCCATAACTTTTCGCCCGTTTCTGGTAGATGAATAGTGCATACATACCGGTTAATAAATCCAAATTAAATCCTAAAATAACTACAATGACTTAGACATATCTTTAGGCAACCCTGCACTACACCATAGCATATCATGTGTTGGGGAACGTAGTAATTTCAAAAAAAATCCTACGCACACACAGGATCATGGTGATGCATAGCAACGAGAGGGGAGAGTGTGTCCACGTACCCTCGTAGACCGAAAGCGGAAGCGTTAGCACAACGCGGTTGATGTAGTCGTATGTCTTCACGATCCGACCGATCCAAGTACCGAAAGCACGGCACCTCCGAGTTCAGCACACGTTCAACTCGATGACGTTCAGCGAGCTCCGATCCAGCAAAGCTTCACAGGAGAGTTTCGTCAGCACGACGGCGTGGTGACGGTGATGATGATGCTACCGATGCAGGGCTTCGCCTAAGCACCGCTACGATATGATCGAGGTGGATTATGGTGGAGGGGGGGCACCGCACACGGCTAAGAGATCAATGATCAATTGTTGTGTCTATGGGGTGCCCCCTGGCCACGTATATAAAGGATGGAGGGAAGAGGAGGCCGGCCCTCACAGGCCGCGCCCAAGGTGTGGAGTCCTACTAGGACTCCCTAGTCCTAGTAGGATTCCACCTCCCACATGGAATAGGAAAAGGGGAAGGGAGAAGGAGAAGGAAGGAAGGGGGCGCCCCCTTTCCCAAGTCCAATTCGGACCAGTCCATGGGGAAGGGGCGCAGCCACCCTTGAGGCCTTTCTCTCCTTTCCCGTATGGCCCATTAAGGCCCAATACGAATTCCCGTAACTCTCCGGTACTCCGAAAAATACCCGAATCACTCGGAACCTTTCCGATGTCCGAATATAGCCTTCCAATATATCAATCTTTACCTCTCGATCATTTCGAGACTCCTCGTCATGTCCCCGATCTCATTCGGGATTCCGAACAAACTTCGGTCATCAAATCACATAAACTCATAATACCGATCGTCACCGAACTTTAAGCGTGCGGACCCTACGGGTTCGAGAACTATGTAGACATGACCGAGACACGTCTCCGGTCAATAACCAATAGCGGAACCTGGATGCTCATATTGGCTTCCACATATTCTACGAAGATCTTTATCGGTCAAACTGCATAACAACATACGTTGTTCCCTTTGTCATCGGTATGTTACTTGCCCGAGATTCGATCGTCGGTATCTCAATACCTAGTTCAATCTCGTTACCGGCAAGTCTCTTTACTCGTTCTGTAATACATCATCCCGCAACTAACTCATTAGTTACAATGCTTGCAAGGCTTATAGTGATGTGCATTACCGAGTGGGCCCAGAGATACCTCTCCGACAATCGGAGTGACAAATCATATTCTCGAAATACGCCAACTCAACAAGTACCTTCGGAGACACCTGTAGAGCACCTTTATAATCACCCAGTTACGTTGTGACGTTTGGTAGCACACAAAGTGTTCCTCCGGTAAACGGGAGTTGCATAATCTCATAGTCATAGGAACATGTATAAGTCATGAAGAAAGCAATAGCAACGTACTAAACGATCAAGTGCTAAGCTAACGGAATGGGTCAAGTCAATCACATCATTCTCCTAATGATGTGATCCCGTTTATCAAATGACAACTCATGTCTATGGTTAGGAAACAAAACCATCTTTGATCAACAAGCTAGTCAAGTAGAGGCATACTAGTGACACTCTGTTTGTCTATGTATTCACACATGTATTATGTTTCCGGTAATACAATTCTAGCATGAATAATAAACATTTATCAAGACATAAGGAAATAAAATAATAACTTTATTATTGCCTCTAGGGCATATTTCCTTCAGTCTCCCACTTGCACTAGAGTCAATAATCTAGTTCACATCGTCATGTGATTTAACACCAATAGTTCACATCACCATGTGATTAACACCCATAGTTCAAATCGCTATGTGACCAACACTCAAAGGGTTTACTAGAGTCAATAATCTAGTTCACATCGCCATGTGTTTAACACCCAAAAAGTACTAAGGTGTGATCAAGTTTTGCTTGTGAGAGAAGTTTAGTCAACGGGTCTGCCACATTCAGATCCGTATGTATTTTGCAAATTTCTATGGTTACAATGCTCTGCATGGAGCTACTCTAGCTAATTGCTCCCACTTTCAATATGTATCCAGATTGAGACTCTGAGTCATCTGGATCGGTGTAAAAGCTTGCATCGACGTAATCTTTTACGACGAACTCTTTTATCACCTCCATAACCGAGAAATATTTCCTTAGTACTCTTAGGTAACTAAGGATAACTTTGACCGCTATCCAGTGATCTATCCCTAGATCACTATCGTACCTCCTTGCTAAACTCATAGCAAGGCACACAACTGGTCTGGTACATAGCATGGCATACTTTATAGAACCTATGGCTGAGGCATAGGGAATGACTTTCATTCTCTCTCTATCTTCTGCCGTGGTCTTGCTTTGAGTCTTACTCAACTTTATACCTTGAATACAGGCAAGAACTCTTTCTTTGACTGATACTTTTTGAACTCCTTCAAAACTTTGTCAAGGTATGTGCTTTGTGAAAGTCTTATTAAGCGTCTCGATCTATCCCTATAGATCTTGATGCTCAATACTTAAGCAGCTTCACCGAGGTCTTTTATTGAAAAATTCTTATTCAAGTATCCTTCTATGCTATCCAGAAATTATATATCATTTCCAATCAGCAATATGTCATCCACATATAATATCGGAAATGCTACAGAGCTCCCACTCACTTTCTTGTAAATACAGGCTTCACCATAAGTCTGTATAAAAACATATGCTTTGATCACCTTATTAAAGTGTATATTCCAACTCCGAGATGCTTGTACCAGTCCATAGATGGATCGCTGGAGCTTGCACACTTTGTTAGCACCTTTAGGATTGACAAAACCTTCTGGTTGCATCATATACAACTCTTCTTTAATAAATCCATTAAAGAAATGTAGTTTTGACATCCATTTGCCAGATTTCATAAAATGCGGCAATTGCTAACATGATTCGGACAGACTTAAGCATCGATACGAGTGAGAAAGTTTCATCGTAGTCAACTCCTTGAACTTTGTCAACAACCTTTTTCGACAAGTCTAGCTTTGTAGATAGTAACACTACTATCAGCGTCCGTCTTCCTCTTGAAGATCCATTTATTTTCTATGGCTTGCCGATCATCGGGCAAGTCAACCAAAGTCCATACTTTGTTCTCATACATGGATCCCATCTCAGATTTCATGGCCTCAAGCCATTTCGCGGAATCTGGGCTCATCATCGCTTCCTCATAGTTCGTAGGTTCGTCATGGTCTAGTAACATGACTTCCAGAACAGGATTACCGTACCACTCTGGAGCGGAACATACTCTGGTTGACCTACGAGGTTCTGTAGTAACTTGATCTGAAGTTTCATGATCATCATCATTAGCTTCCTCACTAATTGGTGTAGGCATCACTGGAATTGATTTCTGTGATGAACTACTTTCCAATTCAAGAGAAGGTACCACTACCTCATCAAGTTCTACTTTCCTCCCACTCACTTCTTTCGAGAGAAACTCCTTCTCTTAGAAAGGATCCATTCTTAGCAACAAATATCTTGCCTTCGGATCTGTGATAGAAGGTGTACCCAACAGTTTCTTTTGGGTATCCTATGAAGACGCACTTCTCCGATTTGGGTTCGAGCTTATCAGGCTGAAGCTTTTTCACATAAGCATCGCAGCCCCAAACTTTAAGAAACGATAGCTTAGGTTTCTTGCCAAACCACAGTTCATACAGTGTCGTCTCAACGGATTTATCTGGTGCCCTATTAAACGTGAATGCAGCTGTCTCTAATGCATAACCCCAAAATGATAGTGGTAAATCGGTAAGAGACATCATAGATCGCACCATATCTAATAAAGTATGGTTACGACGTTCGGACACACCATTACGCTGTGGTGTTCCAGGTGGCATGAGTTGCGAAACTATTCCACATTTTAAATGAAGACCAAACTCGTAACTCAAATATTTGCCTCCACGATCAGATCGTAGAAACTTTATTTTCTTGTTACGATGATTTTCTACTTCACTCTGAAATTCTTTGAACTTTTCAAATGTTTCAGACTTGTGTTTCATTAAGTAGATATACCCATATCTGCTCAAATCATCTGATAAGGTCAGAAAATAACGATACCCGCCGCGAGCCTCAATACTCATCGGACCGCATACATCGGTATGTATTATTTCCAATAAGTCCGTAGCTCGCTCCATTGTTCCGGAGAACGGAGTTTTAGTCATCTTGCCCATGAGGCATGGTTCGCAAGCATCAAATGATTCATAATCAAGTGATTCCAAAAGTCCATCAGTATGGAGTTTCTTCATGCGCTTTACACCAATATGACCTAAACGGCAGTGCCACAAATAAGTTGCACTATCATTACTAACTTTGCATCTTTTGGTTTCAATATTATGAATATGTGTATTACTACGATCGAGATTCAATAAACCATTTACATTGGGTGTATGACCATAGAAGGTTTTTATTCATGTAAACAGAACAACAATTATTCTCTGAGTTAAATGAATAACCGTATTGCAATAAACATGATCCAATCATATTCATGCTCAACGCAAACACCAAATAACATTTATTTTGCAATAAACATGATCCAATCATATTCATGCTCAACGCAAACACCAAATAACATTTATTCAGGTTCAACACTAATCCCGAAAATAGAGGGAGTGTGCGATGGTGATCTTATCAACCTTGGAATCACTTCCAACACACATCGTCACCTTGTCATTAACTAGTCTCTGTTCATTTTGCAACTCCTGTTTCGAGTTACTAATGTTAGCAACTGAACCAGTATTAAATACCCAGGGGCTACTATGAACACTAGTAAAATACACATCAATAACATGTATATCAAATATACTTTTGTTCACTTTGCCATCCTTCTTATCCGCCAAATACTTGGGGCAGTTCCACTTCCAGTGACCAGTCCCTTTGCAGTAGAAGCACTCAGTTTCAGGCTTAGGTCCAGACTTGGGCTTCTTCCCGGGAGTAGCAACTTGCTTGCTATTCTTCTTGAAGTTCCCCTTCTTTCCTTTGCCCTTTCTTGAAACTAGTGGTCTTGTTAACCATCAACACTTGATGCTCTTTCTTGATTTCTACCTTCGTTGATTTTTAGCATCACGAAGAGCTTGGGAATCGTTTCCGTTATCCCTTGCATATTATAGTTCATCACGAAGTTCAAGTAACTTGGTGATAGTGACTAGAGAACTCTGCCAATCACTATCTTATCTGGAAGATTAACTCCCACTTGATTCAAGTGATTGTAGTACTCAGACATTCTGAGCACATGCTCACTGATTGAGCTATTCTCCTCCATCTTGTAGGCAAAGTACTTGTCAGAGGTCTCATACCTCTCGACACGGGCATGAGTCTGAAATACCAATTTCATCTCTTTGGAACATCTCATATGCTCCGTGGCGTTCAAAACGTTTTTGAAGTCCCGATTCTAAGCCGTAAATCATGGCGCACCAAACTATCAAGTAGTCATCACATCGAGCTTGCTAAACGTTCATAACGTTTGCATCTGCTCCTGCAATAGGTCTGTCACCTAGCGATGCATCAAGGACATAATTCTTCTGTGCAGCAATGAGGATAATCCTCAGATCACGGAACCAGTCTGCATCATTGCTACTATCATCTTTCAACTTAGTTTTCTCTAGGAACATATCAAAAATAAAACAGGGGAGCTATACACGAGCTATTGATCTACAACATAATTTGCAAATACTACCAGGACTAAGTTCATGATAAATTAAAGTTCAATTAATCATATTACTCAAGAACTCCCACTTAGATAGACATCTCTCTAATCATCTAAGTGATCACGTGATCCAAATCAACTAAACCATAACCGATCATCACGTGAAATGGAGTAGTTTTCAATGGTGAACATCACTATGTTGATCATATCTACTATATGATTCACGCTCGACCTTTCGGTCTCAGTGTTCCGAGGCCATATCTGCATATGCTAGGCTCGTCAAGTTTAACCCGAGTATTCTGCGTGTGCAAAACTGGCTTGCACCCGTTGTAGATGAACGTTGAGCTTATCACACCCGATCATCACGTGGTGTCTCGGCACGACGAACTTTGGCAACGGTGCATACTCAGGGAGAACACTTTTACCTTGAAATTTAGTGAGAGATCATCTTATAATGCTATCGTCAAACAAAGCAAAATAAGATGCATAAAGGATAAACATCACATGCAATCAATATAAGTGATATGATATGGCCATCATCATCTTGTGCTTGTGATCTCCATCTCCGAAGCACCGTCATCATCACCATCGTTACTGGCGCGACACCTTGATCTCCATCGTAGCATCGTTGTCGTCTCGCCAACTATTGCTTCTACGACTATCGCTACCGCTTAGTGATAAAGTAAAGCAATTACAGGGCGATTGCATTGCATACAATAAAGCGACAACCATATGGCTCCTGCCAGTTGCCGATAACTCAGTTACAAAACATGATCATCTCATACAATAAAATATAGCATCATGTCTTGACCATATCACATCACAACATGCTCTGCAAAAACAAGTTAGACGTCCTCTACTTTGTTGTTGCAAGTTTTACGTGGCTGCTACGGGCTGAGCAAGAACCGTTCTTACCTACGCATCAAAACCACAATGATAGTTCGTCAAGTTAGTGCTGTTTTAACCTTCACAAGGACCGGGCGTAGCCACACTCGGTTCAACTAAAGTTGGAGAAACTGATACCCGCTAGTCACCTGTGTGCAAAGCACGGCCGTAAAACCAGTTTCGCGTAAGCGTACGCGTAATGTCGGTCCGGGCCGCTTCATCCAACAATACCACCGAACCAAAGTGTGACATGCTGGTAAGCAGTATGACTTGTATCGCCCACAACTCACTTGTGTTCTACTTGTGCATATAACATCTACGCATAAAACCTGGCTCGGATGCCACTGTTGGGGAACGTAGTAATTTCAAAAAAATTCCTACGCACACACAGGATCATGGTGATGCATAGCAACGAGAGGGGAGAGTGTGTCCACGTACCCTCGTAGACCGAAAGCGGAAGCGCAAGCACAACGCGGTTGATGTAGTCGTACGTCTTCACGATCCGACCGATCCAAGTACCGAACGCACGGCACCTCCGAGTTCAGCACACGTTCAACTCGATGACGTCCAGCAAGCTCCGATCCAGCAAAGCTTCACAGGAGAGTTTCGTCAGCACGACGGTGTGGTGATGGTGATGATGATGCTACCGACGTAGGGCTTCGCCTAAGCATCGCTACGATTTGATCGAGGTGGATTATGGTGGAGGGGGGGCACCGCACACGGCTAAGAGATCAATGATCAATTGTTGTGTCTATGGGGTGCCCTCTGGCCACGTATATAAAGGATGGAGGGAGGAGGAGGCCGGCCCTCACAGGCCGCGCCCAAGGTGTGGAGTCCTACTAGGACTCCCTAGTCCTAGTAGGATTCCACCTCCCACATGGAATAGGAAAAGGGGAAGGGAGAAGGAGAAGGAAGGAAGGGGGCGCCCCCTTTCCCTAGTCCAATTCGGACCAGTCCATGGGGAAGGGGCGCAGCCACCCTTGAGGCCTTTCTCTCCTTTCCCGTATGGCCCATTAAGGCCCAATACGAATTCCCGTAACTCTCCGGTACTCCGAAAAATACCCGAATCACTCGGAACCTTTCCGATGTCCGAATATAGCCTTCCAATATACCAATCTTTACCTCTCGACCATTTCGAGACTCCTCGTCATGTCCCCGATCTCATTCGGTATTCCGAACAAACTTCGGTCATCAAATCACATAAACTCATAATACCGATCGTCACCGAACTTTAAGCGTGCGGACCCTACGGGTTCGAGAACTATGTAGACATGACCGAGACACGTCTTCGGTCAATAACCAATAGCGGAACCTGGATGCTCATATTGGCTCCCACATATTCTACGAAGATCTTTATCGGTCAAACCGCATAACAACATACGTTGTTCCCTTTGTCATCGGTATGTTACTTGCCCGAGATTCGATCGTCGGTATCTCAATACCTAGTTCAATCTCGTTACCGGCAAGTCTCTTTACTCGTTCCGTAATACATCATCCCGCAACTAACTCATTAGTTACAATGCTTGCAAGGCTTATAGTGATGTGCATTACCGAGTGGGCCCAGAGATACCTCTCCGACAATCGGAGTGACAAATCCTAATCTCGAAATACGCCAACTCAACAAGTACCTTCGGAGACACCTGTAGAGCACCTTTATAATCACCCAGTTACGTTGTGACGTTTGGTAGCACACAAAGTGTTCCTCCGGTAAACGGGAGTTGCATAATCTCATAGTCATAGGAACATGTATAAGTCATGAAGAAAGCAATAGCAACGTACTAAACGATCAAGTGCTAAGCTAACGGAATGGGTCAAGTCAATCACATCATTCTCCTAATGATGTGATCCTGTTTATCAAATGACAACTCATGTCTATGGTTAGGAAACATAACCATCTTTGATCAACGAGCTAGTCAAGTAGAGGCATACTAGTGACACTCTGTTTGTCTATGTATTCACACATGTATTATGTTTCCGGTTAATACAATTGTAGCATGAATAATAAACATTTATCATGACATATGGAAATAAAATAATAACTTTATTATTGCCTCTAGGGCATATTTCCTTCAGCATGCTCTGTGTTGCATATGTTAGCCGTGTATTTATTTGTTTCCTCCCCCTCTTTTCTCTCGATAGACCCCGACACCGACGTCGTCCCCGAGGCCGACGCAGCTCCGGAGACTGACTACGCCGTTGATGACCTTGCCCTTGCCGCAGAGCAACCAGGCAAGCACCCCCCCTTTTTGAACATTCCGATGTCGCCTATTCTCTTATCTCTTATGCTTGCATTAGAAGTTGTTGCTGTTACTGTTATCCTATTTTTGCTGCATAGCCTGTTTATTGTAACCTGCTGTTGTTACTGTGACGACCCCGGCTTAATCGTGCACTAACCATACACGCAAATGCACACGATTAAGCCTAAGGACTCACTTGAAGATATCACAACACAACTCTAAAACATAAATAAATTCATACAAGCTTTATATTACAAGCCAGGGCCTCGAGGGCTCGAATACATAGCTCGATGGCATACAAGTGTCAGCGGAAGCATCAGATATCTGGGTACAGATATATTACAGAACAGAGAGATAAGCCTTCACAGAGGCGGGGCAAAATAAAAACTACGATCGAAAAGGCATGGGCCTCCTGCCCTGGACCCTCCGATCCTACTCCTGGTCGTCAGACGGTTCCTCGTAATAGTAGTACTCTCCGGGCTGGTAGTAGTAGTGGTCGTCGGTGGGGACAACTGGCTCCGGGGCTCCGTCGTCTGGATGCGACAAAGGAATAAAAGGGGAAAAAGGAAAATAAAGCAAACGTGAGTACTCATCCGAAGTACTCAGCAAGCAAGGATCTACACTACATATGCAACATTTTCAAAGGGGGCTGTATATGTGGACTGGGCTGCAGAAATGCCAGAATAGAGGGGGAAAGCCTAGTCCTATCGAAGACTAGCATCTTCAGCATCTTCAACGGTCTCGCAGCATTAGAAGAGAGCAGAATAACATAATGTAAATTATAGCAGTAATGTCATCAACCTCGGCCAGAGATTCTTCCTCGACTCCCTGCGAGAAAGCAATCCCAGAGCTGTACTATCCAGTTCCCATCTCAAGTTCTAGTTGTACCGATCGGGATACAACTCCGAGTATCCGTTACCGTAGGACAGGCTATCGATAGAAGTTTCTTCCCTGCAGGGGTGCACCAACTTACCCACCACACTCGCTTAACTCTGACCGGACACACTTTTATGGGTCATGCCCGGCCTCGGCTAAGCAACACGCCGCAACCCGACCAAATACTTAACAGAGAGGTCAGCAAGCCGGACTAACCTATGCCCCCAGGGGTCTTGGGCCATCGCCCCGGACGCTCCTGCACGTTGCGTACACCGTCGGTGAGCAGACCTAGCAACCCCTTAATACAAGCGTGGTTGCGTTCCCAGTCCAACCCAGCATGTGCCGCTCAGTTGCTGACGTCTATTAAGCTTCGGCTGAAGTATACGACGCAGAACGCCCATACTATGCCCACGTGATGGTTAGTGCTATCAGGCCAGAGGCCCCTCGGATCAAATATCCAAACCGTTAGTGGATTAGGAGCGCGCGGTAACGAGCAGAGACTCACGATCGATGTGACCCCGTCGCCCCGTCCCGAGGACTTGCGGCAAGGGCTAAGAATGCCCGGCCACGCATCGTAGTTATCTCGCGGGCACCTCTCAGGTCAACCCGACTCCACATCACTTCGCATTCATGCTCGCGCGGGTACCCCTAAGGGCCGACCCGTCTTTAGTATCATGGTTCAAAGTCAAGTCATAATATCCAGAGTAGCTGTGTGTCTGACACCGAAGGGAACCCTGAGGAATCACCCTCGATGGAATTCCCGCTCGATGTTATCATCAAGGTGAACGAAGGAGGTATCACCCTCGAGGTCCACACTTGAGAAGTTGCACGACGACGTCGTTATCGGGGGTGGTGTAGGAGGAATCACCCTCGCTTACCACGACCGAATAACTAACCTACAAGGTTATCATCAGAAGTGCTGACGAGGTATCACCCTCGGCACTCGATAGTAACCCAGCAGAGTCGAGCATCTTAAGGGAAGTGACGTGCGGTGCCAGGTTCTAATCTTCGATCCCATTGCTCGGGTCTTCTGAGAGCCCAGCGGGGCAGTCGGGACAAGTGGGTCTCTGATAAGGCTCTACCCATCCTATACTAAGTAGTTTAGGATAGCAGGAAAGTATCAACAACAGGTTACAAGTAAATAGGCTATGCAGCAGATATAGGACAATAGTAGCAGCAGTAACTTCTAATGCAAGCATAAGAGAGAAGAGAGTGGGCGATATCGGAATGCTCAAAATGGGGGTGCTTGCCTGTCTGCTCGACGGCAAGGGCCTGATCGTCGGGGACGTAGTCGTACTCCGGAGTGGCGTCTGCCTCAGGAGCTACGGCAACGTCGGGGTCTACCGAAAGAGAAGAGGGGGAAGAAACAAGTAAATATAATGCAAATAGATGCAACATAGTGCGTGCGATGCTATGATGCAGTGCAGGGTTGCCTAAATATGCCTCTAAGTCATTTTAGTTATTTTTTGAATTAATCTGGGATTCATTAATCGGTGTGTGTGCACTATTCATCTACCGGAATCGAGCTCGGAGTTACGAGTTCTTCTACGTAGGAGGTTCCGGCAAGGAAACAGACGGCATGATCAAACTCGTCTCGTCGTTCTGAGCAACTTTCATATTTTAACTTTTTCGATCTGAGCTACGGTTTAAAAGATATGAATTTTTAAAGATTATTGGATTTTCTAGAATTTATTTAATTAACATAAATGAATTACGACGTCAGCATGACGTCGCGGTGACGTCAGCGGTCAACAACGTCTGACCGGAGTCAAACCTGACATGTGGGTCCAGTGGGACCCACATGTCAGCCTCTGTTAACTTAACAGAGCTAATTTAGACTAACAGAGGGTTAATTAGAGGGTGGGCCCCTCATGTCAGTGTATGAACAGATTAACTAATCAGTTTTATTTATAAATTCATTTAATTAGACTAATTAACCGAGAGGGCCCACATGTCATACTCTGTGATGAACAGTAATGACGTTGACCAGAGTCAACGAAGTCAACTGAAGCGCTGGGGCCCACCGGCAGCCTCACAGAGGTGGGGCCCACCTGTGCCACATCGGCGGCGGCGCCGGAGCGACGCCGGCGACGTCAGAACACGGCGGCGACGCACTGGAGTGGTCGAAATTCGTCTACAGGGCGCCGTTGGGCGCGCGCGACCCCGCATTCGAATGGGCGGAGCAAGCCGCATCGATCTGCGGTGGTGGCGAAAGCTGCGGTGGCCGGAATCGTTGGCAGCGAGCTCGTGAGCGGGCGCCGGAGTTCGGGTGTCGGCGGTTTCGGCGTTAGAGAGCGCGGCGAGTGACGTGTGAGGTATCATTCGAACGAGCGGACGAAACCGCGTCGAACGGTGGTGGCGCCGGACCAAATGGTCGCCGGAAAAGTGGCCGGCGACGAGCTTTGGCGGCAGCGCGCTCGGGTGGTTGATGGAAACGTTGCTAGCGCGTGCAGCAGCTCGATTCAGAGGGCTAGTCGTGAGCTACGCGTCGCGGTGGGTGCGAAGGACATGGCCTCGAGGCCGTTAGATCACCGGAGACTCGTCGGCGGCAAGCTCCACGGAGGTGAGCTCGGGCACTTGCGGAACGACGTCTACGGCAAGCCGGAGCGAGAAAATAGAGTGGGGAGGAGCTGTGGCTCACCTTGCAGTCAAGACAGACCCGCGACAGATTAGTAGCAGCATCGTGCGACGCCGGAGTCGAAGGAGAACGCTGGCGATCCGAGGAAGAAGATGAAGTCGATCCCGAGCGCGTGGTCGCTCCCGAGCTTGAAGACCATGTGTAGCCAAGGCAGGGGAGCGAGGCGGAGCTGCCGGACGTCTTGGCGAGGCGAATGGGTGATGGTGGCCGCGTCTGCGAGCAGGGCGCGACGGCGACTGCGTCGGCGTCAACGAACCAGAGAGGGAGAGCAAGGAGGAGAGGGGGAGGAGTGACGGGGAGCGAGGGGAGATGAATGGGGAGGCTCGGCCTTATCCCCTCGCTGGCGGAGCGTCGGTGGCGTCAGCGTGTCGCCGCGCGAGCGGCGCGCGCTCACTCGGCCATGGAGGAGACGGCACTCGAGGGAGAGAGAAGGTAATGGGCCTGGTGGGCTGGTCCAGGGGCACTGTGCACTTAGGCCCAGTGCACAGTGCCTCGTTTCATTTGTCTTATTTCTATTTTCTATTTTCTTTATTTATTTTCTGTTTTGCAATAGTTAGGACACTTGTGCACTTTTGTAGAATATGGAACTTGGCCCAGATATTAATATGCAATGTAAGCATCCACCAAAAATTGGTTTGAGCAAAGTTGGGCTTCATTTGAATTTAATATGATTTTAAATGGATTTATTAATTCTGTTTTGGGGCTGTTTCAATTTGTTTAACTCACTTAATTAATCCAAGTATTACTGGTGATATTTTTATGTGTGCTCTTGGAATATTTGCTAATTAGTGAACATTTTTCCAAAGGTGTTTGAGCAAATTTATTTTGCACTTTTGAATTTGAGTTGATTTTCAGATTGGAGTTGATTTGCTTTGGATAACCACTATGTTTAGGCACTGCAAATGATATGACTTGGCAATATTAGCAGCTGATCACAGTGGTAGTTACAAAGGGGTGTTACAGTTACCTACCTGCTTATTCTAAACTATTTAGTATAGGTTGGGTAGAGACCCATCAGAGACCCACTTTGTCCCGACTGCCCCGCTGGATTATCAGAAGACCCGATCAACGGGATCGAAGACCAGGCCCCGTCACCGCACATCATTTTCCCCTTAGTTGCTCGACACTACTGGGTTACTATCGAGTGCCGAGGGTGATACCTCATCAACACTTCTGATGTTAACCTTGTAGGTTATTTCATCGGTTGTGGTCATCGAGCGTGATTCCTCCTTCTCCACTCCTGATAACGACACTGTCGTGCAACTCCTCAAGAGTGGACCTCGAGGGTGATTCCTCCTTCGTTCACCTTGACGATAACATCAGGTGGAATTCCATCGAGGGTGATTCCTCAGGGTTCCCCCTTGGTGTTAGACACACGGATACTATGATTACTATGACTTTACACTGAACCATGTTACTAAAGACGGGTCGGCCCTGAGGGGTACCCACGCGAGTTTAATTGCGAGAGATGTGGGGTCGGGTTGGCCTGGAGGGTGCCCGAGAGATGAATACGAGGCGTGGCCGGGCATTCCTAGCCCTTGCCGCAAGTCCTCGAGACGGGGCGACGGGGTCACATCGATCGTCTAACGGTTTGGATATTTGATCCCAGGGGCCTCTGGCCCGATAGCACTAACCATCACGTGGGTATAGTATGGGCGTTCTGCGTCGTATACTTCAGCCGAAACTTAATAGACGTCATGCGACTGAGGGGCGCGCACCGTGTTGGATTGGAAACGCAACCGCGCTTGTATTAAGGGGTTGCTACGTCTGCTCACGGCCACCCACGCAACGTGCAGGAGTTCCCGGGGCGATGGCCCAAGACCCTTGGGGGCATAGGTTTAGTCCGGCGTGCTGACCTCTCTGTTAAGTATTCGGTCGGGTTGCAGCGTATCGTTTGGCCGAGGCCGGGCATGACCCAGTAAAGTGTGTCCAGCCGGAGTTAAGCGAGCGTGGTGGGTAAGTTGGTGCACCCCTGCAGGGAAGAAAACATCTATTGATAGCCTGTCCTACGGTAACAAACACTCGGAGTTGTATCCCAATCGGTACAACTAGAACTGGACACTTGAGATGATAACTGGATAGTATGGCTCTGGGATTGCTTTCTCGCAGGGAGTCGTTAAAGAATCTCGGGGCGAGGTTGAAGACACTACTACTACTTTACGTTATGCTAATGTGCACTCTTCTAATACTGCAAGACCGCTGAAGATACTAAAGATGCTAGTCTTCGATAGGACCAGGTCTTCTCTCTCTATTCTGGCATTTCTACAGCCCAGTCCACATATACAGCTTTATTTTGAAAATGTTGCATATGTAGTGTAGATCCTTGCTTACTGAGTACTTCGGATGAGTACTCAGGGTTGGTTTGCTTTCTTTTTCTTCCCATGTCCGTTTGGTGCAACCAGATGACGGAGACCCTGAGACCGCTGCCCCCGCCGACGGCTACTACTACTACCCTTCCGGCGAGTACTACTACGAGGAGCCGACCGATGACCAGGAATAGGTTCGGAGGGTCCCAGGCAGGAGGCCTGCGTCTTTCGATCGTAGTGTTTTATTTTGCCCCGCCTTTCTAAAGACTTATCTGTTTTATATTTTATATCTGTACTCAGATATCTGATGCTTCCGCTGACGCTTATATGCGAGCTTATGTATTCGAGCCCTCGAGGCCCCTGGATTGTAATATAAAGCTTGTATGACTTTATTTATGTTTTAGAGTTGTGTTGTGATATCTTCAAATGAGTACTTAGATTTGATCGTGTGCATTTGCGTATATGGTTAGTGCATGATTAAGCCGGGTTCGTCACATCTTTCTCTGTATTTAGGCTGATAAGTATGTCTGGTCCATTGACCATTACGTACAGAGTAAGGCCCACACTTGTCAGTTAGTAGATCGATCATTGCCGAATATATATATGCAAGGGCCATCACATCACCATGCTGATAGCTACTCTCTCAGTCCCATAAAATGTAAGATGTTTTTTGACTCTAGTGTAGTGTCAAAAAGCGTGCTACATTATGGGACGAAGGGAGTATATATAATCCTGCAAGAGAAAAATTGACGTACGTGAAGCAAAGTTTGCAATTGCATGATTCAACGAAATAGACGACTACTGACGACCGGCAGGATAATCCTCAACAACAGTTATTAATTAATATATAAATAGCCTTTATTTGGATAGAGGATAAAAATTGGGGATGTAGCTCAAATGGTAGAGCACGTATATATGTTAATAAGAGGCAGGGGGACCGATACCTCCCATCTCCAATTCAACCTTTTTTTACTTTTATTTATTCAAAAAATAATTACCAGGAAAATTATTATTTTTAGACAATTACCAGGTTTTTAGAAACATTGTAACTTTATTTTTAGACAATTACCAGTGATGAAGCACCGGTTGGACTACAGTACGTACGCCTCATCTTGGATGGACTCGAGGATGGCGGTCTGCTCCGCCATCTCTGCCGCTTGGGCGACCTTGAATTCGCCAAGGCGTCCTCCATGGCGAAGTCCGCAACCGGCGCTGGCTCCTCCTCCTCCTCCTCCTCCTCCGGATCCGCCCCCTCATGGTATCTGGCTGCTGCTCCCCCTCCTCTTCCTCCTCCGCCTCCGCCTCCTCCTCCGATCCTCCGGCTTCGGTGAGTACGGAGGCAGGCTGGCTGAGATCCGAATAGCGCGCCTCGCCTGGATATCCTCCTGAATCTGGAAGCGGTGCTCCGGCATTCGCAAAGTGTACATCGTCTTCTTCTGCCGGGCTATGGCGGACGTGGTCGACGAGGGAAGAGGGAGACGGTGAGTGGATGGGTTCGGGCTGGCGGCGCAGAGAGGAAGGAAGAGGACGCGCCTAGGGCTAGGGGAAGTCGGACTTTGGCCTCGGGCGGCGAGCCGGAGCGGCGCCACGCGGCATTCACACCCCCACTGGAAAAGATGCCCGTCGGACCGTTGGGTTTCCGGATGATTTCGTGTGGGACCTGGCCGTAAGTCCAACGTGGCGGACGCGCCTGGGCCTCCCCATATCCGCCTACATTTGGGCTTGGATATGAGGGGTACCGGTTAGCCCGGACGTTTATGTTGGGAACGTAGTAATTTCAAAAAATTTCCTACGCACACACAGGATCATGGTGATGCATAGCAACGAGAGGGGAGAGTGTGTCCACGTACCCTCGTAGACCGAAAGCGGAAGCGTTAGCACAACGCGGTTGATGTAGTCGTACGTCTTGACGATCCGACCGATCCAAGTACCGAACGCACGGCACCTCCGAGTTCAGCACACGTTCAACTCGATGACGTCCCGCGAGCTCCGATCCAGCAAAGCTTCACAGGAGAGTTTCGTCAGCACGACAGCGTGGTGACGGTGATGATGATGCTACCGACGCAGGGCTTCATCTAAGCACCGCTGCGATATGATCGAGGTGGATTATGGTGGAGGGGGGCACCGCACACGGCTAAGAGATCAATGATCAATTGTTGTGTCTATGGGGTGCCCCCTGGCTACGTATATAAAGGATGGAGGGAGGAGGAGGCCGGCCCTCATAGGGCGCGCCAAAGTGTGGAGTCCTACTAGGACTCCCTAGTCCTAGTAGGATTCCACCTCCCACATGGAATAAGAAAAGGGGAAGGGAGAAGGAGAAGGAAGGAAGGGGGCGCCCCCTTTCCCTAGTCCAATTCGGACCAGTCCATGGGGAAGGGGCGCAGCCACCCTTGAAGCCTTTCTCTCCTTTCCCGTATGGCCCATTAGGGCCCAATACAAATTCCCGTAACTCTCCGGTACTCCGAAAAATACCCGAATCACTCGGAACCTTTCCGATGTCCGAATATAGCCTTCCAATATATCGATCTTTACCTCTCGACCATTTCGAGACTCCTCGTCATATCCCCGATCTCATCCGGGACTCCGAACAAACTTCGGTCATCAAATCACATAAACTCATAATACCGATCGTCACCGAACTTTAAGCGTGCGGACCCTACGGGTTCGAGAACTATGTAGACATGACCGAGACACGTCTCCGGTCAATAACCAATAGCAAAACCTAGATGCTCATATTGGCTCCCACATATTCTACGAAGATCTTTATCGGTCAAACCGCGTAACAACATACGTTGTTCCCTTTGTCATCGGTATGTTACTTGCCTGAGATTCGATCGTCGGTATCTCAATACCTAGTTCAATCTCGTTACCGGCAAGTCTCTTTACTCGTTCCGTAATACATCATCCCGCAACTAACTCATTAGTTACAATGCTTGCAAGGCTTATAGTGATGTGCATTACCGAGTGGGCCCAGAGATACCTCTCCGACAATCGGAGTGACAAATCCTAATCTCGAAATACGCCAACTCAACAAGTACCTTCGGAGACACCTGTAGAGCACCTTTATAATCACCCAGTTACGTTGTGACGTTTGGTAGCACACAAAGTGTTCCTCCGGTAAACGGGAGTTGCATAATCTCATAGTCATAGGAACATGTATAAGTCATGAAGAAAGCAATAGCAACATACTAAACGATCAAGTGCTAAGCTAACGGAATGGGTCAAGTCAATCACATCATTCTCCTAATGATGTGATCCCTATAATCAAATGACAACTCATGTCTATGGTTAGGAAACATAACCATCTTTGATTAACGAGCTAGTCAAGTAGAGGCATACTAGTGACACTCTATTTTGTCTATGTATTCACACATGTATCAAGTTTTCGGTTAATACAATTCTAGCATGAATAATAAACATTTATCATGACATAAGGAAATAAAATAATAACTTTATTATTGCCTCTAGGGCATATTTCCTTTAGTCTCCCACTTGCACTAGAGTCAATAATCTAGTTTACATCGCCATGTGATTTAACACCAATAGTTCACATCACCATGTGATTAACACCCATAGTTCACATCGCTATGTGACCAACACTCAAAGGGTTTACTAGAGTCAATAATCTAGTTCACATCACCATGTGTTTAACTAAGGTGTGATCAAGTTTTGCTTGTGAGAGAAGTTAGTCAACGGGTCTGCCACATTCAGATTCGTATGTATTTTGCAAATTTCTATGTTTACAATGCTCTGCACGGAGCTACTCTAGCTAATTGCTCCCACTTTCAATATGTATCCAGATTGAGACTCTGAGTCATCTGGATCGGTGTAAAAGCTTGCATCGACGTAACCTTTTATGACGAACTCTTTTATCACCTCCATAACCGAGAAATATTTCCTTAGTCCTCTTAGGTAACTAAGGATAACTTTGACCGCTATCCAGTGATCTATCCCTAGATCACTATCGTACCTCCTTGCTAAACTCATAGCAAGGCACACAACTGGTCTGGTACATAGCATGGCATACTTTATAGAACCTATGGCTGAGGCATAGGGAATGACTTTCATTCTCTCTCTATCTTCTGCCGTGGTCTTGCTTTGAGTCTTACTCAACTTTATACCTTGAATACAGGCAAGAACTCTTTCTTTGACTGATACTTTTTGAACTCCTTCAAAACTTTGTCAAGGTATGTGCTTTGTGAAAGTCTTATTAAGCGTCTCGATCTATCCCTATAGATCTTGATGCTCAATACTTAAGCAGCTTCACCGAGGTCTTTTATTGAAAAATTCTTATTCAAGTATCCTTCTATGCTATCCAGAAATTCTATATCATTTCCAATCAGCAATATGTCATCCACATATAATATCAGAAATGCTACAGAGCTCCCACTCACTTTCTTGTAAATACAGGCTTCACCGTAAGTCTGTATAAAACCATATGCTTTGATCACTTCATCAAAGCGTATATTCCAACTCCGAGATGCTTGCACCTGTCCATAGATGGATCGCTGGAGCTTGCACATTTTGTTACCACCTTTAGGATTGACAAAACCTTCTGGTTGCATCATATACAACTTCTTCTTTAAAAATTCCATTAAGGAATGTAGTTTTGACATCCATTTGCCAGATTTCATAAAATGCGGCAATTGCTAACATGATTCGGACAGACTTTAAGCATCGATACGAGTGAGAAAATCTCATCGTAGTCAACACCTTGAACTTGTCGAAAAACTTTTGCGACAATTCGAGCTTTGTAGATAGTAACACTACTATCAGCGTCTATCTTCCTCTTGAATATCCATTTTTTCTCAATGGCTCGCCGATCATCGGGCAAGTCAGTCAAAGTCCATACTTTGTTCTCATACATGGATCATATCTCAGATTTCATGGCCTCAAGCCATTTATCGGAATCTGGGCTCATCATCGCTTCCTCATAGTTCGTAGGTTCGTCATGGTCTAGTAACATGACTTCCAGAACAGGATTATCGTACCACTCTGGTGCGGAACATACTCTGGTTGACCTACGAGGTTCTGTAGTAACTTGATCTGAAGCTTCATGATCATCATCATTAGCTTCCTCACTAATTGGTGTAGGCATCACTGGAACTGATTTCTGTGATGAACTACTTTCCAATTCAAGAGAAGGTACCACTACCTCATCAAGTTCTACTTTCCTTCCACTCACTTCTTTCGAGAGAGACTCCTTCTCTAGAAAGGATCCATTTTTAGCAACAAATATCTTGCCTTCAGATCTGTGATAGAAGGTGTACCCAACAGTTTCTTTTGGGTATCCTATGAAGACGCACTTCTCCGATTTGGGTTCGAGCTTATCAGGCTGAAGCTTTTTCACATAAGCATCGCAACCCCAAACTTTAAGAAACGACAGCTTAGGTTTCTTGCCAAACCACAGTTCATACGGTGTCGTCTCAACGGATTTAGATGGTGCCCTATTAAACGTGAATGCAGCTCTCTCTAATGCATAACCCCAAAACGATAGTGGTAAATCGGTAAGAGACATCATAGATCGCACCATATCTAATAAAGTACGGTTACGACGTTCGGACACACCATTACGCTGTGATGTTTCGGGTGGCGTGAGTTGTGAAACTATTCCGCTTTGTTTCAAATGTACACCAAACTCGTAACTCAAATATTCTCCTCCACGATCAGATCGTAGAAACTTTATTTTCTTGTTACGATGATTTTCCACTTCACTCTGAAATTCTTTGAACTTTTCAAATGTTTCAGACTTATGTTTCATTAAGTAGATATACCCATATCCGCTCAAATCATCTGTGAAGGCGAGAAAATAACGATACCCGCCGCGAGCCTCAATACTCATCGGACCGCATACATCGGTATGTATTATTTCCAATAAGTCCGTAGCTCGCTCCATTGTTCCGGCGAACGGAGTTTTAGTCATCTTGCCCATGAGGCATGGTTCGCAAGCATCAAATGATTCATAATCAAGTGATTCCAAAAGTCCATCAGTATGGAGTTTCTTCTTGCGCTTTACACCAATATGACCTAAACGGCAGTGCCACAAATAAGTTGCACTATCATTACTAACTTTGCATCTTTTGGCTTCAATATTATGAATATGTGTATCACTACGATCGAGATTCAATAAACCATTTACATTGGGTGTATGACCATAGAAGGTTTTTATTCATGTAAACAGAACACCAATTACTCTCTGACTTAAATGAATAACCATATTGCAATAAACATGATCCAATCATATTCATGCTCAACGCAAACACCAAGTAACATTTATTTTGCAATAAACATGATCCAATCATATTCATGCTCAACGCAAACACCAAATAACATTTATTTAGGTTCAACACTAATCCCGAAAATAGAGGGAGTGTGCGATGGTGATCTTATCAACCTTGGAATCTCTTCCAACACACATCGTCACCTCGTCCTCAACTAGTCTCTGTTCATTTTGCAACACCTGTTTCGAGTTACTAATCATAGCAAGTGAACCGATATCAAATACCCAGGGGCTACTATGAACACTAGTAAAATACACATCAATAACATGTATATCAAATATACCTTTGTTCACTTTGCCATCCTTCTTATCCGCCAAATACTTGGGGCAGTTCCGCTTCCAGTGACCAGTCCCTTTGCAGTAGAAGCACTCAGTTTCAGGCTTAGGTCCAAACTTGGGCTTCTTCCCGGGAGTAGCAACTTGTTTGCTATTCTTCTTGAAGTTCCCCTTCTTCCCTTTGCCCTTTTTCTTGAAACTAGTGGTCTTGTTAACCATCAACACTTGATGCTCTTTCTTGATTTCTACCTTCGTTGATTTCAGCATCACGAAGAGCTCGGGAATCGTTTTTGTCATCCCTTGTATATTATAGTTCATCACAAAGTTCCAGTAACTTGGTGATAGTGACTAGAGAATTCTGTCAATTACTATCTTATCTGGAAGATTAACTCCCACTTGATTCAAGCAACTGTAGTACTCAGACATTCTGAGCACATGCTCACTGGTTGAGCTATTCTCCTCCATCTTGTAGGCAAAGTATTTGTCAGAGGTCTCATACCTCTCGACACGGGCATGAGTCTGAAATACCGATTTCAACTCTTGGAACATCTCATATGCTCCGTGGCATTCAAAACGTTTTTGAAGTCCCGATTCTAAGCCGTAAATCATGGCGCACTAAACTATCAAGTAGTCATCATATCGAGCTTGCTAAACGTTCATAACGTTTGCATCTGCTCCTGCAATAGGTCTTTCACCTAGCGGTGCATCAAGGACATAATTCTTCTGTGCAGCAATGAGGATAATCCTCAGATCACGGAACCAGTCCGCATCATTGCTACTATCATCTTTCAACTTAGTTTTCTCTAGGAACATATCAAAAATAAAACAGGGGAGCTATACGCGAGCTATTGATCTACAACATAATTTGCAAATACTACCAGGACTAAGTTCATGATAAATTAAAGTTCAATTAATCATATTACTCAAGAACTTCCACTTAGATAGACATCTCTCTAATCATCTAAGTGATCATGTGATCCAAATCAACTAAACCATAACCGATCATCACGTGAAATGGAGTAGTTTTCAATGATGAACATCACTATGTTGATCATATCTACTATATGATTCACGCTCGACCTTTCGGTCTCAGTGTTCCGAGGCCATATCTGCATATGCTAGGCTCGTCAAGTTTAACCCGAGTATTCTGCGTGTGCAAAACTGGCTTGCACCCGTTGTAGATGAACATTGAGCTTATCACACCCGATCATCACGTGGTGTCTCGGCACGACGAACTTTGGCAACAGTGCATACTCAGGGAGAACACTTTTACCTTGAAATTTAGTGAGAGATTATCTTATAATGCTACCGTCAAACAAAGCAAAATAAGATGCATAAAGGATAAATATCACATGCAATCAATATAAGTGATATGATATGGCCATCATCATCTTGTGCTTGTGATCTCCATCTCCGAAGCACCGTCATGATCACCATCGTTGCTGGCGCGACACCTTGATCTCCATCGTAGCATCGTTGTCGTCTCGCCAACTATTGCTTCTACGACTATCGCTACCGCTTAGTGATAAAGTAAAGTAATTACAGGGCGATTGCATTGCATACAATAAAGCGACAACCATATGGCTCCTGCCAGTTGCCGATAACTCAGTTACAAAACATGATCATTTCATACAATAAAATATAGCATCATGTCTTGACCATATTACATCACAACATGCCCTGCAAAAACAAGTTAGACGTCCTCTACTTTGTTGTTGCAAGTTTTACGTGGCTGCTACGGGCTGAGCAAGAACCGTTCTTACCTACGCATCAAAACCACAACGATAGTTCGTCAAGTTAGTGCTGTTTTAACCTTTACAAGGACCGGGCGTAGCCACACTCGGTTTAACTAAAGTTGGAGAAACTGACACCTGCTAGTCATATGTGTGCAAAGCACGGCGGTAAAACCAGTCTCGCGTAAGCGTACACGTAATGTCGGTCCGGGCCGCTTCATACAACAATACCGCCGAACCAAAGTGTGACATGCTGGTAAGCAGTATGACCTGTATCGCCCACAACTCACTTGTGTTCTACTCGTGCATATAACATCTACGCATAAAACCAGGCTCTGATACCACTGTTGGGAACGTAGTAATTTCAAAAAAATTCCTACGCACACACAGGATCATGGTGATGCATAGCAACGAGAGGGAAGAGTGTGTCCACGTACCCTCGTAGACCGAAAGCGGAAGCGTTAGCACAACGCGGTTGATGTAGTCGTACGTCTTCACGATCCGACCGATCCAAGTACCGAACGCACGGCACCTCCGAGTTCAGCACACGTTCAACTCGATGACGTCCAGCGAGCTCCGATCCAGCAAAGCTTCACAGGAGAGTTTCTTCAGCACGACGGCGTGGTGACGGTGATGATGATGCTACCGACGCAGGGCTTCGCCTAAGCACCGCTACGATATGATCGAGGTGGATTATGGTGGAGGGGGGGCACCGCACACGGCTAAGAGATCAATGATCAATTGTTGTGTCTATGGGGTGCCCCCTGGCCACGTATATAAAGGATGGAGGGAGGAGGAGGCCGGCCCTCACAGGCCGCGCCCAAGGTGTGGAGTCCTACTAGGACTCCCTAGTCCTAGTAGGATTCCACCTCCCACATGGAATAGGAAAAGGGGAAGGGAGAAGGAGAAGGAAGGAAGGGGGCGCCCCCTTTCCCTAGTCCAATTCAGACCAGTCCATGGGGAAGGGGCGCAACCACCCTTGAGGCATTTCTCTCCTTTCCCGTATGGCCCATTAAGGCCCAATACGAATTCCCGTAACTCTCCGGTACTCCGAAAAATACCCGAATCACTCGGAACCTTTCCGATGTCCGAATATAGCCTTCCAATATATTGATCTTTACCTCTCGACCATTTCGAGACTCCTCGTCATGTCCCCGATCTCATCCGGGACTCCGAACAAACTTCGGTCATCAAATCACATAAACTCATAATACCGATCGTCACCGAACTTTAAGCGTGCGGACCCTACGGGTTCAAGAACTATGTAGACATGACCGAGACACGTCTCTGGTCAATAACCAATAGCGGAACCTGGATGCTCATATTGGCTTCCACATATTCTACGAAGATCTTTATCGGTCAAACCGCATAACAACATACGTTGTTCCCTTTGTCATCGGTATGTTACTTGCCCGAGATTCGATCGTCGGTATCTCAATACCTAGTTCAATCTCGTTACCGGCAAGTCTCTTTACTCATTCCGTAATACATCATCCCGCAACTAACTCATTAGTTACAATGCTTGCAAGGCTTATAGTGATGTGCATTACCGAGTGGGCCCAGAGATAACTCTCCGACAATCGGAGTGACAAATCCTAATCTCGAAATACGCCAACTCAACAAGTACCTTCGGAGACACCTGTAGAGCACCTTTATAATCACCCAGTTACGTTGTGACGTTTGGTAGCACACAAAGTGTTCCTCCGGTAAACGGGAGTTGCATAATCTCATAGTCATAGGAACATGTATAAGTCATGAAGAAAGCAATAGCAACATACTAAACGATCAAGTGCTAAGCTAACGGAATGGGTCAAGTCAATCACATCATTCTCCTAATGATGTGATCCTGTTTATCAAATGACAACTCATGTCTATGGTTAGGAAACATAACCATCTTTGATTAACAAGCTAGTCAAGTAGAGGCATACTAGTGACACTCTATTTTGTCTATGTATTCACACATGTATCAAGTTTCCGGTTAATACAATTCTAGCATGAATAATAAACATTTATCATGACATAAGGAAATAAAATAATAACTTTATTATTGCCTCTAGGGCATATTTCCTTCAGTTTAAGGCAGGTTTGAGGAGCCCAGGTGGGTCGGGTTATTTTTAACCGATCAATGATCGGGCCCGCCCGGATGTTTAAGACTGGTTTGAGGCGCCCGGCTCTAGATGCTCTAAGAGCATCTTCAACAAAGGTCCTCACATTGTCTCTATATATCCAGTTTATGTTCTGTTGAACAAGTACTTTGCTATTTTTGTCTCTGATGTCAGCATATATTGTGATGTACTCACTTCATTCATAAATATAAGATGTTTTGGATATTTCAATATAGACTACATACAAGCTGAAATAAATGAACAAACATATCAAAATGTGTCTATATACATCTGATTTACAGAAAAAGTTGGAGCATCTCATATTTATGAACGGAGGTAGTACTTGCTAGTAGTAAAATTCTTCTAGATATAACTAAATGGCTATATTTACATGTTGTGATACTAACCGGAGCCGGTTTCAAATCTGCCTCCTCTTCAGGGTTAATGCAACACAACCAACATGATCATCGGCCTTACATGGACAAAACGGCAGACTAGCTGCAGGAACAGTCTAACTGCAGAAGTGGCCGATGCGCGGGCACGATCTGATGATGTTTTGGAGGAAGGTAGCAAGATTTAAGGGATTGATTGAATTGTCAATCATCAATAGCCAAAAACCGTGAGCGGTGGGGCGGGCGGACGACAGGGCGAACATAAGACGCGAGACGAGCATTGGGGGATGAAATGACTATGTACCAACTGCCCTTTAGTTGTAGAGATGTGATTGATTCATTTTCATAAGTACTGCCTTGTGTTATCAAATACTACCTTAGTGATTTAAAAGGTCTTAAATTACTTCACAGAGGGAGTATTTATGTAGAGTGGTCTTTAAAGATTGATTAGAGATTCACCGTGATTGATTCCTTTACATAAAAACATTATTAAATATATCAAAGATTGATCTGCCTGATTTGTGTAGTTTTGGCACATAAAAACCGAATTAAGTAGATCGATGGGCTAAAAACCGGTTTAAATAAATTCATGTGATAGAAAAAAAAATCGGTGGGAGAGTTTTAACCAGAGTGAAGGAGATACTGCAACTCCTCTTTAATAGTATAGAGATAAGTAAAATTATCTTCATCCCAAATTACTTGTCTTAGATTTACGGATATATTTAACCTTAAAACGTGTCTACGTATATCCGTATTTAGACAAATCTAAAACAAATAATTTAAGAACGATTATCCTACACCTAAATAAACTTAAGAAAAGTTTTACACTAATTATCTCCCTCCCCCCTCGATTTCAGGGGGTGGACCCTTCCTTCCCTCAAGTAGAATTCTAATCTTCCACATAAGTCTGCCGTTAAACACATAAAATATTTACGTATGTCCAGCATTGGCCATTCAAGAAAGGGGCGACAATTAATCGGGTACGGCGACGGCAATCTTTGACGACTGTTTTTATTATGCTTGTGATTTCATTATCACTAGGTTTAAACATTGTAATAAGGTAGCAAATAAAGTTATTCATGAGCTCGCCAGATTAGCTAGATTTTCTTTGACTTTTGACTGGTTTGAGGAGCCCTTAAATGAAATTATAACGATCCTCACAAACGATGTAACGGTTATTTCTAATGAATAAAGTTCCTGATTTTAATTTAAAAAAGGGTCATCAATTAAGCTAGAATGTCTGCAAAAAGAAAATGCTAGACCTTCCGTTGCTCACTGTACTGCAAGTCTGAACACCATCGAAGATTCGGAGGTAGGGCTTTGCAAAGCTTCAATGGAGTTGGGAACAAGAAGTCGCCGGCGTTCCCCGGAGCCAGGCCCAGGCCGCGGAGCGGACTACCTCAGCGCCCTCCCCGAAGATCTTCTGCTCCTGGTCCTCTCCCGCCTCGGCTGCGCCGCCGCCTCCGCGCGCACCGGCCTCCTCGCCCGCCGGTGGCGCGGCCTCTGGGCCCGCCTCCGCGACCTCGCCTTCCGGGACGTCGCGTTCCCGTCGCTCCAGGTGGCGCTCGGCCGCGTCGATGTCCCTCCTCCAGCGGTCTCTCTCCTCGAGATCCGCGTCCCCGGCAAGATCAGGCCTGCCGCCGACGCCGTCACCTCACTGCTGCGCGCCGCCGCGCGGCTCGCGCCGGAGAAACTCGTCTTCGGCCTTACGGGATGTCTTCCGCTCCAAGATCCGAATCCCGCGGGCGTCGACCTGCCGTGCTTCCACCGCGCCACCTCGATTGTGCTGGAGTGGATCCCCTTCGTCCTCCGCGCACCGGCCGCCGGGGGCGAGTTCCCCGCCCTCCTGACGCTGTCCCTCACGGGCTGCAAAGTCGACGACCTCGGCGCCTTGCTCTCCCTCTGCCCACACCTGCGCGTTCTCAGGCTCAAGAGCCTAATTTGGCTCGGTGGCGACAACTTGACGACAGTCCACTCGGCGTCGCTGCAGGAGCTTGTCATGGAGAGCATCTGGACACACCGAGTCGATATCGTTGCTCCCATCCTGAAGCAATTGACGCTGTCCTTATGGGCCGAAGCGCAGGTGAGCATCTCCATCTTGGCACCAATGATCCAGAATGTCTCGTGGCAGTGGCTCTATGACAATGGAACTATTGGGTTTGGTCTTTGGACCCTCGAGAAGCTGGGGCTACAGAAGGCACAGAGACCGGGACAACTCCCTTCCCTGCTCATTCATGCCTCCAGTGTGCGTCTCCTCTCCTGGTCAATTTACTGAAATCACCAGCTAAACTTAACTTTATGAATGATACATATGTAACAGATTGCTTTTTCAGAACTGGTATAGTTTTTCCGATGAAGCCGCAAACTTTGCACAAGAGATAGAGAAGCATATGGTTACTGACTTCTTCGCTTTGGAGCTACATCTGAGAACAACAGGTCATGTTTATGGAGAATTTGTGTTGCGTCTTCTTGGATTGAATCAGATCCGTAGTGTTATACGAAGACTTAAGGTCGTCCGAGTCCGACAGACATCATGGGTAATGCTCCGCTCTGCTTATATATCTCAAATTCTCAATAATACATTTTGTAACCATTCACATCTTTGGTACTATTAGGGGGATGAAGCATGCCCAGCAAATTGTCCTTGTGACCCTACGAACTGGAGGACCCAAACTATCTCCTTGACTGCCCTTGAAGATTTAGAAATCGATGGCCTCGAAGCAGAGGATCATGAACTTGATTTCTTGAAACTGATATTCCGTTCTGCGCCAATGCTTAAAACAGTGATTGTGAAGCTGTCAAATGAGATCTCGTCAAGTGATGATACAATCACGAAAATATGCGACATCTTCAGAGGGTACCCTTCTGTGAAATGTAATGTTTATCTGAGCTCTGGTAAGTGAGATGCAACAACAATACAAAGTCTATTTGTCATTGATTTTCATGTTGTGCAGAATCTCTATAGTTGTTGTAATGTGCCGTTCATATGCCAATTATAAGGTTTGGGTCTACATGTATATGTCCAGTTATCACCTTAATATGTTACTTACTACTCCCTCCGTTCCTAAATACAAGTCTTTGTAGGGATTTCACTATGGACCACATACGGATGTATGTAGATGCACTTTAGAGCGTAGATTCACTCCTTTTGCTCCGTATGTAGTCCATATTGAAATCTCTACAAAGACTTATATTTAGGAACGGAGGGAGTAATACACTTTGCATGCTTTCAATGCGTGTTAGAGCAAAAAACATATGATATATTACTGCTGAATTTGTGTGCACATTCTCTTGTATTTTTATAAAACTGAAGCTGAATGGCTGATGAGGTTAAAATATTCGAAACTTTTTATGTAGTACCTTGGTTGCGATTTTGCTTTATGCAATCTTCTATATTGGCAATACCCTTACTTTTTTGCATCTATGCTCAGTAACCAAAGAAAACTTTCTTATTAGCTGAGTCTACGTCAATTTTGTTGGTCTTTAGTGGCCGCCCAAAATTATTTAGTTCCAGTTACGTTCTGTTGAGCAAGTACTTTGCTATTTTTTGTCTCTGATGTCAGCATATATTACAATTTAATTGCTAGTAACAACAATCATCTACATATAACTGAATGACTATATTTGCAAGTTGTGATACTAACCGGAGCTGGTTTGAATTTGCCTCCACTGCAGCGGATTAATGCATCACAGCCAAAATTGCCTGCAGACATGATTTCAATCCTTACATGGACAAGATCATCCTTCCCCATGCCGGATATCTCTATATATTAGTTGGTTTCAGGATTTAGCTTGGTTTGTTGGACCCATAAGATGAGGTGTTGTTTCGGCGGTGCGCTGCTGTTATAAGCTCAGAGTGTTGCAATCTTAGTTATATTTGGCTGTCCAAATTATTCTGCATGCTGAACCAATATATGTCATGTTCTCCAAGTGATTCTGTTAACCCTATGATTTCCGTTGCATTTCATTGTTTCGTTTGATTTCGATGCCCTGCTTCTTTGCAAAAAGTATACCGAGCAGCAGAGAATGTTGATGCTTAGTGATCAGCCCAGCACCCAACCTTATAAAATTGTGGTCAGTTTTCTCTCGTCTCTGAACTACTAGGTCACTTTGTAAAGTCTATGGACTCGCCAGAGTTTTGCCGCAGCTTTCACGTCAAGGACTGTCTAGAACAAATCAAAGCCTCTATCTTCTCTGTTAGTCGAACATATTGATTCATGTAGTATCAGCAAGATACAAGTGAAGGTTTAGCTGTGCATATTTTGAGCCACAGATGAAAGGTTTAGCCTGTATTTCTAGGAGATGGCAAATCTTTACAGAGACATTCTTGAACTGGTATATCTTTGTCTGTATTTAGGCTGATAGTATGTCTGGTCCATTGGCCATTGCGTACAGAGTAAGGCCCACACTTGTCAGTTAGTAGATTGATCATTGCCGGATATGTGAAAGTCATACAGTATATTTATATTGCCGAATAAGAGAATTGAACTGAAACATCTTAGACCATCAGCCCTTGAGTCCTTGTCTGAAAACATGAAGCAGCACAATCCCTTCCATCCGACAATAGATGCCTGATTTCACTTACTCTATGGGCATACCCAGATCCATCCGGCCATCACATCACCATGCTGATAGCTACCTACTCCCTCTCTTCCTAAATATAAGATTCCACTATAAAATACATTTATTTATTTTTTTAGAAAAGAAGGATGACTCCCGGCCTCTGCATCTGGGAGATGCATGCGGCCATTTTATTGATTATTCTCGAGGACCTTACAAAGTAGAACAACAATATGCCTGAAACCGCCGTCTTGGCAACATCTGCCGCTACTCCTATCCATATGATGAAGGGGTGCAAGCTGGGCCACATACCAGATCTCTCACCTAAGCCTAACATCTAAAGCCGGAGGCCCCGGCCGAGCCATCTACCGGGTCCGGGGCACAAACCGGTCCGACGCACTCACATGTGTCGTCGCCGCTATCTTTCACTGGTCCATCTTCAGAGCAGATTGAGGTGTCAATCTTGGCAGGTCCTCCGCCATCGACGCCACCACGACGCTAGACGATGACCTCCACCTACGCGAGCCTTGGTAGGTCCTCCGCTATCAACGCCACCACGACGCCAAACGACGACCTCCACCTACGCGAGTCCATCTCCCAGCAACGGACGTAGATCCATGCTAGGATTGGTCCGCACCACCGCCGTCGCCCACCGCCCACAAGCGCCACCCAACCCCAAGGTTCCCAAAGCGGCGCCTTCAAGAAGGGACCGGCGCCGTGAACGCCGCCGCCGCCCAACAAAGTTAGGGCTTTCACCCGGGAGACCTAGGAGAAGGGGAATCTACACTCTAAAATACATCTATATACATCTGTATGTGATCCATAGTGGAATCTCTACAAAGACTTATATTTAGGAAGGGAGGCCCGTTCCTAAATACGTATAAGTCTTTGTAGAGATTCCACTAAAGACTATATACGGAGCAAAATGCATGAATCTACACCCTAAAGTGCGTCTATATACAATTATACATCCGTATATAGTCTGCATTGAAATTTTTAAAAAGACTTACATTTAGGAACGGAGGGAGTAGAAACCTGAAAGAGAAAAATAGACGTGCGTGAAGCAAAAATAGCAATTGCACGATTGAACGGAATGGACGATTACTGACGACCGGCAGGTTAATCCTGAACAACAGTTAATTAATATAGAAATAGCCTTGATTGGTTTAGAGAATAAAAATGGGGATGTAGCTCAAATGGTAGAGCGCTTATATATGCTGATAAGAGGCAGGGGGGGTCGATACCTCCCATCTCCAATTCACCATTTTTACTTTTATTCAAATAATAATTACCATCGAAAAAAAGCAAGGGCTGGAAGCAAGAAATTCCCCGGCCGACAATGAACATAGGCCTAACAGTTGGCCCATAGAGGAAGGATTCACGCCTATCAAATTTCATAAGTTTCATCATCGATTTTTGTATTACAATAATTTAACTGAAAGCTCCTATTTGACATATTCTGCGCCGAAATTTTGATGTTTCGCACATGAGCTCAGTGTTGTAGCTGATTGTATCGAGTGCTCAGCTTTCTCTAAAAATATAGCAAGTGATTCCTCCATTTGGTTTTATAAAAACATGAATATTTAATTATTAAAAAAATAAAAAATGGACTATTTTCTTTGGAAAACACTGAACACTTTATTAAATAAATGTGCACATTAATAAGTTTCAAGAACATTTAAAAAAACATTGAAGATCTTTTCAAATTTGTGAACATTTTAAAGTTTGGGGGACTAATTTTACAAATCATGCACATTTTGTGAAAGAAAACCAATAAAAATTTGTAGAGAAAAAAATAAAAATAAAAATTCTTGGTGAGAACCTTCCTAAAACCAGGAAAACCAGACTAAACCTTCCCAAAACAAGAAAATTGTATCCCAATGTATTTCAACTATGATCAACAAATAAAGTGTGTTTAGACTAAAAAAAGCAAATAGGAAATACCAATTTAATATCTCCTCTAAAAACAGTTTAATTCTCTATGAAACATTGAAAAATTCATTTTATATAGAAAGACCTGTTGGCTTAAAACATTGTAAATTTTCTATTATTATAAAGGTTGCACCTGCGTGATTGAATGGAATTGGACGACTACTGTGAGGCAGGTGCAAGTTAATCCTGAATAATAGTTATTCAATGTATAAATTGGGATGTAGCTCAAATGGTAGAGCGCTTATGTATGCTAATAAGAGGCAGGGGGATTGATACCTCCCATATCCATATCAACCTTTTTTCCTGGTGTGCAAATAATTAATAGGGAAAAAAAAGTAATGGCTTGAATCTTGAAATTTCTCATCCCACAATACACATATAGACCTAACATTTGGCCCATAGAGGAAGTTGAATTCATGCCTATCAAATTTTATGAGTTTCACAATTGATTTATTTTTTTGCATTCATAAGTTTCTTCATTTATAATTTAATTGGGAGCTCCTTTTTGACGCATTCTACAGGAGCTCTAAATAGCGAGCTCTAAGGTAGCTGATTGTATCTAGTGATTCCTCGGGTTTTCATATTTTATCATATTTTTTTTCTGTTTTACTAGATTTCAGTCCATTTTTATATTTAGTTTTCTGAGTATGTATATATATATAATATATATAATATATATCTATATATATATATATTAATATATTATATATATATATATAATATATATATATATATATATTAAATCAAACATTTAAAAAAAATGTGGTTTCATTTTGACAAAGTGAACAATTTATAAAGCCTTTGTGAATTTTTTTCATAATCATTAAGTAATTTGTGAACATTTTTTATGAAACCACTACGATTTTTTTAAACTTGTGAACATTTTCTAAGTTTCGGGAACCAATTCTAAAAATTGTGGGCACTTTTTAAACTTGATACAAATCAGTAGCGAAAACAAAAGAAGAACGAAAAAACAGGGTGAGAACCCTCCTAAAACCAGGAAAACCAGACTAAACCTTCCCAAAACTTTGACCTGTCTGCTATGGGCGATATGTCGACAATTTGCACAACGAGAATGAAATAGAAAATACCAATTTAATTCACTCCCCAAAAAAATTAATTCTCTCTAAAAACTTTGATTATTCACTTTTATATGGAAGGAACTGTATGTTAAAATAGTTCAAATTTTTGTATCATTAGATATGTTTTGAAATGTGTTTTCATAGTCTATAATAATTATTATACTTTGAAGCAACTTTTCGTCAAAAACAATTATACTCTGAATGTTGCTCCAAAGACGCGTCAATGTCATAAACCAGCGTACATGCACATCCGCTGCTAAGGGATATATATATAAGTATCATGTACAAGAACTTAAATGGTAATTTTATTTTCTGAACATGTGTCTCATGAGCATGCTATGGGCGATATGTCGACAATTTGCACAACGAGAATCAAAAAGAAAATACCAATTTAAATCACTCCCTAAAAAAACTATTTAATTCTCTCTAAAAACTTTGATTATTCACTTTTATATAGAAGGAACTGTATGTTAAAATAGTGCAAATTTTTGTATCATTAGATATGTTTTGAAATGTGTTTTCATAGTCTATAATAATTATTATACTTTGAAGCAACTTTTCGTCAAAAACAATTATTCTCTGAATGTTGCTCCAAAGACGCGTCAATGTCATAAACCAGCTTACTTGTTACATGCACATCCGCTGCTAAGGGATATATATAAGTATCATGTACAAGAACTTAAATGGTAATTTTATTTTCTGAACATGTGTCTCATGAGCACGCCACTCAAAATCGTATCATATTTTGTTAGAAGGTAACGTCGAGCGCAACTACGTAGTGTTCTCCTTTCTCTTGCTTCCTCCCTATGCTTCAAAAATTGGGCACCACTCTTTTTCTTCCTTCATGCCGCACATCTCCATATCTTGTTAACCCCAAGCAACCTGACATGGTGCCACCTTTCCCCTCCCTTCATCTATCTCTGCCCTCGCCAAATCTACATCCATATTTCACATTGTTTTACTTTGATGTTATTATCATCCACAATATGTTACTCTGTCAGCACGTACACGCCTTCTGTAACTAACAAAAATCTCTGCCATAGCTCACACAGTCCCCGTGATATATGGCTACTCATTAAGCCCCATGCCATAATAAAATGGGTAGTGTTAAGATGGTAAGGTAATTGTAAACTTGTTCCGATCACTCGATCATGGTGGCAATGATTCAATCGGCTTCACATCTGAATTTGCTCTATTCCATGTATACGAGCCCCAAGGCTCATGTCCAAGCCCAGTATAGCGACGTCGGCGATATTTTTTGGGCGCTTGCTAGCGTACAAAAATCAAAAGGCTTTTCATTGGTGTAAAAAACCGGGAACAATTTATGTAACAACCATCGCCGCAACCGAAGACGATTTTTACTGTAAATTCAAACCAAAGTTATGACTATGACCCATTACGACTAACATCACACATTTATGTTTTTGTTTCTCGACCTGTGGATTAAATCAAAATATGAAATATGATGTTGGGTCTAGTCCCACACAGATTGTGGGAGGGGGCAGGAACGAATTATAAGGATGGAGTGGCCCTTCCTACCAGACCCTTTCAGACGCCACGTCCTTTGTATGGGCCGACCCATTCTGATTTTTTCCCACCGGTTTGGGAAGGTTCTAGGACCTTTCATGAACATGTTTTTTCTTAGTATTTTTCTAGTTCTTTCCCTCTTTTATCCTCTTCGTTTTTTCTTTTCTCTTGTCTATTTTTCTTTTTTTCATTTTTCATTTTCCATTTTCCATTTCTTTTTCCATGCCTGTTTTTATTTTATTTTCATCGTCATTTGTATTTTACCTTTTTTTCATTTTGCAAAGACCTATTCAAAATAATGAATATTTATTAAGTTCACAAACATTTTCTGAAATCATGAAAAAAATATAATCATGAACATTTTTCAAATTCACAAATATGTTTTCAATTCGTGGACATTTTTTACAAATTCGTGAACATTTTTGAACTGCGTGAACATTCTGTTGAATCACAAACATTTTTTGAATCATTGAATATTTTTTTGAAATGGAACAATTTTGATATTCATGAACATTTTTTTTGTTTGACGAGCATTTTCTGAAATGCAGGAATAATTTTTGAGTTCACGGACATTTTTTACCAGCGGAGATTTTTATAATTGATGATATTTTTGAATTTAGGAACAATTTTTGGAAGTCAGAAACATTTTTCAAATATTCTGAACATTTTTTAATTCACACACTTTTTTTTATTTCCCCTACATTTGTTAAATCATGATAATTTTTTACATATGCGAATAATTTACAAAATCACGAACATATTTTGAATCTGCAAACATTTAAGGATTGTATGTTACTTAACCCCCCTCTGTCTCTTCATTAACTATTATGCCACATCAGCAAAGTACTTATGAACCGGGCAAAAAACCTAACAAGGCATGCAGAGAATTGATTGTAGGAAATTAATCGTAATTAACGGGAATGATCGAGGGGGAAAAACCAGGACAACGGTCTAGGTCTGGTGGCGCAACACGGTGCATGTGTGCCATCGTGCCAGGACCAACGGGGCAGACGACCTTGACATGATCATGGAAATGATGTGGTGCGGAGAGGACATTTTTGTGGGGGAGGGGGGTTGGGGGGGGGGTGTGTAGGGTGATTTTAAGATTCTGGGATGTGAGGAGGGGAAATATGTGTCCTCTATTTTCCGGCCTACATAGGGTCCTAAAAAGATAGGGAGCAACGAGTGAGATGGTTAGGAGGACAGTGGTATCTCCAGCCATCCGGGTTCAAATCTTGGTGCTCGCATTTTTCTGAATTTATTCCAGATTTTTTCGACGATGCATGTTCAGTGGGTGAAGACGTTCACGTCGACTACGAGGCGTCTGTTATGACTTCGTCAATCTCAAGATGATATGCCGGCTCACTATCTCGAAGGTGTTCATCGGGATAGGGTGTGCGTGTGTGTTCATACGGGCGAGTGTATGCACGTATATATGAGCGCATGTTCTAAAAAAAAAGAAAAAGAGTGAGAGGACGAGATCTGAACCTGAAAACAGCACAGGTCGAGCTGCATCGAGAACAGCGCTAAGTAGCGTGGGTTCATTTCGCTGGACGACGGGGGCTTATCAGCAAGATTTCAAAGCCAACGGTCAGCTGTAAGGAATTAACATGTCATCTAGAGCCAAGCTCATAGCCGGCATGTACAAATGTAAGTTTTAAATGTGTACTACTTTATTAATAGTTGGTCCATCTTACATCCTCACAAAGTGTCTTGAGTGAAATTGTACCCCTCCTTATAAACAATGTACTTGTTATTGCAAATGAGAGCAACTCCAACGCGCCGACCCAAACGGACGGCGCTTTTGTCCACTTTTTGTCCGTTTGGGTCGACCGCCTGCCCGGCGTCCGTCCTGTTTGAGATTTGGGTCGGCAGTGCGCCCAACGCGCCTACCCATATGTGACGGCGTGGCCGGCTGGCCGCCCTTTTTCAACAAATAGCTCAATTTTTGCATTGTTTACTTTTGCATTCAAACATATAGTCCACAACCAAATAAATAGCATAGTTTCAACCGAATAAAATAGCATAGTTTTACAAGCCGAATAAAAGTAAAAATGTCTCACATAGTTTTGCAAGCCAAATAAAAAAGATACATCTATTGGTTGCCAACATGAGCCCACATATGCTCAACCAAATCATTTTGCAGTTGCATGTGAGTTTCCCAATCACGCAAGTCATGATGAAATTGGGTGAACTGTTCAAACGTTGCCGCTCCTCCATGCTCAGGCACAACATTCTCACCCTGAAAATGAAACCCTTGATCGTAGAGACGTTCCGGACGCTCATCTTCTACGATCATACTGTGCATGATCACACAAGCAATCATCACCTCCCACAGTTTCTGCGTGCTCCAAGTATTAGCAGGATACCGAACGATGCCCCATCGAGATTGCAAAACACCAAAGGCACGCTCGACGTCTTTCCTAGCACTCTCTTACGCTTGGGCAAATTATTTCCTCTTCTCTCCGACAGGGTTGGGGATTGTCTTCACAATAGTGGTCCACTGAGGATTGATGCCGTCACCCAGGTAGTATCCTTTGTCGTAGTTGTGGCCATTGATAGTAAAGTTCACTGGTGGGCTGTTGCCTTCGGCAAGCCTAGCAAACACCGGCGAGCGTTGAAGCACGTTGATATCATTGTGTGATCCAGCCATGCCAAAGAAAGAGTGCCAGATCCAGAGATCTTGAGACGCCACGGCCTCAAGTATGACAGTGCAAGCCCTAACATGGCCCTTATACTGCCCTTGCCAAGCAGAAGGGCAGTTCTTCCACTCCCAGTGCATGCCGTCTATGCTGCCAAGCATCCCTGGGAAGCCCCTGTTGGCATTCATCGCCAACAAACAAGCTGTATCTTCAGGAGTCGGCTCTCTCAAGTACTCAGGGCCAAACACAGCAATAACAACCTTGCAGAACTTATACAGGGAGTCTAGGCATGTAGACTCGCTGATACGGACGTACTCGTCAATGCGATCACCGGGCACTCCGTATGCAAGCATTCGGATGGCGGCAGTGCATTTTTGATAAGAGGAGAAACCAATCTTTCCAACGGCATCCTCTTTGCACTCGAAATAGTCATCATAGCCGACCACTCCCTCTCTAATACGGTTGAAAAGATGCCTACTCATACGGAAACGGCGGCGAAATTTCTGATGTTTGAACAACGGGTTTGTTGTGTCAAAGTTGTCCTTCCAAAGAAGGAATGCCCGCTCTATCGATTGCGATTCAACGCCGGAAGGTGCCCCGGAATGGAGCCACGGAACGACGGGCGCTAGCTATTGAGGTGGTGATGGACCAACACGGCAGCCAAGATCTCCTCCTCATCATCGGACGAGGAATCGTCCGAGTCGCAAAGGAAATTGTGAAAAAAGAACTCATCGGCGGAGTCCATTTTGTACCTTGGCAAACTGTCGAACAGCTTGCGGGCGTCGACGAAGGAGGCGGCCGGCGAAGGGAGTCACACCGCCCTCGGACCAGCTAGCTACCCTGGCGGCGTCCGACGAGCGTACCGGCGTCCAACGGGCTCGCTGGTGAGGATCTGGACGGGGCGGCGAGGCGGCTTCTTGGTCGCGGTCGCGGCTGTGTCGGGGGAGCAGGGGTGGGAAGCTTTCGGTTCCCCGGCGGCAAGACGGCGGTGGCGGGCAGCGTGGGAGGTGGCGGCGTTGCATAGGGGAAGTTGTGGCGCCGGCAGCTGGCAGAGCCACCGGAGAAATGGGCGGCGGCGGCGACGAAGGAGGCTGGCGAGGGCTTGTTGGAATGGGAGAGGATGGCCAATGTGCCACCGACCAGCGGGCCAGGGGGGAGGAGAAGGCGGGCGCGCGCGTCCGTCGCGTGTCCGCGCCGACCCAAATCCGGCTCAAAAATGAGCCGGGAATGGGCCGGCAGGCGGACGAAAAGCGGACGCGCGTCCGTTTGGGTTGGCGCGTTGGGCCGACTTTTCTGTCCGCGCCGACCCAAACGGACGCGCGCGGATAAAATGGGTCGCCGCGTTGTAGTTGCTCTGAGTGTTTAAAAAAAAGAGATGGGGATGAGAATGCTGAGTACGGTCATGCATTCAGGCAGCCGTATGTCGTCAGCCATGAGCAACGGATGTGCGTGTGTGCGTGCATGTGACGAGGCTCTCAGAGACCGAGAATGGCTGACTACATATATGAGCGCATGTTCTAAAAAAAGAAAAAGAGTGAGAGGACGAGATCTAAACCTAAAAACCGCACAGGTCGAGCTGCATCGAGAACAGCGCTAGGTAGCGTGGGTTCATTTCGCTGGCCGACGGGGGCTTATCAGCAAGATTTCAAAGCCAACGATCGGCTGTAAGGAATTAACATGTCATCCAGAGCCAAACTCATAGCCGGCATGTACAATAGTAAGTTTTAAATGTGTACTACTTTATTAATAGTTGGCCCATCCTACATCCTCACAAAGTGTCTTGAGTGAAATTGTACCTCTCCTTATAAACAATGTACTTGTTATTGCAAATGAGAGCAACTCCAACGCGTCGACCCAAACGGACGGCGCTTTTGTCCGCTTTTTGTCCATTTGGGTCGGCCGCCCACCTGGCGTCCGCCCTGTTTGAGATTTGGGTCGGCAGTGCATCCAACGCGCCGACCCATATGTGCCGGCGTGGCCGGCTGGCCGCCCTTTTTCAACAAATAACTCAATTTTTACATTGTTTACTTTTGCATTTAAACATATAGTCCACAACCAAATAAATAGCATAGTTTCAACCGAATAAAATAACATGGTTTTACAAGCCGAATAAAAGTAAAAATGTCTCACATAATTTTGCAAGCCGAATAAAAAAGATACATCTATTGGTTGCCAGCATGAGCCCACATATGATCAACCAAATCATTTTGCAGTTGCATGTGAATTTCCCAATCACGCAAGTCATGATGAAATTGGGTGAACTGTTCAAACGTTGCCGCTCCTCCATGCTCAGGCACAACATCCTCACCTTGAAACTGAAACCCTTGATCGTAGAGACATTCCGGACGCTCATCTTCTACGATCATATTGTGCATGATCACACAAGCAGTCATCACCTCCCACAGTTTCTGCATGCTCCAAGTATTAGCAGGATACCGAACGATGCCCCATCGAGATTGCAAAACACCAAAGGCACGCTCGACGTCTTTCCTAGCACTCTCTTGCTCTTGGGCAAATCTTTTCCTCTTCTCTCCGACAGGGTTGGGGATTGTCTTCACAATAGTGGTCCACTGAGGATAGATGCCGTCACCCGGGTAGTATCCTTTGTCGTAGTTGTGGCCATTGATAGTAAAGTTCACTGGTGGGCTGTTGCCTTCGGCAAGCCTAGCAAACACCGGCGAGCGTTGAAGCACGTTGATATCATTGTGTGATCCAGCCATGCCAAAGAAAGAGTGCCAGATCCAGAGATCTTGATACGCCACGGCCTCAAGTATGACAGTGCAAGCCCTGACATGGCCCTTATACTGCCCTTGCCAAGCAGAAGGGCAGTTCTTCCACTCCTAGTGCATGCCGTCTATGCTGCCAAGCATCCCTGGGAAGCCCCTGCTGGCATTCATCACCAACAAATGAGCTGTAACTTCAGGAGTCGGCTCTCTCAAGTACTCAGGGCCAAACACAGCAATAACAGCCTTGCAGAACTTGGTCTAGGCATGTAGACTCGCTCATACGGACGTACTCGTCAATGAGATCACCGGGCACTCCGTATGCAAGCATTCGGATGGCGGCAGTGCATTTTTGATAAGAGGAGAAACCAATCTTTCCAACGGCATCCTCTTTGCACTCGAAATAGTCATCATAGCCGACCACTCCCTCTCTAATACGGTTGAAAAGATGCCTACTCATACGGAAACGGCGGCGGAATTTCTGATGTTTGAACAACGGGTTTGTTGTGTCAAAGTTGTCCTTCCAAAGAAGGAAATGCCCGCTCTCTCGATTGCGCTTCAACGCCGGAAGGTGCCCCGGAATGGAGCCACGGAACGACGGGCGCTGGCTATTGAGGTGGTGATGGACCAACACGGCAGCCGAGATCTCCTCCTCATCATCGGACGAGGAATCGTCGGAGTCGCAAAGGAAATTGTGAAAAAAGAACTCATCGGCGGAGTCTATTTTGTACCTTGGCAAACTGTCGAACAGCTTGCGGGCGTCGACGAAGGAGGCGGTCGGCGAAGGGAGTCACGCCGCCCTCGGACCAGCTAGCTACCCTGGCGGCGTCCGACGAGCGTGCAGGCGTCCGACGAGCGTGCCGGCGTCCGACGAGCTCGCTGGTGAGGATCTGGACGGGGTGGCGAGGCGGCTTCTTGGTCGCGGTCGCGGCTGTGTCGGGGGAGCGGGGGTGGGAAGCTTTCGGTTCCCCGGCGGCAAGACGGCGGTGGCGGGCGGCGTGGGAGGTGGCGGCGTTGCAGAGGGGAAGTTGTGGCGCCGACAGCTGGCAGAGCCACCGGAGAAATGGGCGGTGTGGGTGGCGGTGGCGGCGACGAAGTAGGCTGGCGAGGGCTTGTTGGAATGGGAGAGGATGGCCAATGTGCCACCGACCAGCGGGCCAGGGGGGAGGAGAAGGCAGGCGCGCGCTCGTCCGTCGCGTGTCCGCGCCGACACAAATCCGGCTAAAAAATGAGTCGGGAATGGGTCGACAGGCGGACGAAAAGCGAACGCGCGTCCGTTTGGGTCGGCGTGTTGGGCCGACTTTTCTGTCCGCGCCGATCCAAACGGACGCGCGCGGACGAAATGGGTCGCCGCATTGGAGTTGCTCTGAGTGTTTTTCAAAAAAAAAAGAGATGGGGATGAGAATACTGAGTACGGTCATGCATTCAGGCAGCCGTATGTCGTCAGCCATGAGCAACGGATGTGCGTGTGTGCATGCATGTGACAAACTCCCACTATTTCCACATGGCCGGATGATCGATGAGACCGAGAATGGGCAAATTTGACAATTTTGACCTGTGGACGAAATCAATTCACAAAATGAACTGCCCCTAAAACAAATTCACTCGGCTAAACTTTTTGAGTGGCGCCTGACACGCAGGCGTCACACCCTATGGTGCAGCGCCTAGCTCTGGGGCGTTGCACCTCTGTCCAGCGTGGCAGCCCCTGGGCCCGCACCCAGCAGTGCAGCGCCTCAGAGCTAGGCGCCACACATGTAATGTGCAGCGCCTAGCCCTTAGGCGCTGCACTGTCTGTTGCTAGTTGGCTGGCTGGCCCCCCTCCCCCGCTCCCCCCACACACACCCCAACCCCCAAAGCATCCCCACATGAGATTTGCCCCCTCTCCCGCTCTCTCCCCCTCTCAAATCCTTCCCCAAATCTTCCAAATTTGAAGATTTTGTCCGTGGATTTCGAACTCAAACCCTCCCTCAAGGTAATCTTCTCCGATCCCCTTGTTTTGATCCAAGTAATGTTAACAAATTGCTCATTTGTTGCTAGTTTGGGGAAACCCTAGTTTTGTATGGATCTAGAGATTTGCATGGAGATGTGAGATGTTTGTTTGCCAATTTCCTATGATTAGGCTTGTTAGTATGTTAGGGTTATTCTTATGGGTGTTCTTATGTTGGTGCTAGGGTTAGGCTTGTTAGTATGTTAGGGTTAAGGTTATGGGTGTTGTTATGTTGGGGCAAGGGTTAGGGTTAGGGTTGTTGTTTCATATATATGTTAGGGTTTGTATTCCGTGTTAATCCTTGGATTAGTACTCATGGAAGAAATGTTACGTTGTGTTGTTTGAATGCTTATAGGGTTGTTTGAATGCTTATAGGGATGGGAAGAACATGTGTGTTTGTTCATCATGGGGACAAAGACGCCTTCTTGAAAGGCAATATTGAACTGAACCCGGATGAGCTTGACATGGTGTTTGATAATAGTCCTAGCTATGCGGAGCTCTTGCAACAAGTGATGAAAGATTTGAATTGGATGGACCCTAGTGATATCGTTGAGTTGGAGGGAAGGCATAATGTTGGTCTTGGAATACACATCCGTTGGAAGACAATGAGTGTCAACTCGGAGCAACATTGGGTTGCATACAAGGAGACGGTGGCCGAATCACTAGACAAGGCTCTTGAGTTATTTGCAACGAAGAAGGTTGGTTCAAGTTTGCATTTGGACTTGAACCGGAACCCCTCCCCTTTGGTTGCTAGTAGCCCCCCACCCTTGAACCGAGATGAAATTGTTGAACCTCTTTTGACCCAAGAAGTGAGGCCAACATTGAGCCCGTTTCCAAACAACCAAAATGAAGCTTTGCAAGAGGAGAATGATGAGTATGCGGACGATGACAATGAAGTTGATCTCCATGACAACAATGTGGGTGATCTCGACAAATATCATTTGCAAGAGACAATGGACCATTCCATCCCTTATTCCCGTGGCTATGCATTGGATTCGGATGACGAAGGTCCCGATGAACAAGTTGATGAGGAGGGGTTCACGGTGAAGGAGGCCGTAGCTTTCGAGAAGGTATTCGGTCGGGATCATCGGACTACATTCTTCAAGGATGTTAGTCTCGCGGATGAAGCCGTGGTAGATGGTGGCCAAGGTATATCTCTTGGGTTTAGGCCAAGATCTCACCGTGATTTGGATGACGGCAAGAACGGGATTGCTCGCGGGTCTAAGTTCAAAACCTTCTTGGAATTGAAGATGTGGCTCGACAACTACTCGGTTACGCATTATCGTCCACACAAGGTGGTGAACTCGGACGTCAATGTGCGCTACATGGTTGCATGTGCATGTGAAGATGAAAAATGTCCGTGGATTGTGCGTGCAAGACCATGGAAATAAGGTCCCACTTGGCACGTAGTGAGTTGTGTGCCAACTCACATGTGCCGAGGCAAAAGGGTGGATGGCAAGGTTGTGCCCCAAGACCACAGACAACTCACATCTGAGTTCATCGCTTACAGGCTCTCCAACTCAATATCCACACTTCCAACAATGAGCATCCAACATGTCATTGACCTTGTGAAAGCCATCTTTCATTACAAGGTGAAATACCGTGTGTGAGGATAAAGTTAGCAATGCATCAATAATTGAATATATGCTATTGGCATACCTCTTGGGTGACCACACCCACATCCTCATCCTCCAAAGGAGCACCATGGCCAGAAGTGGGATCTGATGGTGTCGCCGACCTAGACCGTTGAGGTGATACATACTCGGGGTCACGACAACCGACAAGGTTCGATAGCCGCCTTAACCTTTGGCCCTGGCGCTGCAACATGTACAAGTGAATGAGATATCGAATGTAGCAACACATGTTACATGGACAATTGAAGGAGATGTGAACCTTAATGAATGCTCGAAGTGCACCTTCCCCATCGCTTTTCCCAATCAGGGTTGTCTCTAGAATAGTCTCGGTCTCATCAGCTGCTTTTTTGATCTGGGCACGCTATGAACAGAAACGGCATTAACGTGTTAGGCAAGCGAAGATGTGAATAGTGCGAATGGGAAAGCAAAAAGGGGAAGTACCACAAAGTTCATCATTTGTAACACCCCCTTGTAATAAGCTCTGTGACACTCTGTTAAAACTGCCAAGTCATGATCATTTGCAGTGCCAAGTCATATGGGTTAATGATCCAATTCAAATTCGCATCTGAAAATCAACTCAAATTCAAAAGTGGATTATAAAGTTGATCAAACACTGTTGGGAAAATGTTCATTAAATGGCAAATAATCCAGGAACATTTGTAAAATCATCATCAATAAAGTTGGAGTTAGATAAGTGACTCTAACTTGATGAAACATCACCTAAACAGAATATTCAAATCCTTTTAAAATCATTTCAAACACAAATGAACTCCAAATCTGCCCAAACCACTTTTTGGTGGGAGATAATATTGCATTGCAATATTTGGGACAACTCTCACATTTTACAAAAGTGTAGAAATGCCCTAACTATTTCAATACAGAAAAGATTAAAAGAAAAAGAGAAACAAAAACAGAAAAATAAAAACGAGGCACTGTGCACTGGGCCTTAGTGCACAGTGCCCCGCCAGCCGGCCCATCTGGCCCGATCTCCTTCTCTCCTTCGCGCTGTCGCCATCTCCCTGGCCGAGCGCGCGCGCGCCGCTCCGGCGCCGACACCGCGACGCCGCGGCTGGCCAGGAGGGGATAAGGTCGAGCTGGTGCTCTCCCCCTGGTCCTCCCCGTCATTTCCCCCTTCCCCACGCGCGCCTCGCCTCTCCCTCTCCTCCCAGATCCGTCGACGAGCGCCACCGTCGCCGTGGCCTTGCCGTAGACGCGGCCACCGACGTTCCCGAGCTCCGCCAGCACATCCACGAGCTCCGCCACTCTCCGCTACTTCGTCCCCAACAACGAGCAGGAGCCCGGAGCCCCTGCAGCCGCTGGACGCCGTCGCCCCCTTCTTCTCTGGCTCCGGCGAGCTTCTTCGATTCCGGTCGCCGGTCTGCGCTACTAAGCTTCCAACGGCCACCGTCCGCCTCTCGGTGAGCCTCTCCGCCACCTGCCTCTTCTCGTTGCCCTCCCCGCGCACCGTAGCTAGCTCAGCGCCGTTGCCGTGAGCCCGACGCCGCAGTTTGCCTCGCCGCCGTGGCCATGGCCTCTGTCATGCTCGTCTGAGCACGTCATCGAGTTCCTGCTGCTTCCAGGAGTCGAACGCGCCCGCGCACACGCTCTCCCGTAACCCCTAGCTATGGACTCGTCGAAGCCCGAACTCCGGCAACAGCTCCACTGCTCGCCGCCGTCGCTAGAGGCCGTTTTCGGTCGAACTGCCACCGTAGTTAGATGCGCGGGCGAAAGGCCGATCGAACGCAAGTGGTTGCGGGCGATTTGACGCAGCGTAGCGGATTTCCGGGCAGCTCCGGCGAACTTCCGCCGCTGGAAAGGTCGCCGGCGCGTCTCCGGCCGCCGCGCTGGCGTGGCACCCACGTGGCACCACCTGGGCCACTGACTGGTGGGCCCAGGGACCCCCCTTTGACCTCGTTGACCAGAGTCAACGCGGCACTGTTCACCCCCTCTCACTGACATGTGGGCCCCGGTGGCTAATTAACCTAATTAAACATTTAATTAAATAAAATTAATTAGTTTAGCCTAATGTCTCACTGACAAGTGGGGCCCGCCCCCTAATTAACCCTGAAATTAAAATTAGCCCACTGTTAAAATAACAGAGGCTGACATGTGGGTCCCACTGGACCCACATGTCATATTTGACTGGTCAGCGGCGCTGTTGACCGCTGACGTCACAGTGACGTCATGCTGACGTCATAACTCATTTTCTGTAAATAAATAAATTCCAGAAATTCAAATAATCTTTGAAAATTAATAACTTTTAAACCGTAGCTCGGATCAAAAAAGTTAAAACATGAAAGTTGCTCAGAACGACGAGCCGAGTCTAATCGTGCCGTCTGTTTCTCCATCGGAACCCCCTACGTAGAAGAACTCGTAACTCCGGACCCGAATCCGGCAGATGAATAGTGCACACACGTCGGATATTAAATCCCAGAATAATTCTAAAAATAACTAAAATGACTTAGATGCATATTTAGGCAACCCTGCACTGCATCATAGCCTAGCACGCACCGTATTGCAATTGTTTGCATTATGTTTACCTGTTTCTTCCCCCTCTTCTCTCTCGGTAGACCCCGACGTTGACGTAGCTCCCGAGGCAGACGCAGCTCAGGAGTACGACTACGTCCCCGACGATACCACTGAAGACCTTGCCCTTGCCCCAGAGCAAACAGGCAAGCACCTCCATTTTGAGCATGCCTATATCGCCTATTCTCTTCTCTCTTATGCTTGCATTAGAACTGCTACTGCTACTGTTTTCCTATATCTGCTGCATAGCCTGATTATTGTAACCTGCCTTGTTACGTTTCTGGTTATCCTAGACTGATTAGTATAGGCTGGGTAGAGACACGACAGAGACCCCCACTTGATCCCAACTGCCCTGCTAGATATCAGAAGACCCGATCTTCGGGATTGAAGACTAGACCCTGGCACAGCACATCACTTCTCCCTATGTTGCTCGACACTGCTGGGTTACTATCGAGTGCCGAGGGTGATACCTCGTCAGCACTTCTGATGTTAACCTTGTAGGTTAGTTACTCGGTCGTGGTAAGCGAGGGTGATTCCTCCTACACCACCCCCGATAACGACATCGTCGTGCAACCTCTCAAGTGTGGACCTCGAGGGTGATTCCTCTTTCGTTCACCTTGATGATAACATCGAACGGGAATTCCATCGAGGGTGATTCCTCAGGGTTCCCTTCGGTGTCAGACACACAGTTACCTTGGATTTTATGACCTGCACTAAACCATGTTACTAAAGATGGGTCGGCCCAGAGGGGTACCCGCGCGAGCTTATAGCGAAGTGATGTGGAGTCTGGTTGACCTGGATGGTGCCCGCGAGATAACTACGAGGCGTGGCCGGGCATTCTTAGCCCTTACCGCAAGTCCTCGAGACGGGGCGACGGGGTCACATCGATCGTGAGTCTCTGCTCGTTTCCGCGCGCTCCTAATCCACTACGGTTTGGATATTTGATCCGAGGGGCCTCTGGCCCGATAGCACTAACCATCACGTGGGCATAGTATGGGCGTTCTGCGTCGTATACATCAGCCGAAGCTTGTTTGACGTCAGTAAGGAGCGGCGCACGCCGAGTTGGACTGGGAACGCAACCGCGCTTGTATAAGGGGTTGCTAGGTCTGCTCTCGGTGGCCCCGTAACGTGCAGGAGTTCCCGGGGCGATGGCCCAAGACCCCTGGGGGCATAGGTTTAGTCCGGCGTGCTGACCTCTCTTATAAGCCTAGGTCGGGTTGCGGCGTGTTGCTTAGCCGAGGCCGGGCATGACCCAGAAAAGTGTGTCCGGCCGGAGTTAAGCGAGCGTGGTGGGTAACTTGGTGCACCCCTGCAGGGAAGAAACTTCTATCGATAGCCTGTCCTACGGTAACGGACACTCGGAGTTGTATCCCGATCGGTACAACTAGAACATGTGATGAGAAATGGATAGTACGGCTCTGGGATTGCTTTCTCGCAGGGAGTCGAGAAAGGATCTCAGGTCGAGGTTGATGGTAATACTACTACTTTACATTATGTTGATCTGCTCTCTTCTATTGCTGCAAAACTGTCGAAGATTGTTGAAGATGCTAGTCTTCGATAGGACTAGGCTTTCCCCCTCTATTCTGGCATTTCTGCAGCCCAGTCCACATATACAGCCATTCCTTTGACAATGATGCATATGTAGTGTAGATCCTTGCTTGCTGAGTACTTCGGATGAGTACTCACGTTTGCTTTATTTTCTTTTTCCCCCATATTCCATTTGATGCCACCAGACGACGGAGCCCCTGAGCCAGACGCCCCAGCCGACGACCAGTACTACTACCCGCCTGGCGAGTACTACTACTACGAGGAGCCGACTGACGACCAGGAGTAGGATCGGAGGGTCCAGGGCAGGAGGCCTACGCCTTTCGATCGTAGTATTTTATTTTACCCCGCCTCTGTGAAGGCCTAATTCTCTCTATGTAATATATCTGTACCCAGATATCTAATGCTTCCGCTGACGCTTGTATGCCATCGAGCTATGTATTCGAGCCCTCGAGGCCTTGGCTTGTAATATTAAGCTTGTATGACTTTATTTATGTTTTAGAGTTGTGTTGTGATATCTTCAAGTGAGTCCTTAGGCTTGATCGTGCACATTTGCATGTATGATTAGTGCACGATTAAGCCGGGGTCGTCACATCATTGGAGCTGAAGGGACTGAGGTGCCTTCCCTGACTAATTTGTTGTACTGGTGCTGGGTTAGCTCATCGAAGACGGTGGGATCTTGTAAAATCTTCTCAGCATACGTCGGCTTGCATACCTCCACACGGGTACTTGCAAGAAACCATGTGAGATAGTTGTTGAACGCGATCGGGCAGTGCTCACGAAGCTGGGCTCGTTTTCCAGCCCTAGCTTGCTCCACACTAAGCGCGAACAGTATGATATACTTCCTGTGATGCCTGTCCCAATCCTTGACCTTCCGCTGCTTTCTCCTATCCAACATGCAAGTTAGAAACAGAATATTAGCACCATCGAAACCGCCGAGAAGCTGCTAAGTGCTCAAGGTTAATTATATCTTACAAGTGTAGCAACTTGTCCGTGTCCTCCCACTCGGGCGGGTGTGGCTGGAACAAACCAAACTGGCGGTACACCCGATGTGGCAGGTGAAGCTCAACCGCCCAGTTGCATATGAGTGGGCACCGCATATGCCAAAGATCCCCATCCCTAGTGCACATCGGATTCAGCACGAACTCTCTAGGGTTACCAAAACTATCCCCTCTTCCATACGGCTCCCATTCCACCTGCAACATAGCATAGAATACAAAATTGATTTCGAGTTACGATACAAGCATGAGAATCACTTATACAATGTCGAGTCACCTACTCAGCTGTAATCGTGTCCAGCTCGCTCGTGTACAACTTGTACAGGACCGAGTGATCATTCGTCATCTCATTTACCACATCCCACTTGTAAGCCCAAGTGGGGAACCGTAGTGGGTCGTCTTTGTTGTCCCAATCCTCGTACTTCACAGTCTTCGGTCGTCCAACCGGCAATCGCTCCCAGCTCCATATAGAAAGTGCGAGCATACAACCACCAATACCTCCAGATTTCCTACAACAGGCTTCATCCAACTGCACATAAAAGAGAACATGGTTGAATTAACAGGAAGATCGCATTGATAATGTAGCAATGAAGTGAAAAAGAAACAACTTTCTACTTGTCTATACAAGTAAGCCAGTGTCGCCGAACCCCAACTCCATTTGCTATCGAAGACGGTCAACGCCTTCAGCCACATCCATGGAGCATTCTTGCCTGTGCCATCAGCAAACATAGTCCTGGATATAACGTACCACATGTAGACACGAGCATATGTCTTGACCTCATCCTCATTAGCATCCTCGGGGCAAGTACCAAAGTTCCATGTAATCCAGGTGAAAGGAGCACCGGCTGCGACTCTTTCCTTCTTCTTGTCTTCTGCTTCTGGTTCCCGAGGCTCCGGAGGAACCATACCGATAAGGGCATGCATCTGCTCGCGCCACCCATCAGAATCGGTGCTCATACATAGAGGATTCCCCTCGATAGGAAGACCGGCGATCATAGCAATATCCTGGAGCGTCAGGGTCATCTCCCCGGTCCGAAGATGGAAACTGTGTGTCTCCGGCCTCCAACGATCAGTAAGCGCGGTGATTGCTGCAGCATTGAGGGGTGGCGTCGACCGGCTGACCAACTGAATGAAAGGGAGGAGTCCCGTCTCCCTTACATACAGTGTGTATCGCTCATCATAGCGCGTCTCCCCAAGGTTGACCCCGTGAGACCGAATCTTCAGAGGTTTAAGCTCCTACAAACAAGCAAATCAGAAAATTACATATGGGGCATTTGTGTTTGAAATAAACACGAAATTCATAATACCGGCCACTTTCATTATTACCCGCTGCTGCACCGACATAGCGTACGACCGGTGTTGATGGTCCCAGTGATCATCGAGAAGTCAAACCATCCTAACAATTTCAAACAAAGCATTCTTGTCAACACGATTATCTTTTCAATACAAATAAACTAAAGTAGGCCTACTATATGCAAGATTCAAAGCATATGTATCCAAAGCATTCTTGTCAATACGAATATAATTTCAATACAAATAAACTAAACTAGGCCTACTTCATGCAAGATTCAATACAAATATCTTTTCCATAGAAATAACATGTCAACCTATGTATCCAAAGCATATGTTTTCAATAAAATAAACTAAACTAGGGTTGCAAAATAATAAAGATCATCTACAATTAGGTATCTAATACATGCAAGATTCTAATCTAATCGAACAAGGGTTCCCCAAATCTTCAAAATAGCATACATTCTATGGATAGAAAGAAAGGGATCGGAGGAGAGTACCTTCTAGGATGGATTGGTGAAGAAATCCACGGACCAAATCGTCAGATCTGAAGGATTTGGGAGAGGGATTGAGAGGGGGAGAGGAGGAAGCTGCCGGCGCCGCTGCTTCTGTAACTTGTAACTGAACGAACGAATGGGGTGGGGTGGGGAGTGCAGCGCCTAAGGGCTAGGCGCTGCACATTACATGTGTGGCGCCTAGCTCTGAGGCGCTGCACTGCTGGGTGCGGGCCCAGGGGCTGTCACGCTGGACAGAGGTGCAACGCCCCAGAGCTAGGCGCTGCATCATAGGGTGTGACGCCTGCGTGTCAGGCGCCACTCAAAAAGGTCAGCCGAGTGAATTTGTTTTAGGAGCAGTTCATTTTATGAATTGATTTCGTCCATAAGTCAAAATTGTCAAATTTGCCCCGAGAATGTACATGATCGATGCGTGCGGCCGCATGTGGACCCGACGTGTATATTCCTTGGCGGCTCGAGATATGCTGCCAGTGAGTGCCATTGGCATGTCGTGCTGACCATTGACCGGTCAACTTTGTACGACGAGGAAGGGACGTGGATGTGGATCTGCTTCTTCTTGGAAAACCGTGGGTGTGCACTTGCGTCGCACGCACGCGGCACGCCGTCGTTTACATCCTGCAACTCACTGTTTAGGCTGGCACGATGGTGGTTTTCGTATATATGCAGCTGCTGGCCGATGACACTGGCATCGTGTTCTGACCACAGTACCACACCAAGTCATCGCTAGTTTGTGGTGCTGGATCCCATTTGAATCCATACATCCACGGCCAGATCGAGTGAGCAAAGACGTTGGACTCGGACACCTTTTCGCGTGGGAGTCGTGGACACCCAACTTGTCCGTCCTTGTTTCTTTATTTATTTAATCTACAGTGGACCGTTGGAGTAAGATCTAAGGCCAACTCCAGTGCGCAACCCGTCCTGTCTGGGTGCGTCCGTTTGGAGCAAAACGGACAAACCAGACGGCGCAGCGCGCGGGCGCAAACGGACTTTTGCCTGTTTTCTGTCCGCTTTCGACCCATCTCCGGCCCAAGTTTGGGCCCCTTTTGAGGTGAAACGGACAACGTGCGGACGGGCAGGGACGCGCGCGCTTGTCCTTCCCTGGCCCGCCCGTCGGTGACACAAAGCACCACCCCGGCGCCCCATTTCGCGCCATTTTCCCCCAAACCCTCCCACGCCCTGCCCACCACCCTCCCGTCCATGGCCGATGCCCCGCCGAATTCCGGCGGCCAGACCGTCGACCCGCCCGGAAAGGTGAAGAAGAAGGCGGCCAAGGGTGCAAAGAAGCCGTGGTCGGAACTCACGCCAGCGGAGGTCGCAAAGGTGGACGGGGAATCGGCCAAGAGGAGGAACCGTAGGGCGGCCGCCAAGGGCAAGAACGCCGCAGCCAAGTTCGCCGCCGAGCGCGCTGTGTTAGAGGCCGCGCGGCACAAGGCCGATGTCGATGAGAAGGAGGACATCGTCAACAAAGCGGACGCCCTCCTCATGCTTGGGATTTGCCGTCCGGTGGGTTTCTCGGCAGCGCCCGTCGGCCCGGCGAGCACAGGCTCGTCGGTCGCCAGGCCTCCGCACTGCCCCTCGCCAACGTCGCGGACCACGCCTTTGTCGCCCGGTTTTCCTCCGCCAAGGTACGAAGGCCAGACGCTTTTCTCGGGGTCACCGGACGTTGGCGTGATCGCGCCGTCCACCCCGCTCCCCTCGGTCGTCATCGACCTCAACGTCACGCCGGGGTCCAGTAGTGGCGGCCGGCCGTCCGTCGAGATGCAAAGAAAGCAAGCACGGCCGCCGTCTATGGGCACCATGTCGTCGCCCCGCGTCCTGTTCGACGAAATGCCAACACTAACACCAACGGTTGACGACCCCTTTTACAGCCAGCTCATGGAGAATGTCATCTACGAGGGTGGGCATGGCGGTGCCTACGATCCCGACGAGACCCAAAGTCAGGATGGCCGCGCCCAGTATGTTGCCGATGAAGACATTGAGGCCCACGACCATGCTGACTACGACCATGGTGACTCGTGGCATGAAGATGATGACATCTATTGCGAAGGTGATGGTGATGAAGAAGAGGAAGGCCTCGATATTGGGGGCGAGCCATTGTTCATCGACGAGCTCACCCAAAGAGCGGAAGCACAAAGGAGGAAGAAGAGCATTCGTACGGGATCATACTCACAAGAGGAGGACAAGTTGATTTGCCAAAGTTGGATGGAGATTGGCCAAGATCCGAGGACCAGTGCGCAACAAAAGGGACTTGTTTTTTGGACAAGAGTTCACAAAACATTCCATGAAAGAAAGTTGTTTCCGCCCTACCAATTTACGAGCGACCGTGGCATCACCTCGATTCAAAAGAGGTGGTTGTTCATCCAACAAGAATGCAACAAGTATTGTGCCGCACTTGAGAGCGTTGAAGCACGTCCCGTGAGTGGTCTCGGCATTGGGGACATGGTATGCTCTCTTATCTTTCATTGCTACGGCCATGAGACTTCGGCCTTCTATATGTTTGCATGTTCAATTGTTGTTGATCGTGTAGGCATTTCAATCTTTGGAAGCATTCAAGGCCCGGCACAATGACAAGCCATTCACTCTTACGCATTGTTGGACGCTCATCAACAATTGCCCTAAGTTCAAAGATCAATACCGTGAACTTCAAAGGAAGAGAAGCAAGAAGACGGCCGCGTTGGCCGGAGGTGGAGATGGTGAAGCGTTGAAGAGGCCGAGGGGCAAGACCAACTCCAAGACGGACGACATACGTGATGCATCATCCATGGCCTTGCATAAGACTTTGCACGACATGATGTCTCAAAAGGATGTGAGGGACGAGAAAAAGCAACAAAGCAAGGACGAGCAAATGAAGCAATACCTAGAGCTTCAAAGGAAGAAGCTTGAGATGGAGGAGGCGGCCAAGAAGAGGAAGATCGACATGGAGGAGGCGTCCCGGCAAAGGCAGCTCGACATCGAGGCCGCCAATGTCACGGCCAGGCAGAGGCAGCTCGACATCGAGGCCACCAATGCCGCAACCAAAGCAAAGGAGGTGGCCCTAGCGATCATGAGCGTGGACTTGACCAAGATGAGCGAGAAGACGAGGAGATGGTTCGAGGCCAGGCAGAAGGAGATGTTCGACGCCGACGGCCTGAACTAGGTGGTCTGTTCGGCTGTGGCCATTCTTTTTGGAGGCTGGCATGGGTGCCGGCCGCTGGCTGTGTGCCGGCGAAAAACCTATTCATTTTGGAGGCTGGCTGTGTTGCCGGCCGCTGGTTGTGTTGCCAGCGACAAAACTATTCATTTTGTAGGCTGGCTCTGTTGCCGGCCGCTGGCTGTGTTGCTGGCGAGGACGTGTAGGCGGGTTGTGTTGTCGGCGTGAACTAGGGCCGCTGGCATGAATTACGAGCATGGCTCATTCGAAATTTGCGTTCGAAAAAGGAGGCGGACATGATGCGGCCAAAGGATGCGTCCCTGCGTTGGGCGCACGGCCACCGCATCCTAGAATTGGCCCGGACACGACCCCATTGCCCGCCCCAAACGGACAGAATCCGGGCCAAACAGACGTCCATTTGGGGTCGTGCGCTGGAGTTGGCCTAAGGGCATCTCCAGCCGTTCGCCCCCCAGGGGCTAGAAAAAAGCGCCGCTTGGGGGCGAACCAGTGATATTTTCGGCGTGGGGGCGATCGGGTTCCCAGCCGCCGCCCCCCAGGTCGCCCCCAGATGCCCTTTTTGTAAATATTTTAAAAAGCATACTCGGCCAAAATTTAGCAAACACGACATAGATTCGGCGATATTTAGGCGTTCCACAGTTTTTTTGCATATTAAAAACATAATCTACTAAAAGAAGAAAAAAAAACTGCTGCTGCCGCGCCAACAGGTCGAAGAACTTGCTGAAGGCGTCGTAGTCGCCGCCGTCGTCGTCCTCCTTCTCCTTCTTCACACCGCGGCCGTCCCTGCTGGACCCCTGCCCGGGGTCGCCCTGGCGGACTGGTTTGGCCAACGGCGGCGCCTCGTCGTAGCTGTCCCCGAGGACGATGACGCCTCCCTCGTCGCGGCCACGGCTGTAGCGCCCAAGATGCGATTCTATCCCAATCACGTGATGGATTCATGATTGGGGCACAATCGCATTTCGAGCGCATAGCAAGGTGGATATCATTACAACATACCATGTACTGAATAGATGAGAATACAAGATAAAGACTTACACTCGCCACAAGCTACAACATGAAAACAATAGTTCATCAATACATAGCAATCATCATACAGAAGAGCAGGATCCGACTACGGATGAAATCAAATGAAAAAGAAGAATGACATCCACCCTGCTAATCCCACGCTCCCGACCCGGAAACCTATCCCTTGATCAAAGAAGAAGAAGCAGAAGAACTCCAAACAAGCAAGCATCGCACTCGCGTCAGATCATCGCATTACCTGTACCTGCAACTGTTGTTGTAGTAACTTGTGAGCCACGAGGACTCAACAATCCCATTACCATGAGTATCAAGACTAGCAAAGCTTAATGGGTATGGAATGGATAAGTGGCGAGGTTGCAACAAGCACTAAGCATTGTATGGTGGCTAACTTACGAGTATAAGAATAAGATGAGAAACTACGCAAACGGTCGCAAACTAGTCTGATCAAAAAGTGATCCTGAACTACTTACGAATCAAACATAACCCCACCGTGTTCTCTTCTCGAAGTCACTCGAAAAGAGACGGTCATGGTAACACACGCGGTTGGTGTATTTTATTTCGGATCTGGTGTCAAGTTCTCTACAACCGGATATTAAAAATTCCCATCTGCCACATAACCGCGGGCACGGCTTTCGAAAGATCAAACCCTGCAGGGGTGTCCCAACTTAGTCCATCACAAACTCTCATGATCAACGGAGGAAAACCCTCCTCCCGGAACAACTCGATGAAACTCGGAATCCCGGTTCACAAGACATTTCGACAATGGTAAAACAAAACCAGCAAGACCTCCCGACGTGCCGACACCCTGATAGTAGCCGCGTGTATCTCGTCTCAGGCCACGGTAGGATGAGCATAGCGTACAGCAACTGAGAGCCGAGTTTCCCCGGGGGAAACCGCACACGACTCTAGTTTGGACCAGCGCCATCAGCACTGGCCCCCCTGTATTATGTGGAATAAAGAATCCTCGGGTTCATGACGCCCTATGAGTTAATTAATTAATTCAGTATTATTATGTTGGCAAATGTTAAAACCAATGTTGGGCCTTGCTGGAAGAGTTTTATTCAAAGCGAACTGTCAAGGGGGGCCCATAAACCCCGACCATGTTAGGAACGCAAAATCAAGGAACATAACACCGGTATGACGGAAACTAGGGCGGCAAGAGTGGAACAAAACACCAGGCAAAAGGCCGAGCCTTCCACCCTTTACCAAGTATATATATGCATTAATTAAATAAGAGATATTGTGATATCCCATGATATCCATGTTCCAACATGGAACAACCTGCAACTGCACCTGCAAATAGCAAAGCTATAAGAGGGGCTGAACAAAGTGGTAACATAGCCAAACAACGGTTTGCTGGGAAGATGAAAAGGTTAGAGGCTATCATGGCAATTTGGGAGGCTTGATAAACAAGTGGTAGCACTAGTAGAAAACAGGGCTTTGGTTCAGGCATACCCAGCCCATTAGTCTCGGTTCAGTCACGAACCGGGACCCATGGGGTCATACGTCCCGGTTCGTGCGCCTAGGGGGCCGGCCGGGCCTCGTGGAGCATTGGTCCCGGTTCGTCTGGACCCTTTGGTCCCGGTTCCAGACACGAACCGGGACCAATGGCCCTCGCTCCTGGCCCACATCCATTGGTCCCGGTTCGTGGCTAGAACCGGGACCAAAGGGTGGACTTTAGTCCCGGTTCCAACCACGAACCGGGACCAATGTTGTGCCTATATATACCCCTCGCCCGCGGGCAGAGCACTCCACTGTTCTGTTTTTTCTGGCCGACTAGGGTAGGGCTTTGTGGTGCTCTAGCTCACCTCCTATGCACATGAGGTGTTCGATGAAATGTCCGAGCCACACTACTTAAGCTTTCTTTTCTCCAAGCTCGACCTCCAAGTTCCATTTTCTTCAAGATTTGTCTAGGTTTAGCAGTCCGTCACGTCCCGTCCCCGTCTTCACCGCCGTCGATCGCCCGCGCCGATCTCGTCGCCGGCACCACCGTGGTGAGCCTCTTGTTCTTATCTTCTTTCTAAAAGAGAAAAATTCTTACTTGTATGATTTAGATAGATACTTGTATAATTTTCTTACTTTTATTATTCTTTGTTATTATATAGTGCGATGGTTTTGGTATACGCCCCCGTCTGCCCTTGTCCTGTCTATGATTTGGATGTGGTATATATATTATATTTTATAACTATTTGGTTCATTTATTGTTTATGACAATTATGCCGACCAACGTGACATAGATTTTATTTATCTAGGAGGTATGTGAACCGAAAATTCCAACCGACCCTATTGTCGAGAGGTTAAATTTAGTTGAAGAAGAAAACAATTACTTGAAGGAAAAAATAAAAAAAATTGAGGAGGAGAAGATGATATTGGAGTTGCATGTTGCGGATGTCGTCGATGATCACACGATCAAGATGGATGCAATGCGCTTCAAGATTAGAAAGTATAGAAAATATGCCATTCATACCGAGGCTTGGTATCATTATGCCGTTGGATCAATTGTTACCTTGGTTGCCATTATGATCGCATTTGTTGTTGCATTGAAATGTTTTACATAGTTTCAATGTATGGTTTAATTAGATGCTCTGGAGAGCTATATGTTGTTCAACGAGAACTATGTATGTACTTTGGTTTTAATGTGATGACGAACTTCTATTAATTTGGTCACTTATCTATTCATGATGTTCTGTAATGGTTTTTGACACACTTAATTATATATAATGCACGCAGATGAACCGGCAATGGATGTACGGTGACAGACACACCTCCGAGTACATTAAGGGCGTGCATAATTTTCTCGAAGTGGCTGAGGCAAACAAGTAGAATGGTTTTATGTGTTGTCCATGCCCTATATGTGGGAATACGCAGTCTTACTCTGACCGGAAAATCCTTCACACCCACCTGCTTTATAAGGGTTTCATGCCACACTACAATGTTTGGACCAAGCACGGAGAAATAGGGGTTATGATGGAGGACAGCGAAGAAGAAGAGGACGATGACAACTATGTGCCCCCTGAATACGGTGATGCTGCAACGGGGGAAGCTGAAGATCAAGAGGAACCAGACGATGTGCCTGATGATAATCTCCGCCGGGTCATTGTTGATGCAAGGAGACAGTGCGAAAGTGAAAAGGAGAAGCTGGAGTTTGATCGCATGTTAGAGGATCACAAAAAAGGGTTGTACCCCAATTGCGAAGACGGCAACACAAAGCTCGGTACCGTACTGGAATTGCTGCAGTGGAAGGCAGAGAATGCTGTGCCTGACAAAGGATTTGAGAAGCTACTGAAAATATTGAAGAAGAAGCTTCCAAAGGATAACGAATTGCCCGACAGTACGTACGCAGCAAAGAAGGTCATATGCCCTCTAGGATTGGAGGTGCAGAAGATACATGCATGCCCTAATGACTGCATCCTGTACCGCGATGCGTACGAGGATTTGAACGCATGCCCGGTATGCGGTGCATTGCGGTATAAGATCAGACGAGATGACCCTGGTGATGTTGATGGCGAGCCCCCCAGGAAGAGGGTTCCTGCCAAGATGATGTGGTATGCTCCTATAATACCATGGTTGAAACGTCTGTTCAGAAACAAAGAGCATGCCAAGTTGATGCGATGGCACAGAGAGGACCGTAAGAAAGACCGGAAGTTGAGAGCACCCGCTGATGGGTCGCAGTGGAGAAAAATCGAGAGAAAGTACCGGGCTGAGTTTGCAGGTGACCCAAGGAACGTATGGTTTGGTTTAAGAACGGATGGCATTAATCCTTTCGGGGAGCAGAGCAGCAATCACAGCAACTGGCCCGTGACTCTATGTATCTATAACCTTCCTCCTTGGTTGTGCATGAAGCGGAAGTTCATTATGATGCCAGTACTCATCCAAGGCCCTAAGCAACCCGGCAACGACATTGATGTGTACCTAAGGCCATTAGTTGAAGAACTTTTACAGCTGTGGAATGGAAACGGTGTACGTGTGTGGGATGAGCACAGACAGGAGGAATTTGACCTGCATGCGTTGCTGTTTGTAACCATCAATGATTGGCCTGCTCTCAGTAACCTTTCAGGACAGACAAACAAGGGATACCACGCATGCACACATTGTTTAGATGACACCCAAAGTATATACCTAGACAAATGCAGGAAGAATGTGTACCTGGGGCATCGTCGATTTCTTCCGACCAACCATCAATGTCGAAAGAAAGGCAAGCATTTCAAAGGCGAGGCAGATCACCGGAAGAAGCCCGCCATGCGTACCGGTGATCACGTACTTGCTATGGTCAATGATTTACAGGTAATCTTTGGAAAGGGTTCCGGCGGACTGTCTGTTCCGAATGACGCCGAGGGACACACACCCATGTGGAAGAAGAAATCTATATTTTGGGACCTACCCTACTGGAAAGACCTAGAGGTCCGCTCTTCAATCGACGTGATGCATGTGACGAAGAACCTTTGCGTGAACCTGCTAGGCTTCTTGGGCGTGTATGGAAAGACAAAAGATACACCGGAGGCACGGGAGGACCTGCAACGTTGGCACAAAAAAGACGGCATGCCTCCAAAGCAGTATGAAGGTCCTGCCAGCTACGCTCTTACCAAAGAAGAGAAGGAAATCTTCTTTGAATGCCTGCTCAGTATGAAGGTCCCGTCTGGCTTCTCGTCGAATATAAAGGGAATAATAAATATGGTAGAGAAAAAGTTCCAGAACCTAAAGTCTCATGACTGCCACGTGATTATGATGCAACTGCTTCCGGTTGCATTGAGGGGGCTTCTACCGGAAAACGTTCGATTAGCCATTGTGAAGCTATGTGCATTCCTCAATGCAATCTCTTAGAAGGTGATCGATCCAGAAATCATACCAAGGCTAAGGAGTGATGTGGCGCAATGTCTTGTCAGTTTTGAGCTGGTGTTCCCACCATCCTTCTTCAATATCATGACGCACGTCCTAGTTCATCTAGTCGACGAGATTGTCGTTCTGGGCCCCGTATTTCTACACAATATGTTCCCCTTTGAGAGGTTCATGGGAGTCCTAAAGAAATATGTCCGTAACCGCGCTAGGCCAGAAGGAAGCATCTCCATGAGCCATCAAACAGAGGATGTCATTGGGTTTTGCGTTGACTTCATTCCTGACCTTAAGAAGATTGGTCTCCCTCAATCGCGGTATGAGGGGAGACTGACTGTAAAAGGCACGCTAGGAGGGGACTCAATAATATGGAGGGACGGGCATTCTTGGTCTCAAGCACACTACACAGTTCTACAGAACTCTACCTTGGTGACCCTGTATGTCGATGAACACAAGAACATTCTGCGCTCCAAACACCCAGAGCAGTGTGACGACTGGATTACATGTGAACACATCAGGACTTTCGGCAGTTGGTTGGAAACACGTCTCAGAAGTGACAACACTATTTCTGATGAGCTGTACTCGTTGTCCAGGGGACCATCTTTGACTGTATTGACTTACAAAGGATACGAGATAAATGGGAATACATTTTACACGATCGCCCAAGATCAAAAGAGCACCAACCAAAACAGCGGTGTCCGCTTTGATGCAGCAACCAAGAGGGGAAAGGACACATATTATGGTTACATAGTGGACATATGGGAACTTGACTACGGACATGATTTTAAGGTCCCTTTGTTTAAGTGCAAATGGGTCAATCTGTCAGGAGGCGGGGTACAGGTAGAGCCACATTACGGAATGACAATAGTGGATCTGAACAATCTTGGGTACACAGACGAACCATTCGTCCTAGCCAATGATGTGGCGCAGGTTTTCTATGTGAAGGACATGTCTACCAAACCGAGAAAAAGAAAAGATAAGGAAGCGAATACATCGTACGATGAGCCAAAGCGCCACATAGTTCTTTCAGGGAAAAGAGACATCGTGGGAGTGGAGGGTAAGACAGACATGTCTGAAGATTTTGAAAAGTTTCATGAAATTCCTCCCTTCAAAGTCAAGGCTGACCCAAGTATATCCATGGTTACGGCGCAATAAGCAAAGGACACAAGCGAAGAAAAAGTGAAGACAGATGAAGTCAGAAAGGGTTGAAAATTGATGATGTGGCTTTGAATGGTTCATTTTGAGCACACAAAAAGTCTGGAGTTCAAATAAGTTCAAAAAAATGAAATCCCTTTGTAACAGATGAGTTTTCGTCCGAAACCCTGATACTTCGAAAGAGATTGTCCATTTTGTACACGAAGTGCATCCAGTTTTTGCCGTAACCCTCTCAACTTTTTAGCACATGCTATGTGGGTGAAATGATGATATCATGCCAATTTTCAACCTCTTCAGAGTCATTTGAAGTGCTTTTCAATTTCAGGGTCATTTAGCTCAAAAATCAGTAAATGCATGAAAAATAACAGATGAAGTCAGAAGGGTTGAAAATGATGATGTGGCTTTGAATGGTTCATTTGAGCACAATAAAAAGTCTGGAGTTCAAATAAGTTCAAAAAAATGAAATCCTTTGTAACAGATGAGTTTTCGTCCGAAACCCTGATACTTCGAAAGAGATTGTCCATTTTGTACACGAAGGCATCCAGTTTTTGCCGTAACCCTCTCAATTTTTAGCATGCTATGTGGGTGAAATGATGATATCATGCCAATTTTCAACCTCTTCAGAGTTCATTGGAAGTGCTTTTCAATTTCAGGGTCATTTAGCTAAAAAAATCAGTAAATGCATGAAAATAACGTGAAGTAAGAAAGGGTTGAAAATTGATGATGTGGCTTTGAATGGTTCATTTTGAGCACACAAAAAGTCTGGAGTTCAATAAGTTCAAAAAAAATGAAATCCTTTGTAACAGATGAGTTTTCGTCCGAAACCCTCATACTTCGAAAGAGATGTTCCATTTTGTACACAAGTGCATCCAATTTTTGTCGTAACCCTCTCAACTTTTTAGCACATGCTATGTGGGTGAATGCAATGAATATGAAATGATGATATCATGCCAATTTTCAACCTCTTCAGAGTTCATTTGAAGTGCTTTTCAATTTCAGGGTCATTTAGCTCAAAAAAATAAGTAAATGCATGAAAAATAACAGATGAAGTCAGAAAGGGTTGAAAATTGATGATGTGGCTTTGAATGGTTCATTTTGAGCACACAAAAAGTCTGGAGTTCAAATAAGTTCAAAAAAATGAAATCCCTTTGTAACAGATGAGTTTTCGTCCGAACCCCTGATACTTCGAAAGAGATTGTCCATTTTGTACACGAAGTGCATCCAGTTTTTGCCGTAACCCTCTCAACTTTTTAGCACATGCTATGTGGGTGAAATGATGATATCATGCCGATTTTCAACCTCTTCAGAGTTCATTTGAAGTGCTTTTCAATTTTAGGGTCATTTAGCTCAAAAAAATCAGTAAATGCATGAAAAATAACAGATGAAGTCAGAAAGGGTTGAAAATTGATGATGTGGCTTTGAATGGTTCATTTTGAACACACAAAAGAATGAACTAGAAAACTTTAATAGCAAAAAGAATTATCATAAATATTTTTTTGATAGAAACTAAAATAACAAAAACTGTTTTTGAATATAATGATAAAACACAGTAATATTAAATAGCAGGAAAAAGAATCACTCCAAAATCTATTTTTATAGTAAAGTTAATCACAAACTAGTGATTCACACAAATTTCAAAGAATTCAAATTTAAACTATTCAGATTGGAAAACTAATGGCACTAACAACAAGTTTATAATTTTTATTAACTAAAAGCAAAAAGAATCACTGAAAAACAGTTTGTATTTTGTTGTAAGTAGAAACAAAATAAAATAAATAAAGCAAAAAAGAAAAAAAACTGGAAAAAAAATAGAAAAAAAGGCCACCTACTGGGCCACCACGGCCTGAATACGACTAGAAACCCAACCACGGGCCAGGATTCAGGCCCGCAGAAGGCCCAGTAGGCCCACAGGCAGCGGAGTGTCACGTTAGGCCCGTAAGCCTGCATTTGAGAGGAGCTCGAGAGGGCAGCGGCAGTGGGGTTTATAAACCACTCCGCGCCCCTCTCAACTAGCGAGGTGGGACTAAACTTTTGGCCGCGGGCAGCACAAGGCCTTTGGTCCCGGTTGGTGCCAGCAACCGGGACTAAAGGGGTGCATTGGTACCGGTTCGTGGCACGAACCGGGACCAATGCCACCCTTTAGTCCCGGTTGGTGGCGCCAACCGGGACCAAAGGCCTCTGTTTCCCGCCCTTTGGGCTGCTGAAAAGAGACCTTTGGTCCCGGTTGGTGGTACGAACCGGGACAAAAGGTGGCATTGGTCCCGGTTGGTTCCACGAACCGGGACCAATGCTTAGTGTATATAAGCAGCACTTGTGAAAATTTCCATTCAGTTCTTCGATCCTGCGCTCTCTCCCCCGCCGTCCTCGTCCCCGTTGCCGCGTGCCGCCCCGAGCCCGCCGTCCTCGTCCCCGTCGCTGCATGCCGCCCCGAGCCCGCCGTCCTTGTCACCGGCCTCCAGCCATCGCCGCCCCCCAGTGAGCACCCTCCTTTCCCATGGTCCCTTGCTCCCCGTCGCCGCGTGCTCCCCCAAGCTCGACCTTGCTCTGCCACTGCTCCATGGTCGCCGCCGGCCCCGACGCATTGAAGAGCAGCAGCAACGCCGTGAAGGAGAGGAGAAGGAGTGGACAGTGAAGAGCAGCAGCAGCCCCCCCTTCTGAATTTTCTGAAATTTATTGATGAAATGCATAGAAGGTGTTTGATGAAATGCTAGATGGCTTTGGGCATTTTTGAAATTTCTGAATTTTTTTGTGGTGAGGTACTGATGCAAGACAAAGGTGATGGCAAAATTTCAGAATTTTTGGAGTGGTTTAGAATAGGTTTTCAGCAAGGAATTTGAATCTGGTTCAAATTTCATTTGAACGAAATTTGAAAAATTTGAACTATGGATCAGAAGGTTTTTGGTGAAATGGAGTGTGGGTACTGTCATGAAGTTGGAGTAATTTTTTCAAAAAAAAAATTAGTAAGGAAAAAATAGGGTTGTAGTTCAATGCCAAGATTGGACCAAAATTGAAAAATGGAAGTTGTGCTCAAAAGTTTCAAATGACCAAAGTGGGTTTTTGCATAAAAATGATCTATAGGCATCAGAGGACTTCTCAAAAAATTTGTGGCATTTGAAAAGAATTATTTGAAATAGTTCTAGTGCAACAGGGTCATTCTAGAGTTTGAAAATACTAATAAAAGAATTTTTTGAGGCCAAATCATTATAAAAATAATTACTACTGATGTGTTTGTTCATAGCATTTTTTTCAATGTATGTATGTATGTATGTACGGATGGATATAGAAAATGTTCATATATGATGTTTTTTTGTTCATAGCAATTTTTTTCCATGTATGTATGTATGTATTTTTTTTAGATGTGCTATGTTTTTTCAGATGAGATGTCCATTTGTTGTATAAACATAACCCCGATAACTTCAATTCCCCTCGGGCTTATATTTTTGTGAGCATAGAAATTTTTGTAACTTGTATGTGTTTGATCACCGTGGACTTATATACTTGATTGGACTATGGAGTGCATATTTAGTCGAGTCCAACATCAATATTTGTGAATGATTTCATATTGTTGGGCACCGCAGATAGTTGTGAGAGGAGTTTTTCCTTTGATTTTGAGGCATGTGAGCTAGATAATGTCCAATGCCTCATATCGCGAACATAGTTATATTGGACAATTGATCTTCATATAAATGAAGCATAAAAGTTTAGGAAACAGTTTGGCAATCACTTAGAAATTTTCATGTTGTAGGAGTACATGTAAAAAAATTCAGAGTTGTTCATTCACTTAGAAATTTTCATGTTATTCATTGACTTAGACATGAGGGGGGACGTCGATCAACCCCCTCTCACCCGACCAACTCTGGAGTCCACCCAAACCGGGACTGAAAAAGCGTTGTCGAGGCCACCCCAAACCCTAGAAGAGTTGTCGAGGCCACCCAAATTTACCAAGTTAAAAGAGCGTTGTCGACGACCATTTTCTGCACATCCAGAATGGCGTCATTTTGTTAAATCCCTTGTCGGTCCAGACATCGGACATTCATGAGAGAGGCGGTCCGGCCCAAACCCTAGAAGCGTTGTCGAGGCCACCCCAAACCGTAGAAGCGTCGAGCTAGCTAGGTCTACGTTTGCACTAATATATCCATCTGTCATGTTTGTATATTAATTAATTGCCATGTTGTAATATTTGCAGAAACTATGGAGCACCGAGACATCGAAGCAGAACAATTGTTGGGGGACATAATCCACGGCGGAGGTGATGTCTTGTCGTATCTCAACGACACCGATGGTCTGGAAGGAGAGGATGAAGCAGGCTCCGGTGATCGAACAATGGAGGTGGAAGGACATGATTATGATGGCTCCGGTGACGGAATGCCGGTGGAAGAAGGAGACCGTGATGACTACTCCGGTGAGCGAACGGAGGAAGGAGATGTTGCAAAGTCCGGCGAGGTATATATATTAATTAAGCCTGTGCTGACTAGCTAATTGAAGCATTAATTGTTTTGGTATGTACACATATTAACTCTCTTCTTTCTTCTTTTCTAGCCCTCCGGATCGAGCCAAACTTCGGTAATGAGACGGGGCCCGAAGAAAAGGTTGCGCCAGGATGAAAGGTTCACGATCACAACAATCAAGGGCGATGGCCAACCGATTGAACCCAGCCGGACCAAGGAAGCATTTTCTGCTCAGTGCGGGGTTGTTGTTAGGGACATGATCCCGATCAGCATCCACCAATGGAATAAGCCTAAGAGCGAAGACCCTCAAGTGTCTTTTGTCAACGATAGACAGAAAGATGATCTTTGAACCGCGCTGAAGGCAAATTTCACCCTACCGCCAGAGGAGGATCCGGATAAGCCAGTTATAGAGCCATTGGTCAAGGATCATGCTCTTAAGAAGATGGCAGATCTATTCAGGAGGTGGAAGAATGAGTTGAAATCAACGTTTGTCGACAAACGGAAGACTCCAGAATTCACCGGACGATTTGAGAAGATAAGAGATCACTGGCCCGCATTTGTGGCCCACAAGACATCGGAGAAGAGTAAGAAGATGTCAGCGACAAACAAGAAAAATGCTGCAAAGAAGGAGCATCACCATCGCACGGGGTCAGGTGGCTACCTCAAAGCCCAGCCGTTGTGGGACAAGGCTGAGAAGGACCTGCTTGATAAAGGGGTCGAACCAGAGACATTGAACTGGCCAGACCGTTCAAGGACTTGGTTCTTCGGGGTTGGGGGAACCTTGGACCCTGAAACAGGGAAGTGCCGTTGGACAAAGGAGCAACTTGAAATACCCGTCAAGAAGCTTCAGAAGTATATCGCCGCAGCGCAGCAAGGGACGTTCGTTCCCGACAGAGAGAACGACGAGCTCACACAGGCCCTCGGGAATCCTAAGCACCCAGGACAAACACGAGGCATGGCAGGCTCTGTTGCGTGGAAGGTTGGGTTTCCCAGCGCAAGCGGTTACAAAACCCGAGAGAGGAGGAGGAAAGTGGAGCAGACCGAACTGCAGAAGCAGAATGCAAGGGTACGAGCGCTAGAGGAACAAGCACTAGTTCAGAGGCAGCGACCTGCCGGAGCTACCCCAGAAGCTACCCCGCTGTCTCAGCGGAGAAGCAGCGTGGCTTCCACCGAGCTCCTTGTAGGAGATATGCCCTAGAGGCAATAATAAATGTTATTAATTATCTCCCTGTTCATAATTAAGTTTATATTCCATGCTATAACTGCTATGGTTCCCGAGCCCGTATATCCATAAAGGCTCTGGGGAAAACCCATGTGCACGTGTGGTATAATAAACGGTAAAATGTATTCCTAGTCGTGCCTCTAAGACTAGCTCAAGTGTTGCATGATGATTATGTTTTCCCAATCATGGGCATGTCTATGCCAGCAACTTTGAGGGCACAATGTCAGGAAGGACATTTGTGTTGAATCGACCCGAATTGATGTTATGCTATGAGATACATTCATCATAAGTTAATGGTTAATAACACAGAGATGGTTAACGTTTGCATGATTCCTTAGACCATGAGAGTATCGAGTTTCTTCATGCTTGCTTCATGAACTTTGGGGTTTGTTAAACGTCATCCGTAAATGGGTGGCTATTACGGCGGCTTACGGGTTCATGGAAAAGTATGTCAAGTAACTTGATAGCTCAAGATTGGGATTTGCTCCTCCGACGATGGAGAGATATCTCTGGGCCCTCTCGGTGTTACGGTATCCATCATCATCTGGCCAGACACTTTGTGATTTGATCACGGGGATGCCAGAACACGGTAACGAGAAAAGAGAACAATACCGGTAACGAGGTAACTAGCATAGTGGACAAGTTGTTGATCCACGGGAATGCCAACATGTCTCACCTCGGGTATTTGTAACATATCGCGAAGCAACAGGAATAGCACATGGCAACTGGAGGTTCACTCGAATATTCATTCGTGTGGGTATAGGGGTCAATATGGGTGTCCACGGCTCCGATGTTGATCATTGATCGGAAGGTGTTCCAGTTCATGTCTATACTTCACCGAACCTATAGGGTCACACGCTTAAGGGTCATCTATCTGCTGAATACTAGACAGGGAGTCTGAGAGAAAATCACCGAAAAAGTTTCGGACACCGAAAAGTTTCGGACAGCGGAAAAGTTCCGCAGAGAGAGGTCACCGGATGAGTTCCGGTGAAACTGAAAAGTTGTTTCAGAGGATACCATAAAGTCAAATTGGTTTCGGCACATGCCTGATAATTCTTGGAGGGTGCCAGAATCATTCTGGAAACTTTTGGGAATTTTCTGGAAGAAAAACCGAAAATGTTCCGGAGCTGCCGGAACCACTTCAGATGCTTTTCGCAGATGAAAATCACTAAACTGGAATTATTCCAGAACGCGTTGAAAATTATTTTAGTGGGTACTGGAAATGTTCTAAGCCCACATAAATATTTTCAGTTCGAACGGACGCTGAAAAATGTTGTCGTGAATAGTGAAAATCAGCTTTATGGTTATTTTTTGGAAAGCCATTATTTTTGGGATTTGTCCCAAGATATTTTTTGGGGTGACATGGATGGATGAGGCCCCCTTGGGGGGCCCCTACAAGGAGATGGCCGGCCACATGGGGGCTCCTCCTTGGAGCCCCCACTTGTCCCTTGATTTCTCACTTGGGTCCTTGTGGAAGGACTTCATCCATGTGCATTTTGGGTTTTCTTGTAAAACCACCCTACCCCTTGGGTTTCCTATAAATAGAGGAGAGTGGGCTGCCCACAACACTAATCACTTCTCACATACAAGTGCCATGCAATGATCTGGCTTCTCTCTCCCTCCCCGCGAAATAGTTTCGTAGAGCCGAAAGGCTGTCTGGGTTCCTGTGGGAACTAGTTCTGGACGGCGAAGCCCTGCCGGATAGACGACACCGTATGTGTGCAACTCTGTAGAGAGGTCATAGTTTCGATCTTAGTGCCCGAGGGGATGTTCGAGAGTGCCTCCCGGAGGGCTGTCCAAGTGACGGTCCGAGTTCTGTAGGTCCTCCCGTAGGGCTGTCCGCGACACCATCCGGGGGACTGTCCGACCGCCTCCCGGAGGGCTGTCCGAGTGGCGGATGAGGGTATACATCCTCGCGGTTGGGAGGTTGTAAATCCTAGCTGCGGGGATCTGCACCGCCGATCGTCATCGACTCTACTTCCGCTGCGCTACGAGTCGGTAACGAATATGATCAAACCTTGTATGCAGTCTCCATAGTGGTCCTGGGTTGGTGCGTAGGTCGGAAAATTTTGGTTTTCTGCTGTGTTACCCTACAGTGGCATCATGAGCCGTGCTATGCATAGATGCAGGTTGCGATCTTGAATACATGAGATGTATGGGTGTTGCACAATATAATTAGGTAGTAGATGAGTTCTATTACTGAAAATTATTTGTGCGGGTAGCAGATGAAATCTGTTACCTGAGGTTCTTGTTGCTTCCCTGGAATTTGCATATTTCTGATCTTGATAACAGCATGGTGGAGTTTCAATGTTCTGGCAATCCGCGATCCTGATTGATCAACGAAGTGCTAACAGTTCATTGAATTCCACCATAGTTAAAAAAGAAAGATGAAATTTCGCAGACGAAAGGGCAATGCAGATATGATCTACACGGGGGTCATGCGTATGACGAAGTTTAGTATGGGGCTCGAGATTTTATTATCTCGGTTTTCATACACCCTGGAAAGTTAATCTAGCGACTTGAATTATCATACTTGATGATGGGCGTTGGTAGTTTCGGTTTGTTTCGAAACCTTAGAAGCCACGTAAAACAAGTTTTTGCATGAACCGATTAGAGGCGTCTAACTTGGTTTTGCAGGATGGTTTGCATGTGATGTGGTATAGCAAGTCTCATATTAATTTGATTATGTATGAGATGACTATACAAATGTAAATTAACATGACCTGCGTGTCATGATTCGGCATGATGGCTGGAGCCATATGATTGCACTTTTATGACCTGCGTGTCAACCTTAAGTAATGCACTTATTTTATTAGCTATAGAGATAGCAATATTATCTGGTGCATCGACAAGGTGGTGGCAATCTTCGCGAAGGTGAACACCGATGCGAATGCCGAAGATGAAGAAATACAAGACTTCTCCGTCAGAAAGGGCTATACCATATCATGCTATTATGAATTGCCTGAGATGTTTATCCCTTATGATGCACCCTTCTTGATTGCGCGGTAGTCGCTTTTTATTAGGGTGATCTCTCACAAAAATATCATAGTTGATAGTGTTCTCCCAAGTGTAGCACCGTCACGGCACCTAACTTTTCGGGGTGCGCCATGACTAACATGGGTACGAACGATTAGGGATGTGTGAGGCGGGTGAGTTCAGACCTCGCAGCGAGATCACTTGGTTGTCTTTGACGTTCAGGCATGACAGTCATGAGCTCGGAACACGCCCATCGAAAGATGAACAAGAGTCTCATAGAGATGTGATTGGCAGGTTGGCCGACCGGTTGAGATTTTCGTCATCAGTGGTGACTAACATCAATGACGAATAATCAAAACACGGGTCTTGAATCACTCACAATCAATTATGAGAGATATTGATTTGAGTGGGAGCGCGCTGTAGAATTAATTCTTTTAATTCTCAGTGCAATTAATTTTGAACATTGTCTAAGTGTGATTTGCTTAATAGTTGTAGAATAATGGCTCGCGTTTCCACCTTCCCTGTTAAAATTGAATAGCTGTTAAATATCTGGTTAATACTTTACGGTTGGTAACGTAATGTGAGGATTGTCCTCAAGAGTGCCAAGAAGGACTTTGTCCTATCGCATACTTTCGGTATTCTCTCTCTTATGCTATGGATCATGTGACTCTCGTCCTTCGATCCAAAAGCTAGAATTCCGTTTTCAGTCAAGTGCAATATGTTTGCTTCCATGAGACCCGAACTTCGATAGTTTGGATAGTTATGTGATATTCATGGAATCTGAAAATCATTTTCCGAGACGGACAGTTCGGGGCTAACACCACTCTTAAGTTGAGTGCTTCTTCTGAGAGTAAGAGAAATACTAAAAGTTAAACTGTTAGAAGTATAAAGGCAAAAAGAAAGAAGACTGGAATATCCAGCTCATGTATGAATGTCATACAAGGTTTTTTTGTATAGAAGGCTGGTCAAAGATATAGTTCTTGGGAATCATGATTAAATTGTTAATCGCTGATTCTTGGTTATTGTGAGTTAATCACAAAGATACCCACTCGATTGCATTCTGTTGCAACTCGATGTAATAACTACTATGGCCTGAAAGACTAGCCAGGAATGAGGTTTAGGTATACACAGGGAACATAGTAAATGTTACTATACCTTCCATCGGTGTATTACTGTTTGTATTTATTTTCATAATTCATTTAGAGTTTTACACACTCTAGCCCATTGCATAAGGTATCTTGCAAGAAGGTTGTTCATAAGAGAACTTCTGATGTTCGGTGTTATGAATAACATAAGGGGCATACTTTCATTATGAATGAGATGTATGTTATGAATGTTGATAATAAAATATTACCTCTGTGTTTACTTTCATAATTCATTTTAGAGTTTCATACACTCTAGCCATTGCACAATGTTTGATGCAAGAGGGTTGTTCAGAAAAGAACAATTGTTGTTCAGAATTATGAATAACATAAGGGCCATGCTTCCATCATCAATGGGATGTATGTTATGAATATTGATGGTAATATGATACATCCATAACACTGACGCTAAATGTCGCAAGACTAAGAGAATACCACACATATGTGGCACTGCATTTGGTCACATTGGAGAAACCCGCATGGAAAATTCCATTATGATGGATTTTGAAGTCGTTTGATTTTGGATCATCTGACACTTGTAACTTTCCTCCGAAAAGTGAAGTGACTGAAATACCATTCACAAGCCATAAGGAATGAGCAACAAACTTATTGGTGATCATACATTTTGATGTATGTAGTTCAATAAATGTTGTTGCAAGTAGTGGATTCATCTATCTTCACAAATGACTCAAGTAGATATATGGATATTTACTTGATGAGACATAAGTCTGGATCTTTTGAAATCATTCGAAAGGTTTTCAAAAATGAAGTAGAAGTTATTGTAACAAGAAAATTATGTTTCTACAATTCGATTGCAGAAAAGAATATTTGAGTTACAAGTTTAGCGAATGTCTGATGAGTTGTGAAAGGGGTTTCATAACTTGCACCTCCTGGAACACCACTGCAAGTGGAAAGTCCGTGAAGATGTAATCGAACCATTTATGACATGGTACGATCAAAGATGACATAAATCAATTTTCCATTATCCCTTTTAAAGAGTGATGCTTTAGAGACTATGGCTTTTACACTGAAAAGAGCTCCATCGGGTCTGTTGAAATGACGCCATGGTATGGTACGCCCAACCATGTTATATCTTTTCTTAACATTTGGAATATGGGGCTTGTGTAAAAGGTTACAAACCTATTCCAAATCAGACAAGTGCTACTTTGTAGGTTATCCCAAGTCATTGGGTATTCCCCCACCACTATACCGAGGCAAATAGGTTTGCCACAAAGAACGGTATGCTTTTTGAAGAAAATGGTTCTTTCAAAAAGGTGAGTGGGAGAACAATGCAACTCGATGGGATAAACAGTATCTTCGTCATCAGTTCAAAGGAAAGAGACCTTGGAAGTGATTCCAGAGTTTCCTACTGCGACTGATACGGAAGTCTCTACAATAAAATGTATGGACTTCGATCGAACTTGCAGCTGAACCACGTGGGCAAGGCTCGTGCAAACCTCTCAGGTGCGCAAACGAGATATTGTTGTTAGACAACAGTATACCTACAATACACAAGGAAGCGTTGATGGGCCCTGACTCCAGAATTGGCTAAATGCCAATACAATCCGAGTTAGTTTCCATATAAGTGATTCAAGATTAAAACCTTGATACACCCTTCGGAAGACTTAGAGTCTAATGAATATTTATGGAACTTAAAACTGATACGGATAAAAATGTTTTATCCATAAAGCTCGACTTGTTGCAATAACAAGTTCAAGGAGTTGACTACGATGAGGTTGTCTCACCGTAGCGATGCTTAAAGTCGGTTCGGGTTGAACTAGCAATTAAGACATATTTCAATCATGAGATATGAAACATGGATGACAAAAGGATTTCCATCTGATGGAAATAAAACCTAGGACTTGTATGTGATACAGTCCAAAGTAATTTGTCGATCCAGAGGATGCTAGTAGGTATGCAAACTTCAGAGTTCCAGCGATGGACAGAAGAGAGCAAAATGGAGTTAGAATCTTCGTGTTTTGATGAAATGGTCAAAAAGGGTTTTGACTTCATCAATGGGTAACGAAGATGCTTGTAATTCAAGAAAGTAAGTGGGAGCATAATAATATTTCTAAAAACCTTGTGTGCTTGACACATTGGTAATTGGAAATAAATTTCTTGACACGAATTAGGACTTCATTTGGAAATAGTTTTTTCGATGAAGTGCTTGGGCTAAATAGCCTTGATATTAGGCATGATAATCTATGGAGATAGATTTACCTAATGGGGCTAAGCAATGAATACATATTGACAAGATGCTAAAATCTTTTAGCATTAAAAGGCCAAGGAGTGATTCTTGCCGAAGTCACATGGAAAGAGTTTTTGCAAGACTCGGTGTCCCAAAACACTGATGAGCAAAATACATGATGAAGATTCCACACACTCTTGTGTTTGGATTAATCATGTATTCCATGGTATGTAAAAAAACCAGATATGTCCGATACTCCCAAGGTGTTGCGAGTATAGATACCAAAGTGATCAAAAGTACTGATCATAGGACAACAGTGAAAAGTGTCATTGAGTGCAAGAGTAGCTCTAATGACATGTTTTCTCGCAAGCGGAAATCATGAAGAGTTCGTTGTGATATGTTACATCGATACAATCTTCACCTTTTCTCCGTGTGATTTTTAATTTAAATTGAGGGTTTTGTGTAACACACAATGTGGTGGCACAGTTAGTTGGAAAATGTTCCAAACAAGTTACTGTGGCGAATTCTATAACAGGGGCGAAGTATGTTGCCGCTTTTAAAGCGACAAAGAAGATGTTGAATCATATAGTTCATTCACGAACTTAGTATGGTTCCAAGATGGCTTTTGTCAATGGGACACTACTGCAAGTAGTTGCTCCATAACTCAGTCTGAGGAATCCAGGTTCGACCTGAGATTCACATACATACAAAGCCAAGTCAACACAAAATATGGATTTTGTGAAAGCGTGAAGACGCGAGGATATGCAAAGATACACACGGAGCTGAAGTCGTCAGATCCGTTGGACATCAGGCTATACCACAAGCGAAGCATATTTACACCGGTGTGCCACAGGTGTAAAGTGCATTAGCATCAACTAGATTATTGACTCTAGTGCAAGTGGGAGTCTGTAGGAGATATGCCCTAGAGGAAATAATAAATGTTATTAATTATCTCCCTGTTCATAATTAAGTTTATATTCCATGCTATAACTGCTATGGTTCCCGAGCCCGTATATCCATAAAGGCTCTGGGGAAAACCCATGTGCACGTGTGGTATAATAAACGGTAAAATGTATTCCTAGTCGTGCCTCTAAGACTAGCTCAAGTGTTGCATGATGATTATGTTTTCCCAATCATGGGCATGTCTATGCCAGCAACTTTGAGGGCACAATGTCAGGAAGGACATTTGTGTTGAATCGACCCGAATTGATGTTATGCTATGAGATACATTCGTCATAAGTTAATGGTTAATAACACAGAGATGGTTAACGTTTGCATGATTCCTTAGACCATGAGAGTATCGAGTTTCTTCATGCTTGCTTCATGAACTTTGGGGTTTGTTAAACGTCATCCGTAAATGGGTGGCTATTACGGCGGCTTACGGGTTCATGGAAAAGTATGTCAAGTAACTTGATAGCTCAAGATTGGGATTTGCTCCTCCGACGATGGAGAGATATCTCTGGGCCCTCTCGGTGTTACAGTATCCATCATCGTCTGGCCAGACACTTTGTGATTTGATCACGGGGATGCCAGAACACGGTAACGAGAAAAGAGAACAATACCGGTAACGAGGTAACTAGCATAGTGGACAAGTTGTTGATCCACGGGAATGCCAACATGTCTCACCTCGGGTATTTGTAACATATCGCGAAGCAACAGGAATAGCACACGGCAACTGGAGGTTCACTCGAATATTCATTCGTGTGGGTATAGGGGTCAATATGGGTGTCCACGGCTCCGATGTTGATCATTGATCGGAAGGTGTTCCAGTTCATGTCTATACTTCACCGAACCTATAGGGTCACACGCTTAAGGGTCATCTATCTGCTGAATACTAGACAGGGAGTCTGAGAGAAAATCACCGAAAAAGTTTCGGACACCGAAAAGTTTCGGACAGCGGAAAAGTTCCGCAGAGAGAGGTCACCGGATGAGTTCCGGTGAAACTGAAAAGTTGTTTCAGAGGATACCATAAAGTCAAATTGGTTTCGGCACATGCCTGATAATTCTTGGAGGGTGCCAGAATCATTCTGGAAACTTTTGGGAATTTTCTGGAAGAAAAACCGGAAATGTTCCGGAGCTGCCGGAACCACTTCAGATGCTTTTCGCAGATGAAAATCACTAAACTGGAATTATTCCAGAATGCGTTGAAAATTATTTTAGTGGGTACTGGAAATGTTCTAAGCCCACATAAATATTTTCAGTTTGAACGGACGCTGAAAAATGTCGTCGTGAATAGTGAACATCAGCTTTATGGTTATTTTTTGGAAAGCCATTATTTTTGGGATTTGTCCCAAGATATTTTTGGGGGTGACATGGATGGATGAGGCCCCCTTGGGGGGCCCCTACAAGGAGATGGCCGGCCACATGGGGGCTCCTCCTTGGAGCCCCCACTTGTCCCTTGATTTCTCACTTGGGTCCTTGTGGAAGGACTTCATCCATGTGCATTTTGGGTTTTCTTGTAAAACCACCCTACCCCTTGGGTTTCCTATAAATAGAGGAGAGTGGGCTGCCCACAACACTAATCCCTTCTCACATACAAGTGCCATGCAATGATCTGGCTTCTCTCTCCCTCCCCGCGAAATAGTTTCGTAGAGCCAAAAGGCTGTCTGGGTTCCGGTGGGAACTAGTTCTGGACGGCGAAGCCCTGCCGGATAGACGACACCGTATGTGTGCAACTCTGTAGAGATGTCGTAGTTTCAATCTTAGTGCCAGAGGGGATGTTCGAGAGTGCCTCCCGGAGGGCTGTCCAAGTGACGGTCCGAGTTCTGTAGGTCCTCCCGTAGGGCTGTCCGCGACACCATCCGGGGGACTGTCCGACCGCCTCCCGGAGGGCTGTCCGAGTGGCGGATGAGGGTATACATCCTCGCGGTTGGGAGGTTGTAAATCCTAGCTGCGGGGATCTGCACCGCCGATCGTCATCGACTCTACTTCCGCTGCGCTACGAGTCGGTAACGAATATGATCAAACCTTGTATGCAGTCTCCATAGTGGTCCTGGGTTGGTGCGTAGGTCGGAAAATTTTTGTTTTCTGCTGCGTTACCCTACACTCCTTCAGCAGCCTCACTTCACGACTCCCAGCTACCCCATGGATGCTATCACGGAGGCTCAAGATTGCCACCTTATGGCGCAATGGCAGCACCTCAAAGTCAAGGCGGCTGTCGGCTCTGTTGCACCTCCTGAACCCGGCGCAACTTTTCACTGCCTTTCGATTCTAGAAGGCTATGCTGTTGTGATGGTCGATGAAATAACGGAGGGATTTGAGGAGCTCGAGCTTGACCACCCTACCGGTGAAGGGGAGACTCAGCTGGGTCTTGCTCTGAAGACTCCTTATCTATGGCGGAAGGAGCTCATCAACCTTCCGAACTGGACGCCTCCGCCTCCTCCTCCGGCGAGTCAGGGCACTCCGCCTCCTCCTCTGGCGAGTGATCAGGGCACTCCGCCTCCTTCTCCGGCTTCTCCGGCGCGTGGCGGCACTCCGCTTCCTTCTCCGGCTGCTCTGGCGTGTGGCGGCACTCCGCCTCCTTCTCCGCCTGCGCCGGCGCGTCCGAGCAGCCCGCCTCCTCCTCCGCCTCGTCAGCAACAGCGGAAGACAGCCGCCGCCGCTCCGGCTGCTCTGGTGCGTCTTAGCACTCTGCCTCCTTCTCCGCCTCATAAGCAACGAAGGAAGACAGCCGCAGCCGCTCCGGCTGCTCCGGTGTCTAGCAGTACAGCCAGAGGCGGGAGGCAATACAAATTCGGTCCATCTCTCAAGCCTCTAGAGAAGTTACCATACGAGATGAACGAGGACGAAAACGCACAGATCTGTCAAGCCCAAGTGAAGGACTTTTTTTGCAAAGAAAAATCCACCTCCGGAGGAGAAGATAGATCCGGTGAAATTGAAGCGCACTTTGGAGAACCTGAAGCGACCACCACCGCCTCCACCAAATGACAACCATGTCCGCGCTCTTAAAAAGGCAGTGGAAGGAGCGCGCCGGTCGGGAACTACTTCAAGTGACAAAAGGTTACAAGAACGAAGAAGTGGGAACAAAATTCCCCAGCTCGGCGAACAGGCAAACCAATCGTGCCCCCCGCTCAAGGTGTCTAGCGATATCATCGCAAATCTGCCGGGGATGCTGCCCGGTACCAATCCTGGTGATTACCTGCCCGACGATGCACATTTTGATACAATGGAGGTGGACAAACACAAATACCAGTACGGGAAGCCTCTCGTCAGACCTGGTGATCCTCCTCTAACAACGATGATGCGAAGATTCCATAAGTGGTACATGGACACCTGCAAGTCTGGGAAGGATATTTTGACGCTAAGAGTTAAAGAGGAGCACGACCTCGTTGGAATTGATCTGTTGTCTATTCCATTTGAGGAGTTCTTCCAGTTTTACAATCAAAAGGACCTCGATAAAATAATCATCACTTTGCTACTGTCTGTAAATACTATACTTCTGTAATTAAGTCTCTATATATAGCTCAGCTATTTCATTGCATGTATATATAATTATCCTCACTATATTATGCAGATTGAAGATCGTCAAATGCAGAAATGCACAAATCTATGATATTGGGTTCATTAACACAAATCTCATAGATGAATGGACGGTTAAATATAATGCGAAAGAAACCGAGGCCAACTTGCTACAATCGTTGCTTAAAAATCAAAACAAAGATAAAATACTCTTTCCTTACAACTTCAAGTGAGTGTTACTGTCTTCTGCATATTCGGTTTCCATTATTACTCGAGGTTATAGTAATGTAATTGATGAGTTATGCATGCGTGCGCAGCTTCCACTTTATTCTACTAGAGATTAAGCTTGAGTAGGGACTAGTAACCGTCTTAGACTCAAAACGTAAAGATCCCAAGGAGTATGCGGCCATGACTGAAATGCTCCAGAAGGAAGTTCAATCAATCATTATCACACCATATCGGAAACTTTGTTCATTTCCTGATATCAAGTAATTATTTTCTTTGTCTCGCAGGGTTTGGAAAGTGTTCACCGCAGAAGCTCCGGGACTGCCGGGGGAGCTGCGATTTACACACCCGAAAGTAAGTACTACTAGCTAGTTCCGCGCATCTCCCATTGATTCTAGCTAGTTTCATCATTACCATTTATAATGCTTGATTATCAGTTTGATTGACCTCTATTTCTCATAAAGTGGTTGTGGCAGGAAGGCGGGAATAATTTTTGTGGATACTACGTTTGCGAGTACATCTACAACGCGATGACCTCTAAGCGAGGCTACTCTGAAAAACAATATGAAGTGCGTAAGCAATAATATTCACAATTTTATTTTATTACCATCATTTGTGTTGAGTTTCATTCATATATATGTATTGACCCCCTTCTTCAAATTAGATTTGGCAGATGCGGGATGAACTCCTACCACAAGATCGCATAAAAGCAATTCAAGAGGAATTGGCGGGATTCTTTCTTGACCACGTCATCAATCCAGCCGGAGAATACCATCTAGGCAAGTTTAAATGAGGCCGGAAATAACAAGCAACAATTCCGGTAAATCCCCACATGTCATTTAGCAATTTAATGCAAACAATAATGTTAAACATTTTAAATGTTGTTATCATGATGCGGATGACATATACAAGTTTTATGTAATTTTATGAAAATGTTGACATGAGCATGTTATGAAGCATTTGTCCCCATGGCGGAACGAAAGGGGTGCCACGGCAACGGCAACGGAAATGGTGCCACGGCAACATTCCGATGATCCGAAAACTCATCAAGATGTCGGTGCAAAAGAAAGTGTGGATGTACGGAACATGCAAAAAGATGGTGGGGTGATCCCGGTTACCGGGTTCCCACGGGTCGACGGCATGGCAAACAAGGAGGAACATGCAATGACAACGCGGACACGGTGCAAACACGAGCATCTCATACAACACACATGCATTCATCCACGGGCGGTCGTCTCGGGGTTATACCTTCGAAGCGTGCGTTTTCGGAACGGATCAAGTTCGTTGAGGGAAGTAGACATTCTCGCAACGGTAGTGGAAGTAGTGGTACATGTTTCGTAGAGGAACTTGATGAATCCAACATGTTCGGGGCGATGGTAGTAGTACACGGCAACCGTAGTCGAACTTGAAGGGTCGTCGATGTCGTGGTACTTGGCGATAGTAGTGGTACATGTTTCATAGTCGTACACATTCCGCAGATGTTCGGGGTCGCTGCTAGAGGAACTTGGTGGTCCATGTAGTCGAACTTGAGGTGGTCTTGGCAAACCATGAGGGAGTCAACAGGCCAGTGGCGCTGCTCAATCTCGCGAGGACGGGCGAAGGGGCGTTGGATCCGAGCGACGACAGGAGGCGAACGGCGGCAGGAGGACTCGGCGTGGACGGAGGCCAGGGGCGCGAGCGAGGCTAGCGAGGCAGCGGCGGTGGACTTGGCGAAGTAGGGGAGGTCCGGGGCTTGGTGCAGCGGTGGTCGGCGGGCGCACGGAGGGGAAGCCGGAGCAGAGGGGCGGCAGAGCTCTTGGAGGTCGCCGGCGGCACCGGAATGTGGCGAAACTGTGGGCGAGGCCAGGAACGGCAGCGATGGCGCGGGACTTGGCTCGGAGTCGAGGTCGCTGGAGGGTGGCGAGGACAGGGCCTTGGGCGTCGCGGGTAGCAGAGGAGGCCGAGGATGGAGGAAGCCGAGGGAGCGCAGGGGCGGCGCTCGCCAGGGCTACGACGGCGAGGCGACGAGGGGACACAGGGCGAGGCGCGAGGCGGCGGCCTCCTGGTGGTCGCCGACGGCGGCGGGATAGCGACTCGCTGACGAGGCTGAGGGCGCCGGACCACGGCGGCGGCGGATTGGGAGCCTCTCCCGATCGGGACGAGGATGGAGGGGCGAGCGAGAGGTGACGGCGCTGAGAGGGGTCGAGTGGGAGAGATCGAGAGAAGGGGGTCGAGGCTAGGGTTAACTAGGTTTAGGTGGGGCGGCTGGGCTCAAGTGGCCTGCTGGCCTTGGTGGGTCGGTCGGCCTGGTTGGTCAGGCCCAAGAGGCCGGCGGGCGCAGGCTCTCTCTTCCTCCCTTTTATTCTTTAGCAGAAAAGAATTAGAGAGAAGAAAAAGAAAGAGAGGGTTAGGGAAAGAATTTGCGCGTGGGGTTAATTTTCCCGGACTCATAAAAATGAGCTTGATCCAAGAAAAAATAGAAAGTGAGCATGGGCGTGAAGTTGAATTCAACCTCATTTGAATTTAATTCAAATGAGTGTGAGAAAGAAGTGGGTATTCGGTAGGTCCAAAAATGTTGAGAATTTAGGAGGAGCCTCGATAAATGGAGAAAGAATTATGGAGAAAGTTTGGAGAACAAACTTAAAGCAAAAAGGCATGAGAATTGAATTGCAAGTGGGTTGCGGTTAATTCCAAACTAATGAAATATTTGTAGCTCCCTAAATATTGAGAGGATATGTTATAAAGAGAAATCACCATGTGAATTCCCTCGATTTAAATATATCGAAAGATCTATGCAATTTATTTAAGAGAAAACATTTAAGTTGGTAATGATGACATGATGCAATGCAAATGATGCGATGAAGAATGAAACAAACAAATAAAACACACGGCGGTCACGCAAAACATGGAAGGCGTCTGAAGCGTCGGTCTCATTTCGTCACAACTCTCCCCCACTTACAAGAGATCTCGCCCCGAGATCTAGGAATGGCACCGGAGAGAAACGGAAGAAGGAAGATGTAAAACTAAGTTGCTTCTTTAACAGACGAGTGAAACCACGAACCTTGAGAGTTTGAACAACTTGAAAGAAAGAATACAACGGAGATGAACGAGATTACAAACACTTCGTTAGCAAAGAGGAACAAGGGATACGACAAGGACCAAGAGCTCAAGGAACAATATAGACTTTGAACCCACTTTGGTTGAACAGAAGCAAGGAAAGAAGAATTCGGCAGCACTCCGACTGAAAAGAGGGGCAAGACTTGATAAGAGAAAAGGAACTTGGATAGAGGACACAACACTCTTGTTGAATGGATAAGCAAGGAAAAGAACATGATCTTGACAAACAAGATGATACTTGACGAGAGCAATAGCACAATGCCTCCGGAAGAAATGAAAGAATGAAATGAAAAGAACGGAGAAAAGAACAACAACTTCCACCATGAATGAACAAGAAGGAGCCTTCCTACGAAGAAGGGTTGAGCGGAGTTGTTGGAAAATCAACAACAAAAGATATGATTCACGTGGGCTTATGTAAACATCTCAAAACTTGAGGTGAAATTCTGCCACTAACGGAAACAATTGCTTGCTTGGGATCAACGAAGAGATGAAAACTTCTTCCACCAAGATGATAAGAGATAATTTGGATCATTGATAAGCACCATAATAGCAACATTCCTTAGGGAAGGCTTTAGGTGGAATATAACCCAAGATAACTCCAATGAAGAGATTGACGGGTTGCAAAGGATCTCCTGAACGAAGAGAAAATGATGGGTTTAAATATCTCATTCTTAACAACTTGTGAACCTTGAAACACGAAGGGAAATTGTCAAGAATGACATAACACCACCTCAAATGATAAGGTAGAAAGAATCGCACTTCGAAATGCAAGAAGAAGAATATATGAGCTCCTCCAAAAAGAATCTTGACAGAACACTTTGAGAATGAATGAAATATTTGATGAACCACCATGAACTTTGGTTAAAAAGAATGATAGCAAGGAAGTGAAAATTGAAGAGAAGAAGATTGGAGCCTTGCAATGATTTAGATGGAGCTTCGCGACGAGATAATTGAGAGAGCTTGGAACTCCGAAAAGAAAATATGAAGCATTTCAAACCGAGAATGTGATATGATGAACAAACTCCGGAAAGAAGAGATTAATCACCTCGAGGAGATAGGAATAAGATTTACTGTATGCTTATCCTTCATCAAATTGAATTGGTGACAAGCAATGGATTTGGCATAATACTTATTCTTCTTGAAAAGGATTAAGGAGAGATATAGCGCAAACTTGAGAAAGTCTTCAACGAAGCACCGGTAGGACTGAAAATGAACGAATCACCGGGACGAATTAGAAGGCGAATGAAGATACTTGAGGGAATTTATATGCAAGAGAACGAATAGATTACAAGTCGACTAAAGAATACTTGAACGATCCATCGGTAAGAATTGAGAGACGAACAAAGATGCATGAATTGAGGAGAATTTGAGAGCGAAGAATCCTTCTGGAATAATGGCCTCCAGAAATCAAAAGGAAAACACTCCTGAAATGCTTCGGATGGATATGAATAGAATTTTTTGATGATCGGAACAATTTGAGAGGATGGCATCAAGCTTGGACTACGCATCTTTGGAAGAACGGGTAAGGATTTAACAGGAACTCTTCTTCGGTCTTCAAAATCCGAGAATGACGACGAGAAACACCACCATGAATTGTTGAGGCACTCCGGAATGAAGAATAGAAAGGTTGAACCAATGATGAAAAGAATTTGAAAGATCTTGGAGAAAGACATATGACTGATGGTAATTCATTCTTATGTCAAACTTTAAAAAGAATTTGAGAATAGCTCTGGAAAAATTAGAAGAGTCAGGTAAGATCCTGGGGAAAGACCTGTGGGTTAGGGCCCACTCAAAAGAAAACACCGTTAAACTATTTTTGAAGAGAGATTGCATCGGTTGAATTAGATGGCTTGAATGAGGTAACAACCTCGAAATAGCTTGAACAGATTGAGAATGGAAACACAAGTCTTTGGAGATATCTTCAACACTCCGGAACAAATGCATAGTGAGAGGTGAATAAACAAAAGAGACTTGTATAAGAAATTCCAACATGGGAAAACATGTGAAACAAGAGGAAGAGATATGATCAACATCAAAGTTTGAATTGAATCCACCGAAAGAATTTGAGAACGAAGAATGATAAACTTGAAACTCCTGAGCATCTTCACGAGGGATCACTGGATAAGAACATTGAAGAGAAAAATGGATAGACTTCTCATGAATAAAATGGATACTGGATTAAGAAATCCAAGTCCTTGAAGAAAAGGGTGGGATGGTGGGAAAACAAAGGCAACTTGGGACGGATGGAACGAACACCATTGAGAAAACTGAGAAGTGATCTTGCAAATGGGGAAAATGATAGGATCATCTTGACGAGAAGCACACCTGTTGGAAAAGAATTGACATGACAATCTCGACAAACAAGAAGGATTAGCACTCCCATAGAAATATGAGAACACCGCTTAGGAAAGGTATGGAATCAACACTTGACATTGAAGCAACTCGAATACCACAACTCAAAACAAAACAAAGGATTAGGCTTGCAAAAGTAGCCGGAAACAAACATATGATAGAGATTTCGTCCGAAGTTTTCATGGTGGGGCCCACACGGGCTCGATCGTACAACACCATCATGTAAAAGGCAGTGCACATGACATACGAAGCGTCCCCGAGCCATAGCAAAGCTACACAGGGCTCTTTAAGACACAACGAGACCACTGTAAAACCAACCGTGGACAGGCAGACCACTAGACGTCGAACCCCAATCTCATATCATCCATCTGTCGGAAAGATATCCTAGGTAACTACTTGAATTCCCACCTATGAACTCCCGAAACTTTCTGGTTATGCAATCTAGTGTTGGGGATACAGGGAGGCACAAATATCTCACACAACTAACAAATCCTACACTCCAACTGTATCCATCCGTCAACACATAACCAAGAAAACCTTGGAAATTGTGTACCTCAGACCTTCGAAAACATTCGATATACTAGCTGTGGCAATACATCTGATCGCTCTCCCCAGTACTGGGTGTCGTCAAACTACTCTCACCACAAAGAGTATAGAAGCATTTTTTATGTCGGCGTCCTCTGGTATTCCGGAACTGAAACGATCGCGAATGTGACAAGAACCCCTTGGAGCTCAACTCCCCGGAAGAAGTCAAGTCAGACAGGAGGCACCAAGACAGAATTTCCGTCACACCGATATAGCATCGATTTCAACAATACCCGCGTGATCCTAAAAAAAATTTGAGTGAAAAAGGAGAGTGATGGATTCAAAACACCTACGTCACGATTCCTCACCAGAGCGACGAAGGGGATAAGGAGTAAAAAGAATTCCTACTCTCCGATATAACTAGACTCAAAATAGTTTTTCTTCTAGACTCAACAACGGCAGTGGTTCGATCAATCAAAGGGGCTCGTAAGGTCGGTAAGGATCTGATACCAACTTGTAGCGCCCAAGATGCGATTCTATCCCAATCACGTGATGAATTCATGATTGGGGCACAATCGCATTTTGAGCGCATAGCAAGGTGGATATCATTACAACATACCATGTACTGAATAGATGAGAATACAAGATAAAGGCTTACACTCGCCACAAGCTACAACATGAAAACAATAGTTCATCAATACATAACAATCATCATACAGAAGAGCAGGATCCGACTACGGATGAAATCAAACGAAAAAGAAGAACGGCATCCACCCTGCTAATCCCAGGCTCCTGACCCGGAAACCTATCCCTTGATCGAAGAAGAAGAAGCAGAAGAACTCCAAACAAGCAAGCATTGCACTCGCGTCAAATCATCGCATTACCTGTACCTGCAACTGTTGTTGTAGTAATCTGTGAGCCACGAGGACTCAACAATCCCATTACCATGGGTATCAAGACTAGCAAAGCTTAATGGGTATGGAATGGATAAGTGGCGAGGTTGCAGCAAGCACTAAGCATTGTATGGTGGCTAACTTACGAGTACAAGAATAAGATGAGAAACTACGCAAACGGTCGCAAACTAGTATGATCAAAAAGTGATCCTGAACTACTTACAAATCAAACATAACCCCACCGTGTTCTCTTCTCGAACTCACTCGAAAAGAGACAGTCACGGTTACACACGCGGTTGGTGTATTTTATTTTGGATCTGGTGTCAAGTTCTTTACAACCGGATATTAAAAATTCCCATCTGCCACATAACCACGGGCACGGCTTTCGAAAGATCAAACCCTGTAGGGGTGTCCCATCTTAGTCCATCACAAACTCTCACGATCAATGGAGGAAAATCCTCCTCCCGGAACAACCCGATCAAACTCGGAATCCCGGTTCACAAGACATTTCGACAATGGTAAAACAAAACCAGCAAGACCTCCCGACGTGCCGACACCCTGATAGTAGCCGCGCGTATCTCGTCTCAGGCCACGGTCGGATGAGCATAGCGTACAACAACTGAGACCCGAGTTTCCCCGGGGGAAGCCGCACACGACTCTAGTTTGGACCAGCGCCATCAGCACTGGCCCCCCTGTATTATGTGGAATAAAGAATCCTCGGGTTCATGACGCCCTATGAGTTAATTAATTAATTCAGTATTATTATGTTGGCAAATGTTAAAACCAATGTTGGGCCTTGCTGGAAGAGTTTTATTCAAAGCGAACTGTCAAGGGGGGCCCATAAACCCCGACCGTGTTAGGAACACAAAATCAAGGAACATAACACCGGTATGACGGAAACTAGGGCGGCAAGAGTGGAACAAAACACCAGGCAAAAGGCCGAGCCTTCCACCCTTTACCAAGTATATATGTGCATTAATTAAATAAGAGATATTGTGATATCCCATGATATCCATGTTCCAACATGGAACAACCTGCAACTGCACCTGCAACTAGCAACGCTATAAGAGGGGCTGAGCAAAGCGGTAACATAGCCAAACAACGGTTTGCTGGGAAGGTGAAAAGGTTAGAGGCTATCATGGCAATTTGTGAGGCTTGATAAACAAGTGGTAGGTAGCGCGACATAGCGATAGCATCGAAACATCTAGCAAAGCAAAGATAGTAGTGGTATCCAGGGTAACGGTCATCTTGCCTGAAATCTCGCTCGGAAGAAGATCGGGTCCATGAAGAAGACGAACGGGTGTAGTCGAACGAATCCTCACAATCGCAATGTAACCGGAACTATCAAGAAGAAGCAACACTGGAAAGAAGCAAACAACATGGTAAATAGCCATCACATAAACATGGCATGATGCACAATCAAGTATGATGCATGTCCGGTTTAATGAGTCATGGCATGGCAAAGTGCAACAAACAATACTACAAATTAAGTGGAGCTCAATATGCAACGAGTTACATATTGACGGAACACCACATTCAATTATTTAGTTCGCTCTCGTTAAAGCTACTCAACAATATTAAATGTTAGTTAACATGGCAAGAGGTGAAGCATAATGAAACTACCTATGTAGGCAAGTTTAAATGAGGCCGGAAATAACAAGCAACAATTCCGGTAAATCCCCACATGTCATTTAGCAATTTAATGCAAACAATAATGTTAAACATTTTAAATGTTGTTATCATGATGCGGATGACATATACAAGTTTTATGCAATTTTATGAAAATGTTGACATGAGCATGTTATGAAGCATTTGTCCCCATGGGGGAACGAAAGGGGTGCCACGGCAACGGCAACGGAAATGGTGCCACGGCAACATTCCGATGATCCGACAACTCATCGAGATGTCGGTGCAAAAGAAAGTGTGGATGTACGGAACATGCAAAAAGATGGTGGGGTGATCCCGGTTACCGGGTTCCCACGGGTCGACGGCATGGCAAATGAGGAGGAACGTGCAATGACAACTCGGACACGGTGCAAACACAAGCATCTCATACAACACACATGCATTCGTCCACGGGCGGTCGTCTCGGGGTTATACCTTCGAAGCGTGCGTTTTCGGAACGGATCAAGTTCGTTGAGGGAAGTAGACGTTCTCGCAACGGTAGTGGAAGTAGTGGTACACGTTTCGTAGAGGAACTTGGTGAATCCAACATCTTCGGGGCGACGGTAGTAGTACACGGCAACCGTAGTCGAACTTGAAGGGTCGTCGATGTCGTGGTACTTGGCGATAGTAGTGGTACACGTTTCATAGTCGTACACATTCCGTAGATGTTCGGGGTCGCTGCTAGAGGAACTTGGTGGTCCATGTAGTCGAACTTGAGGTGGTCTTGGCAAACCGTGAGGGAGTCAACAGGCTAGTGGCGCTGCTCAATCTCGCGAGGACGGGCGAAGGGGCGCCGGATCTGAGCGACGACAGGAGGCGAACGGCGGCAGGAGAACTCGGCGTGGCCGGAGGCTAGGGGCGCGAGCGAGGCTAGCGAGGCAGCGGCGGTGGACTTGGCGAAGCAGGGGAGGTCCGAGGCTTGGTGCAGCGGTGGTCGCGGGCGCACGGAGGGGAAGCCGGAGCAGAGGGGCGGCAGAGCTCTTGGAGGTCGCCGGCGGCACCGGAACGTGGCGGAGCTGTGGGCGAGGCCAGGAACGGTAGCGGTGGCGCGGGACTTGGCTCGGAGTCGAGGTCGCTGGAGGGTGGCGAGGACGGGGCCTTGGGCATCGCGGGAAGCAGAGGAGGCCGAGGATGGTGGAAGCCGAGGGAGCGCAGGGGCGGCGCTCGCCGGGGCTACGACGGCGAGGCGACGAGGGGACACAGGGAGAGGCGTGAGGCAGCGGCCTCCTGGTGGTCGCCGACGGCGGCGGGATGGCGAGGCGCTGACGAAGCTGGGGGCGCCGGACCACGGCGGCGGCGGATCGGGAGCCTCTCCCGATCGGGACGAGGATGGAGGGGCGAGCGAGAGGTGACGGCGCTGAGAGGGGTCGAGAGGGAGAGATCGAGAGAAGGGGGTCGGTGCTAGGGTTAACTATGTTTAGGTGGGACGGCTGGGCTCAAGTGGCCAGCTGGCCTTGGTGGGTCGGTCGGCCTGGTTGGTCAGGCCCAAGAGGCCGGCGGGCGCAGGCTCTCTCTCCCTCCCTTTTATTCTTTAGCAGAAAAGAATTAGAAAGAAGAAAAAGAAAGAGAGGGTTAGGGAAAGAATTTGCGCGTGCGGTTAATTTTCCCGGACTCATAAAAATGAGCTTGATCCAAGAAAAACTAGAAAGTGAGCATGGGCGTGAAGTTGAATTCAACCTCATTTGAATTTAATTCAAATGAGTGTGAGAAAGAAGTGGGTATTCGGTAGGTCCAAAAATGTTGAGAATTTAGGAGGAGCCTTGATAAATGGAGAAAGAATTATGGAGAAAGTTTGGAAAACAAACTTAACGCAAAAAGGCATGAGAATTAAATTGCAAGTGCGTTGCGGTTAATTCCAAACTAATGAAATATTTATTATAGCTCCCTAAATATCGAGAGGATATGTTATAAAGAGAAATCACCATGTGAATTTCCTTGATTTAAATAGATCGAAAGATCTATGCAATTTATTTAAGAGAAAACATTTAAGTTGGTAATGATGACATGATGCAATGCAAATGATGCGATGAAGAATGAAACAAACAAATAAAACACACGGCGGTCACGCAAAACATGGAAGGCGTCTGAAGCGTCGGTCTCGGGTCGTCACAACGGCGTTGAGCGGCGATCTTCTCTAGGGCGCGGCGCTGGCGCTCCATCTCCAGCCGGGCCCATTCCTCCCGCGCCCACTTCATGGCGGCCTCGTCGTCGAGTGCGGCCATGTCATTGTGCTCGCTCTTCACGGGGGCGAGCCCCGGCTCCGTCTTCGGCTTGACGAGGAGGGAGGTAGGAGCCGAGGAGGCGCGACCGCGCTCGTTGATGACGAGGGCGGCGCCGTGGATGCGCCGGCCGAGCGGCGTTTCCATGGGCTCGGCCTTGACGCTGATGAGCGCCGGCGACCCGGTAGAGTGGGAGGAGGATCGGGAGGAGGAGGAGGAGGACCCGCCCAGCATGCGCCTCTGCAGCCACGGGCCGCCACTCCGGCGGAGGGCTGGGGCCGGGGCCGCCGGGTACTCGAGCGGCGGATTGTTGCTGCCCTCGAGGTAATCGAGGACGGCGTGGAGCGTGCGGCCGGGGGCGCCCCACCACAGGCGGCGGCCGTCGCTATTGTTGCGCCCCCTTACCACCGACGCGTTGTTGATGGAGGCGAGCAGCTCCGCGTGTCGGCGTTCGAAGTACGGCGCCTAGTGCGCGTGGTCGCCGGCGTCGTTCTTCGGGAGGTCCCGCTCCTCCTCCCGTAGAGAGGCCCGAACACGGTCGATCTCGGCGTGGAAGTAGGCGGGATGGTCGACGTCGGGCAGCGGGGCGACTGGGACGTCCCCGGCGCTGAGCCTCCATCGCCCCGGCGCGCGCATGTCGGGGGCGCCGGGTAGTTCGCCTCGTGGAGGAGGTGGGCTTCCCACTCATGCAGAGAGTGGCGGCCGAAGCCGTTAGCCGCCGCCGTGTCGCCGGGGAACCGTTCACCCATCGGCGGGGAATGCACGCGGTGGCTAGATGGGGAGAGAGGAGAAGAGAGGGCGTCGGCGGCGAGAGAGGGGGGCTACGGGCGGGTAAGTCCACCGGCGAGGGATGGGGCGGCTTTTATAGCGGCCGGGGGGCGACAAATGTGTGTACGCGTGGCGAGAGGGGGCGCGTCGCCGCACCGCGCCTCCCGTGAGGAATCAATGGAAGGCTGGCCGGCGGAAGCCTTGGCATTGATTCCCCGCGGGAAACCGAGGCGATGAGGACGACGATGCGCGGGGGTCGCTGACTCGGCGGGCCTGCCGTTCTTTCGCGCTAAAAACGATTCCCCCGGCGCCCCGATCGCCCCCCAGCGCGCCGGGTTCGGCCTGGGTCCGCCGGCGCCAGTTTCGGGCCTAACCAGCAAAAATTGGGCTCCTGGAGGCGCGACTGGGCCGTTTTTTCAGCGCCGGCGTTAAAAAATGGCTTTGTGGGGGCCTATTGGGGGCGCAGCTGGAGATGCTCTAACAATCAATCACCATATGTTTTCTTCTCTAGACCATCCTCCTATCGGACCTCATAATGCTTAAAAAATGATTTCGTAAAATATCAAGGTAAATATACCGGCTCAGTCTCCCGGAGGTGTTTATAGGGTAGGATGTGCGTGTATCGTTCATAAGAGTGAGTGCATGCGCGTATATATGAGCGCTTGCGTCTATACTAGGTTAAAAAATGCTTAAAAATAAATTTACGTATCAATTGTTACTTTTCTGTGCAGAGCAGCATGGATGTTTTTTGTAAGAAAACACACGCATATGTATAACACTCGACCTTATTTGTTGCAAAAAGAAAAAAGAACATAATTTCTGAATTGGTTCACTCTTTTTCGAATTTTACTCGCATCTGCATGTGCAACCGGATGCCAAAACTCCATATATGACCAGAGCATGGCCTTGATTTCATATACCCTTGCCGTGAGAGCTTCCTGCAACACTATGTCCGGCTTTTGCTTGGATCCTTGGCTCTCGCCAATTTGTGGTTGTGTGTGTCCTCTATTTACACTCCGCCATGACTATGTCTGGCCTTAGTTGAGATATTTTCTTCTGAGGCCCCTCTGTCAGCCTGTCACTCTTTCGATAATTCCCACTAACACACACCCTTTTCGGTGGTGAATTGACATCCTTGGTGCATGCTCAGTGAATCAGCGTCTCCTTCGTCATCCTAACCTCGCCACGAGCAAGACCACCCTAATGTTAATGTTGGGTGTGCGATGGCTAGAGGTTAGCAATAGTGCGACTCCCTGGTGCCGGAACCCAGCCTCCTATGTCAACGTCTCGATATTGTTGTTGCTTGTTTCCTTTCGTGTCGGCCTTGAGTTTTCCACCTTGTTGTGTCGCTAGTGCTACCTTTTAGATGGTTGGACATAACCTGTGCTGCTCCTTCCAACCACATATTATTTTAGAGCATCTATAGTCAGACTTAGCAAATCCGGCCCTCTATATATTTGCAGACGCGCCCGGGCACGCCTCTCATATGTTCTGCTTGGCAGCCACATATCACAAATCCGGACTCCCAAATACATGCAAATCCATGCACAAAATCACACACGCCAAAGTTGCACGTAAATGACAAATCTTGATAGCGAAAATACATAGTTCTAACATAAAATTGATATAAAGTGCACAACTCAGACATTAGCTCTTTGGTGTCCATAGTGGGTCTACATATGCTCCACAAGATCACTGAGTAGCTGCGCGTGCACCAGATGATCTCGAAGATTCTGATGCATCTACAGAAAGTTCATAAGCTGATCTGATACGGTGTTTGTTTGTGGCTTTGTTTGTTGTCTTGTGGTTCAAATACCTTCTTCATAAATACCGCCCACTGAGGATAGATACCATCGGCAAGATAGTATCCCATGTTGTAGTCGCGGCCTTTGACAGTGTAGCTGCACGGCGACGTTTCCCCATTACAAAGGCTCCTGAACATGAGAGATCGTTGAAGCACATTGATGTCATTGTGAGAACCCAGCATTCCAAAGAAAGCATGCCAAATCCATAAGTCATGTGATGCCACTGCTTTCAGTATGATGGTGGCATCTTTGGTGTGACCTTGGTACATTCCACTCAAACCTTTAGGCCGTTCTTTGCCAATGCATGCAATCAATTGACCCGAGCATACCTGAACATGATGATCCACAAGATCACTGAGTAGCTGCGCGTGCACCTGACGATCTCGAAGATTTTGATGCATCTGCAGAAAGTTCATAAGCTGATGTGATACGGTGTTTGTTTGTGGCTTTGTTTGTTGTCTTGTGGTTCAGATACCTTCTTCACAAACACCGCCAACTGAGGATAGATGCCATCGGTAAGATAGCATCCCATGTTGTAGTCGTGGCCGTTGACAGTGTAGCTGCACGGCGGCGTTTCCCCATTACAAAGCCTCCTGAACATGAGAAATCGTTGAAGCACATTGATGTCGTTGTGAGAACCCAGCATTCCAAAGAAAGCATGACAAATCTATAAGTCATGTGATACCATTGCTTCCAGTATGATGGTGGCATCTTTTGTGTGACCTTGATACATTCTACTCAAACCTTTAGGTCGTTCTTTGCCAATGCATGCAATCAATTTAACCGAGCATACCAGAACATGATGATCCACAAGATCACTGAGTAGTTGCGGATGCACCGGATGATCTCGAAGATTCTGATGCATCTGCAGAAAGTTTATAAGCTGATCTGATACAGCGTTTGTTTGTGGCTTTGTTTGTTGTCTTGTGGTTCATACACCTTCTTCACAAACACCGCCCACTGAGGATAGATGCCATTGGCAAGATAGTATCCCATATTGTAGTCGCGGCCGTTGACAGTGTAGCTGCACGGCAGTGTTTCCCCATTACAAAGCCTCCTGAACATGAGAGATCGTTGAAGCACATTGATGTCGTTGTGAGAACCCAGCATTCCAAAGAAAGCATGCCAAATCCATAAGTCATGTGATGCCACTGCTTCTAGTATGATGGTGGCATTTTTGGTGTGACCTTGGTACATTCCACTCAAACCTTTAGGTCGTTCTTTGCCAATGCATGCAATCAATTGACCCGAGCATATCTGAAAACCTCTTACCTCTCCAATATCCAACAACTTTTCTGTGTCCTGCACATTTGGTTCTCTCAGATACTCTACTCCAAACACCTAGACCACGGCACAGGCAAACCGAAAGTAGTCTTCAGACATGTGCTCTACCCCATCCGGACCATCTCATCAACGGCGTCGGCGGTAGTACCAAGTGCAAGCATCCTCAGAGCAGTCGTGCATTTCTGCTTAGCAGAGAAAGAAAGTTTGCTGCAACAATCCCTAGTGAGCTTGAAGTTGTCACCGTGTGCCTCCAATCCCTCTACAATGCGCAAAAACAATCGTTTGCGCATACGAAAACGGTGACAAAACCCTATCCTAATTAATAACTCTTTTCCCTTAGATTAAACCCTGGAAGTTTAGAATATGCTCCACCTGCCGGTCCATTTACTCTTGCATGCTCATGAGCATGATCATATCCACTTCTTGGTCCGAATCCGACGAATCAAAGAACTCATTTTCAATCATTTTATCATGCTCCGTTGGTCCATACGCCTCGTGCGACGAAGCATCGGAATCCATCGTTTTCCCTACAAAAAAAATCACAAAAAACTTGGACGGACAATGCGTCGAACACATCAAGGGCGATGTGCAGCCCGAAAGTTGTCGGACGTACCGTTGTGGCGTCCGATCCGGCGACGATGTCCGCGGTGGCGAGCACATATGGGGGGACTACGGTGTCGGTGCTGAGTCTTAGGACGACGGCGGAGCAAGCGGGGCAGCGGAGCTACGAGACGTCCGGCGCGGAGGAGGAAGAAGAGAGGAGAGAGCAAATGGAATCGGTAGCTCGGGGGGTGGATTTGGTGCAATTTGTGGTTGGGTCGGGCTGTCGGTTCCGATGTGGTGGACACGCCTTGGCGTCCCCATATCCGCCCTACATTTGAGCTGGATATGAGGGGTGCCGGTCAACCCGGGCGTTTGAGGCCCGTTTGAGACGCCCGTATGGGTCGCATTTTTTTGACCGTTCACTGATCGGGCCGTCCGCCGGGCGTTTGAGGTGGGTTTGAGGCGCCCGGCTGTAGATGCTCTTAGCTAGTTGGACTTTGTGTTGTGTTGTAACTATGTACGGGTGTTTTGTGTTTACCTGGTCTTTGGCTGTAGGGCTGTATGGTATTTGGGTTCAATATTCCTTAATACATTGGATCAAGGTTTTTGACCGGTATGCTCATACAAACGGACACACCCCCCCCCCCACCCCCGCCCCTAAGCGCCGCGGTGGGTTAGGTGGCGGTTGTTGTGGTGACATGTTCATTTTTTCTTGATCTTGGGTTTGCTTATATATTTGGGTTCTGGTAAGGAGATCTTTTAAACAAGACAAATCATGAATATATTTTCATAAAATTTTAAATACGAAATTAGGAACTTGGTGAAACTATAAAGACTATAAAAATGATAAAAATACAAAATTGTACACGACGTTACATGGTGTATCATAATACTCTAGAGTGTGTTAATCGTTACTAGTTTTATTGTAGTTCATTGTGTACCACAATAGAGTATCATATTGTAAAATGTGTGTAAATATGCATCAAATAGTCATAGTTAATATTGTTTTATTATGTTTCAAAAGCAGTCATGTCATTTCAAAGTGATTGATCGTGTTCCAAAGCCTATCATAGTGCTTCATTCCGTGTCTATGCAGTTCAAACTTAAAACTACAAGGCTATAATAAACAGTAGTTATTGACTTCTTATCAAGTTTTGTTGGGTTTTATCGTGTTCTGGACTGCATTATTGTGTTTTTCAATAAAACAAATTGGCATGAAACGAGGTTCGTAGACTGTATCATAGAGTATGACCCGCTTTTCCTAACTTTAATCATGTTTCAAAACTCAAAAGTGAAAACTTATCAAAATATATTCAAGAGTGACCTTGTTTAGAATTCCTTGTTGTCAAGAACATAAATATGCAAACGAAAGTGAAATTGGGCTTTCAGTTCCTAAAAAAGAATTGATTTCAAACTTTGAAAATGAAATCACATGAGAAAGCATGGAAGCTGCCTGCGTAGAAAATGGTCAGCGTGCATGGGAAATAAATTGCAGAGAAATGAGGATACAAATCTCTCCAACTAGATGAATGACGACCAAATGCACGAGATATCACCTGTGTATATTTGCATTTCTCACCGACCAAATGGCGCTCTCATATCTGCAGGTTTCGGTTCGTGGTCCGCTGCCGGATCCGGAGCCGACGAAGGTTTGGTGGTATAGGATGGGGACCGGAGGAAACTTTGATCGGCTTGTTCGGTCCGGCATTGGCGACGTCTCTCGACGCTGTTTCCCTCCGTGGAGGCGATGTCGAGGTCTCTCCTATCCACCTCCGGACCCCTCTCGGACGAAAGTCCAAAATTCAGTTTGGATTGGGCGGCGGCGGCGTCCTTCGCGTCGTACCCTCCATGGAGGCGCCGTCTTTGGAGGTTTTGCTGTTCGGCAGAGAGATGCTGTGGGTGATGGACTCCGCGTAGCTCCAGCAGCGGCGACGGTGTGGAGGTTGCAGCTGGATATCGACGACAGATGCGGCTGGATGGACGAGGGCAGGGCGGTGGCGCTGTCTGGCGCCATGGTGGCGTCGACAGCTGACCTGGCAAGGTCTTTGCGTCGGTACCTGCTCTGAAGATGGTTAGGTGGATGACGGCGGTGGTAGCCTCGGTGAGTGCGCCGGACCGGTGTGTGACCCATTCCCGGTATGTGGCTGGGATGGGGCATCCGGCATTAGATATTAGGTTTTGGTGCGATGTCTATTTGGTATTGGGCTCGGACATTCGGCACCCATGCATCAAAGGGATAGGAGTAGCGACAGGTGTCGCCAAGATGGTGGCTTCAGTCTTGCTGATGTAATGCTTTGTAAGGTCTCTAGAATAATTAATAAAACGACTGCATGCATCGCTCAGATCCAGAGGCCGAGGAATCCTCCTTTTCCAAAAGAAATAAGAAATTCCCACCGGCTGAAGTGTCCTGCTAACCTAGTGTCAGCCTTTGCTTGATAGAGCAGCATCAGTCTCGATCGTGATCTCTCGTCCGAGCAAACTTGGGGCATTGCAGCTGCAAGGACGGACAGGGCACATGGCGGGGTTGGGGCGCGTGGCCGCAAAGTCCGTCTGCATCGATCGGACCGACGCCCGCTTTGCCACCCTTTCCTCGGACGCGAGCGCGCATGCGGAGGCCCCGCGGGACACGGCCGGAGTGGCTCCGGCGGGCGCTCGCTCGCACGCACCGCCCCACTGCCAACTGCCAACCGCCAACCGCCCTCTCCCCCTTCTCCACCTTGGTACAAGTAAAAGGTCGAAGAGCTGTTCTATTTTCTTGGTCTTCGGAATCCGTCAAGTCCCATGCATAGGCAATGTGCATGCACATGCATGCTTCTGGGGGCCGTCCTTATGTGTCCTTGTACCCCTAGTTTAGACCGCCGGAAGTAATTTCAGCGGTAACATAAGGTCTAATTAAGCAAATTTACTTATATGACAGTGATTCAATGAAGAAAAAGATGATTTGAGTAACATAGGTAGTTACTCGCCCTATGACACCACACATATTAAGACAAGGTAAGTCTACAAGCTAACAAATGAAGTGTTGCATTACACTACATATATGTTACTGCTCGTTATAGAGGTAGTAACATAGATAAGTAACATATGCATGTTACTGATCTAAGTTACTCCTCATTATAGGTAGTCTTATTCATGGGTCCCTGCTGCGTGTGTAAAATGTAAACCCTTCGTGTTAGGAAAAGCTTAATAATCGATGCTTTGCTGGAGGGCCGGCTAGCTTGCTGCAGTGCTGCTCACACACAGCATCCCTTGATTCCTGGAGCTCATCAAGCTTGCTGCTCCCTAATCATCATCAGGGTTAGCTACACTAACTAACTAGGTTCATCGGTTAATTCTCTTTTGCAAACGAAAAAAGTAACTCACCCGAGACTTGCTGAATGTAGACTACTGAAGTAGAGATCCAAAGAGGGGGCTCGTTGTTTATCCGTGTAGCTCAAGCCGCTTTGATTAGTTTATCATCCTACAATAATAAACCAAGAAAGAAACACACCTACTCTACGCTCGCTCCAGTAGAGTGTACTTTTGTATACGCGCTCGTACATCCGGCGCACATGGGAGACGAGAAACGGCTAAATTTGATGTTTTGACTATTTTGTAAAAGTTTAATCAGGTCTGATCCTATTTTTTTTTTTCAAGATCTGACATTTTTTCTACCGTCAGAATCGATGGCGGTAGGGTATAACAGCCTACCGCCGAGACCCTTGATGGTGAGGGTGCATGTCCTATCTCAAATAATTTCTAAGCATCAAATACAGTGCATGTATTCACCTACTGTCGGACATCTTGGCAGTAAGGTTGCACAGGCTACCGCCAGCCTGTTTGGCGGTAGGGCCGCACTGCGTTGATGTGGATAAGTTGCCTACCGCTAGGGACCTCGGCGGTAAGCTGGTATACCCTACCACCATCGACCCCGACGGTAGAAAGAAGGTCAGATTCCGAATTTTTTTCGAACTAGGGTCAAATTTGGCTGAACTTTTACACAGCATCCCTTGATTCCTGGAGCTCATCAAGCTAGCTGCTCCCTAATCATCATAGTGTTAGCTACACTAACGATCTAGGTTCATCAGCTAATTCTCTTTTGCAACTGAAAAAGCAACTCCCTCGAGACTTGCTCACTAGACTAGGAGCTAGGTTGAGTAGATGCAAAGAGGAGGCTCGTGGCTCATCCTTGTACTTCAAGCCACTTTGATTAGTTTATCATCCTACGATAATAAACCAAGAAAGAACCATACCTACTCTACACTGGCTCCAGCAGAGTGTACTTTTTCTATACGCTCTCGTACGTCCGGGCCACATGCGAGACGCGAAACCGCTCCCGCCGTCACCAGTCACCACCACACCGCTCCTCACATCCCCGCTCCACTCCACTCACTGGCGGATCAGCTCGACAACTCCTATAAATCGACACCACCAACACCATGGAATCTCTCACCTACGCCTCCAAGAGTCCAACCAACCACCCAAGATACATACATTCTCCCGGAATCAACAGGAGCAGGAGCCGTCGATCGAGATGGGAGATCAGGGAAATGCCTCGTCGTCGTCGTCGTGCCGCGGCCGGCGGGGCCCGGCAGGGTTCGGGCTGGCGCTGGCCCGGCTGGTGCGGAGGATGCGGAGGCGGAGCAAGATGCTGCTGTGCACGGCGGCTCCCACGGGCGCGTCGTCCCGGTGCCGCCAGTACGACCCGCTGAGCTACGCGCGCAACTTCGACCGCGACGGCTTCGGCTCCGCGCTGGACGACGACGACTCCGGCGCCGCCCACCTCTGCCACCACTACACCTTCGCCTCCCGCTTCGTGCTCGCGTCGTCCGACGCCCGCCAGCCGCACTAGGACGGCCGGCCGGCTGGCGAGCGAGCTGGTCGCAACTCGCAAGTAGCACTACTAGCGTAGCCAGAGCTACTACTCCCTCCGCGGCTTCAGCTAGAGCTGTTCTTTTCGTCCTAGCTGGTCTGCATGTTCATATGTGGAGTCGATTTCCAGGCCGGCCTCCTTGTCTCCCAAAATTTGTGACCACTGGAGAGCTGCACGAAAATTGGCCAACTGGATGAAATGTTTTCAAGATATTAAAGCTAACATTTCTTGAATTTCTCGGCCTAATATCTATCTCCGTTTCTAATGTTCCTGGTACTAATTCTCTCTTCGTACACACTCTGAGGGTATGCACCGACGGAGGCATCTCTGGGAGCTCGAGGTGAGTCGAGGCTGCCATTGCATCAAGTGATAGAGAGTGGTTGGAGGTAGTACAAATATTTGCTGGCGACGTCGCTTTTGCTGCTGCTGAGGATGCAGTTTAGGCAGCGTGAGTTTGTGACTACTCTGACAGTCTGACTCGTGGGAGTAGGACGCGCCGTGTCGCACGGGTGGTGCGTGAGGGTGCCGATCAGCGGCGGCCTTCATTATTTCACCGATCCGGCATTAATGATTCGACCAGCAAACAATGGGCCAGGAAATAAACACGAGTGTAGGTTTCATGGCAGTAAAATTTGGACACTTGGCTTCGATTTGAGCCTGATCACAATGAACAAATATATTTTTGGAAGGATGACCAAATTGTTGTTGTGGTTTATCTGCGCGTCTGCAATCGCCAGACCCATAATTTGCAGAAATGGATGAGATCATAGGCCTGTATACAAGTGCGAGTGCTAACATTCCGTAATGTAAATTACAAAAGGGCTTCGTTTATGTCACATCTAGATGTGAGATAATACCTCGCATCTAAGTATGATGTCAGCGTCATCTCATTTTTTTTCGTTTTTTGCTCTGCTTGTTTGATTTTAATTCTCAAAGCCTAAAACTAAAAACCAGCTCGCCCTGCGTCCGCCTGGGTGGTCGGCCTATACGCAAATCTGGTCGCTAGCTCCCCTAAAAGAAAATAAGGTCGCTAGCTATCCGTATAGAAAATCTGATCGCTAGCTTTTTCTGAAAAAAAAAACCGATTGCTAGTGCTAACATCGATTTGTTAGCTTTTGCATATGATCGTTATACATTTACAAGTACGTCTCTCATTATTTTGCTTTTTTCACTCTTATATTTTATAATTAATTTTCAGTAAGGAACAAAGTTTAGGCAAAACATATTTCAAAAAATATGCTCATAAATTTATATAGATTTTTTCAAATTATAAAACAATTTAATGAATACCAAAAATGTTCTAATATACGGTGAACAATTCTTTAATATATGATGATCATTTTTTGAATACACACTAATTGTTTTGCAATATACATTGAACTTTTTTAGATATACAGTGAACTTTTTTATATACGATGAACTAAAAGAGAACCTTTTTATATACATTGAACTAAAAGCAAACATGAAAACAAATAAAACCAAATAGAGAAAATAAATAAATAAGAAGAGAACAAAAAGTAAAGACATTATGATTTTTTTTAAAGTTGATAGACACGAACAATTTTGGAAAATGGAAAAATTAATGAATTTTGGAAAATTTTATTGAAACTTGTGAATTTATGTAAAAGTAAAAATTAGAAAAAACAAAAAAAATGATTCATCTTTTGAAAAATAGAAAAATTAAAAGGAGAGGAAAACCAATGAAGAAAAAATGTTAAAAGAAAAAAAAGAAAAACATAAAGAAAACAAAACAAAAAATGTATCCTGGCTACTTGGGCCGGCTCATCCGTGGTTTGTTTGCTGTCGAGGGTGGACTTGCAACTGCGACAAAAAAAGGTCGAAACCCCAGTGGCAAGTCGAGGGTGGACTCACAATTGTGACTAAAAAAGGTCGGCCCTAGTTGCGAGTCGAGTTTGGACTTGCAACTAGGACACAAAAGGTTGGGCCTTAGTTGCGAGTTGAGGGTGGACTTACAACTGGGACAAGAAAAGGTCGAGCCCCAGTTGCGAGTCGAAGGTGGACTTGCAACTGGGTTGCGAGTCGAGGGTGTATTTGCTACTCGGACAAAAAAGGTAGGGCCCCAGTTGCGAGACGATGGTGGACTTGCAACTTGGACAAAAAAAAATGGCTGGCCCCATTTGTGAGTCGAGAGTGGACTTGCAACTAGGGCAAAAAAAGGGTGAGCCCAGTTATGAATCGTGGGTGGACTTCCAACTGGGACAAAAAAGGCCGGACCCCAGTTGCGAGTCAAGGGTGGACTTGCAATTAGGACAAAAAATGTCGGGGCCCAGTTATGAGTCGAGTGTGGAATTGCAACCAGGGGGAAAAAGTTTCAGGCCGTAGTTGCAACCCGAGGGTGGACCTGCAACTGGGACAAATAAAGGTCGGAGCCCAGTTGTGAGTTAAGGCTGGACATGCAACTTGGACAAAAAAGTCAGTCCCAGTTACGAGTCGAGGGGGGATTGCAACTGGGACAAAAAAATTCGGGCCCTAGTTGCGAGTCGAGGGTGTACTTGCAACTAGAAAAAAATATTTGGGTCCCAGTTGTGAGTCGATGGTTGACTTGTAGCTGGGACAAAAAAAGATCAGGTCCCAGTTGCAGTTAAGGGCGGACTTGCAAATAAAAAAAAGGTCGAGTCCCAGTTGCAAGTCGAGAGTGGACTTGCAACTAGGACAAAAAAGGGTCGACTTGTAACTAGGACAAAAAAAGGTCAGCCCCCAGTTGCTTGTCGAGGGCCGACAGTACTGAAGCCAAACAGGGCTAGGCCAACAACAGGATACACAATAAATAAAGAACGACAAGCGAGATGGAAGATACAGTGCTTGCACGAAAACTGCGGCAACTAAATCAACGGTGAATTTAGACTTATAAAATTTTAAAAATCATGGATTTTAAAAAGACCAAAAGAAAGAGAAAAGAAAACAAAAGTTTTAAAACCTAAAGAAAAAAAAACAAACAAGAAAAAAAAACTAAAGAGCCTTGTTCCAAAAGACCGAACGAAAACTACAAGTTGGCACCCTAGCACTCTATAACTCACGGAGCGTACCAATACCTTTCCTTGCTTCTCCCTGCTATTTTTTTCTTTTGAGAATGCCTCTCCCCGCTCTTTGCTTCAAAAGAATTACAGCCGTCAAACACATGGATAGTCCAACCCACAAAAAAATACACAAAAGTAACTGATTATTTTCGTCACTGGGTCAGGCCCAACGAAGACAGCATGGCACAACTGAGAAACAAACACGGCTGCATGGGACGTACGAGTGTGAGGGACAGTTGAACGGATCTTATAGCAAAGTTCTATACTATGGTGATGTTCTTAGATGTGAGGTAACTATTTCACATCTAGATGTGAAATAGCAAACCCGTTCCAAAAGATCCTTCAAAGGAGGAAAGAAAAACAGAATTGAGAACGTAGATTTTTTTAGGGTGAAAGCTGGCTCTTTATATTATCTAAATGAGATAAGGTGGTCGCCCACCCCTGACGACATGGGGGAACCAGGGCCGGGCCCATAGTTGTACAGACTGTGCGGCCCGAACAGGGCCCATAATTTTTGGGGCCCCATTTTTTCTATATAGGCCTAGTATTTCCAAAAAAAAAAAGAACTGTTCGCAAAGGCCTAGTGGTCTCTGTGTTGTTGGGCCGTGAGCAGCACCATGTTTGGGTCGTACCTTGCGCTCTGTCTTTCTCTGTTCGACCGCACCAGCACGAGGAAGATTGGATCGACTCGCACGATCTGGCGGCGCCGCCGCCGCCTGGAGTGACTCGCCACCGCGCCCGCGGCCGGCACTCACCTCGCCGTCGTCGCAACTCGCCTAGCAGCCGCCTCGAGTGACTCCATTCGTCTCCGCCGCCACCGCCCGTCGTCATCAATACCGAGGTAATTGATCCCGTCCGTGCGTGCTTGGCTGCTTGCTGCCGCGTATGTGTGGGCTACTGCTTGATGCTTGGTGCTTGCTGTGTGATTGACTGCTTGTTGTTGTGCTCGCCGCCGGTGGAAATAGATGGGAGCTTTGATTACCTGATTTTCTAGATGCCATTAGATTCATTATCGGTATGTTTTTCTGTTGTTTTTATTTAAACAGTTTTGCTAAAGCACACGTAGATGTCTCATAAATATTGCACATCTAAGTACTATATCATTGATTTTACACAGAAATTTGTGTTGGTATTTTCTATTTAAATGCGTTCTAATTTTCATTACATTTTATTAGTATAGTTATGATATCACATGAAAGTATTGGTGTGCATTGTTAATTGGGTGGACTACCTACATTGCGCATCAAATTTGTTACATGCTTAGATTCCGCCCCACCTCAAGAAAAATTCGTCCTCCGCCGCTGTATTATAATTGCTTGTTAGTTTATTTTTTAATGAGACAGGGCCTCATTTTTTAGTTTCGCACAGGGCCCCGGATTTTGCCGGCCCGGCCCTGGGGGGAACCCTAGCCGCTGTCGTTGGCCCCTCCTCTCACTTCTCTCCTCTTGTCGTGCCGCCATCGGAGGGTTGCCGTCAAAGCCCTGGACGGGCGCCGTGGGAGCTGGCAGCGGAGCATTTCACACAGTTGTGGCTCCCTGGAAGGATTGCCAGGTGAGGAGGGGGAGCGACAATGGTATGCGGTGCTCAGCGGAGTGGCACGAGCGGGCCTTGGACACGGAGGTGCGGTGGCATGGTGCTGCGCCAGGATGCTGGATGGGCACGATGGGGCATGACGCGGCGGCTACCATTGGGTGAGGTTTTGGCCAGATCTGGGGGCGTGGTGGCCACCTCTCACCAGCGTAGTTGCAGAGGCCGTTGCGGCTGTGCTGTAGCTGCATGGATAGGGCCTGAACCGACTTTTGGTGGCATTGCTTCGGAGGTGCGATCTATGGACGACGGCTTGAGGCAGAGGATGTGCAACGGCTGTGGTGGATTTTCTAGATGGGTCGACAATTCCTGGTGGTGAGACGTCGATGGCCACGATCCCATCAGCAGTTAAGCGACTGACAAAGTCCGCTTGGTGCATCCTAATATGTTAGTTCTCTGCTCAGGCATGCAGGTGATGACCTAGTCCTGTGCTTCTAGGTGATTGCTGCAACGGGACAAGGGATCTAAGATATTCATATCCGCCTGTAATGATGGGTATGTTTTACCAACAGGTTCTATCACCACACACAAGAAGGGCGGAGCATGAGAACGGTGCGGGATTGCCGGAGCATCACGATTTGCGATTTCTATGGTGTTGGTGGCCTTCTTCTTTCAATCTCCATCGCAATGCGCGACGACGATCTTTGTTGTTCGGAGCCTTTGGTGGCGGCCGACTCATGTCACTGCTTGATTGCCTTCTTGTGCGATCATGGTCTTCACTTGTGTGACATCAAGACCGTGTTATGCATGTAGTTGAGGGGTTCATGGAAAAGTGGTGGCGACAACTCATGATGACTTTGATTTGCTGGTTCTTCTCAAGTACCGGTCACGAGCTTCAGAGTGAAAACCCGAGATTTGGTATATCTGGCAATGGCAATGTTTCATGTGTCGTAACCTTGTTGAAGGCATTGCTCAGACTTGTTATTCGGGGTGAAAACTCACAATCTGGCCTTCGGTGGCTGAATGCGGCGACGACGACACTTAAGCGTCGTTTCCTTCATGAAGGCATTGATGTTAGAGAACCCTTCTCATTGTACTCATGATGTCAAGAGATGGTTTGTACAGGATATGGCCGCTACTGTAGCTTGTTGGTAATTTCTTTTATCATTTCCGAGTTTTTTCATTTCACTCCACCATGGCCTAACTTTGGTCTTGTGTGATTTTTTTGTGCCCATTGGTGTTGGTTTTGTGCATCCTACCTATGTAGGCCGGGTGTGTGCACATTGTATTTGTATCCCATGAAGCTTTAAGTTCATAAAATCCACCATCTTTGTCAAAAGGAGATGTGAGGTTCACTATTTCATCCTTTGTCGTTTCACTCTTCACCTTCATCCAACCCGCACTATATGCCCATGTTCTCTCCTCCTTTCCTTCCCCGTTTAGATTTTTCTCTCCCCCACCTTTCATTTGTTTTCACTACTTTTCGTACAAAAACGCCCACGTCATATTGGTTGAACCATGTTTTATTTGAAAAATCAATAAGTGTTGATTCCAATATTAAGAAACTGATGTAGTTAAAGTTAATTTTTGATGCATAAACATTTCTAATAAAATGGCAGGTGAATCATAATAATTCAATATAAAATATTTGTGCCACATTGTAACTAATAACCAGTTATTTAGTTAACTCATAAACGTGTTGGACTAAGGTCTCTTGAGTCTCTCCATACCCCGGCAACATCTGATCCGGCCTAGGGGAAGGGCCTGTGAGAGTTTGTGTCTCCAGATCTGATTGGCTCTCTTCTAATCTATGCAGTCGGTGTGTCCTTCGAGGAGAGCAATTGACTGGCCATTGGTAGGATGACTTTGACGTCTTCTTATGTGTTGTTCTGTGGCATGGTCCGGTTTCTCAAACCCTCTAGACCGATAGTGATGGATAGCAAGCCTGTTTTGCATGGGTGATGCTCCAACCAATGCCTCTTCATCGACTTCTAGACCACATCTGAAGGGACATAATTACAACCTTTAATGCCTGGTGTAATGAAGAGTTTGCAGGTGGCCCTTTATTTTACTGTTGGTTCAGTGCAATTTTCAATCTCCGACGAGTTGTATACAATCGAAGAAAGATAATATATTTTTCAATTTTATCTTGTTTTGTACTTGTCGATATGTGTTGGGGATATAACCCGAGGTATGACCCGCCCAGGAGGGGCCGGGTTACACCGTTGGCGACTCAATATGAAGAAGGCCCAAGTAGGTCCAAGAAGATGAAACATGAAGACTGGTGTCGGCTTACAAGGTGGGCCTGTTGAAGGCCCAAGACCTGGTGGTAGGATCATGACTCGGAAGGTGTGAGCCGCCACGATGGCGACTTGCCTAACAAGGCAGGGCGACTTAGAAACCGAGTTGGTCACTTTGTGTGATCCGGCTTGGACTCTTGTAAGCCCAGGGCCTCGGCCTGTGTATATAAAGGCGAGACCCTGCGGCGGGTTAGGTGAAGAAACAATTGATCGAGAGCTAGGTCAAGTGATTCCGCTCCCTTGTAATTGATATTCAAGCTATATTTAACAAAAGCAGGAGTAGGCTTTTACCTCGTTGTGAGGGGCCGAACCTAGGTAAACCTTGTGTCCTTTGTCCCGTTCAACCCCTTCGAGCTAACCTACGTCGCGATGGCTCAATACTTAAGTCCTTTCACAAGGGCATCTGTCATGATAAAACAACGACAATATGCGTCTAGTTGGCTTTTTTATTGTACTTGCTATTTTTTGCTTGATAAATATCAGATATAAGAAGCCATTTAGGTGTTTCTTTAAAAAAACATAAATGTGTGTGTGTGTGGGGGGGGGGGGGGGGGGGGGGGGGGGGGTATATCTCGGGGGAGACTTGTGTGAGATCTCACATTACATGACATCAATGAGATCGATTTTTTTTTGAAAAAAATACATGTTCAAACAACATTCTCAATTTTTTTGTAGACACACAACAATATTTGATGTACAACCTAACTCCTAATTCGACTTTCATAAATAGAAACAAAAAAATACAAAATCAGATGTGAATAGTGTCAAAGTACTATTCAGTCAAAGCTGCCACTATTCACATTCAATTTTTTTTTAATATCTAAACGTACATCAAGTTTTGAGCTGTTTTTTTTTGAAGTTGTAGACGTACCTCACATGAATGTGATCAAATAATTTCAGATATTTTTGAAATGTCTAAATATGAATTTCTGGTGTTGATCTCACGATCTCACCTAAATGTGAGATCTCAGACAAGTCTCCCCCGCTATATCTCGCGAGGAACAAGACCGTAAATCATCTCGCCTCTAGTGGGAGCGTAGCGGGCCGGGCCTCCTTGAGCAGTTTGGGAAAACTTCTATGGAACCAGTTTTAGAAAACCCCTAAAAAAAACCAGTTTTAGAAACTTCCATGAGCGCATTTTCTTCTTCTTTGTTTGTAAGTATTTTCGTATCAAATTTCTATTGTTTTTTTCCTTCTTCCTTCTTCCATTTTTCTTTTCTAAAAATACATGATGAATTTTTTTAACAATGTTGTACATTTTTCGTATATACTCGGGTATTTTTTGGATACACAATGAACCTTTTTCAAATACATAATGCCTTTTTATAAAAATACATATTTGAGTATATTTTTCATTACAAGTTAAAAAATTTAAATTCAAGTTAAATATTTTTCCGAATGGTATGACATATTTTTTAAATTACGTGGATACACTTTTACATTGTATAATGATTATAAAAATTTCACAATATATTTTTGAAATGCGTGAGTTTTTTTGGTATGGCACAAAACATTATTTTCAAATTATGTGAACATTAATTTGCATTATAAAAACATTTTAATTTGAAACACTTTACTTTTGAAATCCAGACATTGTTTAAATGTCACTGATATTATTTGAATACCTTCAACATTTTTTAAAGTTGAATGAACATTTTTTACACTACATGCAAATTATTAAATGCGCAATGAACACTTTGAAAATTTGAGTAAATTATTTTTGTAATATATGAAATTATACGATTCTAAAATTATAAACGAAAGGAAAAAAAGCAAAATGGTAAAAAGTGAATGAAACAAATATAACAAATAAAGTAATGTAAGAATATTGGACCAGTCCATTAACGGATTCCCTAAAGACCCGACGAGCTATACTATTCCCTTGAGGTCCTCAATGAGGGAGCTCCTATTTGCCGCTTGATGTGGCAAATAGATGAGCAAGCGCACAAGCCTACACTTGCGTGGGTTGTAGCCATTATGTTGTTGGGCTGGCCCAATTTGGGTCATCATACAGAGTGGGTAGGCTCCCAAAAGACTACAAACTCAGACCCATATGTGCCCGATCACAGAAACCCCTGTTGGAAATATGCCCTATAGGCAATAATACTGTATTATTATATTTCTGTTTTCATAATTAAGTGTTTATATTCTATGTTATAACTGCTATGATCCTGAATTATGCAATTTAGTGGAAACTCATATACACGTATGGAATGATAAACGGTAAAAGATTAGGTTCCTGGTCTAGCCTCTAAGACTGGCTCAATTGTTGTTGGTGATCATGTTTCCAGATCTTAGGATATCGTTAAGTGTAACGATAGTCCTAAAACAACATTGAGAGTATGATGTTAGAAAAACGATCATATTGAATCGACCCAAATTTGTTTGTTATACTGAGATAATATCGTCTGAAATCAATTGTTATAACACGAGTGTTAACATGTGTTTCTGTTCCTTAGACCATGAGAGTATCGTAGTAACTTTTTACCGTACGATGGACTTTGGGGTTCCTCAAACGTTAGCTGTATCACGGTGATCATGACAACAACTTACAGGTTCATCGGAAAGTTTGTCAGCAGACTAGATAGCTCGAGAAATATTCTTAGAGTCCTCTCGGTGTGTTGGCATCCATCGTCATCTAGCAAGACACAGGTGACTATGTCACGGGATGCCGGAACATATCAATGAGAAAGAAGAATAAAACCGGTAATGAGGATAACGGTATAGTGAGCATGTGTATGACTCAAGAGGATAGCGATACATCTTGGGTTTTGTAAATATTGCGAAGCAAAGGGAATATCACATGATAACCAAAGGTTCACTCGAATATCAATCGTGTACTCATAGGGATCGACATGGATGTCCATGTTTCCACGACCGGTCATTGAACAAAGGGATTTTGTTCATGTCTATGTTTTACCGAACCTACAGGGTGATTGCTTGTATCTGCGTTGGTATTTCCCGGAAGAGGAGAGGATGATGCAGCACAACAACGATAAGTATTTCCCTCAGTTATGAAACCAAGGTTATCAATCCAGTAGGAGAACCAAGCAACACTATGTAAACGGTATCTACACACAAAAAACAAATACTTGCAACCCAACGCGTAAGAGGGGTTGTCAATCCCTCCATCGTAAATAGATAGATTAAATGGTATGAGATTGGATAAATAGATCTGAATAAAGCACAAAATAAAATAAATAAAGAAAAAATACAGCAAGGTATTTTTAGGTTTTTGGAATAATAGATCTGAAAACAATATGATAGAAAATAGACCCGGGGGCCGTAGATTTACTAGTGGCTTCTCTCGAGAAACTAGCATACGGTGGGTAAACAAATTACTGTTGGGCAATTGATAGAAGAGCAAATAATTACGATGATATCCAAGGCAATGATCATGTATATAGGCATCACCTCCAAGATTAATAGACCGACTCCTGCCTGCCTCTACTGCTATTACTCCACACATCAACCGCTATCTAGCATGCATCTAGTGTATTAAGTTCATGGAGAAACGGAGTAATGCAATAAGAATGATGACATGATGTAGACAAGATCTATTCATGCAGGAATAGACCCCATCTGTTTATCCTTAATAACAATGATACATGCGTGCCTCGCTACCCCTTCTGTCATTGGTTGAGGACACCGTAAGATCGAACCCATCACAAAGCACCTCTTCCCATTGCAAGAAAATCAATCTAGTTGGCCAAACCAAACTAAAGTTTCGGAGAAGAAATACGAGGCTATAATAATCATGCATATAAGAGATCAAAGAAGACTCAAATAATATTCATAGATAGATCTGATCATAAACTCGCAATTCATCGGATCCCAACAAACACACCGCAAAAAGTCATTACATCAAATAGATCTCCAAGAACATTGAGGAGAACATTGTATTGAGAATCAAAAAGAGAGAAGAAGCCATCTAGCTACTGCATACGGACCCGTAGGTCTATGGTAAACTACTCACGCATCATCGGAGAAGCACCAATTAGGATGATAAAACCATCCGTGATCGTGTTCCCCTCCGACAAGGTGCCAGAATAGGGCTCTAGATTGGATCTCGTGGTTCTGGAACTTGTGGCGGCTGGAATTGTGTTTCGTCGACTCCCCTAGTGTTTCTGGAATATTAGGGTTTTATAGAGCTGAGTGGCGGTGGAAAGGACCTCCGTGGGCCCCACCACCCATCAGGGTGCGCTAGGGGCCTCTGGCGCGCCCAGGTGGGTGGTGGGCCCCATGGGCCTCCCCTCGTGCACTTCCTTGGCTCCCAAGTTGTCTTCTGCGCAGAAAAAAATCTTCAAAAAGTTACGTGGCATTTGGACTTTGTTTGGTACTGATATTCTGTGAAGTAAAAAAACAAGCAAAAAACAACAACTAATACTGGATACTATGTCAATGGTAATATAACAGCATGGAACAAACAAAAATTATAAATACGTTGGAGACGTATCACAGGGTCACAAGCTTATGGTAATCAACATCTGCTGAGTGTTAGTAGGATAAGAGTATCGAGAATTTATTCGTAAATAGTTTCGTTAATATTCAAAACAGTTCCTAGAGGAACCAGAAGAGTTTCGGGATCACCGAAAGGGTTTCAGAGTTTATCGGGCAATATCGGGTATTACCGATAAATAATATATAGGTGGAAAATGTTTCCAGTGATGTTAAATTAATAATAAAAGTCTCTAGTAATTGTTAGGAGGCTTTTATATTTAAATTAATACCAACATGTGTTAAAAGGCCAAACGGTGGAAGGCATCTTGGGCCACAAGGGCCTATTATGGGTGGCGCCCCCTCTTCCATGGAAAGAGGAGGGAAGGGAGGCCGAATTGGTGGGGGTTTCCCCCTCCTTGGCCGGCGCAAAGGGGAAGGAAATCCTTCCCCCTTGTGGCGCCCCTCCCCTCTTCTCTAACCTATATATACTAGAGGATTTGGTGCTTTTTTAACACACATTCTCTAGTTCTAGTTCTAGTTGGTCCTAATTGATCAATTAGAGCTTGACCTAGATTGTCTAATCCTCATAATTAGAAGCCCAGTGTGGTTCTAATCTCCTCCCTCTAATTCTCCGGCGACGGTTAGCTCTGGATGGCGAAGCGCTGTCGGATCGTGAAGGGCGTACGCTTGCAACTACTAGAGAGGTCGTGCTTTCGGTCTTCCGTTCAAGGGATTATTCGTGGGCTGTTCACGCGGTCATTAGTCTACGGCTCGAGGGACTCCAAATATGATTTACACCGACTCGTCTACTTCCGCTGCTACTCAGAGTCAGTAACGATCATGATCCAAACCGTTTATGCATCTTCATATTGTTCCTGGGTGATTGAGGGTGTTCTTTTTGTTTTCTACCATGTTTCCCAACACCCCCTACCATTGTTGCCGAGTTTATTGATGATGTGACTAAAACTTGGTACCGCCAGCTCCTGATGGAACATTTTATCGCTTCAGATATTGACGTTATTTTGAACATTCCTCTTTGCTCAAGAGTGTAGAATGACTTTTTGTCATGGCATTAAAATATAAGAGGTATTTTTTCTGTCCATTCGGCGTGGAGATGTAAGGTTGGTCCGGACCGCTTCATCCCAAAATACCGCCGAATCAAAATAAGACGTTGTATGTAAGCAGTATGACTATCATCGCCCACAACTCTTTGTGTTCTACTCATGCATATCATCGACGCATAGACCTATCTCTGATACCACTGTTCGGAAACGTTGCATGGAAAACAAAAAAAATTCTACGCACACGCAAGATCTATCCATGGAGATGCATAGCAACGAGAGGGGAGAGTGTGTCTACGTACCCTCGTAGACCATAAGCGGTAGCGTTTGTTAATGCGGTTGATGTAGTCGCACTTCTTCGCGCTCCAACCGATCGAGTACCAAACGTACGACACCTCTGCGTTCAGCACACGTTCAGCTCGGTGACGTCCTCCGCCTTCTTGATCCAGCAAGACGGCGAGGTAGTGGATGAGTTCTGGCAGCACGACAGCGTGGTGACGGTGATGGTGAAGTGATCTCCGCAGGGCTTCGCCTAAGCACTACGAAAATATGACCGTGGGTGTAAACGGTGGAGGGGGGCGCCGTACACAGCTAAGCAATTGTCGTGGTTGTGTTAGGCGCCCCCTCCCACATATATATAGGTGGGGGGGAGGAGGGAGCAGCCAGGAGGCACCCCAAGTAGGCCGAATCCTACTTGGGGTCCTTCCCAAGTGGCGCCCCCCCTCCTTACCATATTTGCCGGAGGGGAAAGGAAAGGGGGAAGAGGGAAGGAAGGGGGAGCCGAATCCCCCCTCTTTCCTTTCCCCCACTTGGGCGCCTGCCATAGGGGGTGCGCCAGCCCCTTGTGGGCTGGTGTGCCTCCCCTCTAATGGCCCAATAGGCCCATTACCCTCCCAGGGGTGTCCGGTACCCCCTCCGGTATTCCGATGACTACCCGGTACACTCCGAAACACTTCCGGTGTCTTAATACCATCGTCCTATATATCAATCTTTACCTCTCGACCATTTCCAGACTCCTCGTCATGTCCATGATCTCATCCAGGACTCCGAACAACATTCGATCACCAAATCATATAACTCATATAACACTATATCGTCAACGAACGTTAAGCGTGCGGACCCTACGGGTTCGAGAACTATGTAGACATGACAGAGACACCTCTCCGGTCAATAACCAATAGCGGAACCTGGATGCCCATATTGGCTCCTACATATTCTACGAAGATCTTTATTGGTCGAACCTGATGACAACATACGTAATTCCCTTTGTCCATCGGTATGTTACTTGTCCGAGATTCGATCGTCGGTATCTTCATACCTAGTTCAATTTCGTTACCGGCAAGTGTCTTTACTCGTTCCGTAATACATCATCTTGCAACTAACACCTTAGTCACTTTGCTTGCAAGGCTTCTTATGATGTGTATTACCGAGAGGGCCCAGAGATACCTCTCCGATACTCAGAGTGACAAATCCTAATCTCGATCTATGCCAACTCAACAAACACCTTCGGAGATACCTGTAGAGCATCTTTATGATCACCCAGTTACATTGTGACGTTTGATAGCACACAAGGTATTCCTCCGGTATCCGGTAGTTGCATAATCTCATAGTCGAAGGAATATGTATTTGTCATCAAGAAAGCAATAGCAATAAACTGAATGATCAATATGCTAAGCTAACGGATGGGTCTTGTCCATCACATCATTCTCCTAATGATGTGATCCCGTTATCAAATGACAACACATGTCTATTATTAGGAAACCTTAACCATCTTTGATCAATGAGCTAGTCTAGTAGAGGCTTACTAGGGACACAATATTTGTTTATGTATTCACACATGTATTTAAATTTCTGATCAATACAATTCTAGCATGAATAATAAACCTTTATCATGAATAAGAAAATATAAAATAATAACTTTATTATTGCCTCTAGGGCATATTTCCTTCATGCGTATGTGTTCATATGGATGAGTGCATGTACGTATATATGAGCGCCTGATCTAGAACAAAAAAGAGCGAGAGGACGAGATCTGAACCTGAAAACTGCGCTGGCCGAGCTGCATCAAGAACAGCGCTAAGTAGCATGGGTTCATTTCACTAGACGACGGGGCTTATCAGCAAGATTTCAAAGCCCGATAGGAGGGTCACTAGTGAGACGGCGTGGCTGCCAGCGGGTGCGCCATGATTTGCACACGCGTGCCAAGTTTGAGACTGCAGTGCAGCCCTTCACAAGTTTTCAAGCACCAAAGTGTAGCATATGTGCCTTGTTTGTTTGTGACCTACAGGGCCAGGCCCACAGTTGTGCAGAATTGCGGCCCGCACAGGGCCTATAAATTTTTGGGGCCCCAATTTTTTTTAAGCCTATGTGTATATATTCTTGGCCGCTGGGCCGCTGGTCCTCATGGGCGCTGAGTCGAGCATCAACAGTCTCCCACGCCCCATGCTCGATGCATTAACTACCAGCCCATGAGGCATTCTCTTTCTCAAATAAAAAAAACCCATGAGGCCACGACGTTACCCTAAAAGAATAGCTTATTAACCCTCAAAAAAAAAATTAGCTTAGCCCCGGCGTGATTAACGCGTTATTGGAGGCTGCCGGCCGCTGCTGCTGCTTCTTGCCTCACTACTCCTGATTAGATTTAGTCCGATAAAACTAGGGACACCGGCTCCGCGTTGGGAAATCCTTCATACGCACTCCAATTCTCTGATGGTCAAGCCAACTGTTCAAGGTATAGCACTAGTGAGTATTGTCTATTAATCTCTCAACCCTCATCTTATATACAGGGAATTGTACATCCAATTTTTAATTATCTTGATTGTGTGATCTACTATGTTGTTGATTCATATATGTGGCAACCGTGTGGGCGCCTCAATCGGAAACTGTGTAGGCGCATCAAGACGGCAGCAGATATCGATCGTATCCAGAGCAGATAGATGGGATGGCGCATCTAGACCAGGTCAAAATCGATCGTATTCAGAGCTGGTGACGGGTGACACGGCGATAGGCGGGGCAACGAGCCTGTCGCTTCCGATTAACTTCGTCTCATCGACATGTTCCTCTCGCCAAAACAGGTAGCCGGCTGCCGCTGGGTTGCCCTCCTCATTAACTTCGGCTCCTACCATCCTACTTCTAATTTCTAAATCCTAATTAACTTTTGACAGGGATCGTTACTTCGTTAGAGATCGGTTCTTGCCTCCTTGGTTAAAGATCTCGGTGAATTTAACATTATATCATACACATTATAATTGCTCGTTAGTTCATTTCTTCTAGTGAAATAAGGCCCCATTTTTTAGTTTCGCACAGAGTCCCAGATTTTGCCGGCACGGCCCTGATGACCTACGCGCAATATAACTCCCCGCAAGACAAAACCGCGATTGGCGATTGATCGGATGGGGATGAGAATGCTGAGTAGGGTCATGCATTCAGGCAGCCGTATGTCGTCAGCCATGAGCAACGGATGTGCGTGCGTGCATGTGACGGGGCTCTAAAACCATGGCTGATCTGATGAGACTGAATGTACAGGATCGAGATCGATGCGTGCGGCCGCATGGACCCGACGTGTATATTCCTTGGCGGCTCGAGATATGCGATTTTTTTTTCAAAACTATGACTAAATTTATAGCCTTTTTGAAAACTATTGGGCAGAATGCAAAAATATCAGAAATAGCACCCTGTCGGCCTGGGCTGGGCCGACGGGGGGCCTGTCGGCCACCAGTAGGCCGATGGGGGGCCTGTCGGCCACCAGTAGGCCGACCAGTGGCCTGTCGGCCTACACGAAGCCGACGAGTGCCTCCACACGGCCGAGTGGGCTCCTGTTGGCCCATGGTAAGCCGAAATGTTTTTTTTGTGAAATTTGACTTATTAATGATGTACAACGATTGCCCGTCTTATAAATATTGTAAAAATATTATTTATGCTTCCGCGGGCCTACCTTTCCCGCCATCCTTTCTCGTCAACCCTTTCCCGTCATTATTTCCCGCCATTTTCTACTCTCTTCCTATAAAACCCCCTTGACAGTAAGGTGGGTAGGCAGTGCAGTGTAGTGTAGTAGGTAATGCTGTGGGCCGAGGGGTTCTAAGTGTTTTTTTACAAATAAATTCATTATAATTGCTGCACAACCATTCCCCCTCATTTCCCTCAATATTTTCCTGCCAACTCTGTGCCGATATATGTTCCCACAACCCGTTTCCCACCAACCCCTTCCCGCCACCCGTTTCCCGCCAACCCCTTCTCGCCACCCGTTTCCCGCCAACCCCTTCCCGCCATATGTTCCCGCCACCTTTCCCTCCATACCGCAGTCGTTCTTTCCCGCCATTTTTTCCTCTCTACCTATAAAACCCCCTTCACACGGAGTTGGATAAGCAGTCCATTTTAGTGTAGTCGAGATGTCCGATTATCCTTTCGATCGTAGTTTTCACCCTGAGATGAGCAAATGTCTTCTTAGGCTAGCCACCAATTTCAGGATGTACAATAGGATAGTTCCATGGGACGAACTCATCGGTAGTGACACCATACAGAATGAGTTGGCTCACGCATTACGTAGGTCTGGGTGGCCTGAAAGGACCTATGAGGAGGTACGTAAAGAACTTCTTAGGTTGCATGGAAGGTGGAAGAAGGTAGTGCAGACGAAGAGTGAAAATTTTGTAAGGATTGCAGCAGAGCATGCATATTTATGGACTGCCGACAGCGAAGACGAAGACGATATCTTCATGCCGAGCACCAAGGCCAAGAGTACCTCATCATCAAAGGGCAAGAATACCGCATCGTCGAAGGGCAAGAGTACCGCATCGTCGAAGGGCAAGAGTGCTGCAGCGACGGAGGATGACGATGATGCCTTCATGTAGTATGTAAGCTGTATTTTTTAAGTTCAGTCCTACCGTTTATGTCAGATGTACTTGTATCTTAATTATCGGTTGCAGTCTCTTTGGAAATGTAACTCGAATAACAATGCAGATTAATAGTAATATGTCTCTCGCATACATAAAACAATATATGTATCCTGATCAGATAGAAGCAAGTGCGATAGTAACATATGCGAATAGTCTGAAACTAATATAGATAACGACTCATACATAGATAACGATATCACTGGGGGGACAACGACGAACCTGGGTCTTCCTCGGACGAGGACCGGAAGGCGATAAGCGATCAGCCGGTGGATGACGCCGACGATTACCACGACCATAGATAACCTCGTCTGTCTGTGTCTCCTGCGTCAATGGTGGTGGTGGAGTGTGAAGAACTGTCTGCGAGAACTCATAGGTGTTTGCAGCTCGGTCATCATCGTCGTCGTCGCCGGCTAAGAACGAACTAGCACCACTAAGCATCGGTGACTGGACTGAATGCATGAACGGCTGCGACTGGCTGCCGATTGCGGTAAAGTAAAACATTTAAAATTGATTTGCGAACCTACAATGTTTAAAAGAATGTACAAAGTAGTGTTACCTAGGTCCATCTGATGATGCCAGGAAGAGCCCCCTAGTTCTGAAGGAGGTGGCTGCTGGAAGAAAGAGCTCCCTGGTTGTGAAGGAGCTGTCTGCTGCCAGGAAGAGCTCCCTGGTTGTGAACGCTGCACAGAGGGTCGTGGTTCTGAACGCTGCACAGAGGGTCGAGGTTCTGAACGCTGCAGAGAGTGGCATGGCGGACGATGTGCTGGACGAGGAATAGCAACATCCGAAGATCGTCTACATGTAACAGCTGCGTAAATCCCCCGTAGCTTCTCATCAAGACGCGTCAACCATGAGACATTCTCTCGCGGTGGGATAACACTCCCCTCTCAAAGCGTTGCATTAAAGCGGAAACCTCCTCTAGCGCCTCGCTTGTCAAGTCACCCTGTACACGGAGAGTTAACCAATTAGATCATTGTTGTATGGCAGACAACATGAATAGTCAACCAATTGTATATGTTCAGGTTAAGAAAAAACTTAACATGTGAGAACCATAGCACGTACCGCGTGGTGTCTGGTTCCCATAACAGAGGCAGTTGGGTACATATCGCTGGTGAGAGGGGCTTTGATCTGATCAGGAGCTGCTGATGGAACCAAGTACATCCTGGTGCTATGCCGGTAACTCTGCAAATACAACCCGAACTTGTCCCAGTCAAAGGGCCGAACCTCATCCCAGATATTTGTCGGCGTAGTAGTCCATTCGTCCACGTAAGGGCTAATGTCGCGAAGCCAAGAATCGTGGGACTTGTTTCCTCCTGCGCGACTGTACCTGAGATTGACATGCGCGTTACATGATTAGTGATATTCTGAATGCAGACCTGAGAACTAAAATAGTATTACTTACTTGTGCACGTGATCTGGTAAGTGTGGAATAACTGGAATGTCAGGCTCTTGGCATAGGCCGAACTGTCTCATCACCCTTTGAAGAGCCATCTCCTCAACCGTCACATCGAACACCAACTTGGCCTTGGTCATCCAATAGTGCCGATCTCTAGTGCACAATCCAGAAATCCCAACTGGACACCTGGATAATATAGCCTGATGGGAGTATGGCTCCCAGATAACTTGATCCTCGTGCAAACTATCAAACTGCGCCGTGAAGGAGGGGTAGCAGCCCCTCACCTGGCTATGCGTGAACTGTCTCTGTGCATGACAAGAAATAAGCATTAGTAATACTATTGAATGGCAAGAAATAAGCATTAGTAATTCATGTTGTTACTTAATATGAAAATACCTCTCTCCGTGTCCAAACAGATCCCATAGTAGGCAAGTCGCCGATAGCAGGCACGTAAGTCCCAGCCATGTCCTCCAAACCAAAAGGTCTATCAACGTAGACATAGGGTCGACCAATAGGGAATCTCTCGTATGACCAGAGCTGCAACAATAGTGGACATCCTGTAATACCTGATTTTCTAGCCTTCAACGAGCAAGCTTTGCAGAGGCCTCTGTACGTAGCCGCTAACACAGCAGAACCAAAACTCCTCTGCAGAATGTCCCCAGGGCAACGTGCGTCAGCTATCCCTCGTGCAATACCGATGAGTCGTGCATCGACAGTGGTCACGTGGTTCTCCGTGAACATCGTCTTGCCGAACAACCACAAAATATATGCCTCTAGGGATCGGTCAATCTATGCCTCTGACAACTAAACATTGGGATATCCTAAGGAGACAATCTACATAGAAACCAAAGATTGTTTAAACTATGCAATGAGGACAACAATGAAAACATCAGTTTTTAAACTGGCCATGAAGGTTACCTGAAACTGGGTCAACCACTTAAAACGAGGCCCGTGAGTATCGTTGTCTAGGACCTTAGCAGTTGGCACCGCAGCCAAAAAACGGCCCTGCATCGATGCTAGCCAACCAGATTCTGCCTCTAAAGGACCTATGGCAGCACCGGCCAGAGGTAATCCCAACAAGTAAGACACATCCTGTAAAGTAGGCGCCATCTCTCCCCAAGGAAAGTGAAACGTATGTGTCTCTGGTCTCCATCTATCTACTAAGCAGGTAATGAGTGACTTGTCGTAAGAGAAACGTTTCACTTGCCTCTTGCGTAACTGCATTGGTTCACCTGCCTCATCCAATTGCGGATGTTCAACCCACTCATCCAATGTACCCTCAACCAGCCGTGCCAAGGGTAGAAGTCCAGCCCAACTTAACCTACAAAATAAAGAGAATGTAGCATACAGTTAGCGGCTATCAAAATGATGTCAAACATAGTAAGTCATTATACCGACACATACCTATTAACCCATGAATGGTGTATCATCCAGTTAGACTTTGGGGTGCGAGTGACCAACACGTCTAAGTTCTTGCCCGCTTCCATAAGTGCGGCCCGGTGCCCTCTATCAATATTACGATTAAGCAACGGATATGAAGCCATATCTGGAATTCAAACAACAAATCTCAGGTGCAAATTAAAACATAGTCCAGACATATTAAAAATTAAAACATATTCCAGACATATTACAAATTAAAACATAGTCAAATAATATTACAAAATAAAACATAGTCCAGACATATTACAAATTATAACATAGTCAAATAATATTACAAATTAAAACATAGTCCAACACATATTACAAATTAAAACATAGTCCAACACATATTACAAATTAAAACATAGTCCAACACATTATATAGCTTGCAAGTTATTTCTTCCTCGTCCGCCCCTTCGGCCTCGACTGCCACGACCACCACGACTGCCACGACCACGTCCGCCTCTTCCTACTGTTGTCGCAGTCATCGATGTAGAAGCACTCGTCGATGTGGAAGCACCGTCTTTGTTTAGGTCGGGAGAATATTTCATCCTATGCCCATAAGCCGCGCATAGCAAACATTGTCTGGTTGTTCCACCAGCTTCAGATTGGTCCATATCATTTCGGATGTGCTTTACCTTTCGTCTGCCCCTGCTTGTTCGCCGAAGTTCTGGATCCGGAATGTATACTCTCTCCCCATCATTTACCTTGTTGAAATTGCCGACGACTCTAAACCCTGTCATCTCACCTGTCCAGACATTGAGTACTGCATCTTTTAAATAGTATGGGGACACGAAGGAGATAGCGTCCAACTCAATCTGGCCACAGGCAGCCAACACATGTGAGCAAGGCAGGTGCAACAACTTCGGTTTGTTGCATGTACACTCACAAGTTGGATAAAATTCCGTTCCAATTTTTACCTCGTGCGTCTTCACCTCATTTGCAGAACCAAAACCATCTGTAGGAAGCTGAACCTCATACCTCCTTTCCTGATTACCTATGAGTCTGACAGTGTGCTTCTTTGCTTTCTCTATCTTCTTTGCCATGTACTCCATGACACGGCTACAATAAGGTGTGTTCTGGTTATCTGCAATATGCTTCTTTGCTAACTCGTGCCTTTCTCTGAAATATCTCAAAGTGCCATGGAATACAGCCTCTACAATAGCTGTGAGTGGCAATGCTCTATTCCCTCTGAGTACAAAGTTATACACCTCTGCAAGATTGGTTGTCATGTGGCCATACCTAGCTCCATGGGTGTCATGCAATAAAGACCAATTCACCGGAGGCTCTTTCTCTATCCACTCAGAAAAATTCTTTATTGCCCTGCCCTTCTTTCTCTGAGTATTAGGAGGGTCAATTGCTGGCAAGTCACAAAGACCTACTGGCTCCTCTAGCTCCGTGATGAGTGCTGCTAATTTAACCTGATCTTTTTCCATTTTCTTCCTCGCACGGACCTGCTTCTTAGTAAACTCATCTAGTTTTGACCAAATAAATTCGTATTTGCGCTGCTGGTTCTGGTTGCATAATTTTTTGAACAAGTTCATCAACCATTTGTTCTTAAACTGTGAGAAAAAATTAGCCCCAAGATGGCGCATGCACCACCGGCTCTGCAAGTCCTTCCAAGGTGTTGGTTCGTCAGCTGTTGGATTCCTTAGTGTCTTCACGGCCTTCAATATACCAGCATGTCTGTCATGAATGACACACATGTTTGGTCGGTCTTTCACGATCGCAATCTTAACTTGACGGAAGAACCATACCCAGCTCGGAAAGTTCTCACCCTCCACAAATGCCATGGCAAGTGGGATGATTTGATTGTTCCCGTCCACACCAATAGCAGTCAGGATTTGCCCTTTGTACTGACCAGTCAGGAATGTACCATCCACAAACATCACAGGAGGACAATGCCGGAAAGCTTCGATGCACATAGCAAAAGAGGAGAATACTCGTTTCAACACCTTGAAATCTGGTATACTGTCCAACCTCGTGTGTTGTATGTTAACATAAGTGCCGGGATTCCTCTCCTTCAGTATGTCAAGGAGACGGACAACATTATCATATGAGTCGAAGAACGTCCCAAACCTTTCCTCCATAGCCTTCTGCTTAGCCCTCCAAGCCTTCCCATAAGGAATCTCATAATTCCATCTGACCTTCACTGCTGTCTGGATGTGTTTTTCTTCCATATCTTTCTTCTCCACTATCTCAGTATACATGAGTTGCGCAATGAGAGTTGATGTTAGGTTTGGATGACGAACCAACAGGTTTTTCCTCACACAATTATGTGGGACCACATTGGTGACAACCCAGTGGATATTATACTTCGGCACGTGCCCGTGCACCTTCGCAGGACAACCTGTTTCAGCACACTTCACGGTATAGTTTGTTGGACTTGATATGTGTGTCTGGAAAACCCTCTGCGTAGACATAGCCCACTTTATCACCGCATACTTTAATTTTTTCTTTGTATCAAACATAGCCCCTATCTGGACTTGGTTCAGATTATACTGCCATGGAGTCTCATGGCCATCGTTGACCGTAAGGCCGGTGGATATGTCCTGATCCCATGCAGAAGGAATCGGTACCTCCACTTCATCCTCGGAATTTTCAGAATCCAGATCCTCCGCAAATCCATCCTCGTCCTCTTCCTGTTGGAAATATGCCCTAGAGGCAATAATAAAGTGGTTATTATTATATTTCCTTGTTCATGATAATTGTCTATTGTTCATGCTATAATTGTGTTATCCGGAAATCGTAATACATGTGTGAATACATAGACCACGACATGTCCCTAGTAAGCCTCTAGTTGACTAGCTCGTTGATCAATAGATGGTTATGGTTTCCTGACCATGGACATTAGATGTCGTTGATAACGGGATCACATCATTAGGAGAATGATGTGATGGACAAAACTCAATCCTAAGCATAGCACTAGATCGTATAGTTCGTCTGCTAAAGCTTTTCTAATGTCAAGTATCATTTCCTTGGACCATGAGATTGTGCAACTCCCGGATACCGTAGGAATGCTTTGGGTGTATCAAACGTCACAACGTAACTGGGTGACCATAAAGGTGCACTACAGGTATCTCCGAAAGTGTCTGTTGGGTTGGCACGAATCGAGACTGGGATTTGTCACTCCGTGTGACGGAGAGGTATCTCTGGGCCCACTCGGTAATGCATCATCATAATGAGCTCAATGTGACTAAAGAGTTAGCCACGGGATCATGCGTTACGGAACGAGTAAAGAGACTTGCCGGTAACGAGATTGAACAAGGTATAGGGATACCGACGATCGAATCTCGGGCAAGTATCATACCGGTAGACAAAGGGAATTGTATACGGGATTGATTGAATCCTCGACATCGTGGTTCATCCGATGAGATCATCGTGGAACATGTGGGCGCCAACATGGGTATCCAGATCCCGCTGTTGGTTATTGGCCGGAGAGATGTCTCGGTCATGTCTGCATGGTTCCCGAACCCGTAGGGTCTACACACTTAAGGTTCGGTGACGCTAGGGTTGTTATGGGAAATAGTATGTGGTTACCGAATGTTGTTCGGAGTCCCGGATGGGATCCCGGATGTCACGAGGAGTTCCGGAATGGTCCGGAGGTGAAGAATTATATATGGGAAGTCCAGTTTCAGTCACCGGAATGGTTTCGGGGGTTATCGGTATTGTACCGGGACCACCGAAAGGTGTCCGGGGGTCCACCGGGTGGGGCCACCTGCCCCGGTGGGCCAAGTGGGCTGAGCAAGGGAGGGAACCAGCCCCTGGTGGGCTGGTGCGCCCCCCCAAGGGGCCCAAGGCGCCTAGGGTTGAAAACCCTAGGGGGTGGGGGCGTCTCCCACCAAACTTGGGGGGCAAGTTCCCCCCTTGGCCGCCGCCCCCCCTTAGATGGGATCTAAGGGGGCCGCCCCCCTCTCCCCTTCACCCTATAAATAGAGGGGGGGGGTGGGAGGGCAGCAGCTGACCTGATCCCTGGCACAGCCCTCCCCCCTCTCCAACACCTCCTCCTCCTCCGTTGAGCTTGGCGAAGCCCTGCCGGAGAACTGCAAAGTTCCACCACCACGCCGTCGTGCTGCTGGAGCTGTCTTCCTCAACCTCTACCTCCTCCTTGCTAGATCAAGGCGCGGGAGACGTCACCGGGCTGCACGTGTGTTGAACGCGGAGGCACCGTTATTCGGTGCTTACATCGGAATCGACCGCGATCTGAATCGCTACGTGTACGACTCCTCCAACCGCGTTCTTGCAACGCTTTCGCATCGCGATCTTCAAGGGTATGAAGATGCACTCCTCTCTCTCTCTCGTTGCTAGTCTCTCCATAGATTGATCTTGGTGATGCATAGGAAAATTTTTTGATTTACTACTACGTTCCCCAACAGTGGCATCATGAGCTAGGTCTATGCGTAGTTTCTTGCACGAGTAGAACACAAGTTGTTGTGGGCGTCGATTTTGTCAATTTTCTTGCTGTTACTAGTCTTATCTTGATTCGGCGGCATTGTGGGATGAAGCGGCCCAGACCGACCTTACACGTACGCTTACGTGAGACAGGTTCCACCGACTGACATGCACTAGTTGCATAAGGTGGCTAGCGGGTGTCTGTCTCTCCCACTTTAGTCGGATCAGATTCGATGAAAAGGGTCCGTATGAAGGGTAAATAGAAATTGGCATATCACGTTGTGGTTGTGGCGTAGGTAAGAAACGTTCTTGCTAGAAACCTATAGCAGCCACGTAAAAAATTTTGCAACAACAATTAGAGGACGTCTAACTTGTTCTTGCAGCATATGCCGTGTGATGTGATATGGCCAAAAGGATGTGATGAATGATATATGTGATGTATGAGATCGATCATGTTCTTGTAATAGGAATCACGACTTGCATGTCGATGAGTATGACAACCGGCAGGAGCCATAGGAGTTGTCTTAATTTATTGTATGACCTGCGTGTCAATGAAAAACGCCATGTAATTACTTTACTTTATTGCTAACCGTTAGCCATAGTAGTAGAAGTAATAGTTGGCGAGGCAACTTCATGAAGACACGATGATGGAGATCATGATGATGGAGATCATGGTGTCATGCCGGTGACGATGATGATCATGGTGCCCCGAAGATGGAGATCAAAAGGAGCAAAATGATATTGGGCATATCATGTCACTATTTGATTGCATGTGATGTTTATCATCTGTTTACATCTTATTTGCTTAGAACGACGGTAGCATAAATAAGATGATCCCTCGCTAAAATTTCAAGAAAGTGTTCCCCCTAACTGTGCACCGTTGCGAATGTTCGTTGTTTCGAAGCACCACGTGATGATCGGGTGTGATAGATTCTAACGTTCGAATACAACGGGTGTAAGCCAGATTTACACATGGAAAACACTTAGGTTGACTTGACGAGCCTAGCTTGTACAAACATGTCCTCGGAACACGCTAGACCAAAAGGTCGAACATGAGTCGTATAGAATATACAATCAACATAGAGATGTTCACCGTTGATGACTAGTCCGTCTCACGTGATGATCGGACACGGCCTAGTCGATTCGGATCATGTAACACTTAGATGACTAGAGGGATGTCTATCTGAGTGGGAGTTCATTGAATAATTTGATTAGATGAACTTAATTATCATGAACTTAGTCTAAAATCTTTACAATATGTCTTGTAGATCAAATGGCCCACGCTAATGTTGCCCTCAACTTCAACGCGTTCCTAGAGAAAACCAAGCTGAAAGACGATGGTAGAAACTACACGGACTGGGTCCGTAACCTGAGGATCATCCTCATAGCTGCCAAGAAAGCTTATGTCCTTGAAGCACCGCTAGGTGACGCACCTGTTTTCCCGGCAACTCAAGACGTTATGAACGCCTGGCAGTCGCGTAGTGATGATTACTCCCTGGTTCAGTGCGGCATGCTTTATAGTTTAGAACCGGGGCTCCAAAAGCGTTTTGAGCAACACGGAGCATATGAGATGTTCCAAGAGCTGAAAATGGTTTTCCAAGCTCATGCCCGGGTCGAGAGATATGAAGTCTCCGACAAGTTCTACAGTTGTAAGATGGAGGAGAATAGTTCTGTCAGCGAGCATATACTCAAAATGTGTGGGTTGCACAACCGCTTGTCTCAGCTGGGAGTTAATCTCCCGGATGACGCGGTCGTTGACAGAATCCTTCAGTCGCTTCCACCTAGCTACAAGAGCTTTGTGATGAACTTCAATATGCAGGGGATGGATAAAACCATTCCTGAGATATATTCAATGCTGAAATCAGCGGAGGTGGAGATCAAAAAGGAACATCAAGTGTTGATGGTGAATAAAACCACTAAGTTCAAGAAAGGCAAGGGTAAAAAGAACTTCAAGAAGGACGGCAAGGGAGTTGCCGCGCCCGGTAAGCAAGCTACCGGGAAGAAGCCAAAGAATGGACCCAAGCCTGAGACTGAATGCTTTTATTGCAAGGGAAACGGTCACTAGAAACGGAACTGCCCCAAGTACTTAGCGGATAAGAAGGCCGGCAATACCAAAGGTATATGTGATATACATGTTATTGATGTGTACCTTACCAGCGCTCGTAGTAGCTCCTGGGTATTTGATATCGGTGCGGTTGCTCATATTTGTAACTCAAAACAGGAGCTGCGAAATAAGCGAAGACTGGCGAAGGACGAGGTGACGATGCGCGTCGGGAATGGTTCCAAGGTCGATGTGATCGCCGTCGGCATGCTACCTCTTCATCTGCCTACGGGATTAGTTTTAAACCTCAATAATTGTTATTTAGTACCAGCTTTGAGCATGAACATTGTATCAGGATCTCGTTTGATGCAAGATGGCTACTCATTTAAATCCGAGAATAATGGTTGTTCTATTTATATGAGAGATATGTTTTATGGTCATGCCCCGCTGGTCAATGGTTTATTTTTATTGAATCTCGAACGTGATGTTACACATATTCATAGTGTGAATGCCAAAAGATGTAAGGTTGATAATGATAGTCCCACATACTTGTGGCACTGCCGCCTTGGTCACATTGGTGTCAAACGCATGAAGAAACTCCATGCAGATGGACTTTTGGAGTCTCTTGATTATGAATCATTTGACACGTGCGAACCATGCCTCATGGGCAAAATGACCAAGACTCCGTTCTCCGGGACAATGGAGCGAGCAACCAACTTATTGGAAATCATACATACTGATGTGTGCGGTCCAATGAGCGTTGAGGCTCGCGGTGGTTATCGTTATGTTCTCACCCTCACTGATGACTTAAGTAGATATGGGTGTGTCTACTTAATGAAACACAAGTCTGAGACCTTTGAAAAGTTCAAGGAATTTCAGAGTGAGGTAGAGAATCAACGTGACAGGAAAATAAAGTTCTTACGATCAGATCGTGGAGGGGAATATTTGAGTCACGAGTTTGGCACGCACTTAAGGAAATGTGGAATTGTTTCACAACTCACGCCGCCTGGAACACCTCAGCGTAATGGTGTGTCCGAACGTCGTAATCGCACTCTATTGGATATGGTGCGATCTATGATGTCTCTTACCGATCTACCGCTATCATTTTGGGGTTATGCTTTAGAGACTGTCGCATTCACTTTAAATAGGGCTCCGTCGAAATCCGTTGAGACGACACCGTATGAATTATGGTTTGGGAAGAAACCTAAGCTGTCGTTTCTGAAAGTTTGGGGATGCGATGCTTATGTCAAGAAACTTCAACCTGAAAAGCTCGAACCCAAATCGGAAAAATGCGTCTTCATAGGATACCCTAAAGAAACTATTGGGTATACCTTCTACCTTAGATCCGAAGGCAAGATCTTTGTTGCCAAGAATGGATCCTTTCTGGAGAAAGAGTTTCTCTCGAAAGAAGTAAGTGGGAGGAAAGTAGAACTTGATGAGGTACCCCCTCTTGAACCGGAGAGTAGCGCAGCTCAGGAAGATGTTTCTGTGGTGCCTGCACCGACTAGAGAGGAAGTTAATGATGATGATCATGAAACTTCGGATCAAGTTGCTACTGAAGTTCGTAGGTCCACGAGGACACGTTCCGCACCAGAGTGGTACGGCAACCCTGTCTTGGAAGTCATGTTGTTAGACAACGGTGAACCTTCGAACTATGAAGAAGCGATGGCGGGCCCGGATTCCAACAAATGGCTAGAAGCCATGAAATCCGAGATAGGATCCATGTATGAAAACGAAGTATGGACTTTGACAGACTTGCCCGATGATCGGCAATCCATAGAGAACAAATGGATCTTTAAGAAGAAGACAGACGCGGATGGTAATGTGACCATCTATAAGGCTCGACTTATCGCTAAGGGTTATCGACAAGTTCAAGGGGTTGACTACGATGAGACCTTCTCACCCGTAGCGAAGCTGAAGTCTGTCAGAATCATGTTAACAATTGCCGCATACTATGATTATGAGATATGGAAAATGGACGTCAAAACGGCATTCCTTAATGGTTTCCTTAAGGAAGAGTTGTATATGATGCAGCCGGAAGGTTTTGTCGATCCTAATAATGCTGACAAGGTATGCAAGCTCCAGCGCTCAATCTATGGGCTGGTGCAAGCATCTCGGAGTTGGAACATTCGCTTTGATGAGATGATCAAAGCGTTTGGGTTTACACAGACTTATGGAGAAGCCTGTGTTTACAAGAAAGTGAGTGGGAGCTCTGTAGCATTTCTCATATTATATGTAGATGACATACTATTAATGGGAAATGATATAGAATTCTTGGAAAGCATAAAGGCCTACTTGAATAAGTGTTTTTCAATGAAGGACCTTGGAGAAGCTGCTTACATATTAGGCATCAAGATCTATAGAGATAGATCGAGACGCCTCATTGGTCTTTCGCAAAGCACATACCTTGACAAGATATTGAAGAAGTTCAATATGGATCAGTCCAAGAAGGGGTTCTTGCCTGTATTACAAGGTGTGAGATTGAGCACGGCTCAATGCCCGACCTCGGCAGAAGATAGAGAAAAGATGAGTGTCATCCCCTATGCCTCAGCCATAGGGTCTATTATGTATGCCATGCTGTGTACCAGACCTGATGTGAACCTCGCCGTAGGTTTGGTAGGAAGGTACCAAAGTAATCCCGGCATGGAACACTGGACAGCGGTCAAGAACATCCTGAAGTACCTGAAAAGGACTAAGGATATGTTTCTCGTTTATGGAGGTGACGAAGAGCTCGTCGTAAAGGGTTACGTCGATGCTAGCTTCGACACAGATCTGGATGACTCTAAGTCACAAACCGGATACGTGTATATTTTGAATGGTGGGGCAGTCAGCTGGTGCAGTTGCAAGCAAAGCGTCGTGGCGGGATCTACATGTGAAGCGGAGTACATAGCAGCCTCGAAGGCAGCACAGGAAGCAGTCTGGATGAAGGAGTTCATCACCGACCTAGGAGTTATTCCCAATGCGTCGGGCCCAATGACTCTCTTCTGTGACAACACTGGAGTTATTGCCCTTGCCAAGGAGCACAGGTTTCACAAGAAGACCAGGCATATCAAGCGTCGCTTCAACTCCATTCGTGAACATGTTCAAGGTGGAGACATAGATATTTGTAAAGTGCATACGGATCTGAATGTCGCAGATCCGTTGACTAAACCTCTTCCACGAGCAAAACATGATCAACACCAGAACTCTATGGGTGTTCGATTCATCACAATGTAACTAGATTATTGACTCTAGTGCAAGTGGGAGACTGTTGGAAATATGCCCTAGAGGCAATAATAAAGTGGTTATTATTATATTTCCTTGTTCATGATAATTGTCTATTGTTCATGCTATAATTGTGTTATCCGGAAATCGTAATACATGTGTGAATACATAGACCACGACATGTCCCTAGTAAGCCTCTAGTTGACTAGCTCGTTGATCAATAGATGGTTATGGTTTCCTGACCACGGACATTAGTTGTCGTTGATAACGGGATCACATCATTAGGAGAATGATGTGATGGACAAGACTCAATCCTAAGCATAGCACTAGATCGTATAGTTCGTCTGCTAAAGCTTTTCTAATGTCAAGTATCATTTCCTTGGACCATGAGATTGTTCAACTCCCGGATACCGTAGGAATGCTTTGGGTGTATCAAACATCACAACGTAACTGGGTGACCATAAAGGTGCACTACAGGTATCTCCGAAAGTGTCTGTTGGGTTGGCACGAATCAAGACTGGGATTTGTCACTCCGTGTGACGGAGAGGTATCTCTGGGCCCACTCGGTAATGCATCATCATAATGAGCTCAATGTGACTAAAGAGTTAGCCATGGGATCATGCGTTACGGAACGAGTAAAGAGACTTGCCGGTAACGAGATTGAACAAGGTATAGGGATACCGACGATCGAATCTCGGGCAAGTATCATACCGGTAGACAAAGGGAATTGTATACGGGATTGATTGAATCCTCGACATCGTGGTTCATCCGATGAGATCATCGTGGAACATGGTGGAGCCAACATGGGTATCTAGATCCCGCTGTTGGTTATTGGCCGGAGAGATGTCTCGGTCATGTCTGCATGGTTCCCGAACCCGTAGGGTCTACACACTTAAGGTTCGGCGACGCTAGGGTTGTTATGGGAAATAGTATGTGGTTACCGAATGTTGTTCGGAGTCCCGGATGAGATCCCGGACGTCACGAGGAGTTCCAGAATGGTCCGGAGGTGAAGAATTATATATGGGAAGTCCAGTTTCAGTCACCGGAATGGTTTCGGGGGTTATCGGTATTGTACCGGGACCACCGGAAGGTGTCCGGGGGTCCACCGGGTGGGGCCACCTGCCCCGGTGGGCCAAGTGGGCTGAGCAAGGGAGGGAACCAGCCCCTGGTGGTCTGGTGCGCCCCCCCAAGGGGCCCAAGGCGCCTAGGGTTGAAAACCCTAGGGGGTGGGGGCGCCTCCCACCAAACTTGGGGGGCAAGTTCCCAAGTCCAGTTTCAGTCACCGGAATGGTTTCGGGGGTTATCGGTATTGTACCGGGACCACCGGAAGGTGTTCGGGGGTCCACCGGGTGGGGCCACCTACCCCGGTGGGCCAAGTGGGCTGAGCAAGGGAGGGAACCAGCCCCTGGTGGTCTGATGCGCCCCCCCCCCAAGGGGCCCAAGGCGCCTAGGGTTGAAAACCCTAGGGGGTCGGGGCGCCTCCCACCAAACTTGGGGGGCAAGTTCCCCCCTTGGCCGCCGCCCCACCTTAGATGGGATCTAAGGGGGCCGGCCCCCTCTCCCCTTCACCCTATAAATAGAGGGGGGGTGGGAGGGCAGCAGCTGACCTGATCCCTGGCGCAGCCCTCCCCCCTCTCCAACACCTCCTCCTCCTTTGTTGAGCTTGGCGAAGCCCTGCCGGAGAACTGCAAAGTTCCACCACCACGCCGTCGTGCTGCTGGAGCTGTCTTCCTCAACCTCTCCCTCCTCCTTGCTGGACCAAGGCGCGGGAGACGTCACCGGGCTGCATGTGTGTTGAACGCGGAGGCACCGTTGTTCGGTGCTTAGATCGGAATCGACCGCGATCTGAATCGCTACGTGTACGACTCCTCCAACCTCGTTCTTGCAACGCTTCCGCATCGCGATCTTCAAGGGTATGAAGATGCACTCCTCTCTCTCTCGTTGCTAGTCTCTCCATAGATTGATCTTGGTGATGCGTAGGAAAAAATTTTGATTTACTACTACGTTCCCCAACACTTCCTCCATCACCCTCTGCATTTCATCGCCTTCCTCATCCCCATCAGCAACACCAGAACCAGCTAATATTATCGACTGACTCTGCCCAGTATCATGACCACAAACATTGTGTGGCACGTAGTCTGACTCTTGGCTAGCATCCACATCCTGTGGCTGTGACCCGAATAAATAAATCTCGTTAGCCACTTGACTACCCTGCCCGGGTTCATACCCCACGTGGAGTTGTACGGTATTCTCCTCCTTCGCCACAGGTTGCACTAGGGCATATGGGTGGATTCTTCTGTCTCGGCAATGACTTAACAGGGTCAACCAATGCTGGCTCCTATCTATCGGCATCAACTCCCACTTCACATTTTTACAGGATTTCGTCCACAATGCATGAATATTGACGGAACATACTTCAGGATCCAGCCCAAAACTAGTAGTCAACCAGTACTTCAACTGTCTAATGTCCATTCTGTTTGGGTCTGAAAGTGTCATGACGCCATTTTTAAACTCGCTAAGATCAACCCCCAACTCATTATATCGAACATTACCAGAGCCGTAGTAAACAGTCAAATTTACTGATTCAGACATTTTCACCTGTCAATCATTGCCACCTTCTCATTAATCGCAACGAACAAAAAAATTACCGGCTACAGTAACTAAAAATATTACCGGCTACACTAACTACAAATATTACCGGCTACACTAAAAATAATATTACCGGCTACACTAACTACAAATATTACCGGCTACACTAAAAAAAATATTACCGGCTACACTAACTACAAATATTACCGGCTACACTAAAAAAAATATTACCGGCTACACTAACTACAAATATTACCGGCTACACTAAAAAATATATTACCGGCTACACTAACTACAAATATTACCGGCTACACTAAACAAAAAAATTACCGGCTACACTAACAAAAAACTTACCGGCTACACTAACTAAAAAATTTACCGGCTACACTAAAAAAAATTACTGGCTACACTAATAAAAATATTACCGGCTACACTAATAAAAATTATGACGACATAGTTATACCTTCGACGCATGTGTCCCCTTCTTCTTCCTTCTCTCTTCAACTCAGCGGCACCGGTCACCTTGCGGACTACTTGCACCACCGGAACTCCTCCTCACCACCACCTCCTCCTCCTCACCACCACTGCGTCCACCCCACCACCTCCTCACCAGCCACACCTCCTCCACCCCACCATGGCTCCTCCTCACGCACAAAAAACTACCCCATAGCAAAAAAAATTACCGTACGCCGGCGGAGAATACTATGATGTATTGTTTCTGCGGGTTGGATATGAAAATGGGTGGATGAGGGAAGAGATCGGCGCGGGGGTGGAGAATACAGAGAGAGAAACGAGAGAGAGAGAGGAGAAGCAGCGAAGGGAGGAAGAAGAAAGAGTTGTCGGCCTTATCCAGGGGCTCGTCGGCCTCCTGGAGGACGACAGGCCCCCCTCGGCCGCCACTAGGCCGACAGGCCTCCCCTGGGCTGCCACGAGGCCGACCAGGCCCCACTCGGCCCACAGCCGGCCGACCAGCCCCGCCTCGGCCCACGGGAGGCAGACAGGCCCCCTCTCGGCCTACGGGAGGCCGACAGGCCCCCCCTCGGCCTACGGGAGGCCGACAGGGTGCTCTTTCTGGTTTTTTTGTTTCAGCCTGCTAGTTTTCAAATTTACTATAAAATTTGTCATACTTTTACCGAACCTACAGGGTGATTGCTTGTATCTGTGTTGGTATTTCCGGGAAGAGGAGAGGATGATGCAGCACAACAACGATAAGTATTTCCCTCAGTTATGAAACCAAGGTTATCAATCCAGTAGGAGAACCAAGCAACACTATGTAAACGGTACCTGCACACAAAAAACAAATACTTGCAACCCAACGCGTAAGAGGGGTTGTCAATCCCTCCATCGTAAATAGATAGATTAAATGGTATGAGATTGGATAAATAGATCTGAATAAAGCACTAAATAAAATAAATAAAGAAAAAATACAGCAAGGTATTTTTGGGTTTTTGGAATAATAGATCTGAAAACAATATGATAGAAAATAGACCCGGGGGCCGTAGATTTACTAGTGGCTTCTCTCGAGAAACTAGCATAAGGTGGGTAAACAAATTACTATTGGGCAATTGATAGAAGAGCAAATAATTATGACGATATCCAAGGCAATGATCATGTATATAGGCATCACCTCCAAGATTAATAGACCGACTCCTGCCTGCCTCTACTGCTATTACTCCACACATCAACCGCTATCTAGCATGCATCTAGTGTATTAAGTTCATGGAGAAACGGAGTAATGCAATAAGAACGATGACATGATGTAGACAAGATCTATTCATGCAGGAATAGACCCCATCTATTTATCCTTAATAACAATGATACATGCGTGCCTCGCTACCCCTTCTGTCACTGGTTGAGGACACCGTAAGATCGAACCCATCACAAAGCACCTCTTCCCATTGCAAGAAAATCAATCTAGTTGGCCAAACCAAACCAAAGTTTCGGAGAAGAAATACGAGGCTATAATAATCATGCATATAAGAGATCAAAGAAGACTCAAATAATATTCATAGATAGATCTGATCATAAACTCGCAATTCATCGGATCCCAACAAACACACCGCAAAAAGTCATTACATCAAATAGATCTCCAAGAACATTGAGGAGAACATTGTATTGAGAATCAAAAAGAGAGAAGAAGCCATCTAGCTACTGCATACGGACCCGTAGGTCTATGGTAAACTACTCACGCATCATCGGAGGAGCACCAATTAGGATGATGAAACCATCCGTGATCATATTCCCTCCGACAAGGTGCCAGAATAGGGCTCTAGATTGGATCTCGTGGTTCTGGAACTTGTGGCGGCTGGAATTGTGTTTCGTCGACTCCCCTAGTGTTTCTGGAATATTAGGGTTTTATAGAGCTGAGTGGCGGTGGAAAGGACCTCCGTGGGCCCCACCACCCATCAGGGTGCGCCAGGGGCCTCTGGCGCGCCCAGGTGGGTGGTGGGCCCCATGGGCCTCCCCTCGTGCACTTCCTTGGCTCCCAAGTTGTCTTCTGGGCAGAAAAAAATCTTCAAAAAGTTACGTGGCATTTGGACTTTGTTTGGTACTGATATTCTGTGAAGTAAAAAAACAAGCAAAAAACAGCCACTGATACTGGATACTATGTCAATAGGTTAGTCCCAAAAAATGATATAAAGTTGCTATAAAATGAATGTAAAACATCCAAGAATGGTAATATAACAGCATGGAACAAACAAAAATTATAAATACATTGGAGACGTATCACAGGGTCACAAGCTTATGGTAATCAACATCTGCTGAGTGTTAGTAGGATGAGAGTATCGAGAATTTATTCGTAAATAGTTTCGTTAATATTCAAAACAGTTCCTAGAGGAACCAGAAGAGTTTCGGGATCACCGGAAGGGTTTCAGAGTTTATCGGGCAATATCGGGTATTACCGATAAATAATATATAGGTGGAAAATGTTTCCAGTGATGTTAAATTAATAATAAAAGTCTCTAGTAATTGTTAGGAGGCTTTTATATTTAAATTAATACCAACATGTGTTAAAAGGCCAAACGGTGGAAGGCATCTAGGGCCACAAGGGCCTATTATGGGTGGCGCCCCCTCTTCCATGGAAAGAGGAGGGAAGGGAGGCCGAATTGGAGGGGGTTTCACCCTCCTTGGCTGGCGCAAAGGGGAAGGGAATCCTTCCCCCTTGTGGCGCCCCTCCCCTCTTCTCTAACCTATATATACTAGAGGATTTGGTGCTTTTTAACACACATTCTCTAGTTCTAGTTCTAGTTGGTCCTAATTGATCAATTAGAGCTTGACCTAGATCGTCTAATCCTCATAATTAGAAGCCCAGTGTGGTTCTAATCTCCTCCCTCTAATTCTCCGGCGACGATTAGCTCTGGACGGCGAAGCGCTGCCGGATCGTGAAGGGCGTACGCTTGCAACTACTAGAGAGGTCGTGCTTTCGGTCTTCCGTTCAAGGGATTATTCGTGGGCAGTTCACGCGGTCATTCGTCTGCAGCTCGCGGGACTCCAAATATGATTTACACCGACTCGTCTACTTCCGCTGCTACTCAGAGTCAGTAACGATCGTGATCCAAACCGTTTATGCATCTTCATATTGTTCCTGGGTGATTGAGGGTGTTCTTTTTGTTTTCTACCATGTTTCCCAACACCCCCAACCATTGTTGCCGAGTTTATTGATGATGTGACTAAAACTTGGTACCAGCAGCTCCTGATAGAACATTTTATCGCTTCAGATATTGACGTTATTTTGAACATTCCTCTTTGCTCAAGAGTGTAGAATGACTTTTTGTCATGGCATTAAAATATAAGAGGTATTTTTTCTGTCCATTCGGCATGGACATGTAAGGTTGGTCCGGACCGCTTCATCCCAAAATACCGCCGAATCAAAATAAGACGTTGTCTGTAAGCAGTATGACTATCACCGCCCACAACTCTTTGTGTTCTACTCGTGCATATCATCGACGCATAGACCTATCTCTGATACCACTGTTCGGAAACGTTGCATGGAAAACAAAAAAAATTCTACGCACACGCAAGATCTATCCATGGAGATGCATAGCAACGAGAGGGGAGAGTGTGTCTACGTACCCTCGTAGACCATAAGCGGTAGCGTTTGTTAACGCGGTTGATGTAGTCGAACTTCTTCGCGCTCCAACCGATCGAGTACCAAATGTACGACACCTCTGCGTTCAGCACACGTTCAGCTCGGTGACGTCCTTCGCCTTCTTGATCCAGCAAGACGGCGAGGTAGTGGATGAGTTCTGGTAGCACGACAGCGTGGTGATGGTGATGGTGAAGTGATCTCCGCAGGGCTTCGCCTAAGCACTACGAAAATATGACCGTGGGTGTAAACGGTGGAGGGGGGCGCCGTACACAGCTAAGCAATTGTCGTGGTTGTGTTAGGCGCCCCCTCCCACATATATATAGGTGGGGGGGAGGAGGGAGCAGCCAGGAGGCACCCCAAGTAGGACGAATCCTACTTGGGGTCCTTCCCAAGTGGCGCCCCCCCTCCTTACCATATTTGTCGGAGGGGAAAGGAAAGGGGGAAGAGGGAAGGAAGGGGGAGCCGAATCCCCCCTCTTTCCTTTCCCCCACTTGGGCGGCTGCCATAGGGGGTGCGCCAGCCCCTTGTGGGCTGGTGTGCCCCCCCCCCTCTAATGGCCCAATAGGCCCATTACCCTCCCAGGGGTGTCCGGTACCCCCTCCGATATTCCGATGACTACCCGGTACACTCCGAAACACTTCCGGTGTCTGAATACCATCGTCCTATATATCAATCTTTACCTCTCGACCATTTCCAGACTCCTCGTCATGTCCATGATCTCATCCAGGACTCCAAACAACATTCGATCACCAAATCATATAACTCATATAACACTATATCGTCAACGAACGTTAAGCGTGCGGACCCTACGGGTTCGAGAACTATGTAGACATGACCGAGACACCTCTCCGGTCAATAACCAATAGCGGAACCTGGATGCCCATATTGGCTCCTACATATTCTACGAAGATCTTTATTGGTCGAACCTGATGACAACATACATAATTCCCTTTGTCCATCGGTATGTTACTTGTCCGAGATTCGATCGTCGGTATCTTCATACCTAGTTCAATTTCGTTACCGGCAAGCCTCTTTACTCGTTCCGTAATACATCATCTTGCAACTAACACCTTAGTCACTTTGCTTGCAAGGCTTCTTATGATGTGTATGACCGAGAGGGCCCAGAGATACCTCTCCGATACTCGGAGTAACAAATCCTAATCTCGATCTATGCCAACTCAACAAACACCTTCGGAGATACCTGTAGAGCATCTTTATGATCACCCAGTTACATTGTGACGTTTGATAGCACACAAGGTATTCCTCCGGTATCCGGGAGTTGCATAATCTCATAGTCGAAGGAATATGTATTTGTCATCAAGAAAGCAATAGCAATAAACTGAACGATCAATATGCTAAGCTAACGGATGGGTCTTGTCCATCATATCATTCTCCTAATGATGTGATCCCGTTATCAAATGACAACACATGTCTATTATTAGGAAACCTTAACCATCTTTGATCAATGAGCTAGTCTAGTAGAGGCTTACTAGGGACACAATATTTGTTTATGTATTCACACATGTATTTAAATTTCTGATCAATACAATTCTAGCATGAATAATAAACCTTTATCATGAATAAGAAAATATAAAATAATAACTTTATTATTGCCTCTAGGGCATATTTCCTTCATGCGTATGTGTTCATATGGATGAATGCATGTACGTATATATGAGCGCCTGATCTAGAACAAAAAAGAGCGAGAGGACGAGATCTGAACCTGAAAACCACGCTGGCCGAGCTGCATCAAGAACAGCGCTAAGTAGCGTGGGTTCATTTCACTAGACGACGGGGCTTATCAGCAAGATTTCAAAGCCCGATAGGAGGGTCACTAGTGAGACGGCGTGGCTGCCAGTGGGTGCGCCGTGATTTGCACACGCGTGCCAAGTTTGAGACCGCAGTGCAGCCCTTCACAAGTTTTCAAGCACCAAAGTGTAGCATATGTGCCTTGTTTGTTTGTGACCTATAGGGCCAGGCCCACAGTTGTGCAGAATTGCGGCCCGCACAGGGCCAATAAATTTTTGGGGCCCCAATTTTTTTAAGCCTATGTGTCTATATTCTTGGCCGCTGGGCCGCTGGTCCTCATGGGCGCTGAGTCGAGCATCAACAGTCTCCCACGCCCCATGCTCGATGCATTAACTACCATCCCATGAGGCATTCTCTTTCTCAAATAAAAAAAAGCCCATGAGGCCACGACGTTACCCTAAAAGAATAGCTTAGTAACCCTAAAAAAAAAAGAATAGCTTAGCCTCGGCGTGATTAACGCGTTATTGGAGGCTGCCGGCCGCTGCTGCTGCTTCTTGCCTCACTACTCCTGATTAGATTTAGTCCGATAAAACTAGGGACACCAGCTCCGCGTTGGGAAATCCTTCATACGCACTCCAATTCTCTGATGGTCAAGCCAACTGTTCAAGGTATAGCACTAGTGAGTATTGTCTATTAATCTCTCAACCCTCATCTTATATACAGGGAATTGTACATCCAATTTTTAATTATCTTGATTGTGTGATCTACTATGTTGTTGATTCATATATGTGGCAACCGTGTGGGCGCCTCAATCGGAAACTGTGTAGGCGCATCAAGACAGCAGCAGATATCGATCGTATCCAGAGCAGATAGATGGGATGGCGCATCTAGACCAGGTCAAAATCGATCGTATTCAGAGCTGGCGACGAGTGACACGGCGATAGGCGGGGCAACGAGCCTGCCGCTTCCGATTAACTTTGTCTCATCGACATGTTGCTCTCGCCAAAACAGGTAGCCGGCTGCCGCTGGGTTGCCCTCCTCATTAACTTCGGCTCCTACCGTCCTACTTCTAATTTCTAAATCCTAATTAACTTTTCACAGGGATCGTTACTTCGTTAGAGATTGGTTCTTTCCTCCTTGGTTAAAGATCTCGGTGAGTTTAACATTATATCATACACATTATAATTGCTCGTTAGTTCATTTCTTCTATTGAAATAAGGCCCCATTTTTTAGTTTCGCACAGAGTCCCGGATTTTGCCGGCACGGCCCTGGTGACCTACGCGCAATATAACTCCCCGCAAGACAAAACCGCGATTGGCGATTGATCGGATGGGGATGAGAATGCTGAGTAGGGTCATGCACTCAGGCAGCCGTATGTCGTCAGCCATGAGCAACGGATGTGCGTGCGTGCATGTGACGGGGCTCTAAAACCATGTGTGCTCCCACTGTTTGCACATGGCTGATCTGACGAGACTGAATGTACAGGATCGAGATCGATGCGTGCGGCCGCATGGACCCGACGTGTATATTCCTTGGCGGCTCGAGATATGCGGTTTTTTTTCAAAACTATGACTAAATTTATAGCCTTTTTGAAAACTATTGGGCAGAATGCAAAAATATCAGAAATAGCACCCTGTCGGCCTGGGCTGGGCCGACAGGGGGCCTGTCGGCCACCAATAGGCCGATGGGGGGCCTGTCGGCCACCAGTAGGCCGACCAGTGGCCTGTCGGCCTACACGAAGCCGACGAGTGCCTCCACACGGCCGAGTGGGCTCCTGTTGGCCCATGGTAAGCTGAAATGTTTTTTTTGTGAAAGTTGACTTATTAATGATGTACAACGATTGCCTGTCTTATAAATATTGTAAAAATATTATTTATGCTTCCGCGGGCCTACCTTTCCCGCCATCCTTTCTCGTCAACCCTTTCCCGTCATTATTTCCCGCCATTTTCTACTATCTTCCTATAAAACCCCCTTGACAGTAAGGTGGGTAGGCAGTGCAGTGTAGTGTAGTAGGTAATGCTGTGGGCCGAGGGGTTCTAAATGTTTTTTTTACAAATAAATTCATTATAATTGCTGCACAACCATTCCCCCTCATTTCCCTCAATATTTTTCCGCCAACTCTGTGCCGATATATGTTCCCGCAACCCGTTTCCCACCAACCCCTTCCCGCCACCCGTTTCCCGCCAACCCCTTCTCGCCACCCGTTTCCCGCCAACCCCTTCCCGCCATATGTTCCCGCCACCTTTCCCTCCATACCGCAGTCGTTCTTTCCCACCATTTTCTCCTCTCTACCTGTAAAACCCCCTTCACACGGAGTTGGATAAGCAGTCCATTTTAGTGTAGTCGAGATGTCCGATTATCCTTTCGATCGTAGTTTTCACCCTGAGATGAGCAAATGTCTTCTTAGGCTAGCCACCAATTTCAGGATGTACAATAGGATAGTTCCATGGGACGAACTCATCGGTAGTGACACCATACAGAATGAGTTGGCTCACGCATTACGTAGGTCTGGGTGGCCTGAAAGGACCTATGAGGAGGTACGTAAAGAACTTCTTAGGTTGCATGGAAGGTGGAAGAAGGTAGTGCAGACGAAGAGTGAAAATTTTATAAGGATTGCAGCAGAGCATACATATTTATGGACTGCCGACAGCGAAGACGAAGACGATATCTTCATGCCGAGCACCAAGGCCAAGAGTACCTCATCATCGAAGGGCAAGAATACCGCATCGTCGAAGGGCAAGAGTACCGCATCGTCGAAGGGCAAGAGTGCTGCAGCGACGGAGGATGACGATGATGCCTTCATGTAGTATGTAAGCTGTATTTTTTAAGTTCAGTCCTACAGTTTATGTGAGATGTACTTGTATCTTAATTATCGGTTGCAGTCTCTTTGGAAATGTAACTCGAATAACAATGCGGATTAATAGTAATATGTCTCTCGCATACATAAAATAATATATGTATCCTGATCAGATAGAAGCAAGTGCGATAGTAACATATGCGAATAGTCTGAAACTAATATAGATAACGACTCATACATAGATAACGATATCACTGGGGGGACGACGACGAATCTGGGTCTTCCTCAGACGAGGACCGGAAGGCGATAATCGATCAGCCGGTGGATGACGCTGACGATTACCACGACCATAGATAACCTCGTCTGTCTGTGTCTCCTGCGTCAATGGTGGTGGTGGAGTGTGAAGAACTGTCTGCGAGAACTCATAGGTGTTTGCAGCTCGGTCATCATCGTCATCGTCGCCGGCTAAGAATGAACCAGCACCACTAAGCATCGGTGACTGGACTGAATGCATGAACGGTTGCGACTGGCTGTCGACTGCGGTAAAGTAAAACATTTAAAATTGATTTGCGAACCTACAATGTTTAAAAGAATGTACAAAGTAGTGTTACCTAGGTCCATCTGATGATGCCAGGAAGAGCCCCCTGGTTCTGAAGGAGGTGGCTGCTGGAAGAAAGAGCTCCCTGGTTGTGAAGGAGGTGTCTGCTGCCAGGAAGAGCTCCCTGGTTGTGAACGCTGCACAGAGGGTCGTGGTTCTGAACGCTGCACAGAGGGTCGAGGTTCTGAACGCTGCAGAGAGTGGCGTGGCGGATGATGTGCTGGACGAGGAATAGCAACATCCGAAGATCGTCTACATGTAACAGCTGCGTAAATCCCCCGTAGCTTCTCATCAAGACACCTCAACCATGAGACGTTCTCTCGCGGTGGGATATTATCTCCCCTCTCAAAGCGTTGCATTAAAGCAGAAACCTCCTCTAGCCCCTCGCTTGTCAAGTCACCCTGTACACGGAGAGTTAACCAATTAGATCATTGTTGTATGGCAGACGACACGAATAGTCAACCAATTGTATATGTTCAGGTTAAGAAAAAACTTAACATGTGAGAACCATAGCACGTACCACGTGGTGTCTGGTTCCCATAACAGAGGCAGTTGGGTACATATCACTGGTGAGAGGGGCTTCGATCTGATCAGGAGCTGCTGATGGAACCAAGTACATCCTGGTGCTATGCCGGTAACTCTGCAAATACAACCCGAACTTGTCCCAGTCAAAGGGCCGAACCTCATCCCAGATATTTGTCGGCGCAGTAGTCCATTCGTCCACGTAAGGGCTAATGTCGCGAAGCCAAGAATCGTGGGACTTGTTTCCTCCTGCGCGACTGTACCTGAGATTGACATGCGCGTTACATGATTAGTGATATTCTGAATGCAGACCTGAGAACTAAAATAGTATTACTTACTTGTGCACTTGATCTGGTAAGTGTGGAATAACTGGAATGTCAGGCTCTTGGCATAGGCCGAACTGTCTCATCACCCTTTGAAGAGCCATCTTCTCAACCGTCACATCGAACACCAACTTGGCCTTGGTCATCCAATAGTGCCGATCTCTAGTGCACAATCCAGAAATCCCAACTGGACACCTGGATAATATAGCCTGATGGGAGTATGGCTCCCAGATAACTTGATCCTCGTGCAAACTATCAAACTGCGCCGTGAAGGAGGGGTAGCAGCCCCTCACCTGGCTATGCGTGAACTGTCTCTGTGCATGACAAGAAATAAGCATTAGTAATACTATTGAATGGCAAGAAATAAGCATTAGTAATTCATGTTGTTACTTAATATGAAAATACCTCTCTCCGTGTCCAAACAGATCCCATAGTAGGCAAGTCGCCGATAGCAGGCACGTAAGTCCCAGCCATGTCCTCCAAACCAAAAGGTCTATCAACGTAGACATAGGGTCGACCAATAGGGAATCTCTCGTATGACCAGAGCTGCAACAATAGTGGACATCCTGTAATACCTGATTTTCTAGCCTTCAACAAGCAAGCTTTGCAGAGGCCTCTGTACGTAGCCGCTAACACAGCAGAACCAAAACTCCTCTGCAGAATGTCCCCAGGGCAATGTGCGTCAGCTATCCCTCGTGCAATCACAAAATATCGTCACGTGGTTCTCCGTGAACATCGTCTTGCCGAACAACCACAAAATATATGCCTCTAGGGATCGGTCAATCTGTGCCTCTGACAACTAAACATTGGGATATCCTAAGGAGACAATCTACATAGAAACCAAAGATTGTTTGAACTATGCAATGAGGACAACAATGAAAACATCAGTTTTTAAACTGGGCATGAAGGTTACCTGAAACTGGGTCAACCACTTAAAACGAGTCCCATGAGTATCGTTGTCTAGGACCTTAGCAGTTGGCACCGCAGCCAAAAAACGGCCCTGCATCGATGCTAGCCAACCAGATTCTGCCTCTAAAGGACCTATGGCAGCAACGGCCAGAGGTAATTCCAACAAGTAAGGCACATCCTGTAAAGTAGGCGCCATCTCTCCCCAAGGAAAGTGAAACGTATGTGTCTCTGGTCTCCATCTATCTACTAAGCAGGTAATGAGTGACTTGTCGTAAGAGAAATGTTTCACTTGCCTCTTGCGTAACTGCATTGGTTCACCTGCCTCATCCAATTGCGGATGTTCAACCCACTCATCCAATGTACCCTCAACCAGCCGTGCCAAGGGTAGAAGTCCAGCCCAACTTAACCTACAAAATAAAGAGAATGTAGCATACAGTTAGCGGCTATCAAAATGATGTCAAACATAGTAAGTCATTATACCGACACATACCTATTAACCCATGAATGGTGTATCATCCAGTTAGACTTTGGGGTGCGAGTGACCAACACGTCTAAGTTCTTGCCCGCTTCCATAAGTGCGGCCCGGTGCCCTCTATCAATATTACGATTAAGCAACGGATACGAAGCCATATCTGCAATTCAAACAACAAATCTCAGGTGCAAATTAAAACATAGTCCAGACATATTAAAAATTAAAACATAGTCCAGACATATTACATATTAAAACATAGTCAAATAATATTACAAAATAAAACATAGTCCAGACATATTACAAATTATAACATAGTCAAATAATATTACAAATTAAAACATAGTCCAACACATATTACAAATTAAAACATAGTCCAACACAGATTACAAATTAAAACATAGTCCAACACATATTACAAATTAAAACATAGTCCAACACATTATATAGCTTGCAAGTTATTTCTTCCTCGTCCGCCCCTTCGGCCTCGACTGCCACGACCACCATGACTGCCACGACCACGTCCGCCTCTTCCTACTGTTGTCGCAGTCATCGATGTAGAAGCACTCGTCGATGTCGAAGCACCGTCTTTGTTTAGGTCGGGACAATATTTCATCCTATGCCCATAAGCCGCGCATAGCAAACATTGTCTGGTTGCTCCACCAGCTTCAGATTGGTCCAAATCGTTTCGGATGCGCTTTACCTTACGTCTGCCCCTGCTTGTTCGCCGAAGTTCTGGATCCGGAATGTATACTCTCTCCCCATCATTTACCTTGTTGAAATTGCCGACGACTCTAAACCCTGTCATCTCACCTGTCCAGACATTGAGTACTGCATCTTTTAAATAGTATGGGGACACGAAGGAGATAGCGTCCAACTCAATCTGACCACAGGCAGCCAACACATGTGAGCAAGGCAGGTGCAACAACTTCGGTTTGTTGCATGTACACTCACAAGTTGGATAAAATTCCGTTCCAATTTTTACCTCGTGCGTCTTCACCTCATTTGCAGAACCAAAACCATCTGTAGGAAGCTGAACCTCATACCTCCTTTCCTGATTACCTATGAGTCTGACAGTGTGCTTCTTTGCTTTCTCTATCTTCTTTGCCATGTACTGCATGACACGGCTACAATAAGGTGTGTTCTGGTTATCTGCAATATGCTTCTTTGCTAACTCGTGCCTTTCTCTGAAATATCTCAAAGTGCCATGGAATACAGCCTCTACAATAGCTGTGAGTGGCAATGCTCTATTCCCTCTGAGTACAAAGTTATACACCTCTGCAAGATTGGTTGTCATGTGGCCATACCTAGCTCCATGGGTGTCATGCAACAAAGACCAATTCACCGGAGGCTCTTTCTCTATCCACTCAGAAAAATTCTTTATTGCCCTGCCCTTCTTTCTCTGAGTATTAGGAGGGTCAATTGCTGGCAAGTCACAAAGACCTACTGGCTCCTCTAGCTCCGCGATGAGTGCTGCTAATTTAACCTGATCTTTTTCCATTTTCTTCCTCGCACGGACCTGCTTCTTAGTAAACTCATCTAGTTTTGACCAAATAAATTCGTATTTACGCTGCTGGTTCTGGTTGCATAATTTTTTGAACAAGTTCATCAACCGTTTGTTCTTAAACTGTGAGAAAAAATTAGCCCCAAGATGGCGCATGCACCACCGGCTCTGCAAGTCCTTCCAAGGTGTTGGTTCGTCAGCTGTTGGATTCCTTAGTGTCTTCACGGCCTTCAATATACCAGCATGTCTGTCATGAATGACACACACGTTTGGTCGGTCTTTCACGATCGCAATTTTAACTTGACGGAAGAACCATACCCAGCTCGGAAAGTTCTCACCCTCCACAAATGCCATGGCAAGTGGGATGATTTGATTGTTCCCGTCCACACCAATAGCAGTCAGGATTTGCCCTTTGTACTGACCAGTCAGGAATGTACCATCCACAAACATCACAGGAGGACAATGCCGGAAAGCTTTGATGCACATAGCGAAAGAGTAGAATACTCGTTTCAACACCTTGAAATCTGGTATACTGTCCAACCTCGTGTGTTGTATGTTAACATAAGTGCTGGGATTCCTCTCCTTCAGTATGTCAAGGAGACGGACAACATTATCATATGAGTCGAAGAACGTCCCAAACCTTTCCTCCATAGCCTTCTGCTTAGCCCTCCAAGCCTTCCCATAAGGAATCTCATAATTCCATCTGACCTTCACTGCTGTCTGGATGTGTTTTTCTTCCATATCTTTCTTCTCCACTATCTCAGTATACATGAGTTGCGCAATGAGAGTTGAAGTTAGGTTTGGATGACGAACCAACAGGTTTTTCCTCACACAATTATGTGGGACCACATTGGTGACAACCCAGTGGATATTATACTTCGGCACGTGCCCGTGCACCTTCGCAGGACAACCTGTTTCAGCACACTTCACGGTATAGTTTGTTGGACTTGATATGTGTGTCCGGAAAACCCTCTGCGCAGACATAGTCCACTTTAATTTTTTCTTTGTATCAAACATAGCCCCTATTTGGACTTGGTTCAGATTATACTGCCATGGAGTCTCATGGCCATCGTTGACCGTAAGGCCGGTGGATATGTCCTGATCCCATGCAGAAGGAATCGGTACCTCCACTTCATCCTCGGAATTTTCAGAATCCAGATCCTCCGCAAATCCATCCTCGTCCTCTTCCTGTTGGAAATATTCCCTAGAGGCAATAATAAAGTGGTTATTATTATATTTCCTTGTTCATGATAATTGTCTATTGTTCATGCTATAATTGTGTTATCCGGAAATCGTAATACATGTGTGAATACATAGACCACGACATGTCCCTAGTAAGCCTCTAGTTGACTAGCTCGTTGATCAATAGATGGTTATGGTTTCCTGACCATGGACATTAGATGTCGTTGATAACGGGATCACATCATTAGGAGAATGATGTGATGGACAAAACTCAATCCTAAGCATAGCACTAGATCGTATAGTTCGTCTGCTAAAGCTTTTCTAATGTCAAGTATCATTTCCTTGGACCATGAGATTGTGCAACTCCCGGATACCGTAGGAATGCTTTGGGTGTATCAAACGTCACAACGTAACTGGGTGACCATAAAGGTGCACTACAGGTATCTCCGAAAGTGTCTGTTGGGTTGGCACGAATCGAGACTGGGATTTGTCACTCCGTGTGACGGAGAGGTATCTCTGGGCCCACTCGGTAATGCATCATCATAATGAGCTCAATGTGACTAAAGAGTTAGCCACGGGATCATGCGTTACGGAACGAGTAAAGAGACTTGCCGGTAACGAGATTGAACAAGGTATAGGGATACCGACGATCGAATCTCGGGCAAGTATCATACCGGTAGACAAAGGGAATTGTATACGGGATTGATTGAATCCTCGACATCGTGGTTCATCCGATGAGATCATCGTGGAACATGTGGGTGCCAACATGGGTATCCAGATCCCGCTGTTGGTTATTGGCCGGAGAGATGTCTCGGTCATGTCTGCATGGTTCCCGAACCCGTAGGGTCTACACACTTAAGGTTCGGTGACGCTAGGGTTGTTATGGGAAATAGTATGTGGTTACCGAATGTTGTTCGGAGTCCCAGATGAGATCCCGGACGTCACGAGGAGTTCCGGAATGGTCCGGAGGTGAAGAATTATATATGGGAAGTCCAGTTTCAGTCACCGGAATGGTTTCGGGGGTTATCGGTATTGTACCGGGACCACCGGAAGGTGTCCGGGGGTCCACCGGGTGGGGCCACCTGCCCCGGTGGGCCAAGTGGGCTGAGCAAGGGAGGGAACCAGCCCCTGGTGGGCTGGTGCGCCCCCCCAAGGGGCCCAAGGCGCCTAGGGTTGAAAACCCTAGGGGGTGGGGGCGCCTCCCACCAAACTTGGGGGGCAAGTTCCCCCCTTGGCCGCCGCCCACCCTTAGATGGGATCTAAGGGGGCTGGCCCCCTCTCCCCTTCACCCTATAAATAGAGGGGGGGTGGGAGGGCAGTAGCTGACCTGATCCCTGGCGCAGCCCTCCCCCCTCTCCAACACCTCCTCCTCCTCCGTTGAGCTTGGCGAAGCCCTGCCGGAGAACTGCAAAGTTCCACCACCACGCCGTCGTGCTGCTGGAGCTGTCTTCCTCAACCTCTCCCTCCTCCTTGCTGGATCAAGGCGCGGGAGACGTCACCGGGCTGCACGTGTGTTGAACACGGAGGCACCGTTGTTCGGTGCTTAGATCGGAATCGACCGCGATCTGAATCGCTGCGTGTACGACTCCTCCAACCGCGTTCTTGCAATGCTTCCGCATCGCGATCTTCAAGGGTATGAAGATGCACTCCTCTCTCTCTTGTTGCTAGTCTCTCCATAGATTGATCTTGGTGATGCGTAGGAAAAAAATTTGATTTACTACTACGTTCCCCAACAGTGGCATCATGAGCTAGGTCTATGCGTAGTTTCTTGCACGAGTAGAACACAAGTTGTTGTGGGCGTCGATTTTGTCAATTTTCTTGCCGTTACTAGTCTTATCTTGATTCGGCGGCATTGTGGGATGAAGCGGCCTAGACCGACCTTACACGTACGCTTACGTGAGACAGGTTCCACCGACTGACATGCACTAGTTGCATAAGGTGGCTAGCGGGTGTCTGTCTCTCCCACTTTAGTCGGATCGGATTCGATGAAAAGGGTCCTTATGAAGGGTAAATAGAAATTGGCATATCACATTGTGGTTGTGGCGTAGGTAAGAAACGTTCTTGCTAGAAACCTATAGCAGCCACGTAAAAAAATTTGCAACAACAATTAGAGGACGTCTAACTTGTTCTTGCAGCATATGCCGTGTGATGTGATATGGCCAAAAGGATGTGATGAATGATATATGTGATGTATGAGATTGATCATGTTCTTGTAATAGGAATCACGACTTGCATGTCGATGAGTATGACAACCGGCAGGAGCCATAGGAGTTGTCTTAATTTATTGTATGACCTGCGTGTCAATGAAAAACGCCATGTAATTACTTTACTTTATTGCTAACCGTTAGCCATAGTAGTAGAAGTAATAGTTGGCGAGGCAACTTCATGAAGACACGATGATGGAGATCATGATGATGGAGATCATGGTGTCATGCCGGTGACGATGATGATCATGGTGCCCCAAAGATGGAGATCAAAAGGAGCAAAATGATATTGGGCATATCATGTCACTATTTGATTGCATGTGATGTTTATCATCTGTTTACATCTTATTTGCTTAGAACGACGGTAGCATAAATAAGATGATCCCTCGCTAAAATTTCAAGAAAGTGTTCCCCCTAACTGTGCACCGTTGCGAAGGTTCGTTGTTTCGAAGCACCACGTGATGATCGGGTGTGATAGATTCTAACGTTCGAATACAACGGTTGTAAGCCAGATTTACACATGCAAAACACTTAGGTTGACTTGACGAGCCTAGCATGTACAGACATGGCCTCGGAACACGGAAGACCGAAAGGTCGAACATGAGTCGTATAGAAGATACGATCAACATAGAGATGTTCACCGTTGATGACTAGTCCGTCTCACGTGATGATCGGACACGGCCTAGTCGATTCGGATCATGTAACACTTAGATGACTAGAGGGATGTCTATCTGAGTGGGAGTTCATTGAATAATTTGATTAGATGAACTTAATTATCATGAACTTAGTCTAAAATCTTTACAATATGTCTTGTAGATCAAATGGCCCACGCTAATGTTGCCCTCAACTTCAACGCGTTCCTAGAGAAAACCAAGCTGAAAGACGATGGTAGAAACTACACGGACTGGGTCCGTAACCTGAGGATCATCCTCATAGCTGCCAAGAAAGCTTATGTCCTTGAAGCACCGCTAGGTGACGCACCTGTTTTCCCGGCAACTCAAGACGTTATGAACGCCTGGCAGTCGCGTAGTGATGATTACTCCCTGGTTCAGTGCGGCATGCTTTACAGTTTAGAACCGGGGCTCCAAAAGCGTTTTGAGCAACATGGAGCATATGAGATGTTCCAAGAGCTGAAAATGGTTTTCCAAGCTCATGCCCAGGTCGAGAGATATGAAGTCTCCGACAAGTTCTACAGTTGTAAGATGGAGGAGAATAGTTCTGTCAGCGAGCATATACTCAAAATGTGTGGGTTGCACAACCGCTTGTCTCAGCTGGGAGTTAATCTCCCGGATGACGCGGTCGTTGACAGAATCCTTCAGTCGCTTCCACCTAGCTACAAGAGCTTTGTGATGAACTTCAATATGCAGGGGATGGATAAAACCATTCCTGAGATATATTCAATGCTGAAATCAGCGGAGGTGGAGATCAAAAAGGAACATCAAGTGTTGATGGTGAATAAAACCACTAAGTTCAAGAAAGGCAAGGGTAAAAAGAACTTCAAGAAGGACGGCAAGGGAGTTGCCGCGCCCGGTAAGCAAGCTACCGGGAAGAAGCCAAAGAATGGACCCAAGCCTGAGACTGAATGCTTTTATTGCAAGGGAAACGGTCACTGGAAACGGAACTGCCCCAAGTACTTAGCGGATAAGAAGGCCGGCAATACCAAAGGTATATGTGATATACATGTTATTGATGTGTACCTTACTAGCGCTCGTAGTAGCTCTTGGGTATTTGATACCGGTGCGGTTGCTCATATTTGTAACTCAAAACAGGAGCTGCGGAATAAGCGAAGACTGGCGAAGGACGAGGTGACGATGCGCGTCGGGAATGGTTCCAAGGTCGATGTGATCGCCGTCGGCATGCTACCTCTTCATCTGCCTACGGGATTAGTTTTAAACCTCAATAATTGTTATTTAGTACCAGCTTTGAGCATGAACATTGTATCAGGATCTCGTTTGATGCAAGATGGCTACTCATTTAAATCCGAGAATAATGGTTGTTCTATTTATATGAGAGATATGTTTTATGGTCATGCCCCGCTGGTCAATGGTTTATTTTTATTGAATCTCGAACGTGATGTTACACATATTCATAGTGTGAATGCCAAAAGATGTAAGGTTGATAATGATAGTCCCACATACTTGTGGCACTGCCGCCTTGGTCACATTGGTGTCAAACGCATGAAGAAACTCCATGCAGATGGACTTTTGGAGTCTCTTGATTATGAATCATTTGACACGTGCGAACCATGCCTCATGGGCAAAATGACCAAGACTCCGTTCTCCGGGACAATGGAGCGAGCAACCAACTTATTGGAAATCATACATACTGATGTATGCGGTCCAATGAGCGTTGAGGCTCGCGGTGGTTATCGTTATGTTCTCACCCTCACTGATGACTTAAGTAGATATGGGTATGTCTACTTAATGAAACACAAGTCTGAGACCTTCGAAAAGTTCAAGGAATTTCAGAGTGAGGTAGAGAATCAACGTGACAGGAAAATAAAGTTCTTACGATCAGATCGTGGAGGGGAATATTTGAGTCACGAGTTTGGCACGCACTTAAGGAAATGTGGAATTGTTTCACAACTCATGCCGCCTGGAACACCTCAGCGTAATGGTGTGTCCGAACGTCGTAATCGCACTCTATTGGATATGGTGCGATCTATGATGTCTCTTACCGATCTACCGCTATCATTTTGGGGTTATGCTTTAGAGACTGCCGCATTCACTTTAAATAGGGCTCCGTCGAAATCCGTTGAGACGACACCGTATGAATTATGGTTTGGGAAGAAACCTAAGCTGTCGTTTCTGAAAGTTTGGGGATGCGATGCTTATGTCAAGAAACTTCAACCTGAAAAGCTCGAACCCAAATCGGAAAAATGCATCTTCATAGGATACCCTAAAGAAACTATTGGGTATACCTTCTACCTTAGATCCGAAGGCAAGATCTTTGTTGCCAAGAATGGATCCTTTCTGGAGAAAGAGTTTCTCTCGAAAGAAGTAAGTGGGAGGAAAGTAGAACTTGATGAGGTACCCCCTCTTGAACTGGAGAGTAGCGCAGCTCAGGAAGATGTTTCTGTGGTGCCTGCACCGACTAGAGAGGAAGTTAATGATGATGATCATGAAACTTCGGATCAAGTTGCTACTGAACTTCGTAGGTCCACGAGGACACGTTCCGCACCAGAGTGGTACGGCGACCCTGTCTTGGAAGTCATGTTGTTAGACAACGGTGAACCTTCGAACTATGAAGAAGCGATGGCGGGCCCGGATTCCAACAAATGGCTAGAAGCCATGAAATCCGAGATAGGATCCATGTATGAAAACGAAGTATGGACTTTGACAGACTTGCCCGATGATCGGCAAGCCATAGAGAACAAATGGATCTTTAAGAAGAAGACAGACGCGGATGGTAATGTGACCATCTATAAGGCTCGACTTGTCGCTAAGGGTTATCGACAAGTTCAAGGGGTTGACTACAATGAGACCTTCTCACCCGTAGCGAAGCTGAAGTCTGTCAGAATCATGTTAGCAATTGCCGCATACTATGATTATGAGATATGGCAAATGGACGTCAAAACGGCATTCCTTAATGGTTTCCTTAAGGAAGAGTTGTATATGATGCAGCCGGAAGGTTTTGTCGATCCTAATAATGCTGACAAGGTATGCAAGCTCCAGCGCTCAATCTATGGGCTGGTGCAAGCATCTCGGAGTTGGAACATTCGCTTTGATGAGATGATCAAAGCGTTTGGGTTTACACAGACTTATGGAGAAGCCTGTGTTTACAAGAAAGTGAGTGGGAGCTCTGTAGCATTTCTCATATTATATGTAGATGACATACTATTAATGGGAAATGATATAGAATTCTTGGAAAGCATAAAGGCCTACTTGAATAAGTGTTTTTGAATGAAGGACCTTGGAGAAGCTGCTTACATATTAGGCATCAAGATCTATAGAGATAGATCGAGACGCCTCATTGGTCTTTCGCAAAGCACATACCTTGACAAGATATTGAAGAAGTACAATATGGATCAGTCCAAGAAGGGGTTCTTGCCTGTATTACAAGGTGTGAGATTGAGCACGGCTCAATGCCCGACCTCGGCAGAAGATAGAGAAAAGATGAGTGTCATCCCCTATGCCTCAGCCATAGGGTCTATTATGTATGCCATGCTGTGTACCAGACCTGATGTGAACCTCGCCGTAGGTTTGGTAGGAAGGTACCAAAGTAATCCCGGCATGGAACACTGGACAGCGGTCAAGAACATCCTGAAGTACCTGAAAAGGACTAAGGATATGTTTCTCGTTTATGGAGGTGACGAAGAGCTCGTCGTAAAGGGTTACGTCGATGCTAGCTTCGACACAGATCTGGATGACTCTAAGTCACAAACCGGATACGTGTATATTTTGAATGGTGGGGCAGTCAGCTAGTGCAGTTGCAAGCAAAGCGTCGTGGCGGGATCTACATGTGAAGCGGAGTACATAGCAGCCTCGGAGGCAGCACAGGAAGCAGTCTGGATGAAGGAGCTCATCACCGACCAAGGAGTTATTCCCAATGCGTCGGGCCCAATGACTCTCTTCTGTGACTACACTGGAGCTATTGCCCTTGCCAAGGAGCCCAGGTTTCACAAGAAGACCAGGCATATCAAGCGCCGCTTCAACTCCATTCGTGAACATGTTCAAGATGGAGACATAGATATTTGTAAAGTGCATACGGATCTGAATGTCGCAGATCCGTTGACTAAACCTCTTCCACGAGCAAAACATGATCAACACCAGAACTCTATGGGTGTTCGATTCATCACAATGTAACTAGATTATTGACTCTAGTGCAAGTGGGAGACTGTTGGAAATATGCCCTAGAGGCAATAATAAAGTGGTTATTATTATATTTCTATAAGTGCATCTAGTGCCCCTTAGTGATTTTGGTGTATTGAAGACTTATAGGTTAAGGGACTAATGTGTTTGTGAGTGTACACAGGTCTCTAAGTCTATGAGGAGTTTGTTATTTACGATGAATGTCGACCCCTAAAAATGAATGTCTTCAACTGAAGACTTTGGTTTTCTTGAAGACTTTGAAAGTGAAGAAATTGGTGTGACCCTGAAGACTTGATATTCATGCGAGGATTATGAAGCGTGAAGACTTTTGTTTTCGTAGTTTCATTTTCTTCTTCTTGAGTTATAGGAAACACCGTACTGTTAAAGGGGGTCGAGGTAAAACTAAGGAAAAGTTTCCAAGTGATGCTCAACTCAAAATCCTACACCTACCCAATCCTTTCGAGTGAAGCCATTGGAAATCTCATACAGTTTAGTCAAGTTCTTCAGTGACAGAGATGAAGTTCTTCTGTTCTCTGAGGAATTTGTTCTGACTGAGGAGTTAGGAATTCGCCAGTGCGGATTGCCTACAAGTGAGGAACATGATAGCCCTGAGGAATTTGATACTCAAATTTCCGACCGTTGCTGTGCTACGCGCCAGCTGTCCAAATATCCTACCCACCTAACGGTCATATCATTGAAGGGCATTTATGTCTTATCATGTCGGGCTGCTCCCTAGGCTATAAATAGCCGCCCCCTTCAACCACTAGCTGGTTGGCTGCTCCAAGAAATAGATTGACACTTGTCATTTAGAGCATCCCATCCTCCGAGGACTTTGAGCGAAAATCATCAAGTGAGGAAAAAACCCAAAAACCCAAACACCTACAAACCCAAAGTGATTGAGCATCACTGAAGAGATTGTTCCTGTGTGGAACCGACGCTTGTTACCTTTGAGGACTGTGCATCCTCCAGGCAGTTAGGCGTCATGGTCTAGAGCATCCAAGAGGAAATTGTGGATTGCCGAGTGACCGAGTATGTGAAGGTTTGGAAGTCACCTGAAGACTTAACACGAGTGATTGGGCGAGGTCTGTGTGACCTTAGCTCAAGGAGAATACGGTGAGGACTGTGTGTCCTCAGGTTTAAATACCTAGCCGCTCTAACCAGATGTACAACTGTCACAGCAGTTGGAACTGGTCTACCAAATCATTGTCTTCACCGAGCTACTGGTTCTATTTCCTCAATCCTTTCATTTCCTCGCATACTTGCTATGTATTTGACCATTACTGTTTGAAGACTTTGTCTGAAGACTTTCTCAATTTCCTCAGTTCAATTTCTTCAGTCAGTTTGTCTTCAGCCTGCTTATCCTGTGTTTACGCTACTCGTACTCTGTGCTTGTTTTCATTTCATCATGATGACTGTGCTACTGCTCTGTTATGCTTGCATCTGAGCACTTATTCCGCTGCTAAGTAGTTCGTCGCTTAGGAATTTCCTCACCTTGAAATTCCTCAGTGACGAATTTGTAAAAATCGCCTATTCACCCCCCTCTAGTCGATATAACGCACTTTCAATTGGTATCAGAGCAAGGTACTCCCTTGTTCTGTGTGATTTTGGTTTAACCACCTGGAGTTTTAGTTATGTCGACTGCAGGCATGATCAAGGTCTCAGCTGGGTGTCATACCTTCGATGGGACGGACTACCCCTACTGGAAGAACAAGATGCGCATGCATCTTGAGGCAATTGACAACGATCTCTGGTATGTTGTGGAAAAGGGTGTTCCCTCTGTCACTCCTTCCGTAAACGCTGCTGATGTGAAGAGATTCAAGCAACTCGACTCTCAAGCGAAGAATATCATATGTGGCTATCTGAGCAAAGGGTAGTATGGCAGAGTGAGTGCTTTGGAGATAGCTAAGCTTATCTGGGATAGGCTGTCCAAGGTCAACGAAGGAGTCTCAACTCAACGTGACTCTCGAGTTGACGTTCTTCGCAATCTCTTCAACCGCTTCAAAAGACTCGACAACGAAAATGTTCAGCAAACCTTTGATCGCCTCACTGACATTTCAAACGAGCTTCAAGCACTGGGTGCCACTGACATCACCGACCATGAGGTGGTGAAGAAATTGCTGAGGTCACTCGATTCTTCATTCGATACACTGGCACTGATGATTCAAGAACGTGGAGACTACAAGTCACTTGATCCTGCTGATATCCTCGAGAGGCTAAATACTCATGAATTCCAACTAGCTGAGAAGAGAGATCTCTACGGACCGAGCTATGGTAGATCTCGTGCACTGAAAGCCAAGGCAGTCTCTGAATCTGAAGATGAAGATTCTGGTAGCAGCCTTGGTGATCCTGAAGAACTGAGTCAGGAGCTAGCAATGCTCGTGAGGAAATTCCAGAAGTTCTCTAGACGTGGCCGATTTGGAAAATCCTCAAAAGGTGATGACATGAAATCAGATTCCTCATCCCGTGATTACAAGAAGAGAACGTGCCATCAATGCAAGAAACCTGGTCACTACATTACTGATTGTCCTCAGTGGGAGAAGGAATCAAAGAAGAAGAAATCTTCAAAGTCCTCATCGTCAAGATCTTCAAAGTCTTCATCTCACAAGAAGAGCAGCTCCAAGAAAGCTCGGGCATTCATTGGCAAGGAAATGGACTCTGAAGCTGAATCTGAGGAACATGAGGAAGAGGAGGCATCTGAGGAGTCAGACTCTGGTGTGGCGAGCCTAGCCCTTGCTACTGCTTACGTTAGCAAGTCCATCTTCAACACTGAGGAAAATGGCTTCCCCAACACTGCTGATGACGGCAACGATGACTATGCTCCCACCTATTGCTTCATGGCAAAAGGTGCCAAGGTACTCAAATATCCCTCCTCTGAATCAAATGAGGATGAATCTGATGATAACCTCAAACCCAGCTATTCCAAACTTGCTAATATTGCTGTTAAACAACAAAAGGCTTTGGAAAAGGTTCAAAATATGCTAGACAAAAGCGATGATCTGTTAGGTGAGGAAATGGATCGAACTCAAACACTGACTGATAATCTTCAGCAACTACAGTCTAAGTTTGACAACCTTCAAGATCGTCATGAAACTCTCCTAGCCGATCATGAGAAGCTTTCTTATGAATTTCTTCAAAGAAAGCAAGATCTTGAGAAGCTAAGGGTGAGTCATGAAGATCTCCAGAAGGAAAATGATTCTTTGCTTGCTCAACAGATCAGTTCCGCTCAGGAAGAATTTATTCCACCATGCTTGAAATGCATTGAACGTGAAACTGCTAATTCTTCACCTGAATGTTCAAATGCTTCCATTGCTGCAAATTCTTCAACTATCTCTGTGGTCACAAATTCCTCATCTGAGGATACCACTAGTATCACTGACGAAAATGCAGGGTTGATGGAATTGTATGTGACAGGCATGTACAAAAGCCTCAAAGGGCATCATACTCTTTGTGATGTGCTCAAAAAGCAGATCTTGAACAGGAACCCTAGGAAAGAGGGTATTGCCTTTGAGAGGAAACTCAATGCTGATGGAACCTACTGGAAACCGGAGCAGTATCCCAAAACCTCATGGGTTGCTGCGAAGGGACCTCCTGTAGATCCATCCACTTTATCTGCCTTTACTTGTGAATCCTCATATTCATCTGATGAGTCATTTGACTCCAACTATAAACTGTTCAAAAATCAGAATGGTGAGGTATTTGCTAGATATGTTGGATCTAACTGCAGGAATGGTCCCCCTATGAAGAAAATCTGGGTTCCCAAAAAGTGCCTTGAAAGTCTTCAGGTGAATGTCCTCATGACACCACCTGTGAAGAATAAGAACCCCAGATCAAATTCTTCATATGAACCAAAGTCTTCATATGGATCCAAGTCCTCTTATGGATCAAATTCCTCACATGGATCCAAGTCCTCACATGAACATCATCGTGCTAACACTTCTGTTTCGCAGGGAAAGCCTAAGGGCTATGAATATATGCATTATTCTTCAAATCATTATGTTCATAAGTCCTCGAAGAATTTCTCTGCTTATTCATATGCTTACCCTAACCCCTCTTATGTGAAACGAAGTGGTCTGGCGTCTATGCCACCTTTCTCTTATGGAGCTCGCAGAATGATGAACTCTTTGCCACCCCTCCAGATGTGGGTGGTGAAGAAAAGGAACTAATCTCTTATGCAAGGTCAGGTCTCCAGACGAACTAAATCGTCTGAAGAATTTGCTGGAGACCTGAAATGCTTGAAAGGACACAAGCTAATCATGAAGAAATGATTTATTCATTTCTCATGTCCTCACATTGCTATATATACATATGTTGCTTTAATTGATGAAATATGTCTGATGAATTTGATGTCATATTCTTCACTCTGAAGTATATGAGTTCATAAGATGCACTAATTCATCTGTAGGATGATTTACCCAAAGCTACTGAGTGGGTCCTCGATAGTGGATGTACAAATCACATGACCGGTGACAAGAGCTTACTGATGAACACTCCTTTATCTCCATCACACTTGAAGCATATCACCTACGCTGACAAAGGCAAAAGCAAGGTATTGGGTCTAGGTAGGGTTGCAATCTCAAAGGATCGACACATGGATAAAGTCATGCTTGTCGAGTCCCTCGGATTCAACCTCATGTCTGTCTCAATGCTTTGTGATCTTGATATGGTTGTTGTCTTTGGCAAATATCGTTGCTTAGTGCTCATGGAATCTGACAATTCCAAAGTCTTCGAAGGCTTTAGGAGAGGAGACTTGTATATTGTTGATTTCTCTGCAGGACCACAGCCTGCCACTTGTCTACTTGCTAAAGCTTCAGAAGGCTGGCTATGGCATCGACGACTGGGTCATGCTGGCATGAGGAACTTGCACACGCTCGTGAAGAAAAAGCACATCATTGGCATCGAGGGTGTCAAATTCCTCAAAGATCATCTTTGTGGGGCTTGTGAGGCTGGAAAGATGACCAGAGCCAAGCACCCCTCGAAGACTATCATGACTACTTCTCGTCCTTTTGAATTGCTTCATATGGATCTCTTTGGCCCTACTCATTATGCCACACTAACAAATGCAGCATCTCTATATGGCTTTGTCATTGTTGATGACTATTCTCGTTACACATGGGTGCATGTCATTACTTACAAAACTGAAGTGCAGGAAGTCTTCAGACGATTTTCCTCAAGGGCTTCGATGAATTTCGGCGTGAAGATCAAGCATATACGTAGTGACAATGGGACTGAGTTCAAGAATACTGGTCTTGATGACTATCTCGATGAACTTGGTATTACTCATGAGCTATCTGCCCCATACACTCCTCAGCAGAATGGCGTTGTGGAGCGCAAGAACAGGACTCTTGTTGAGATGGCTCGCACCATGCTTGATGAATACAAGACACCTCATCACTTCTGGCCTGAGGCAATTGATACTGCATGCCACATCATCAACAGGGTATATCTTCACAAATTCTTCAAGAAGACCTCATATGAACTCCTCACTGACAAGAAACCCAATGTGAGTTATTTCAAAGTCTTCGGTGCTAAATGCTAGATTAGAGATCCACATCACAATTCTAAACTTGCACCGAAAGCACATGAAGGTTTTATGCTTGGTTATGGAAAGGACTCGCACAGCTACAGGGTCTTCAATACCTATCACAACAAGGTTGTTGAAACTGTAGATGTGCGGTTCGATGAAACTAACGGCTCGCAAAGAGAGCACCTACCTCCTGTGCTAGATGAAAAGACGCCTGAGGAAACCATCAAGTTCAAAGCTACTGAGGATGTCATTCCTACTGAAGAATCTGCTGAAGAAATTATTCTAGAACATGAAGAACAGCATGCTGGCACATCTGAAGAAAATGGCTCTGAAGAAAATGCTGAGCCAAGTCAAAGTCGTCAACCTGCTCATCCCCGCGTTGCAAATGAAGTACTGATTGAGAGAATCATCAACGACATCAATGCACCAGGTCCTCTGACTCGCTCAAAAGCTTCACATTTATCTAACTTGAAGACTTTGACTGAAGACTTTCTCAATTTCCTTAGTTCAATTTCTTCAGTCAGTTTGTCTTCAGCCTGCTTATCCTGTGTTTATGCTTCTTGTACTCTGTGCTTGTTTTCATTTCATCATGATGACTGTGCTACTGCTCTGTTATGCTTACATCTGAGTACTTATTCCGCTGCTAAGTAGTTCGTCGCTTAGGAATTTCCTCACCTTGAAATTCCTTAGTGACGAATTTGTAAAAATCACCTATTCACCCCCCCTCTAGTCGATATAACGCACTTTCAATTGGTATCAGAGCAAGGTACTCCCTTGTTCTGTGTGATTTTGGTTTAACCACCTGGAGTTTTAGTTATGTCGACTGCAGGCATGATCAAGGCCTCAGTTGGGTGTCCTACCTTCGATGGGACGGACTACCCCTACTGGAAGAACAAGATGCGCATGCATCTTGAGGCAATTGACAACGATCTCTGGTATGTTGTGGAAAAGGGTGTTCCCTCTGTCACTCCTTCCGTAAACGCTGCTGATGTGAAGAGATTCAAGCAACTCGACTCTCAAGCGAAGAATATCATATGTGGCCATCTGAGCAAAGGGCAGTATGGCAGAGTGAGTGCTTTGGAGACAGCTAAGCTTATCTGGGATAGGCTGTCCAAGGTCAACGAAGGAGTCTCAACTCAACGTGACTCTCGAGTTGACATTCTTCGCAATCTCTTCAACCGCTTCAAAAGACTCGACAACGAAAATGTTCAGCAAACCTTTGATCGCCTCACTGACATTTCAAACGAGCTTCAAGCACTGGGTGCCACTGACATCACCGACCATGAGGTGGTGAAGAAATTGCTGAGGTCACTCGATTCTTCATTCGATACACTGGCACTGATGATTCAAGAACGTGGAGACTACAAGTCACTTGATCTTGCTGATATCCTCGAGAGGCTAAATACTCATGAATTCCAACTAGCTGAGAAGAGAGATCTCTACGGACCGAGCTATGGTAGATCTCGTGCACTGAAAGCCAAGGCAGTCTCTGAATCTGAAGATGAAGATTCTGGTAGCAGCCTTGGTGATCCTGAAGAACTGAGTCAGGAGCTAGCAATGCTCGTGAGGAAATTCCAGAAGTTCTCTAGACGTGGCCGATTTGGAAAATCCTCAAGAGGTGATGACATGAAATCAGATTCCTCATCCCGTGATTACAAGAAGAGAACTTGCCATAAATGCAAGAAACCTGGTCACTACATTACTGATTGTCCTCAGTGGGAGAAGGAATCAAAGAAGAAGAAATACAAGGATGATAGTTCAGATGACTCTAAGAGGAAGAAGAAATCTTCAAAGTCCTCATCGTCAAGATCTTCAAAGTCTTCATCTCACAAGAAGAGCAGCTCCAAGAAAGCTCGGGCATTCATTGGCAAGGAAATGGACTCTGAAGCTGAATCTGAGGAACATGAGGAAGAGGAGGCATCTGAGGAGTCAGACTCTGGTGTGCCGAGCCTAGCCCTCGCTACTGCTTACGTTAGCAAGTCCATCTTCAACACTGAGGAAAATGGCTTCCCCAACACTGCTGATGACGGCAACGATGACTATGCTCCCACCTATTGCTTCATGGCAAAAGGTGCCAAGGATGATTTACCCAAAGCTACTGAGTGGGTCCTCGATAGTGGATGTACAAATCACATGACCGGTGACAAGAGCTTACTGATGAACACTCCTTTATCTCCATCACACTTGAAGCATATCACCTACGCTGACAAAGGCAAAAGCAAGGTATTGGGTCTAGGTAGGGTTGCAATCTCAAAGGATCGACACATGGATAAAGTCATGCTTGTCGAGTCCCTCGGATTCAACCTCATGTCTGTCTCAATGCTTTGTGATCTTGATATGGTTGTTGTCTTTGGCAAATATCGTTGCTTAGTGCTCATGGAATCTGACAATTCCAAAGTCTTCGAAGGCTTTAGGAGAGGAGACTTGTATATTTTTGATTTCTCTGCAGGACCACAGCCTGCCACTTGTCTACTTGCTAAAGCTTCAGAAGGCTGGCTATGGCATCGACGACTGGGTCATGCTGGCATGAGGAACTTACACACGCTCGTGAAGAAAAAGCACGTCATTGGCATCGAGGGTGTCAAATTCCTCAAAGATCATCTTTGTGGGGCTTGTGAGGCTGGAAAGATGACCAGAGCCAAGCACCCCTCGAAGACTATCATGACTACTTCTCGTCCTTTTGAATTGCTTCATATGGATCTCTTTGGCCCTACTCATTATGCCACACTAACAAATGCAGCATCTCTATATGGCTTTGTCATTGTTGATGACTATTCTCGTTACACATGGGTGCATGTCATTACTTACAAAACTGAAGTGCAGGAAGTCTTCAGACGATTTTCCTCAAGGGCTTCGATGAATTTTGGCGTGAAGATCAAGCATATACGTAGTGACAATGGGACTGAGTTCAAGAATACTGGTCTTGATGACTATCTCGATGAACTTGGTATTACTCATGAGCTATCTGCCCCATACACTCCTCAGCAGAATGGCGTTGTGGAGCGCAAGAACAGGACTCTTGTTGAGATGGCTCGCACCATGCTTGATGAATACAAGACACCTCGTCACTTCTGGCCCGAGGCAATTGATACTGAATGCCACATCATCAACAGGGTATATCTTCACAAATTCTTCAAGAAGACCTCATATGAACTCCTCACTGACAAGAAACCCAATGTGAGTTATTTCAAAGTCTTTGGTGCTAAATGCTGGATTAGAGATCCACATCACAATTCTAAATTTGCACCGAAAGCACATGAAGGTTTTATGCTTGGTTACGGAAAGGACTCGCACACCTACAGGGTCTTCAATACCTATCACAACAAGGTTGTTGAAACTGTAGATGTGCGGTTCGATGAAACTAACGGCTCGCAAAGAGAGCACCTACCTCCTGTGCTAGATGAAAAGACGCCTGAGGAAACCATCAAGTTCAAAGCTACTGAGGATGTCATTCCTACTGAAGAATCTGCTGAAGAAATCATTCCATAACATGAAGAACAGCATGCTGGCGCATCTGAAGAAAATGGCTCTGAAGAAAATGCTGAGCCAAATCAAAGTCGTCAACCTGCTCATCCCCGCGTTGCAAATGAAGTACAGATTGAGAGAATTATCAACGACATCAACGCACCAGGTCCTCTGACTCGCTCAAAAGCTTCACATTTATCTAACTTTTGTGGGCATTTTGCTTTCGTCTCTATCACAGAGCCCACCAAAGTTGATGAGGCATTTCTGGAGCCTGAATGGATTCAAGCAATGCAAGAGGAATTACATCAATTCAAGCTGAACAATGTGTGGGAGCTTGTCAAGCGACCGAACCCATGCAAGCACAATATCATCGGTACCAAATGGATCTACCGCAACAAGCAAGATGAAAATGGCCTAGTGGTGAGGAACAAGGCTCGTCTTGTAGCTCAAGGCTACACACAGGTTGAAGGAATTGATTTCGATGAGACTTTTGCACCTGTTGCTAGACTTGAGGCTATTCGCATATTGCTTGCTTATGCTAACCATCATAATATCATCTTATATCAAATGGATGTGAAAAGTGCATTCCTCAATGGTAAGCTTGAGGAAGAAGTATATGTTGCTCAACCCCCAGGTTTTGAAGATCCTAAGCATCCTGACAAAGTCTTCAGACTCAATAAGGCCCTCTATGGCCTCAAGCAGGCCCCTCGGGCGTGGTATGATACTCTGAAGGAATTCCTCATGAAGAAAGGCTTCAAACCCGGTTCACTCGACCCAACTCTTTTCACCAAAACCTATGATGATGAATTATTCGTGTGCCAAATATATGTTGATGATATTATCTTTGGCTGTACAAACCAACATTACAGTGACGAATTTGCTTACATGATGAGTGAGGAATATCAAATGTCCATGATGGGAGAATTGAAATTCTTCTTAGGTCTTCAAATTCGTCAACAACGTAATGGCATCTTCATTTCTCAAGAGAAATACCTCAAGGACGTTCTGAGGAAATTCGGTATGCAAGAATGCAGAGGCGTCAAAATCCCTATGCCCACAAATGGCCATCTATGCACTGATGAAAATGGAATAGACTTTGATCAAAAGGTATACCGCTCCATGATTGGCTCTTTATTGTACCTATGTGCATCTAGGCCGGATATTATGCTTAGTGTTTGCATGTGTGCCCGCTTTCAAGCTACACCGAAGGAATCACACCATAAGGCTGTGAAACATATTCTTCGATATCTAGCTCACACTCCAACACTTGGATTATGGTATCCCAAGGGCTTGTTTTTTGATCTCATTGGATATTCTGACTCTGACTATGCCGGTGATCGTGTGGACCGCAAGTCAACTTCAGGCACATGCCATTTCCTCGGACGATCCTTAGTATGTTGGTCCTCGAAGAAGCAGAACTGCGTATCACTCTCTACTGCTGAAGCTGAGTATATTGCTGCTGGTTCTTGCTGTGCTCAATTGCTATGGATGAAGCAAACCCTCAAGGACTACGGCATCAATGTGAAGAATGTGCCACTCTACTGTGACAACGAGAGTGCCATCAAAATTGCTCATAACCCAGTTCAGCACTCGAAGACAAAGCACATCGAGATTCGTCATCATTTTCTTCGAGATCATGTGTTGAAGGGTGACATCTCTATTGATCCCGTGAAGTCTGAAGAACAGCTAGCGGATATCTTCACAAAGCCCTTGGATGAGAAGAGATTTAGCAAGTTGCGGTGTGAGCTAAATATCTTAGAATCTTCGAATGTCCTTTGAAAAGGACACACATCCTAACACTTATGCAAATTGATGACTTAGGTGTGCAACACACGAAGAAACATTTTTCTTCAATCAATGAAGACTAACCCTCTAAGTGTGAAGAAATTAATGAAGAATTTGATTCTCAGAACCCTACGATAATTGTACGCGGTGTCTGAAATCATCATTCTTACACGGTGGGTCACGCCACCACAAAAAGTTGAAAATCTTCAAAATCTGAGTCTTTCATCATTGTGTAAATTCTTCAAATTTTCAAATTCTTCAACTTTGCAAAATCTTCACTCTTTCCGACTGTGTTCTTCATTGACTATATATATATATTTGAGTTTTCTGTCCTCTACAGCATTCACTTATTGCTAATTCTTCAAGTTGTGTTTCTTCTAAGTGAATGTGATCGGACCCGTTCCCCCTCTATGCTAAACTCAATCCAGTCCGTTCACAAATTCTTCATGTGCGTTCTATTTGAAACCCGTTCAAAGTCTTCACTGTGTCCTTGACAGCTGAAGAATTTGCGAACGAAACATTAAAATATTCTTATCTGAATTTTCGGCTTTTGCCGCTCAAACCGTTCCATATCCCTCGATAAGATTTATCTATTCACTCACGATCTAACACGATCTCCACTTCACAGTACGTGGGTGACACATGTCGCTAGGATGAGCAGGGTCAGGGGCAGGTTCGTCCATTTTCCTCGGACGAGCGGTTTTTTTTTCACCTCGGCTATAAATACCCCTCACCCTCCTCAGAGCTCATTTACCCCGCTCGAGCTCTCAGACCTAGCGCCGCCGCTACACTCCATCGTCACCGGTGAGGAAGAGCTTCACTGCCTCGACCTCATCGCCGTCGTACTCACGCCGGCCGCGGAAATCTTCACTCCGCCGCCGCCGTAGCTGTTTTCCATCGCCAAGTTAGGGCGTGGAAGATCTGAACGGACGAACATCTCCACTGCCACTCTCAGTTCGTCGTGTTCTTCGTCAAGGGTAAATAAAATTTATTTTTACTGCCCTTGTTGATTCTGATGATTTCCACAAAATCTTCAAAAGGTGTTTATTCTTCAACTTTCATGTTCTTAAACACCAACTTGCTTCTGTCCTTGATCAGTTTCTCTAAGCAACGTTTTTCTTCAAGATTCCTCAATTGTGTGGATTTTCAATCTACACAACTCTGGAACCTAAGTCAAAATGCTTAGTGAAATTCCTCAAGACACCCCTGGTCATCTTCCTCAAACTTGATACTTTTGAAAATCTTCTGAGAACGCATATGACCTCTCCAAAACTCTTCGCACCTATATTCTGTTCACAGGTACACATGTCCGTTGCTGAATCTCTAGGTTCTCATCAACTTAACTCATTTGCAGCGTTCCTTGAAGAAAAATTGCATACCTCATCAGAAAATTCGATTGTTCAAAACCCTCAAGTGAAGAAAATGGCTGATGGTAAAAGACCTCAGAAGGGAGGAAAGAGGCCAGAAACAAATACTGCTTTTGAGATCCCTGATGACATCTATGATGAATATTGTACTCCTGATGAAGCAACTCATGGCAAGGAGAACAAAAATCAGCGCAAAGTGCGCATTCAGAAGATTGAGAGGAGATGGGCAAGAGAATGGAGGGAATATCGCTATGTCACTCCCAAGTACATGAAGAAATTTGTTGTTAACCCTCCATGTCCAAGACCTCCATTGGCTCCTGGCCAAGAAGCTGATCCCACTAGCATCAGAAGAGGTGAGGAATTTCCTCAGGAGTGGGCTAAGCGTCAAGCCAAGCTGGCCAAAGTGGCTAAAGAGGCAGTAAAGAAATTCAATGAAGATTCTGTTGCTGTCGCCGCTGAGGCCTCTGCTATCAAGCCTAAGAAGGCTATGCTGAAGAAATCAGCTGTCAAGACAAGTTCCTCAGCTGCAATGCCCTCATGGCCAAGCTCTTCAAAGCCCTCACGGCCTGTTCCTCAAGCAAATTCCTCAAAAGCAGCTCCAACTCCCTCGGTTGCAAAATCCTCAGCTGCTCCTGCAAAGTCCTCAGCACCTGTGCATCTTGCCACATGCCAAAGGACTACTGGAATCTCAATTGCTTCAGGAGTCTCTGCAAGTTCTTCAGCTCCACCTCAGTCTTCAACAACTCCGACCTTGCTGAAGAAAAAGGCCACTGCTGGACGAGGCACAAGGCCAAGTCCTCACAAGAAGCAAGTCACCTTTCAGGTTCCGTCAAGCGAATACGAAGCTGATGATGAAGAATTAGCTGAGATCATCAGAGATCGACAACAAAGGGCCACTAGAGCCAAAGGCAGTGCTGTTCCCCTCATGCTGGATCCAAGGAAGATCCTTGATTTGATCGATCTATGGCACAAGGATCCAAATACACCTTTGCCTGAATTAAACCTCACTCCTGGTCAAAGTCACATGTTGACGACCTTCATAAATGAAGAGAAATGGAAATTTGAAAAGGCCAGGCAGGTGAAGAAGGCTCAGTACAAGAAGGAGCGTTTTCTGAAGAACAATGTTGTGAAAATGTCTCCTGAAGAACTTGTGTCTATGCAGGCTGAGATCAAAGCACTCAGTGATGAATTTCATGCATTCCATGCAGATTGGCTAGGTGCCAAAGTCAGATTCGTCAGAATGGCAAAAGGATTTACTCCAAGTGTTGCAGCTTCATCGCAACCCAAATTTCCTCAGACTGGAACATCTGTTCAGTCTGCTGAAGAAAATGAAAGCGCCAGAGCTGATGAAGAAATTCCAGTCTCTGAAGAAAATGCCAGGGCAACCTCCAACATTGCGCCTGAAGAGCAATCCAGGCCAGTTGAAGCGTCTGCTACTGTGCCTGAGGAATCTGAACAAGCCAGGGCAACTGCATCAGTTGTGCCTGAAGAAATTCAACCAATTTCCTCTGCTCCTCCTGCACCGATGACAAGCATCAACCTTCCTTCTGCATCAGAAGCGAAGAAAACCAAGGCTGCGGAGCGAGCAGCTGTGAAGAAAAGGAAAGCATCTGCATCTTCAGAGTCTTCAGCTCCCAAGAAATTGAAGACTTTGACGAGTTCATCTGAAAACCCAATTGATGCTATTCCAATATCAAGCATGCCATCAAAGGAGATCGTTCCCTTTGGTGAGGAATATGAAATTCCAAGTAAATCTGATGAAGAAGATCCTTCTGCTGCTTCGACAGAGCAGATGGATGAAGAAATTGAAGTGGATACTTTCCCTGCAACCCCACTGGTATCATCGCCCATGCCTCAGTTCACAGCTGAAGAGGCAGGCGTCGAAGGAACTGAAGAAGATGAGGATGTGGATATTGGGTCTACAACACCTATTCTGAATGATGACTTTTGGGAAAGTCATCACCCCAATTCACCTCTAACAACCCCTCTACATCATGTTCCTCAGTCCCATGTGCCAACTGAAGAAATTCATACGGGCTCTGATGAACGTCAAGCTTCACTTCATTCTATTCCTGAAGAAGTTCCAGCCACTAGCGCTGATGTACATATGTCTGAAGAAATGGAGGCCAAGGCTGCTGCTGAAATTCCTCAGCCTGTGGCTCCAGTGGCTATACCTCAAGAGGCTGTAAATTCTTCAACTGTTAATCTTCAGCCCAAGCCACAGAACCCTCACTCCAAGAAGCAGAAGTTTAATGCTGAGGATTTCTTCAACGAGCACATATTCTTCACTGACTACAATCCCTATGACTCTGCTCGTCTTCGTCGCAAGCGTTTCTGGACTGCAAGCCAGATGAACTTCTACTCCTCATTGTTGGTTGATAAGGATAAGATCTTTGAACATGAGCAAATTCCTCATGTAGATATGGAATCGCTACCCTGCTTCACCCCAGTCCTCAGTGTTCTTCATGACGCTGGGTTACTCAATTTCTGCACCGACATCTGCGATTGGAATGAAGAACTCATTCTTCAATTCTTCGCCACGCTGCACATTACTGGAAATGTTGATGATGTCAATTCATGGGTATTGGACTGGATGACCGATAATACTCATTTCAAAGCACCGGCCTCTGAATTGCTTCATGCCGTCCCAGTCAGTCCTCCCACTGAAGGTGCAAGGCTTCTCTATGTTGAACCTAAGCTGTCTGATCATCTGATGCAAGTGCTGATGAAGCCTTTGAAGCCAGGCCAAGCTCCAAGGACCAAATTCCTCGTCAAGGAATTGCTCTATGTGCCAAGGACAGTCTATCGCATATTGACCAAAACCCTTAGTCCAATCAAGGGCCACAACTCTGATGATGAAGAAGTTGTTGGCATTATGAAGAATCTACTGTTCAATATCATTCACGGTATTCCTATCAACTACCATGATTTCTTCATGAGGACTTTGGCCAATGCTGCTCTGTCGCCTTTTGAGTTGAAGCCTTATGCTCCCTGGATCATGAGATTCATCAGATCAAGGTCTTCAATTCATTATAAGGCTGACTTTCAAAATCATCTCAGCTATTTGCCCCCTATTGAAGTCCTCAAACGGACTATTTCCTCAGCTGACGAGAAGGGCAAGGCTGCTGTTATTGATGAAGGTACTCGTCCATTGGATGGACAGTTTCGCAAAGCTACTTCCTATTCCACCAATGATGACTCTGCAACTCAAGATTCTGCCGCCAAAGCTTCAGAACATCATCCTCAAGCCACAGCTCCGCGTGTGATGACTGATCGTGAACTTCTCCTTAGTCTTCATCAGAAAGTTGATCGAAATCACAAGTGGGTCAAGCGTCAGTTTGGTGCAATTCTTCAGAACATGACAGTCACTCAAAATACTGTGAAGAAGAATCACTACTACTTGCATGAAGTCTTTGACCGCACTTGGGCAATTCTGTCTAATCTTCATAGTGCTGAAGAACTCAAGGAGATGGGCTTCCAACAGGACTTTGACTGGTCCCAGCCACCTTCGAAGAAATTCAAGAAAGTTAAAGTTCCTCAGCTTGTTGCCAGTTCATATTCTTCATCGCGCGAGACGGATGAAGCTGAAGACTTGAACGACACTGCGGCAGGCCCTACCTCAACAGACGACCCCAACAATGCTGGCGCTCCTCCATCGATATCATGATGATATTCTTCAGGGGCGTTAGTCCTCATTTTTCGTCCCTTTTGGTCATTCGATGACAAAGGGGGAGAAATTTGAGTTTAGTCTTCAAGCGGGTCTTATATATATGGGCTATATTTCTGTTAAGTTTCAACTCTTGCTTTTCTGAGGTGTTTGCTCTGATGAGTTGTAAACTTAAGTCCTATGGTGGTCTGATACTTTTGCTCTGTTTTTCTGCATGCTATTTCCTCAATACCATAATGCACGCATGCTGAATTTCGTCAGACACCATATTTCATCATGCATTTCAAATTCTTCATATCATATGATAAATGCGTGTATGAATTTCAAGATATAGGAGGAGATCTCCATGATATTATTCAACAATGTGCATTTGCTATTTCAAAGCAAATTCTTCAAATATGCACATCTTCAGGGGGAGTTCTTCTATATCTTGCAGTCAAATTCCTCAATATTAGTATTTACACTTCATATGTTTATCCCCGTTGAAAACTTAACCTATATTGTCATCAATCACCAAAAAGGGGGAGATTGTAAGTGCATCTAGTGCCCCTTAGTGATGTTGGTGTATTGAAGACTTATAGGTTAAGGGACTAATGTGTTTGTGAGTGTACACAGGTCTATAAGTCTATGAGGAGTTTGTTATTTACGATGAATGTCGACCCCTAAAAATGAATGTCTTCAACTGAAGACTTTGGTTTTCTTGAAGACTTTGAAAGTGAAGAAATTGGTGTGACCCTGAAGACTTGATATTCATGCGAGGATTATGAAGCGTGAAGACTTTTTTTTCGTAGTTTCATTTTCTTCTTCTTGAGTCATAGGAAACACCGTACTGTTAAAGGGGGTCGAGGTAAAACTAAGGAAAAGTTTCCAAGTGATGCTCAACTCAAAATCCTACACCTACCCAATCCTTTCGAGTGAAGCCATTGGAAATCTCATACAGTTTAGTCAAGTTCTTCAGTGACAGAGACGAAGTTCTTCTGTTCTCTGAGGAATTTGTTCTGACTGAGGAGTTAGGAATTCGCCAGTGCGGGTTGCCTACAAGTGAGGAACATGATAGCCCTGAGGAATTTGATACTCAAATTTCCGACCGTTGCTGTGCTACGCGCCAGCTGTCCAAATATCCTACCCACCTAACGGTCATATCATTGAAGGGCATTTATGTCTTATCATGTCGGGCTGCTCCCTAGGCTATAAATAGCCGCCCCCTTCAACCACTAGCTGGTTGGCTGCTCCAAGAAATAGATTGACACTTGTCATTTAGAGCATCCCATCCTCCGAGGACTTTGAGCGAAAATCATCAAGTGAGGAAAAAACCCAAAAACCCAAACACCTACAAACCCAAAGTGATTGAGCATCGCTGAAGAGATTGTTCCTGTGTGGAACCGACGCTTGTTACCTTTGAGGACTGTGCATCCTCCAGACGGTTAGGCGTCATGGTCTAGAGCATCCAAGAGGAAATTGTGGATTGCCGAGTGACCGAGTATGTGAAGGTTTGGAAGTCACCTGAAGACTTACCACGAGTGATTGGGCGAGGTCTGTGTGACCTTAGCTCAAGGAGAATACGGTGAGGACTGTGTGTCCGGGACTGTGTGTCCTCAGGTTTAAATACCTAGCCGCTCTAACCAAACGTACAACTGTCACAGCAGTTGGAACTGGTCTACCAAATCATTGTCTTCACCGAGCTACTGGTTCTATTTCCTCAATCCTTTCATTTCCTCGCATACTTGCTATGTATTTGATCATTACTGTTTGAAGACTTTGTCTGAAGACTTTCTCAATTTCCTCAGTTCAATTTCTTCAGTCAGTTTGTCTTCAGCCTGCTTATCCTGTGTTTACGCTACTCGTACTCTGTGCTTGTTTTCATTTCATCATGATGACTGTGCTACTGCTCTGTTATGCTTGCATCTGAGCACTTATTCCGCTGCTAAGTAGTTCGTCGCTTAGGAATTTCCTCACCTTGAAATTCCTCAGTGACGAATTTGTAAAAATCGCCTATTCCCCCCCCCCCCTCTAGTCGATATAACGCACTTTCAATTTCCTTGTTCATGATAATTGTCTATTGTTCATGCTATAATTGTGTTATCCGGAAATCGTAATACATGTGTGAATACATAGACCACGACATGTCCCTAGTAAGCCTCTAGTTGACTAGCTCGTTGATCAATAGATGGTTATGGTTTCCTGACCATGGACATTAGATGTCGTTGATAACGGGATCACATCATTAGGAGAATGATGTGATGGACAAGACTCAATCCTAAGCATAGCACTAGATCGTATAGTTCGTCTGCTAAAGCTTTTCTAATGTCAAGTATCATTTCCTTGGACCATGAGATTGTGCAACTCCCGGATACCGTAGGAATGCTTTGGGTGTATCAAACGTCACAACGTAACTGGGTGACCATAAAGGTGCACTACAGGTATCTCCGAAAGTGTCTGTTGGGTTGGCACGAATCGAGACTGGGATTTGTCACTCCGTGTGACGGAGAGGTATCTCTGGGCCCACTCGGTAATGCATCATCATAATGAGCTCAATGTGACTAAAGAGTTAGCCATGGGATCATGCGTTACGGAACGAGTAAAGAGACTTGCCGGTAATGAGATTGAACAAGGTATAGGGATACCGACGATCGAATCTCGGGCAAGTATCATACCGGTAGACAAAGGGAATTGTATACGGGATTGATTGAATCCTCGACATCGTGGTTCATCCGATGAGATCATCGTGGAACATGTGGGAGCCAACATGGGTATCCAGATCCCGCTGTTGGTTATTGGCCGGAGAGATGTCTCGGTCATGTCTGCATGGTTCCCGAACCCGTAGGGTCTACACACTTAAGGTTCGGTGACGCTAGGGTTGTTATGGGAAATAGTATGTGGTTACCGAATATTGTTCGGAGTCCCGGATGAGATCCCGGACGTCACGAGGAGTTCCGGAATGGTCCGGAGGTAAAGAATTATATATGGGAAGTCCAGTTTCAGTAACCGGAATGGTTTCGGGGGTTATCGGTATTGTACCGGGACCACCGGAAGGTGTCCGGGGGTCCACCGGGTGGGGCCACCTGCCCCGGTGAGCCAAGTGGGCTGAGCAAGGGAGGGAACCAGCCCCTGGTGGGCTGGTGCGCCCCCCCCCCCCCAAGGGGCCCAAGGCGCCTAGGGTTGAAAACCCTAGGGGGTGGGGGCGCCTCCCACCAAACTTGGGGGGCAAGTTCCCCCCTTGGCCGCCGCCCCCCCTTAGATGGGATCTAAGGGGTCCGGCCCCCTCTCCCCTTCACCCTATAAATAGAGGAGGGGTGGGAGGGCAGCAGCTGACCTGATCCCTGGCGCAGCCCTCCCCCCTCTCCAACACCTCCTCCTCCTCCGTTGAGCTTGGCGAAGCCCTGCCGGAGAACTGCAAAGTTCCACCACCACGCCGTCGTGCTGCTGGAGCTGTCTTCCTCAACCTCTCCCTCCTCCTTGCTGGACCAAGGCGCGGGAGACGTCACCGGGCTGCACGTGTGTTGAACGCGGAGGCACCATTGTTCGATGCTTAGATCGGAATCGACCGCGATCTGAATCGCTACGTGTACGACTCCTCCAACCGCGTTCTTGCAATGCTTCCGCATCGCGATCTTCAAGGGTATGAAGATGCACTCCTCTCTCTCTCTCATTGCTAGTCTCTCCATAGATTGATCTTGGTGATGCGTAGGAATTTTTTTTGATTTACTACTACGTTCCCCAACACTTCTTTCATCACCCTCTGCATTTCATCGCCTTCCTCCTCCCCATCAGCAACACCAGAACCAGCTAATATTATCGACTGACTCTGCCCAGTATCATGACCACAAACATTGTGTGGCACGTAGTCTGACTCTTGGCTAGCATCCACATCCTGTGGCTGTGACCCGGATAAATAAATCTCGTTAGCCACTTGACTACCCTGCCCGGGTTCATACCCCACGTGGAGTTGTACGGTATTCTCCTCCTTCGCCACAGGTTGCACTGGGGCATATGGGTGGATTCTTCTGTCTCGGCAATGACTTAACAGGGTCAACCAATGCTGGCTCCTATCTATCGGCATCAACTCCCACTTCACATTTTTACAGGATTTCGTCCACAATGCATGAATACTGACGGAACATACTTCAGGATCCAGCCCAAAACTAGTAGTCAACCAGTACTTCAACTGTCTAATGTCCATTCTGTTTGGGTCTGAAAGAGTCATGACGCCATTTTTAAACTCGGTAAGATCAACCCCCAACTCATTATATCGAACATTACCAGGGCCGTAGTAAACAGTCAAATTTACTGATTCAGACATTTTCACCTGTCAGTCATTGCCACCTTCTCATTAATCGCAACGAACAAAAAAATTACCGGCTACACTAACTAAAAATATTACCGGCTACACTAAAAAAAATATTACGGCTACACTAACTACAAATATTACCGGCTACACTAAAAATAATATTACCGGCTACACTAACTACAAATATTACCGGCTACACTAAAAAAAATATTACCGGCTACACTAACTACAAATATTACCGGCTACACTAAAAATAATATTACCGGCTACACTAACTACAAATATTACCGGCTACACTAAAAAATATATTACCGGCTACATTAACTACAAATATTACCGGCTACACTAAACAAAAAAATTACCGGCTACACTAACAAAAAAATTACCGGCTACACTAACTAAAAAATTTACCGGCTACACTAATAAAAATTATGACGACATAGTTATACCTTCGACGCGTGTGTCCCCTTCTTCTTCCTCCTCTCTTCAACTCAGCGGCACCGGTCACCTTGCGGACTACTTGCACCACCGGAACTCCTCCTCACCACCACCTCCTCCTCCTCACCACCACTGCGTCCACCCCACCACCTCCTCACCAGTTACACCTCCTCACCAGCCACACCTCCTCCACCCCACCATGGCTCCTCCTCACGCACAAAAAACTACCCCATAGCAAAAAAAAATACCGTACGCCGGCGGAGAATGCTATGATCTATTGTTTCTGCGGGTTGGATATGAAAATGGGTAGATGAGGGAAGAGATCGGCGCGGGGGTGGAGAATATAGAGAGAGAAACGAGCGAGAGAGAGGAGAAGCAGCGAAGGGAGGAAGAAGAAAGAGCTGTCGGCCTTATCCAGGGGCTCGTCGGCCTCCTGGAGGCCGACAGGCCCCCCTCGATCGCCACTAGGCCGACAGGCCTCCCCTGGGCCGCCACGAGGCCGACCAGGCCCCACTCGGCCCACAGCCGGCCGACCAGCCCCCCCTCGGCCCACGGGAGGCTGACAGGCCCCCCTCGGCCTACGAGAGGCCGACAGGCCCCACCTCGGCCTACGGGAGGCCGACAGGGTGATGTTTCTGGTTTTTTTGTTTCAGCCTGCTAGTTTTCAAATTTGCTATAAAATTTGTCATACTTTTACCGAACCTACAGGGTGATTGCTTGTATCTGTGTTGGTATTTCCCGGAAGAGGAGAGGATGATGCAGCACAACAACGATAAGTATTTCCCTCAGTTATGAAACCAAGGTTATCAATCCAGTAGGAGAACCAAGCAACACTATGTAAACGGTACCTGCACACAAAAAACAAATACTTACAACCCAACGCGTAAGAGGGGTTGTCAATCCCTCGATCATAAATAGATAGATTAAATGGTATGAGATTGGATAAATAGATCTGAATAAAGCACAAAATAAAATAAATAAATAAATAATACAGCAAGGTATTTTTGGGTTTTTGGAATAATAGATCTGAAAACAATATGATAGAAAATAGACCCGGGGGCCGTAGATTTACTAGTGGCTTCTCTCGAGAAACTAGCATACGGTGGGTAAACAAATTACTATTGGGCAATTGATAGAAGAGCAAATAATTATGACGATATCCAAGGCAATGATCATGTATATAGGCATCACCTCCAAGATTAATAGACCGACTCCTGCCTGCCTCTACTGCTATTACTCCACACATCAACCGCTATCTAGCATGCATCTAGTGTATTAAGTTCATGGAGAAACGGAGTAATGCAATAAGAACGATGACATGATGTAGACAAGATCTATTCATGCAGGAATAGACCCCATCTGTTTATCCTTAATAACAATGATACATGCGTGCCTCGCTACCCCTTCTATCACTGGTTGAGGACACCGTAAGATCGAACCCATCACAAAGCACCTCTTCCCATTGCAAGAAAATCAATCTAGTTGGCCAAACCAAACCAAAGTTTCGGAGAAGAAATACGAGGCTATAATAATCATGCATATAAGAGATCAAAGAAGACTCAAATAATATTCATAGATAGATCTGATCATAAACTCGCAATTCATCGGATCCCAACAAACACACCGCAAAAAGTCATTACATCAAATAGATCTCCAAGAACATTGAGGAGAACATTGTATTGAGAATCAAAAAGAGAGAAGAAGCCATCTAGCTACTGCATACGGACCCGTAGGTCTATGGTAAACTACTCACGCATCATCGGAGGAGCACCAATTAGGATGATGAAACCATCCGTGATCGTATTCCCCTCCGACAAGGTGCCAGAATAGGGCTCTAGATTGGATCTCGTGGTTCTGGAACTTGTGGCGGCTGGGATTGTGTTTCGTCGACTCCCCTAGTGTTTCTGGAATATTAGGGTTTTATAGAGCTGAGTGGCGGTGGAAAGGACCTCCGTGGGCCCCACCACCCATCAGGGTGCGCCAGGGGCCTCTGGCGCGCCCAGGTGGGTGGTGGGCCCCATGGGCCTCCCCTCGTGCACTTCCTTGGCTCCCAAGTTGTCTTCTGGGCAGAAAAAAATCTTCAAAAAGTTACGTGGCATTTGGACTTTGTTTGGTACTGATATTCTGTGAAGTAAAAAAACAAGCAAAAAACAACAACTGATACTGGATACTATGTCAATAGGTTAGTCCCAAAAAATGATGTAAAGTTGCTATAAAATGAATGTAAAACATCCAAGAATGGTAATATAACAGCATGGAACAAACAAAAATTATAAATACGTTGGAGACGTATCACAGGGTCACAAGCTTATGGTAATCAACATCTGCTGAGTGTTAGTAGGATGAGAGTATCGAGAATTTATTCGTAAATAGTTTCGTTAATATTCAAAACAGTTCCTAGAGGAACCAGAAGAGTTTCGGGATCACCGGAAGGGTTTCAGAGTTTATCGGGCAATATCGGGTATTACCGATAAATAATATATAGGTGGAAAATGTTTCCAGTGATGTTAAATTAATAATAAAAGTCTCTAGTAATTGTTAGGAGGCTTTTATATTTAAATTAATACCAACATGTGTTAAAAGGCCAAACGGTGGAAGACATTTAGGGCCACAAGGGCCTATTATGGGTGGCGCCCCCTCTTCCATGGAAAGAGGAGGGAAGGGAGGCCGAATTGGAGGGGGTTTCCCCCTCCTTGGCCGGCGCAAAGGGGAAGGGAATCCTTCCCCCTTGTGGCGCCCCTCCCCTCTTCTCTAACCTATATATACTAGAGGATTTGGTGCTTTTTTAACACACATTCTCTAGTTCTAGTTCTAGTTGGTCCTAATTGATCAATTAGAGCTTGACCTAGATCGTCTAATCCTCATAATTAGAAGCCCAGTGTGGTTCTAATCTCCTCCCTCTAATTCTCCGGCGACGATTAGCTCTGGACGGTGAAGCGCTGCCGGATCGTGAAGGGCGTACGCTTGCAACTACTAGAGAGGTCGTGCTTTCGGTCTTCCGTTCAAGGGATTATTCGTGGGCAGTTCACGCGGTCATTCGTCTACGGCTCGAGGGACTCCAAATATGATTTACACCGACTCGTCTACTTCCGCTGCTACTCAGAGTCAGTAACGATCATGATCCAAACCGTTTATGCATCTTCATATTGTTCCTGGGTGATTGAGGGTGTTCTTTTTGTTTTCTACCATGTTTCCCAACACCCCCTACCATTGTTGCCGAGTTTATTGATGATGTGACTAAAACTTGGTACCGCCAGCTCCTGATGGAACATTTTATCGCTTCAGATATTGACGTTATTTTGAACATTCCTCTTTGTTCAAGAGTGTAGAATGACTTTTTGTCATGGAATTAAAATATAAGAGGTATTTTTTCTGTCCATTCGGCGTGGACATGTAAGGTTGGTCCGGACCGCTTCATCCCAAAATACCGCCGAATCAAAATAAGACGTTGTCTGTAAGCAGTATGACTATCACCGCCCATAACTCTTTGTGTTCTACTCGTGCATATCATCGACGCATAGACCTATCTCTGATACCACTGTTCGGAAACGTTGCATGGAAAACAAAAAAAATTCTACGCACACGCAAGATCTATCCATGGAGATGCATAGCAACGAGAGGGGAGAGTGTGTCTACGTACCCTCGTAGACCATAAGCGGTAGCGTTTGTTAACGCGGTTGATGTAGTCGAACTTCTTCGCGCTCCAACCGATCGAGTACCAAACGTACGACACCTCTGCGTTCAGCACACGTTCAGCTCGGTGACGTCCTTCGCCTTCTTGATCTAGCAAGACGGCGAGGTAGTGGATGAGTTCTGGCAGCACGACAGCGTGGTGACGGTGATGGTGAAGTGATCTCCACAGGGCTTCGCCTAAGCACTACGAAAATATGACCGTGGGTGTAAACGGTGGAGGGGGGCGCCGTACACAGCTAAGCAATTGTCGTGGTTGTGTTAGGCGCCCCCTCCCACATATATATAGGTGGGGGGAGGAGGGAGCAGCCAGGAGGCACCCCAAGTAGGCCGAATCCTACTTGGGGTCCTTCCCAAGTGGCGCCCCCCCCCCCCACCTCCTTCCCAGATTTGTTGGAGGGGAAAGGAAAGGGGGAAGAGGGAAGGAAGGGGGAGCCGAATCCCCCCTCTTTCCTTTCCCCCACTTGGGCGGCTGCCATAGGGGGTGCGCCAGCCCCTTGTGGGCTGGTGTGCCCCCCCCCCCTCCTCTAATGGCCCAATAGGCCCATTACCCTCCCAGGGGTGTCCGGTACCCCCTCCGGTATTCCGATGACTACCCGGTACACTCCGAAACACTTCCGGTGTCTGAATACCATCGTCCTATATATCAATCTTTACCTCTCGACCATTTCCAGACTCCTCGTCATGTCCATGATCTCATCCAGGACTCCGAACAACATTCGGTCACCAAATCATATAACTCATATAACACTATATCGTCAACGAACGTTAAGCGTGCAGACCCTACGGGTTCGAGAACTATGTAGACATGACCGAGACACCTCTCCGGTCAATAACCAATAGCGGAACCTGGATGCCCATATTGGCTCCTACATATTCTACGAAGATCTTTATTGGTCGAACCTGATGACAACATACGTAATTTCCTTTGTCCATCGGTATGTTACTTGTCCGAGATTCGATCGTCGGTATCTTCATACCTAGTTCAATTTCGTTACCGGCAAGTCTCTTTACTCGTTCCGTAATACATCATCTTGCAACTAACACCTTAGTCACTTTGCTTGCAAGGCTTCTTATGATGTGTATTACCGAGAGGGCCCAGAGATACCTCTCCGATACTCGGAGTGACAAATCCTAATCTCGATCTATGCCAACTCAACAAACACCTTCGGAGATACCTGTAGAGCATCTTTATGATCACCCAGTTACATTGTGACGTTTGATAGCACACAAGGTATTCCTCCGGTATCCGGGAGTTGCATAATCTCATAGTCGAAGGAATATGTATTTGTCATCAAGAAAGCAATAGCAATAAACTGAACGATCAATATGCTAAGCTAACGGATGGGTCTTGTCCATCACATCATTCTTCTAATGATGTGATCCCGTTATCAAATGACAACACATGTCTATTAGTAGGAAACCTTAACCATCTTTGATCAATGAGCTAGTCTAGTAGAGGCTTACTAGGGACACAATATTTGTTTATGTATTCACACATGTATTTAAATTTCTGATCAATACAATTCTAGCATGAATAATAAACCTTTATCATGAATAAGAAAATATAAAATAATAACTTTATTATTGCCTCTAGGGCATATTTCCTTCATGCGTATGTGTTCATATGGGTGAGTGCATGTACGTATATATGAGCGCCTGATCTAGAACAAAAAAGAGCGAGAGGACGAGATCTGAACCTGAAAACCGCGCTGGCCGAGCTGCATCAAGAACAACGCTAAGTAGCGTGGGTTCATTTCACTAGACGACGGGGCTTATCAGCAAGATTTCAAAGCCCGATAGGAGGGTCACTAGTGAGACGGCGTGGCTGCCAGCGGGTGCGCCGTGATTTGCACACGCGTGCCAAGTTTGAGACCGCAGTGCAGCCCTTCACAAGTTTTCAAGCACCAAAGTGTAGCACATGTGCCTTGTTTGTTTGTGACCTACAGGGCCAGGCCCACAGTTGTGCAGAATTGCGGCCCGCACAGGGCCTATAAATTTTTGGGGCCCCAATTTTTTTTAAGCCTATGTGTATATATTCTTGGCCGCTGGGCCGCTGGTCCTCATGGGCGCTGAGTCGAGCATCAACAGTCTCCCACGCCCCATGCTCGATGCATTAACTACCAGCCCATGAGGCATTCTCTTTCTCAAATAAAAAAAAACCCATGAGGCCACGACGTTACCCTAAAAGAATAGCTTAGTAACCCTAAAAAAAAAAAGAATAGCTTAGCCCCGGCGTGATTAACGCGTTATTGGAGGCTGCCGGCCGCTGCTGCTGCTTCTTGCCTCACTACTCCTGATTAGATTTAGTCCGATAAAACTAGGGACACCGGCTCCGCGTTGGGAAATCCTTCATACGCACTCCAATTCTCTGATGGTCAAGCCAACTGTTCAAGGTATAGCACTAGTGAGTATTGTCTATTAATCTCTCAACCCTCATCTTATATACAGGGAATTGTACATCCAATTTTTAATTATCTTGATTGTGTGATCTACTATGTTGTTGATTCATATATGTGGCAACCGTGTGGGCGCCTCAATCGGAAACTGTGTAGGCGCATCAAGACGGCAGCAGATATCGATCGTATCCAGAGCAGATAGATGGGATGGCGCATCTAGACCAGGTCAAAATCGATCGTATTCAGAGCTGGTGACGGGTGACACGGCGATAGGCGGGGCAACGAGCATGTCGCTTCCGATTAACTTCGTCTCATCGACATGTTCCTCTCGCCAAAACAGGTAGCCGGCTGCCGCTGGGTTGCCCTCCTCATTAACTTCGGCTCCTACCATCCTACTTCTAATTTCTAAATCCTAATTAACTTTTGACAGGGATCGTTACTTCGTTAGAGATCGGTTCTTGCCTCCTTGGTTAAAGATCTTGGTGAATTTAACATTATATCATACACATTATAATTGCTCGTTAGTTCATTTCTTCTAGTGTATCATACACATTATAATTGCTCGTTAGTTCATTTCTTCTAGTGAAATAGGGCCCCTTTTGTAGTTTTGCACAGAGTCCCGGATTTTGCCGGCACGGCCCTGGTGACCTACGCGCAATATAACTCCCCGCAAGACAAAACCACGGTTGGCGATTGATCGGATGGGGATGAGAATGCTGAGTAGGGTCATGCATTCAGGCAGCCGTATGTCGTCAGCCATGAGCAACGGATGTGCGTGCGTGCATGTGACGGGGCTCTAAAACCATGTGTGCTCCCACTGTTTGCACATGGCTGATCTGACGAGACTGAATGTACAGGATCGAGATCGATGCGTGCGGCCGCATGGACCCGACGTGTATATTCCTTGGCGGCTCGAGATATGCTGCCAGTGAGTGCCATTGGCATGTCGTGCTGACCATTGACCGGTCAACTTCGTATGACGAGGAAGGGACGTGGATCTGCTTCTTCTTGGAAAAACCGTGGGTGGGCGCTTGTGTGGCACGCACGCTGCACGCTGTCGTTTACATCGTGCAGTGTCATAGTGCAGCTGCTGGCCGATGACACCGGCACGGAGTTCTGACGGCACCCGGTCATCGCTAGTTTGTGGTGCTGGATCCCCTTCGATACCAAAACGCGCACGGCCATATCGGGTGAGTAAGACATTGGACTCCTTTTCATGCGGGAGTCGTGGATGTTAGATGAGAAGTTTGGCAATGTAACTCACGATGTATTGATCGGGTGCAGATGCACGTATATAAAGAGTACAATGTGAGCCTCAACCTTAACTATACAAAGACTAGGAGGTGGGCCAGGATATACACATATACATGTAACACATATATTCAACACCCCCCGCAGTCGAAGCGTCGTCGGAGACACAGAGACTGGACCGAAACTCCTCAAAGACGGGAGTAGGCAATCCCTTAGTCATCACGTCAGCAAACTGTTGCGTCGTCGGAACGTGGAGAACCCGAACACGGCCAAGTGCTACCTGCTCACGAACGAAGTGAATATCAAGCTCAATATGCTTCGTACGACGATGGTACACCGGGTTGGCGGAGAGGTAGACTGCGCTGACATTGTCGCAGTAGACAAGTGTGGCCTTGTGAACATCACAAAGCAACTCCTGGAGCAGCTGACGAATCCAAGAGCACTCCGCAACGGCATTAGCCACGGCCCGATACTCTGCCTCGGCGCTGGAGCGGGAGACCGTGGGCTGTCACTTGGACGACCAAGAGATCAGCTAGGGCCCAAGGTAGACGCAATAGCCGGAAGTAGAGCGACGGGTGTCAGGGCAGCCTGCTCAGTCTGCATCAGAGTAGGCGACGAGATCGGTGGAGGCGGAAGCCGTCAGTGTGAGTCCCAAGGACATAGTGCCGCGTATGTAACGGAGGATACGCTTCACCAAGGTCCAACGAGAGTCACGTGGGGAGTGCATGTGAAGGCACACCTGCTGAACAACATACTGCAGGTTCGGGCGTGTCAGCGCCAGGTACTGCAAGGCACCAACGATGGAGCGATAAAACGCTGCATCGGACGCGGGAGACCCCTCCAGGGCAGAGACCTTGGCCTTCGTGTCGACGGGAGTGGCTGCGGGCTTGCAGTTGAGCATACCGGCGCGCTCCAGAAGCTCGTGGGCGTACCTCTGCTGATGCAGAAAGAAACCGTCAGCTCGGCGGACCACCTCAATGCCAAGGAAGTAATGCAGAGGCCCCAAGTCCTTGAGGGCAAACTCATCACGAAGACGAGCCGTGAGCCACTGAAGAAGGTCGGGGACGGACGCCGTGAGGATGATGTCATCGACGTAGAGCAGCAGATATGCAGTGTCAGCGCCCTGATGATACACAAAGAGTGAAGCATCGGAGCGAGTGGACCGAAAGCCTAAAGACTGCAGGAAGGCTGCGATGCGCTGGTATCAAACCCGTGGCGCCTGCTTCAACCCGTAAAGAGAACGAGAGAGCAAGCACACGTAGTCCGGATGGTCGGCGTCGACGAAGCCAGTGGGCTGCTGACAGAACATCTGCTCGGCAAGATGACCGTGCAAGAAGGCGTTGGAGACATCCAACTGATGCACAGGCCAGGCGCGCGAGACCGCCAACTGAAGGACAGTGCGGATCGTGCCCGGTTTTACAACCGGAGCGAAGGTGTCGGTGAAGTCCACACCCGCGCGTTGCCGAAATCCGCGAACCACCCACCGAGCCTTGTAGCGCTCAAGAGAACCATCCGGGCGGGTCTTGTGGCAGAACACCCACTTGCCGGTGATGACGTTGGCATGAGGGGGTCGCGGAACAAGATGCCACGTGCGGTTGCGCTGTAATGCGTTGAACTCCTCCTGCATCGCCGCTAGCCAGTGGGGATCCCGAAGGGCAACGCGAGCAGAGGAGGGGATGGGGGATGACGTCGATGTCGAGGCAGCACACACGTACTCGTCCGAAGTGTAGCACGTGCTCGGCCGATGCACACCGGCCCGAGCACGGGTCGTCACGCCGATAACCGGGACGGTGGCTGTGGGGGGGCCAGCGGCGGTCGGGACGGGTGCGGCAATGGGCGATGAGGATGTCGAGCCCGTCGCAGGTGAACCCGTCGCAGTAGAGGCAGCGCCGACCGGGGTGGCGGGAGGAGTGCCCGCCGTGGCGCCGGAGGGGGAGGCCCGGTCCGACTCAACCTCGGGAGAGGGAGTCGGCGACCTAGGGGCCCGGTCCGACTCGACCTCGTGGGAGGGAGTCGGGAACCCGGGCGGCGGTGGGAGGCGCCTAGCCGAAGGGGTGACCGGGTGTCGAGTCACGCCAAGCAGGGGGCGCGGGGGTCGACGCCGAGGGTGCCGCAGCTGGAGGTACCTGAAAGAAAGGGAACACTGTCTCGATAAAATACACGTGCCTCGAGGTGTACACGTGATTGAGTGACAGGATCATAGCACCGGTAACCTTTGGTGTTAGAGGAATAACCAAGAAAAATGCATGGGAGTGATCGTGGTGCGAGTTTGTGGGGGGTAGTGGACGCGGTGCTAGGATAGCAAAGACACCCGAAAGTGCGAAGACCGTCATAGGACGGTGGTGCACCGAAGAAAAGGTGGTGAGGGGCCTAGTTCCAACGAGGACGACAAGGACAGATGTTAATAAGGAGGGTACCAGTGGAAAGAGCATCAGTACAAAACCGGGCGGGCACGTTAGAGTGGAAAAGTAACGTGCGAACACAGTCATTAAGAGTGCGGAGGATGCGCTCGGCGCGGCCGTTCTGCTGTGAGGTGTATGGACAAGTTAAGCGGAAGATGGTGCCGTGAGAGGCGAGAAGGTTACGAAGAGCAACGTTATCAAACTCTTAACCGTTATCAGTTTGGAGTGCAAAGAATGGGGCGATCGAACTGTGTAGTGACATAGGAGTAAAAAGACGTGAGTGTGGCTAAGGCATCGGATTTGCGACGAAGAGGAAAAGTCCACACATAATGAGAATAATCATCTAAAATCACCAAATAGTATAGGTAGCCCGTGTTACTTGCAACGGGAGATTTCCAAACATCACTATGAAGTAATTGAAACGGAAAGGTAGAAACGGTTGTAGACGCACTAAAGGGAAGATGAACATGCTTTCCTAAACGACAAGCCTCACAAGTATGCTCGTCGAGCTTATTACATGAGAATGAAAAACTCCTAAGAATTTGACGTAAAACGGTGGGGTTGGGGTGGCCCAAGCAAGCATGCCAAAGGTCGACGCCGGCTGCGAGTGCGACGAGTGTGGAGGTGGAGGCGCCGGCGTGCACAGGGTAGAGCTCATCGGGACTGTCACATCGGTGAAGTACCATCCGGGTACGGGCATCCTTCATAGAAAAACCAACATCGTCAAATTCAACAGTAAGTGGGTTCTCACGGGTAAGACGACGAACGGAAACCAAGTTTGTGACTAATTCAGGCGAAACAAGAACATTAGACATAGTGATGGATGTGGAAGTGGAGGGAAAACTAGTGCTACCGACATGAGTAATAGGTAAGGAGGAACCGTTGCCAACGGTGATATGAGTGGGCGTACGAACGGGAGTAGAGGAGGTTAGGTTACCGGGATGAGTTGTCATGTGCGCGGTAGCACCCGAGTCCATGTACCAGTCGCCTCCACCGCCATAGTTACTCGGCGACGGCGCGGAGTTTAGGGCGGCCAGGAGGGCGGGGTCCCATGGCGTAGGCACCTGCGGCAGTGGGTAGCCCCCGTAGGGCGGCACCACGGGTGGGCCGTAGCCACCGAGGGGCGGCGACGCGAGGGGGGCGCCGTAGCCGGTGCCAGCCGGCTGGAAGGGCACGCCAATGAGCGCCTGGTGGCCCGCGGGGCGAGGACCGAGAAGACCCGGCGTAGGAGCCCGTGGGACGGGCATGTGATAGGCATGCACGACGCCCGTCCATGGGTTCTGCCCGGCGGCCCACGGCGGAGGGGGCTGCGGGTAGCGTGGCGCCCCCCCGGCACCCTGGGCCGGCTGCTGCTGGCGGCCGCCGCCGCCGCCACGCCGGTTGCGCCGGCCCCCTCCTTGCTGCGGCTGCTGCTAGGGAGGGACGGGGGGCGCGGGAGGCGCGGGCGGCAGCGGGAAATACCCAGTAGGCGCCGGGGGGCGCGGCTGGGTCGGTGCGGCCGGGGGAGCCGGGCCACAGCGGTTGGTGCCAGCGGCGAGGGCGGTGTGGTGGACCTACTGTTTCACCTTCGTCATCCGGCACTCCTCGAGCTTGAGGTACGCGACGACGCGCTGAAAAGTGGGCTGCGGCAACAAAGTAAGGTTAGAAGCGGCGTTGCTGAAGTCTACATTGAGGCCGGCGGTGAGGGTGCTGAGCATGAGGTCGTCGGAGACTTTGGCAACGATGTCACGAAGCTCATCGGTGAGCATCTTGAGCCGCATGCAATACTCATCGATGGTGGAGTTGTCCTGATGACAGCCGAAGAACTCCTGCTGCAAGAAAACAAGGCGCTGAAGTTTGTTGTCGGTGAAAAGCGTGTTGATCTTGGTCCACACGGCGCAAGCATCATCGTCCTCGACGACGACCGTGTGGAAGATGTCCTTCGAGATGGTTTGATAGAACCATCGGATGAGCGTGGCCTCAATGGCGGACCACCCCGGATCGCCCTCCATGAACTCACCGTCCACGGAGCCATCGATGTGCTCGGTGAGGTAGTGCTCGCAAAAGACAAGGTTGAAGTAGGTCTTCCACGCGTAGTAGGAGGAGCTGGAGCTGTCGAGGCGGATGGGAACCCGGGCCTCGATGTTGAGGTCGCGGATGGCGACAGCGGAGGGCTCGGGACCGGCGAACGGGTTGGATGAGTGAGTAGTGGAAGAGTCTGGGGAATCCATGGGTGGCGGCTAGGGTTAGGGTAGCGGGGCGGGTTAGGGTTTTTGGTGGAGAGGGAGGGAGGCAGCGGCGGCTGCGGCGGGGGAGGCAGCAGCGGCGGCGGCAGGTAGAGGAAGGGGTGGCGGCGACAGACTAGAGCGGCGGCGGCCGGGTAGAGAGGCGGCGGCGGCAGTAGTGGGCGCGGCAGGAAGGCGGGCGGAAGCGGGGGCAGCACGGGGCGGCGGCGGCGTCAGGGAGGGAGGAGGACACGGCGGCGGCGGGTGCGGCGGTGGTGGGGAGAGGCGGTGCGCGGGAGGGAGCGGCGGCGGTGGCTTGACCTAGGAGAGGATCGAGAGGTATGATACCATGTTAGATGAGAAGTTTGGCAATGCAACTCACGATGTATTGACTGGATGCAGGTGCACGTATATAAAGAGTACAATGTAGGCCTCAACCTCAACTATACAAAGACTAGAAGGTGGGCCACGATATACACATATACATGCAACACATATATTCAACAGTGGACACCCAACTTGTCTGTCCTTTTGTTTCTTTATTTAATCTACAGTCGACCGTGGTATTAAGATCCAACAATCAATCGGTTTTCACTCCTCTGGCCAGCCTCACCGGCGTCAGGAGGGGTGAGGCACCCGATCTATGAGTGGAGTTCTTAATAACATAGTGCTTTCATTAGATTGGTTTAGGGTTTTGATAGCCGTTATTCTTCTTCACTGGAGATGGCATCGTCTACAATAAATAATCGTCGGCCCTTCGTTCGACGACGGGATCTCCTTCCTGACGTCAATGATTGTGTTGGAAGATTTATTTTATCTAGGTATGGTCTTTCAGATATTGCTTCGTCAAATCGATTTTGGATTTTTTTTACCTTGGTCGCCACGAGGAGGATTGTCCTCGCAATATCTGTCCCGACTGCTACGTCCTCGACAATGGTGATTCATGCTCTCGGCTCCCAACAATGTCAGACCTGGTTGTTCGGGTTTTTATCCCTGGAATATCGGTGTTGGTACTCTTACCGATGTTGGTTGATTACTTTAATGGCTTGGCATTGCGGCTCAAATTTAAACTATTGAAGAAGCATCGTTGGTATTTACAGGTCTGTGGTTTGATACCTTTGTTATTTTTCTACGGTTCCCTTCAGAGAAGTATAAGATTGTGTAATGGAAGAAGAAAGAGTTTGAAGATCTCAAAGATTTGCTAGTTTCTTTTAAACTTTATTTTGGAGTAGCTATAGTTAACTCATGTATCTCTACCATGTACAATTCGCTGCTATAAATATATCATGGTATTGATCGTCAAAATAAAGATCCAAGAATCAATCACTTTATGTTTTCTTCTCTAGAACATCCTCCTATCGGACCTAATAATGCTTAAAAAATGATTTTACGTAACAATGATTACTTTTCTGTGTAGAGCAGCATGCATGCTATTTATAAAAAAAACACGCATATGTATAGCACTCAACCTTATTTGTTGAAAAAAAAACAGATTCTCTGAATTGATTCACTTTTTTTTTTCGAATTTTGGTATGCATGTGCATCTGGAAGCCAAAACTCCATATATGACCAGAGCATGGCCTTGATTTTCATATACTCTCGTTGTGAGAGCTTTATGCAACACTATGTCCGGCCTTTGCTTGGATCCTTTGATGTCGCCGACTGGTGGTTGTGTGTGTCCTCTATTTACACTCCGCCATGACTATGCCTGGCCTTAGTTGAGATATTTTCTTTTAAGGCCTATCTGTCAAGTTGTCACTCCTTCATTATTTCCCACCAACTAACACCCCTTCCGGTGGTGAATTGGCATCCTCTCGGTGCATGCTCGCTGAGCTCGCGGCTTCCCCTCCATCATCCTCACCTCACCAAGGGCAAGATAACCCTAATGTTGGGTGTGCGATGGCTAGGGGTTGGCAATAGTACAGCTCCTTGGTGGTTGAACGCTACGTTATCCTATGTCGGTCGTCTCGATGTTCTTGTTGCTCGTGTGCTAGCTACCACGCCCCCCTCTGAGTTTGCCACCTTATTTCTTGGTAGTGTTGCCTTGTAGATGGCTCGACATAACTTGTGTTGCTCCTCCCAACAACCTATTTTCTTTAGGTAGCTGGCCTTTGTGTTGTGTTGTAACTTGTAGCTATGTATGGGGTGTTTTGTTCTTTGCCCCTAGGGTTGTATGGCATTTGGGTCTAGTTTCCTTATAAACTAGAACATGGTTTTTTGATCCCGTCTTCCTCATAAACCTGATCATGGTTTTCGACCTGGTTTCCCTCATAAACCAACTCATTTTCTTTGAATACATATCATATTCAAGGTGTGTGTGTGTGTGGTGGTGGGGTTGTTGGGGGGTGGGGGTGGGGTCGTCTTTAGGGCATCTCCAACACTATCCCCTAAAATGGACACACTATCCATCCGCGGACAGGATGCCAGAGCCGGTCATCAAACGATGTTCCTTCAATAAGCATCAAATCCGGTTAGCAGAGATGGGCCAGGCGGACCTAGAGGGCAAAACACATGGGCTGTGAGGACATGTGGTCCAACTGACAGGGAGCCAAGCAGACCTTCGCATGCTGTTTAGGGGTCCATGTTGGATGACAAAAGTGTGCGGACACCGTGGTCCGGACATATACGGGAGTTTTGGGGGTTCACTTTGAAGATGCCCTCGCCATCTTTCGTAAGGTTTCATCATGTTTCAAGGCTCAAATTTTAAAAGTAATGAAAATATATTCAAGTGTGACCTTGTTTAAAAGTTGCAAGGAACATAAATATGCAAACGAAAGTTAACTCGGGCTCCCGGTTCAGAAGAAAAAATAATTTCAAACTTTGAAATCACATGAAAATGCATGGATTTGTGGCGCATTGCGGGACACTCTAAAACTCTATCCAAAGCTGTCTGCCCCGAAAATGGTCAGCGTACATGGGGAATAAATTGCAGAGAAACGAGGATACAAATCTTCAACCAGATGAATGACCACAACATGCTCAAAATATCCCGTGTACGGTAGATATGTATTTCTCACCGTGTGAAGTGTCCTGCTAAGTGCTAACCTAGTGGCAGCCTTTGCTTGATAGAGCAGCATCAGTCTCGATCGTGATCTCTCGTCCGAGGAAACTTGGGGTAGTGCAGCTAGGGCTGCAAACGAGTCGAGTTCGAGTGAGTTGGATTAGGCTCAGCTCAACTTATTCTAAAATTTGAGCGAGCTCAAACCGAGCGGAGTTTAAGGTCAAGCTGTAGAAAGTGGTTTGTGCTCAGCTTGTAATGATCTCGAGTCGATCTCGAGCTAGTTTCGAGCTAAATAAGATGATTTTTCTAATAATCTAAGGCAAATTTCAAACAAGATAGGCCACAACACAACATAAGAAACCATTATATAATTCAACTTATTCTATGTCAGCTGGAGACTACTATTTAATAGCAAGAGATCATGGATGGACTAGGAAGAGAAGAAAATGAAGGCAAGGTGCGTCTACTCTCAAACTTTCACTAAAATAGCATGATATTTAACACGTGGCTGACCACATACCATATTCAAGGTGAATTTTCTCAGCACTTGATTAAGCTTCCATGTTTGGTACTGGTAGGTAAAACAGAGAAAAATGATACAAAACATATATGGCAATATTTTTTTGACTATATATATGGTAATAAATTATCTCATTTCTTTTTAATATATACCAAAATTATGTAATAGTATAATTATATGATATCGAGTTTTTTTTTTTTTTTGCCCTAATTGCACCTGCAAAGACGGACAGGGCACATGCATGGCCCTGGTTGGCGGGTTGGGGCGCGTGGCCGCAACGTCCGTCTGCATCGACCGAACCCACGCGCGCTTTGTAACTTCGGCTAGCTTCCTGCAATCATGGAAGACGGACAGGTGTCGCCAAGATGGTGGCTTCAGTCTTGCTGATGTAATGCTTTGTAAGGTCTCTAGAATAATTAATAAAACGACTGCATGCATCGCTCAGATCCAGAGGCCGAGGAATCCTCCTTTTCCAAAAGAAATAAGAAATTCCCACCGGCTGAAGTGTCCTGCTAACCTAGTGTCAGCCTTTGCTTGATAGAGCAGCATCAGTCTCGATCGTGATCTCTCGTCCGAGCAAACTTGGGGCATTGCAGCTGCAAGGACGGACAGGGCACATGGCGGGGTTGGGGCGCGTGGCCGCAAAGTCCGTCTGCATCGATCGGACCGACGCCCGCTTTGCCACCCTTTCCTCGGACGCGAGCGCGCATGCGGAGGCCCCGCGGGACACGGCCGGAGTGGCTCCGGCGGGCGCTCGCTCGCACGCACCGCCCCACTGCCAACTGCCAACCGCCGTCTCCACCCCGGTACGAGCAAAAGGTCGAAGAGCTGTTCTATTTTCTCGGTCTTCGGAATCCCTCAAGTCCCATGCATCGGCAATGTGCATGCACATGCATGCTTCTACGGGCCGTCCCTACGTGTCTACCTACGCCTGGTTTATTCATAGGTCCCTTCCTGCTGCGTTTGTAAATGTACACAATGGAGAGTAACTTATACTAGTAACATGCATATATTACTGGTCTATGTTACTATCTCTATAGTGGGGAGTAATATATGTGTGGTGTCATGCAACACTTCATTTATTAGGTTATAGATTCATCTTGTTTTGGTATGTGTGATATTACAGTAACTAGCTATGTTACCACATACCGCTTTTTCCTCATTAATTACTCATTACATCATTTGTTTTGCCTAGAGATGTGTGATGTTACCATCTATCTTACTTCCATTATGGGTAGTCTAAACCCTTTTTGTTAGGAAATGCTTAAAGCGATGCTTTGCTGGAGGGCCGGCTAGCTTCCTGCAATCACTGGCGGAGCTACGTAGGAACAAAACAGTGGCATGGCCCGCCCAGCATGAGCCAAAACCACTCAAGTATAAAGGTAAAACTGGATTACAAGGACAAAAGTTTTAGTCTGCCTTTGGCTTGGCCCGCTCAGGAAATTCCTTGTAGCTCCGCTACTGGCTGCAATGATGCTCTCTCACACACACAGCATCCCTTGATTGCTGGAGCTCATCAAGCTAGCTGCTCCCTAATCATCATAGTGTTAGCTACACTAACGAACTAGGTTCATCAGTTAATTCTCTTTTGCAACCGAAAAAGCAACTCACTCGAGACTTGCTCACTAGGTTGAGTAGATGCAAAGAGGAGGCTCGTGGCTCATCCTTGTACTTCAAGCCACTTTAATTAGTTTATCATCCTACGATAATAGACCAAGAAAGAACCATACCTACTCTACACTGGCTCCAGCAGAGTGTACTTTTCTATACGTTATCGTACGTCCGGGCCACGTGGGATGGGAGACGCGAAACCGCTGCCGCCGTCACCAGTCACCACCACCCCGCTTCACTCACTGGCGGATCAGCTCGACAACTCGTATAAATCGGCACCACCAACACCACGGAATCTCCCACCTACACCTCCAACTCCAAGAGACCAACCAACCACCAAGATACATACATTCTCCCGGAACCAACCGGAGCAGGAGCGGTCCATCGACATGGGGGATCAGGGTAATGCCTCGTCGTCGGCGTCGTCGTGCCGCGGTCGGCGGGGCTCGGCCGGGTTCGGGCTGGCGCTGGCCCGGCTGGTGCGGAGGATGCGGAGGCGGAGCAAGATGCTGGTGTGCACGGCGGCTCCCACGGGTGCGTCCTCCCGGCGCCGCCAGTACGACCCGCTCAGCTACGCGCGCAACTTCGACCGCGACGGCTTCGGCTCCACGCTGGACGACGACGTCTCCGGGGCCGGCCACCTCTGCCACCACTACACCTTCGCCTCGCGCTTCGTGCTCGCCTCCTCCGACGCCCGCCAGCCGCACTAGGACGGCCGGCCGGTCGGCGAGCGAGCTGGTCGCAAGTGGTACTAGCGTAGCCAGAGCTGCTCTGTTTTTTGTTTCGTTCTTTGTCCCCCGGCTTCAGCCAGCGGAGTAGCTAGCTGGTCTGCGTGTTCATATGTGGGGTCGATTTCCAGGCCGGCCTCCTTGTCTCCCAAAATTTGTGACCACTGGAGAGCTGCAGGAAAATTAGCCAACTGGATGAAATGTTTTCAAGATATAAGCTAACGTTTCTTGAATTTCTTGGCCTTTTATTTCCGTCTCTAATGTTCCTGATACTAATCATCTCTTCATACGCCCTTTGTCGGGAAAAAAAATTATCCTCTCTTCATATGCTCTGAAATTATGCATCGACGGAGGCATCTGTGGGACCTGGAGGTGAGTCGAGGCTGGCATTGCATCAAGTGACCGAGAGTGGTTGGAGGAGTACAATAATTGCTGCTGCTGAGGATGCAGTTTAGGCAGTGTGAGAGCATCTACAACCGTATCTCTCAAACCCGTATCAAACGCCTGGACAAGCCGTTAGTAACCGGTCACAAAAAACCGACCTAACCAGACACCACAAACCGCCATCAAACGCCTGCGCTGACCGGCATTCATCGTATCCAGCCCAAATATAGGACGGATATGAAACGGCCCAGGCGCGTCCGTCACGTCCGCCTGACCCACCGCTGGCCCACCCCGACCCCATAAAATCCCCCTCCGGAGCAAACCCTAGCCTCAGTTCACTCTGCTCCGCTCCGCTCTCCACTCCAATCCGACAACTCCCGAGCATCGGCGAGCATGTCCAGTACCGGCAGCCGCTCCGACGGCAGGTCCGGAGACAAGGACGAGCTGACCCTCCGTATCGCGCTGGAGTGCTCGTTGGTGGATACGGGCGGCAGCTCCGGTTCAGATGCAACGCCGCCTGTAACCCGCGGCCGCAGCGCCGACACCGGTGCCAGCCCCCCTCCCCCCGTGTGTGGATCGGCGAGGACAGCTCAAGCGGGAAGCCCGTCCGTCGGCCTCCTCCACCTCCGCTGTTCCGCGCAGGCAGCGGTGGGTTCTGGTGCCCGCTCTGCCTACGCCGCTGATGCGGACTTCGGAATCGGAGGCGCTCGCCGCCCGCCGCGAGAGGCAGAGGGCAAGGGAGATGGGGGCCGCGTCGGACGCGGCTGCGCAGTCCTCTCGCCGTTGCCGCGTGCCGGCAGTGCCCGACGAGGAGGAGCGTCTCCTCAAGTGAGTGTACTGCTGGTCACTCATGACTGCGGAGACGGACGCCCGACGGCTCCGGTGGATTAACGCGAAGGCGCTCTGGCTCGGCATTGAGCAGTCCGAGTGGGAGGCGATGGAGGCAGTGACGAAGGCCGCGAGGGTAGCCAAGCTCAAGCGCAAGCAGGACCTCATCGTCCGGTGCTTGAATGGCTGCATCTTCATCTCTGATTCCTCCTCCTCCGACGGGTCCGACTCCGATGGCTCCTGTGACGCCCCCGGCTCAATCGTTCACTAACCATATACGCAAATGCACACGATCAAGCCTAAGGACTCACTTGAAAATATCACAACACAAATCTAAAACATAAATAAAGTCATACAAGCTTTATGTTACAAGTCAGGGGCCTCGAGGGCTCGAATGCATAAGCTCACTTACAAGCATCAGCGGAAGCATCAGATATCTAAGTACAGATATAAAAGATAAAGCAGATAGGCCTTTAAAAGGCGGGACAAAAGAAAACACTATGATTGAAAAGGCGCAGGCCTCCTGCTTGGGACCCTCCGAACCTACTCCTGGTCGTCAGCCATCTCGATGTAGTAACCACCCTCGGAGTAGTAGTAGTGGTCGTCGATGGGGGCTTCTGTCTCCTGGGCTCCGTCATCTGGTTGCACCAAATGGATATGGGGAGAAAATGAAAGCAAAGCAACCGTGAGTACTCATCCGAAGTACTCAGCAAGCAAGGATCTACACTACATATGCAACATTATCAAAGGAAGGCTGTATATGTGGACTGGGCTGCAGAAATGTCAGAATAGAGAGAAGGCCTAGTCCTATCGAAGACTAGCATCTTCTTCATCTTCAGCGGTCTTGCAGCATTAGAAGAGTGTAGATCAGCACAATATACAGTAGTAGTAGTGTTATCAACCTCACCCAGAGATCCTTTCTCGACTCCCTGCGAGAAAGCAATCCCAGAGCCATACTATCCATTTCTCATCACAAGTATCCAGTTCTAGTTGTATCGATCGGGATACAACTTCGAGCGTCCGTTACCGAGGATCCGGCTATGCATAGATTAGTTCTTCCCTGCAGGGGTGCACCAACTTACCCACCACGCTCGCTTAACTCCGGCCGGACACACTTTTCTGAGTCATGCCCGGCCTCGGCCAAATGACACACCGCAGCCCTACCTAGAGCTCAGCAGAGAGGTCCCTGCCGGTCTACATCCTAAGCACTCCGGGGTCTTGGGCCCATCGCCCGTTGCATTCCGGGTCGTTGTGCGCAGGGTGGATACCAGCACCGCCTCGGATGGCCGGCACGATCCGACCGTGCCACAATGCTGAACTGGACGTCTGACAGAGCTTTCGGCTGATGCCACGATGCAGAGTACCCATATTTATTCCTGCGTGATGGTTAGTGCTATCGGGCCAGAGGCCCACTCGGATCAAATATCCAAATCGTTAGTGCATTGGTAGTGCGGTAACGAGCAGAGACTCACGATCATGTAACCCCGTCGCCCCGTCTCGAGGACTTGCGGTAAGGGCTAAGAATGCCCGGCCACGCCTCGTATTTATCTCTCGGATACCCTTCAGGTCAACCCGACCTCCCAACACTTGCGGGTACCCCTCAGGGTCGACCCGCCTTTCCAAGTACAGTTGTAAAGTCCAAATATCCGTGTGTCCGTAACATCAGGGGAATCCGAGGTATCGCCCTCGTTGGATTCCTACTCGATGTATCTGTCAAGGTGAACTCGGAGGAATCACCCTCGATGGGTTCACACTTGAGGTGTTGCACGACAGCGTCGTTATCGGGAGTGGTGGAGGAGGAATCACCCACGATGACCACGACCAATTAACTACCCTACAAGGTTAACATCAGAAGTGCTGACGAGGTATCACCCTCGGCACTTGATAGTAACCCAGTAGTGTCGTACAACTAAGGGGGTGATGTGCGGTGCCGGGGCCTGGCTGTCGATCCCATTGATCGAGTCTTCAGATAATCCAGCGGGGCAACTGGGGACAAAGTGGGGTCTCTGGTGGGTCTATATCCAGCCTATACTAAGCAGTTTAGGATAAACAAGTAGGTATCAGCAGCAGTTACAAAAACAGGCTATGCAACAGAAATAGGATAACAGTAGCAGCAGCAATTTCTAATGCAAGCATAAGAGAGAAAGAATAGGCGATATCAGCATGTTCAAAAGGGCGTGCTTGCCTGGTTGCTTTGCAAACACCAACGGGTCTTCGACGAGGTAGACGATCATCGGCCTCGGGGTCTATCGAGAGAGAAAAGAGGGAAGAAACAATAAATAAAGGCAGACAATTGCAATCACAGATGCATGGCATGGCAGCACATTATTCGAGGGATTCCCTAATGCAGTACTACGCAGGTTAGTGGGAGCGGGAAATTATTCGGGAGTGTTCTCCCAGCTCCGGGTGATTATCGGACAGATGAAACGGAGGGGGAAAGTTCCATGTTCATCATGCTAGAGGCATGTGACAGGTATGAGGAGGGCATATTTGGATTCTTCTCGTTTTTCTGATCATTTTTCATATATAAATTATTTTCGTCCGAGCTACGGTTTAAAAGATATGATTTTCTAAAGTTTTACTGAATTTTCTGGAATTTCTGGGTTTAATCTAATTTCGAAAATATATAGGAAATTGTTAGGTGCACCCAGAAAGCTACCCAGCAGGTCAACACAGTGGCTGACCAGTGGGCCCATTGACTGGGTCAAAGGCCCAGTCAAATAGAGGCTGACAGGTGGGGCCCCTGCCCAGTCAGCAGGCTGATTGGACCAGGCTTATCCACTGGAACAGTGGGCCGGGCCCACCTGTCATTCTCAGCGGGGCTGACAGCGTTTAATTTTTAATTAAACAGAGTTTAGTAGTGGTGGACCCCAGGTGTCAGTGTCTGTTAGGGTTAGTTTATTAGCGGTTTAATCTAATCCGTAGTTAGTTAAGCGTTGGGGCCTGCCCGTCAGCCACACAAGGCGTCATTAGCGACCACGTCAGCGCGCCGGCAGCTTAACGCCGGTGACCTTCGAGACGGCGGTGCGGCTCGGAATCGGCCGGAAAACGGCTGTGGTGGTCCGTTTGGACCACCGCGAGCACCTACGGGACCAGGGCGACGGCGCGAAGCAATCTGGGGTAGCAGCGTTTGACGGGGGTGACCGGAACAATGACTACGGTGAGCTCCAGCGGCGGCCGGAGCATGCTGGTGTCGGGCACGAGTCCAGGGACTCGCCCGAGACGAAATGAAAAGCGCGCGCGCTGCCTGGGAGTCCATGAAACACGGCGGGGTCCTTTGCTAGGCGCGGGGTGGACGAGGACGACGGCTGCGAGCGCTACGGCGGAAGCAGAGGCACGGCCATGGCAACGGCTAGCCACGGCTCAAATGAGAGCAAACCAGAGGGGAGGAAGGATGTGGAGCTCACCACGGGGACGCAAGGTGGTCCGGTGAGAGCTTAGAAGTGCAGGGTCGAGGCAGATCGTCGCGGCGCAGTGGCGACGGCCGGAGAAGGGGATCGAGTCAAAGTCGTGGTTTTGCTGCTCCTTGAGCCGAAGTAGAGCACCAGGAGGAAAGAGTCGAGGTCGCCGGAGCTCCTGGACAGGTCGCAGCGAGGAGGGAACGCCGGTGGCCGCGAGATCGAGCGGTTGACGGCGGCGACCTTTCGGGTGGCTATGCGAGGAGGAAGAAAGCGGGCGAGTGAGAGAGCAAGGGGGAGTCTGGGGGTGGCTAGGGTTGCGGGAGGCCGCGGGGAATCCTTATCCCTGCCGGGGAGCCATGGGATAGCCTGCGCGTGGCGATCGGCGGCTCTGTCGCGCGCGCTAGCCGACAGCGAGGCAGAGGAGGACGACGGCCTGGCCGGGCTGGGCCGTGCTACACTGTTGACCTAAAGCCCAAGAGTACAGTGAGCGCTGGCGTTTCTCTTTTTCCATTTTCTGTTTTTCTGTTTTATTTTCACTTTGGAAATTGTTTAACCACTAAACTACTTTTGTAAAATATGAGACTGGCCCAATAAATGTCAGGTAATACTCCTCACTGCCACAAAATGGTTTGGAGTCCAGATCTTTTCATTTGGATTTTATTTAAATGATAAGGGGTTAAATACTTCTGTTTTGGCACTGCTTCATGTTGTTAGAGTCATTTAATTAATTCAATTAATGTTGATTATATTTTTATATTTCTTCTGGATTTTTTGCCATATTATGAACATTTTAGATTCACTGTTTGAAGAAATAATTATTTGACTTGCATTTTGAATTTTGAATTGAACTTGAATTATTTCCTAATGCAATTTCATGAAGGGGATTATGATGACATGGAAGTTTGATGAGCTTAACAACAGGGTGAAGATCTGGGGATGTTACAAATCTCCTCCACTACAAGAAATCTCGTCCCGAGACTTAAGTGGGGAAGTAAGGGTAACTTCTGGAGAACTGACCTTTGCAAGGTCGAACATCTGGTGGTTAACTCAGGGGAGGTGGCGGAAAATATCTCTCGAATTGAAATTTAAGGAAAACACCGAGAGCAAAGTATAAAGGTACAATAAGAAGTTTCAAGTGGATGGACAAACGATCGATACCCAAACAGAGTGTGAGAAGCGGGGTTCAGAGCATCGGGAATAGATCATCTCTCGGAGGGTGGCTCATGATAAAACACAAAGTCAAGTGCAAAGAATATTTCGGAATCAGGGATATACAGGAGAGTCAGGTTCCGATCCTGTGGAGCTGTGGAGGGTGTCGATCAAAAGTAGGGAGAACGGTGGCATCTTACCGGTCACGACAACAAGGTATGTTGGAGGATAGCCTGTCAGTTATGTCGGTGACAACATCGGTACCAAGGGCGAGGGACGAAGAGAACCATTTTCCTCCTCGTTGAACGAGGCGGACCAATAAGGCAAAGTTCTCGTCCATCGGGGATTACCGGATTGTCATCAACAATAGTAACAGGGTCACACTGACAGAGTTGTAGATCGAGGTGTTTTCATAAGCAGAGTATTATTTCTGCTTATATTATATAGATCACAAGAAAGGTTAAACAAACCAATGGAAAGGAAAATGAAATTATCGGATTAAACAGACCAATGAAAAGGAAGAATGTGTCTATTCATAAGAACTAGGAGTATATCCTTTCCAAGAAAAAACAGAACATGATATACCTGACAGTATAGCAGGTTCAAAATTATTTAGATAAAGGGGCGAGGGAAAATCAAGATGTTACCCGTACAACGGTGTCCGGACAATAGATCAAGAAGCATTTGGCAATGTGCCTCCAATGTTCTTGTTGTTGTTCGGAATACCACAGTCATGCTTTGAGGTAACATTGGTATGGTGTTTCAAGTAAAAGGTTGGATCTGAAGAGCACAAGAGTTACATAGGATCAATTACAAGAATAGCAGGAAACTCAATGTCAGAGCAAAACATGACCAAGTCCGTGTTGGTAGGAAGTCAAGGATGTGGTCGATGATAACATAGATTATCGAGGGGCAAGAATGGTATTTCTCACCATGAATTCGATCGATATCTTAGAACAAGGCAGTATATTGTTGGTGATCATGATAAATTTTGTCGAGAGGCTCTATGAAGATGCAATCGAACATCGACGGCATCCGGCAAAAAGGAATGATGAAGCAAAAGGTTATTGAAACCACGGATACGACACAAGCTCGAAATCAAGCTTGGTGTTCGAGGTGAAATGATAACATGAGGAAGATCGACGTAAGCTTCGCTAATCGTCGGAGGTTGCTCCGGGCATAAGGACCAGGTAGCACAGTTAAAATTAGCACGATAATGATATAGCCAATCAGGCTAGGAATGACGTGATGTAGTATCAACTCCCCAGCAACAAGGTACTAGGAGTACTGAATCACAGAGCGGAATCGATTCATTGTTCGGTGGTCTCGGTTGACGACAACCCAGAACCCGTGGAGTGACTAAGACAGGGAAAGGTATCACTCCATCGGAAAATTCATAGGACTTAGTACAATAGGATGGTAATACTCGAGGTAGTTCAGTATAGAGGTTGGACAGGTATATCGATTCGCAGAAGACAAGTGCTTTAGCTTGTCCGTGAAATGGGATCAAAGAAGAACAATCATGGTCGGGACCACGATTGCAAAGAATCAAAGCAAAATACCAGATGGATTATAACAAGGGTTTATTATTTTTACGAGCAGCTTCCATGATAAGTTCTACATCGGGTCCACGGGCATGAACACAAAGGTTCAAGGTCGACTCCCACTTATCTAACAAAACGCCAGTAGAGTATAACCCGCATAACTTTTGGGTTCACATGTTTTGGGAGAAAGCATAGGTTCAACCCATCAGGACATTTTTACGAAGCTATACAACACACTAACAGGAGCGACGGATACACGCTCGAAAGCAAAGGGCTGGCGATACGTAGTAGGTGATACAATTTGCCAGAGGCATCTTGTACCAGGGAAAAGTCGTCCATGATTTAAAATATGAAGGATTTATGATTCCAAAATCGGGGGATCAGAGGCGGACGTTGTGATAAAAAGATGAGTATGTTGAATAGAATTAGATGGTCAATCAATCAGGGATTGATTTACCGAGAACCAGCTCATGTCCAGAATGACGTCAGAGCCGGAAGAATGAATTAGTAGGAAACAACTGATGATTGCGAGTATTCGTAGCAGATTGAATCAAGGGGCTCAAAATGGTAATGGCAAGAGATGTCAACGGAGATTACTAGACATAGGGAATTAACCATAAGGCAAGCAGGCAAGAATTTCAAGAGTAATAGGCTGCAGAGGATTTTTGGGAGATCAGATAGCAATTCAATGTGTTCTGGAAAGCACTTGAATAACAGGGGATGAACGGACCCCGTGTAAGTATGAGAATTTATTCGTAGGTGTGTTCAGGCGGAAAGGAACTGCAAGGCAGTAGGTTCAGAGAATTCTCGAAATGTCGGATAGTATTTCGATATGTCGGATGGAACCCGAGAGTAACTGAAGTGAATATATGAACGACGAGTGTAAGTACTTATCCATCGGAGTTTATCGGTGGTCAGGAACTGCAAAGCAGTGGGCACAGGGTCCCGGGAATCATCGAGGAGTATCTTCAGAGTCTTCTGATGAAGCAGACGATCAACTGTGGTGAAGGAGCTCTCCGGGAGGAAGCGGTTACGAGAATCTAGTGTTAGAGTTAGCAAAATCTTTAACCCGAATAGACGAGAGATCAGAATCCCTGAGTATAGACGAGGAATAAAAGATCCTAATACCACCCATTAGCGGCGTGAGCCCGTAAGCCAAACAGTCATGTTAGTAAAACAGTTTTTCGGATACTAGACTCAACTTCGGCCAAGGAGTTGGAAGGGGGGTTCCTACAGGCAGATGGCTCTGATACCAACCTGTGGTGCCCCGGCTCAATCGTGCACTAACCATACACGCAAATGCACATGATCAAGCCTAAGGACTCACTTGAAGATATCACAACACAACTCTAAAACATAAATAAAGTCATACAAGCTTTATGTTACAAGCCAGGGGCCTCGAGGGCTCGAATGCATAAGCTCGCTTACAAGCGTCAGCGGAAGCATCAGATATCTGAGTACAGATATAAAAGATAAAGCAGATAGGCCTTTAAAAGGCGGGACAAAAGAAAACACTACGATCGAAAAGGCGCAGGCCTCCTGCCTGGGACCCTCCGAACCTACTCCTGGTCGTCAGCCATCTCGAAGTAGTAACCACCCTCGGAGTAGTAGTAGTGGTCGTCGATGGGGGCTTCTGTCTCCTGGGCTCCGTCATCTGGTTGCACCAAATGGATATGGGGAGAAAATGAAAGCAAAGCAACCGTGAGTACTCATCCAAAGTACTCAGCAAGCAAGGATCTACACTACATATGCAACATTATCAAAGGAAGGCTGTATATGTGGACTGGACTGCAGAAATGCCAGAATAGAGAGAAGGCCTAGACCTATCGAAGACTAGCATCTTCTTCATCTTCAGCGGTCTTGCAGCATTAGAAGAGTGTAGATCAGCACAATATACAGTAGTAGTAGTGTTATCAACCTCACCCAGAGATCCTTTCTCGACTCCCTGCGAGAAAGCAATCCCAGAGCCATACTATCCATTTCTCATCACAAGTATCCAGTTCTAGTTGTATCGATCGGGATACAACTCCGAGCGTCCGTTACCGAGGATCCGGCTATGCATAGATTAGTTCTTCCCTGCAGGGGTGCACCAACTTACCCACCACGCTCGCTTAACTCCGGCCGGACACACTTTTCTGAGTCATGCCCGGCCTCGGCCAAACGACACACTGCAGCCCTACCTAGAGCTCAGCAGAAAGGTCCCCGCCGGTCTACATCCTAAGCACTCCGGGGTCTTGGGCCCATCGCCCGTTGCACTCCGGGTCGTTGTGCGCAGGGTGGATACCAGCACCGCCTCGGATGGCCGGCACGATCCGACCGTGCCACAATGCTGAACTGGACGTCTGACAGAGCTTTCGGCTGATGCCACGATGCAGAGTACCCATATTTATTCCCGCGTGATGGTTAGTGCTATCGGGCCAGAGACCCACTCGGATCAAATATCCAAATCGTTAGTGCTTTGGTAGTGCGGTAACGAGCAAAGAATCACGATCATGTGACCCCGTCGCCCCGTCTTGAGGACTTGCGACAAGGGCTAAGAATGCCCGACCACGCCTCGTATTTATCTCTCGGGTACCCTCCAGGTCAACCCGACCTCCCAACACTCGCGGGTACCCCTCAGGGTCGACCCGCCTTTCCAAGTATAGTTGTAAAGTCCAAGTATCCGTGTGTTCGTAACATCAGGGGAATCCGAGGTATCACCCTCCTTGGATTCCTACTCGATGTATCTGTCAAGGTGAACTCAGAGGAATCACCCTCGATGGGTTCACACTTGAGGTGTTGCACGACAACGTCCTTATCGGGAGTGGTGGAGGAGGAATCACCCTCGATGATCACGACCAATTAACTACCCTACAAGGTTAACATCAGAAGTGCTGACGAGGTATCACCCTCGGCACTCGATAGTAACCCAGTAGTGTCGTACAACTAAGGGGGTGATGTGCGGTGCCGGAGCCTGGCTGTCGATCCCGTTGATCGAGTCTTCAGATAATCCAGCGGGGCAACTGGGGACAAAGTGAGGTCTCTGGTGAGTCTATATCCAGCCTATACTAAGCAGTTTAGGATAAACAGGTAGGTATCAACAGCAGTTACAAAAATAGGCTATGCAACAGAAATAGGATAACAGTAGCAGCAGCAATTTCTAATGCAAGCATAAGAGAGAAAGAATAGGCGATATCGGCATGTTCAAAAGGGGGTGCTTGCCTGATTGCTTTGCAAACACCAACGGGTCTTCGACGAGCTAGACGATCATCGGGTCATCATCGGCCTCGGGGTCTATCGAGAGAGAAAAGAGGGAAGAAACAATAAATAAAGGCAGACAATTGCAATCACAGATGCATGCCATGGCAGCACATTATTCGAGGGATGCCCTAATGCAGTACTACGCAGGTTAGTGGGAGCGGGAAATTATTCGGGAGTGTTCTCCCAACTCCGGGTGATTATCGGACAGATGAAATGGAGAGGAAAAGTTTCATGTTCATCATGCTAGAGGCATGTGACAGGTATGAGGAGGGCATATTCGGATTCTTCTCGTTTTTCTGATCATTTTTCATATATAAATTATTTTCATCCGAGCTACGATTTAAAAGATATGATTTTCTAAAGTTTTACTGAATTTTCTGGAATTTCTGGGTTTAATCTAATTTCAAAAATATATAGGAAATTATTAGGTGCACCCAGAAAGCTACCCAGCAGGTCAACATAGCGGCTGACCAGTGGGCCCATTGACTGGGTCAAAGACCCAGTCAAATAGAGGCTGGCAGGTGGGGGCCCTACCTAGTCAGCAGGCTGATTGGACCAGGCTTATCCACTGGAACAGTGGGTCGGGCCCACCTGTCATTCTCAGCGGGGCTGACAGCGTTTAATTTTTAATTAAACAGAGTTTAGTAGGGGTGGACCCCAGGTGTCAGTGTCTGTTAGGGTTAGTTTATTAGCGGTTTAATCTAATCCGTAGTTAGTTAAGCGCTGGGGCCTGCCCGTTAGTCACACAGGGCGTCATTAGCGACCCCGTTTGACCGACCACGTCAGCGCGCCGGCGGCTTAACGCCGGTGACCTTCGAGACGGCGGCGCGGCTCGGAATCGGCCGGAAAACGGCTGTGGTGGTCCGTTTGGACCACCGCGAGCACCTACGGGACCAGGGCGACGGCGCGAAGTGATCTGGGGTAGCAACGTTTGACGGGGGTTGCCGGAACAGTGACTACGGCGAGATCCAGCGGCGGTCGGAGCATGCCGGTGTCGGGCACAAGTCCAGGGACTCGCCCGAGACGAAATGAAAAGTGCGCGCGCCTGCCTGGGAGTCCATGAAACACGACGGGGTCCTTTGCTAGGCGCGGGGTGGACGAGGACGATGGCTGCGAGCGCTACGGCGGAAGCAGAGGCACGGCCATGGCAACGGCTAGCCACGGCTCAAATGAGAGCAAACCAGAGGGGAGGAAGGATGTGGAGCTCGCCACGGGGACGCAAGGTGGTCCGGTGAGAGCTTAGAAGTGCATGGTCGAAGGAGATTGTCGCGGCGCAGTGGCGACGGCCGGAGAAGGGGATCGAGTCAAAGCCGTGGTTTTGCTGCTCCTCGAGCCGAAGTAGAGCACCAGGAGGAAGGAGTCGAGGTCGCCGGAGCTCCTGGACAGGTCGCAGCGAGGAGGGAACGCCGGTGGCCGCGAGATCGAGCGGTGGACGGCGGCGACCTTTCGGGTGGCTGTGCGAGGAGGAAGAAAGCGGGCGAGGGAGAGAGCGAGGGGTAGTTTGGGGGTGGCTAGGGTTGCGGGAGGCCGCGGGGAATCCTTATCCCTGCCGAGGAGCTGCGAGATAGCCTGCGCGTGGCGATCGGCGGCTCTGTCGCGCGCGCCAGCCGACAGCGAGGCAGAGGAGGACGACGGCCTAGCCGGGCTGGGCCGTGCTACACTGTTGACCTAAAGCCCAAGAGTACAGTGAGCGCTGGCATTTCTCTTTTTCTATTTTCTGTTTTTCTGTTTTATTTTCACTTTGGAAATTGTTTAACCACTAAACTACTTTTGTAAAATATGAGACTGGCCCAATAAATGTCAGGTAATACTCCTCACTGCCACAAAATGGTTTGGAGTTCAGATCTTTTCATTTGGATTTTATTTAAATGATAAGGGGTTAAATACTTCTGTTTTGGTACTGCTTCATATTGTTAGAGTCATTTAGTTAATTCAATTAATGTTGATTACATTTTTATATTTGCTTCTGGATTATTCGCCATATTATGAACATTTTAGATTCGCTGTTTGAAGAAATAATTATTTGACTTACATTTTGAATTTTGAATTGAACTTGAATTATTTCCTAATGCAATTTCATGAAGGGGATTATGATGACATGGAACTTTGATGAGCTTAACAACAGGGTGAAGATCTGGGGATGTTACAGCTCCGACGTCGACCCACCTCCTGCCGCGGACGCCTACAACAGCGCCGGCGACCGGAAAGGCAAAGGGCCGGCAAAGAAGGGATGAAGCCCCGCGCCCCCTCTCTTTTATTCTAGCTCCTAGTATATAGTTAGAAGTTGCCTCACATTTGAACCATGTGAACTACGGCCGTTTGATGATCTTTTGGTAATGTTATGTGAATTATGCCAGTTTGCTATCGATTTATATGTCCGTTTTATGTCGATTTTATGTCTCTGGTGATCTACGTACTATGTTGTATGATTTTGCATGAATATAGGTTGCGGGATATGAGAGATATGAGATAAACGGTTGTGGATGTGCGGATTTGGAGACTGCATGGCCATTGTCCGCGGATGCGTTACGACGCCAGTTTTGGCTAAGTCGGGCTGTAGACGCTCTCATTACTCTGGCAGTCATCACCGCGATTGTTTGAATGGGAGTAGGACGCACCATGTCCCACGGGTGGTGCCGATCAGCGGCGGTCTTCGTTATTTTACCGATGGGCCGGGAAATAAACACGAGTGCAGGTTTCATGGCAGTAAAAATTGGAGGGGATCGTCGCGAGAACTATATACTCCCTCCATTTTATATACAGGACCACAAACTCAAATTACATGAACCAATGTAAAATTCAATATCTGTTTTGTAAGTCAACTTTTTTTCGTTTACTGGGATCATTAATACGCCGCATGCATGCAAGAAAACTGAGTGAAAAAAGAAGATGAATGTCATTATGACTGCATGCATGCAAGTATTAAACAGATTGCTAGCACGAGAAAATATCATTAATTTTGACTCGATTAGTGTTGATGGCCTTGTATAGATGCAAAATGTATATTTTATAGTGACCTTGTATAAGTAAATGAAGGGAGTATCTCCCTTAAAGCAAGAGCAACTCCTGTCTCACCTCAAGCTTTTCGTGCGGCGTACAGTTACTGCGCCGGTCCATTTCTAAAGTTGCTCTCGTTCGCTCGCTCACTGTTTGGTGTGTTCGCTGCTGCGGTTTTCCTCGTTTATTATTTTTTTCTGTTTCATTTGCTTTATCATTTTTCCTTTTTTTGGTTTTCAATGATTTTCTTTTTGTTTTTTCATCTTTTTCTTTGTTTCTTTATTGAGGTTTTACTTTTTTTTTTGGATTTTGTTTCTTCGGTTTTCTTTGTTACTTTCTAGCTTTCTTTTCTTTTTCTTGGTTTTTATTGTTTACATTCTTTTGCAATGGTTTTCTTTGATTTTTCTCTTTTGTATTCTTTGGGTTTTCTTTTTTTGTTTCTTTCTCGGTTGTTACTGGTTTTTTTAACAAAATTATTTTTGACGGTTTTGATCGGGTTTTTCTTTTCTTTTTGTATAGAACAAGAGCATTTTCTATACACATTTAACATTATTAAAATGCTTGAAATGTTTTTTCATATACATCAGAAACATATTTTTTGTACACACTGTAGGATTCCTAATTACGTGATTAACATATTTTAAAAATATTTTTTGACGTGTGTTTTCTTTTTCATACACATTATATATTTTTGGCATACATATAAAACATTTTTATATCCCTTTAACATTTTTTAAATCCATAATTACCATGGTTTGATGTCTACTTGTTTTCACACACCTTGTACATTTTTTTAATACAAAATGTACATTGTTCCATACATCTTTAATATTTTCTAAATACATGATTAAAAATTTCTTAAATATAGGTTGTCAACTTTTTTCATACAAATTTACATTTTTATTATACATCAAAACATTTTTTATACAAATTTAACATTTTCAAATACATGATTAACAAATTTCAAATATCTGTGTTTAAATATTTCTTTAATATGTATTAAACATTTTAAATGTCACAATATTTTTGGAATGTTATCGACGTTATCAATTTTTCTACACTGCGTTAACATTTTTTCAATTCATGAATTGAAAGAAAATTTAGTAAATTTAAATTTTGGAATGTCTATATTTAAAATTTATTTTGAAAATATAAACAAATGTAAAAAGGAACAAAAATGGCCGAACGAAAATTGAAATAAATGGCTGACTCACTATTGGGTCGGCCCACTATATGCGTCCTTGACGCAACACTGCCTTCCACCTCGCACGAAGCGAGGCATAGGCGGACTAGGGAATATGTTCGTAACTAGAATGTATCGATGCGTTTGGTTGCTTGCATGCGCAAACAGGCTCACTGGATGCAAAAAAAGCCTCTTTGTTTGCGTACACAACAGCCTGGCCCGCACGCATACAAACTTTGAAGTATCCCAGAGCGTGGCTCACTAGGAACACCCAAATCGGTTGTTTTCAGTGAGCCATGTTGAGTAGAACGCAAAAGGGGGGACGTCATGCCCGACGATGCAGGGGGGATTCGACAAGGAGATGGCGGGAGACCTAAACCTATCTGCACTGGATGGTGTGAAATATGTCTTACCCTTCACCCATGTTACCCGCTCACCTCCAGCGGTAGGACAAATCCAACATCATTTTTGGGCATCGATGGTGGCGGTGGCCGCTTAGGCGCCGGCAAGTTAAATATCCAGCAGCATGATCTACTTGTCTCCTTCGTCTTCGTCTTCGTCTCTGTCTCCTTCGTCTCGTATCCGGCATGGGCGGATCATCGACTCCGTCAACGGTAAGCACCATAGAACCACCCTCCACGGTTAGGTCGTTAAATAGGGTATAGGGTCGATTTCTCCATTATGTACTTACCACAAGATCAGTTCCACTAGGATGAACGGATGAAGTTGGTTGTTCAGGCAACAACACTCGCGGATGTGATTCGGGCCTGAGTCATGTTGGTCCCCAAGAGAGCAGCGCGTCATGGTGATAAGCATGTGATCCGTTATGGTCCATTGTTAGTCCGAGATAGAGAGAGGATGACGAATATGGGCCACATCTACAACATCAACTACGCAGAGGCTATTAACATGCTTCAAATGCGAAGAGCACAATTTGCAAAGTGGAGACTTTTAGGGACAAGGGATTTCTATAAGATAGCATCTACACCGCTGTGAAAGAGTAAGTAGCAATGTTTCTTCATGTTATGGGTCATAATGAAAGGTTCAGAGTTATTCACAGCACATCGGGAAGATCTAGTGAGACAACTTTTAGATACTTCAACAAAGTATTGTAAGCGATTTGGGAGCATATGTGAAGTAAAACCCACGACAACATGGAGAGTGGATTTTCTCCCATGCACGGGAGGTCATGTGCATGGATTAGTCAATTGATTATTTTGGATGGCCCCTGCAAGCAACCTTTTGCAACTTTTGGCAGCTCCACCCATCCCACCTCCTACCATTTTTCTTTTGACTTTCAATATTGAACTTTTATATATTTTGAACGACAAGTCCAGCTTATTTTTCGTATTCACACTCATGTTGCTTGTGACGAAGGCTTTCAAATAAGATCCATTTTGAATACGTTTGATGAGTGTATAAATCTTCGTTAAGTTTCAGCTGCTAGAACTTGGTACGAGCGAACGGCAAAATCACAAGTTTCACAAACTGAAACTTAAAACTTGGTGTGCCCTCATGGGGAATCCAACGATTTTTACGGATCACGAGGCAAATCGAGCGGCCATGCAAGTTTCAACTACTAAAACTTAATTGTAACGATGATAAATTTAGCAAGTTTCAAAATTAAAACTTAAACCTAGATCCTAAACCATAAGCACTAAAACCCTAAGCCCAAAACCTAAAACCCTAAAAGAATATGAATTTGGTAAAACCTAATGTTACAATTATGAAGTTTCAATATTTGAAAATAATAAAGTTGTTGAAATATAATCAAGATTGGTCTTGTTCGAAAGTTCTCATCGTGACGAACACAAAACATGCATGCATGAGCCCCTCCAAAAATAATTAATGACTAAGCCATACATGCAAAGAAGATGAAAATGCAAGCATGCGAATCTCCAACCAAATAGATGGCTGAGGCATGCATGGACCTCCCGGGAGAATCTCTTTTTATCTGTCCTAAATCTGAGCCCATTTTTTCAGATCCAATGTACAAATGTCTGCAGATGCTACGGCCATGATTCCCGAGAAAGAAATGCCATAGTTTCGACATGGACGTGACATGTTCAGCAGTCCAAACCACGATGGAATACTTTTAGCCTCCATGTAATGCGGCAAGATTCCCGTACTAAAATCTCCACAAAATTTTGATGTGTCTTCCCATTTTCCACTTCTCCAGTCAGGCCTAACCAGTAGCCTTTTGCAAACGTGGTCTACGTACAGCAACAGGCAAACGGTAACGTGGAGTACAACTTTTCCACAGGAATAGAACAAAACCATTGCTAATACTCCCAAGAAGACCGCAAACCAAACCAGGTCAACACATTGCCACAATAGTTTGTAGTAACATCATTTCGTCGACACCTCTGGAGTCTTGTGAAGAAAAGTTCCCATATATGTACACATGTGCAACATCCATTGATTGCCGGAAGAAAAATGCCACTGTTTGCGAGTTGCATTGCAACATGTATCGGGCCAAAACTTCCCGTACTAAAATTTCCACAAAATTTCAATGCATGTTCAACTTTCCACTTCTCCAGAGAAGGTCTTTAGTAGCCTTTTGCAGACGTGGCCTACACCTACAGCTAATATGTACAGATTTTCCACAGGATGAGAACAAAACCTTCGCTGTTTTGGACAGCCACCAGCTAATGCGTACAGGAAGACCGCAAACCAGGTCAATACCCTGCCAATATAGCCTCTAGTGACATCAATTCAACAACACCTTTGGAATCTTGTAAAGAAAAGGGTCACCCACTAGTCTGGTATGCTCTACTGCCTACTGGAAGCCCTACTCGGCACGGCAAACCGAGACACCAGCGCTTACACTGCCACCAGCACGGCAACACGCCTATATAACTTGTGTGCGAGCCAAAGCTGTAGACACACATGACCCAACCAGCTTTCTTGATCCCTCACTCTACGGCCCACACTCCACGCAAGATATGGCAACCATGGCGCGGCCTCTCGAAATGCTGCTGCTGCTCTTGCTCGCCGTACATGTAGCGACGGCGAGCAACATCCACAACCCCGAGCGGGACGCGCTGCGGGCGTTCAGGGCCGGCGTGTCGGACCCGGAGGGCAAGCTCCAGTCGTGGAAGAGCACGGCGCACTTCTGCCGGTGGGCAGGGGTGAACTGCACGCACGGGCACGTCACGGCCCTGCGGATGATGTCCTTCGGCCTCACCGGGAACATCTCCCCTGCCTTGGGCAACCTCACCTACCTGGAGAGGCTCAACCTCAACCGGAATGCCCTCTCTGGCGGCATCCCCGCGAGCCTTGGCCAGCTGAGGCGCCTCAACTACCTTGGCCTTTGCGACAACGCCGGGGTAAGCGGGGAGATACCCGACAGCCTCCGCAACTGTACTAGCCTTGCTGTTGCTTATCTCAACAACAACACCCTCACCGGCACCATCCCCGCATGGCTTGGGACACTGTCGAACCTCACCACCCTCTGGCTAAACCACAACTTGCTCACCGGCGAAATCCCGCCGTCATTTGGCAACCTTACAAACCTTGATAGCCTCTGGCTACACCAGAACTTTCTGGAAGGCACCCTCCCTGAAGGCCTCTCACGTCTTGCTCTCCTTCGGCAACTCAATGTCTACCAAAACCGCTTGCGCGGTGCTATCCCACCAAGATTCTTCAACATGTCCTCGTTAGAAGACATGTCCCTCGCTAACAATGAGTTCACCGGAAGCCTGCCATCACACGCAGGAGCTGGGATGACGAGGCTTCAGGTGCTCCTCCTCGGTGGGAACAACCTGACTGGGCCAATCCCAGCATCACTAGCCAACGCCACAGGCATGGCTTATCTCAGCCTTGCCAACAATAGCTTCAATGGACAGGTGCCTCCTGAGATTGGCACGTTATGCCTCAGTAAGTTGGAGATGTCCAACAATGAGTTAACTGCAACCAATGAAGACGGCGGTTGGGAATTCTTGGACAGTTTGACAAAGTGCAACAGCCTAGAAATTCTTTCTCTGGACGACAACAAGTTCAGTGGCACAATGCCACGCTCCATCGGCAACCTCTCGAGGAAGCTTTTGGATTTGAACCTCGGGGGTAACCGCATATCTGGTTCAATTCCATCTGGCATGGAGAACCTCATTGCACTGCAAACCTTGGGGCTAGAATCCAATCTCCTCACCGGTACCATTCCAGAGGGGATTGGGAAGCTCAAGAACCTTGCAGAGTTACGGCTGCAGGGGAACAAGTTGTCGGGGCCGGTGCCATCTTCCATCGGGAGCCTGACAGAGCTTCTTAGGCTTGTTCTTAGCAACAATGAATTGAGCGGATCAATCCCTTTGACCCTCGGCAACCTACAGAAGGTGGCTCTTCTCAATCTCTCCAGCAATGCACTCACCGGTGAAGTCCCAAGACAACTCTTCAACTTGCCATCGTTGTCGCAAGCAATGGACCTGTCGAACAACCGGCTTGATGGCTCGCTTCCTCCTGATGTCATCAGACTTGGGAACCTTGCGCTCCTGAAGTTGTCAGGAAACCGTTTGACCGGTGAGATACCAAAGCAGCTTGGTAGTTGCCAGAGCTTAGAGTTCCTCGGTTTGGACAACAACTTCTTTAGTGGAAGCATCCCACCTTCCTTGAGCAAGCTGAAGGGGCTTCAGATGCTGAACCTGACGAGCAACAAATTGTCGGGAAGGATACCTCCAGAGCTCGGAGGCATGTCCGGGCTGCAGGAGCTGTACCTTTCATGGAACAATCTGACTGGAACAGTCCCAGAAGAGATGGCGAATATGAGTTTGTTGATCAAGCTGGATGTGTCATACAACCATCTCGAAGGGCACGTGCCACTTCGGGGTGTGTTTGCAAACATGACTGGGTTTAACTTCACCGAGAATGGCGAGCTCTGTGGTGGCGTGCCTCAACTCCATCTTCCACAGTGTTCGGTGGTAAGGTACGGAAGCCATACTAATTGGCCTCTTCATATCATGGCACCGATCCTAGGCATAGTTCTCATCTCGGCCATACTTCTTACCATTTTCCTATGCTACAAGAGAAACTCGAGACACACAAAAGCCACGGCACCAGACATACTTGATGCCTCGAACTACCAGAGGGTCTCGTATGCCGAATTGGCGAAAGCCACAAACAGCTTTGCGGATGCCAATCTGATAGGTGCAGGAAAGTTTGGTTCCGTGTACCTTGGAGCTCTCCCGCTGAATGACAACGGAACACTCGAGAGTGTTCCTGTGGCGGTGAAAGTGTTTGATCTTCAGCAAGTCGGAGCCTCCAAGACATTCCTGTCGGAATGCGAGGCATTGCGGAGTATAAGGCACCGGAATCTGATCCAGATCATCACCTGCTGCTCCAGCATCGATGGCAGGGGTGATGACTTCAAAGCTCTAGTGTTCGAGCTCATGCCCAATTACAGCCTAGACAGGTGGTTGCATCCGACACCTGAAGCTCTCAAGAATGTAGGCAGTCTAACGGCGATCCAACGGCTCAACATCGCCGTGGACATCGCCGATGCGCTGCACTATCTTCACAGCAACTGCGTACCCCCAATCATACACTGTGATCTCAAGCCGAGCAACATTCTTCTCAGCAAGGACATGACGGCCTGCATCGGTGACTTTGGCCTCGCAAAGCTGCTTCTTGATCCGGGTATCCATGACACCATGAATTCAGAGAGCACCATTGGAATCAGAGGCACCATCGGCTACGTTGCACCAGGTAAATCAAACTCCCACTTAAAAGTGTCTCATGTACAGATCAATAGCATTTGATAGCAAATTTAATTAGGGACTACAAGTAGAATAACTTTGTAGGTATGAAAAAGAATAACTTATCTGTACTTTGCACTGCAGAATATGGAACGACCGGCAAAGTTTCGACACAAGGCGACGTCTACAGCTTCGGCATCACGCTGCTGGAGATCTTTTCCGGGAGGTCACCGACGGACGATATCTTCAGGAATGGCCTGACGCTGCAGGGGTTCGTTGGCATGGCGTTTCCCGACAAAACAGAGGAGGTTCTAGACGAGACGCTGCTGGAAACCAAGGAATCCGATGGTGATAGCAGCGTCTCGGTGCAGGATTGCCTGGTTTCTGCCGTCAGGGTCGGGCTTAGCTGCACGAGAGCGGCGCCGTACGAGAGGATGAGCATGAAGGATGCGGCCGCCGAGCTGCGCGCGGTCAGAGATGCTTGTGCCCGAGCCTAAATCCTGGCTACTTTTTTTCTACCGAGATGCATGTGCAGCAGTGTAATGATGTGTATGTATATGTTCAGAGTTCAGGCTTCACACATTTTATATCATTTAAGATAAATAAGTTCGAACTGCTATGCTAAGAGATATTACAGTTACGTGTAGTTCGTCGCTGCAAATGGATCATCTTTTGAAATTGCATTTATTTCTCTTCTTTTTTCTTCTTGTCTTTTCTTTTGGGCTTTGCTGTGCTGTGGCCCCAGCAAACTGAATGTATCGGTCGTCTGTTTTATATATAAAGCGAGGGAAACCATTTATTGTAAATAAACATAAAACATCACCGGTGCCATTGACATGGTGTCAAAAACGCTTTTATATTATGAGACGAGGGAATATTACCGAGATAGTGTAGGGATCAGATTCAGATCTCCTGAAGTATCTGAAGACTTGAGGCGCGTGAGTGAGTACCTACCTGGTCGGCAACCAATACCATGAAAAATAGTGAAGCTCTGAACAGTATTTACCTTCATGGAGCTCTTTTGGAGTGTGTGATAGCAACTTAGCCAGCCAGGCTTACCTCGGCGAGTCGGCGGTATGGCACCTGCCGCGCGTCCCCTCCGCCGACCTCTGCATAACGGCGTGACAAGCCGAGCGGCCTGCCATATGTGCCGCACGCGCCGGAGTCCTTCGCCGCGCCGGCCAGCAATCGGCAGGCACAGCGCCGCCGCCCCGTCCCCAAGTCGGTCTTCCCTCTTCGGCTGTCCTGTCTTGTCGTGGATAGGGTAGATCCGGGCTGACAATCTTTTCGCTCAAATTGAAAGGCCCATAGGCTAAACCTATAGAAAAAGCCCACGCGAATAAGGTTGGCCAAAATTTAGCCACATACAAATGTTAGCCCAGTGCCAGACATTCCAGCCTGCCGCAGGTTGGCCGACACGAGCAAGTCACGAGCCTCGAGCTTTCCCTCCCGAAAAATAGTTCTCCTTTCGTTCAAACGAAAAACGGAGAAAACACATGGCAATAAAAAAAGTTCTCCTTTGATTCAAGGAAATGTAGCAAATGGAATTGAAGAAATTTTCTTTGCCCTCAGTTTCAAAGGAAAAATGCAGAAATTTTACAATCTATTTGACCTCTTTTTTTAATTTCTATGCACGAAAAACGACTGAGATCCTTAGTGAAATAATTAAATGCTAATTATACCTAATCAGGTGGTCTGTTTTTTATTTGACTATATTGATTTGGATTTTTGTTTTTTTATTCCAGATAACCAAACATCCAAGTCTGCAAAATTCCTACGCTAATCCTCTTTTTACATATGCATTCCTATCAATGGATGTGTTTTTTTCCTTTCCTGTATTTTTAAAATTTTGTAGACCAAAGGAGGCCGCATGAGGCTACGAAAACAGATGGATCGATATTTGGATAGCGGTTTAAGGTCATCTCCAATGCTGAACCCCAAACTGGACACCACATCCGTCCTCGAACCGTGTGTGTGTGTGGGGGGGGGGGGGGAGGGGGGGGATAGCCTCATACATTTCAAGCTGGATTTCAACTAACCGGACGATTTTCATCAAACACGACAGAATTTATCAAAGTTCGGATAGAAATAGCACAAATCATCCCTAAATAGCATGCAAATATGTCTAGTACATAGGGATGAAAACGGAGCGGAAGCGGGTAGAATTAGGTGCTACCACATTTGACCATAGAGGACGAGTCAGATCGACGGGGGCGCCGACGGGAGGCAGAAAAAACCCGAGCGCTGGTGGCGGCTAGGTTGAGGAGGCGGTGGCTGGGCTGGCTCTACTTATGGTACTTTGACTTTGCATCGATTTTTTTTATGCTTTAGTGCATGCAACACCTTAAAAAAAATTGACCTACGCCACTCCATGTCTTGTTAGCACATGAAAACACTTACTTGACCACAAGGGAATCAACAAAATGGAAATTTCAAGAACTCGATGAGAAACCATTGTAAACATCTCAAGCACTCTAGAATTTTTTTATTTACGTATACCTTAGATAGACATTCGTTTGCTCTAGAAATCTCTACGCGGATATTTGCTAGCCTACCCAATTTAGAGATGTTTGCCAAAATATTTAAGTAAGAATGCACACACATATACAAACGTAATAATTCATCTAAGTGGCATAATTTATTGTGTGCAGGATTGTGATTTTGTCCTTTTTATTTTTCTCTCATCCATCTATGCGGATCAATTCAAATGAAGATTTTATGGGAAAACTATTAAAAAATAACCAATGTAAATGTCCTTGAATTTTTTAGGGACAATAAACACAAGTACATTTGTGTTGTTGTACATTTTTTATGGCAAAGAATGGCTTGCCTTAATAATTAGCAGCGTGGTTATATGGTTGGTTTTGCTAAGCATATAAAGTCAAAAAAAATATTTGCAAAAATAGTATATTGACGGAATGAGTTATAAATAAGTAAAAAATTGATTTATTTTGATAAGCATAAGACCTTAAAATACGTGTTAAGACTGTACATTGATAGAATAAGTTATAAATAAATATAAAATGTGACTAATTTTTCTAAGTGTGCTTCCTAATAATGTTTGTGAGGATCGAACATTAATGGAATGAGTTATAAATAAATATAAAATGTGGTAGGTTTTGTTACATTTAATAAATATGCTAAAAATGTGGTTAAAATTGCTAAGTGTAATAGGATCTTTTACTAATTAAATGTATTGACAGAGAATCCACAAAGATGTAATACTTTTTTTAGTATAACTTTGCACCATTGTTCCCACACGGTGTATTCACTATAACAATGTGCTCACCACCATTTTCGCCCTCCACCTCCCCAGTCATACCTTGCCACCCTCCTATTCATCCCGCCTTTAGTAAAAATATTGAGGCATGCTATCCTCATCATGTGAGCACGTCTGCCATTTCTAAGTATAGAAGTGGAGGAGCAGGGAGTAAATGGAGCAAAGGAGAAAAAAAACGTAAGGAAGAGGAAACATAGCTGCATGTCGAACACATGCTTAGGCTAGGGCTCATTGCTATGTAATTCGAGATAAATAATATGATCACAACTTGTTATCGCGACTTGTCTCAAATTTGAGTGTGTGCTGGATTCCTGTGATATGAATGATAGTGTGATATATGTTCTATGTATGAAACTTATCTGTCACTAGCATAACAGGAAGAGGCGTGATTAGTTTCCTTGAGTCTCATAGTTGGAGTATGTGTCCACTTCTCATTTAACACATAAAGTTTCTCCACTTGAAAGAATAAAGGAAGTATGTGACATAACCTTGAGCCTTGGAAATGTGCTTAATTCCAACAATCTATGACACTTGATTTCTGAGTGCAAGTATATCCTTTATATGTATATGCCAAGGTGGTCTCCCTGAATCACTTTGCTTTGAGATTTGGCAATGCATCAAATTTGAAGACAATCTTCTCCCTAGTATAAGTGTGCAACTGGAGATCGAGTATCATGCATGAGCTTGGGCAGTGCCCCTATATCCCAATGTTTTTATCTCAGTTTGCTCATGATTAATTACACTATTGAGGGTAAGTCGATTTCCCCAATTCTCCGTGTCGCGCTTCCCTTATTTTGTCCCTAAAGTCCCGTGTTTCCATGACATGGATAGCGCGTGTCTGGGCCACCGACATCTACATACGCTCCACCCTAGGTGATTTTCAAGGCGTTCAGAACTCCAAGATAGGACGAAGAGGCAGACCAAGACGGTTACAGACTAAGTTGCCGACCAAGACCCCAATAAATAGGCATCCATCCAACATGATCAGGACGTCTTAAAAACATGCCAAGATCTCTAGAAGCTCAAAGTTCATCGGTTATTCTAGCCATAAACTTGTTTAAACATCATTTGCACTCGATGATTGTAATCAATTCATCATATAATTTCATACAGGTAGAAGTAGGGTATGTTACTCATCACACGAGGGGCCCAAACCTAGGTACAATATGTGCCTCATGTTTATCTGGTAACAAGAGGTGACGTACTATTGTCATACAAATTATGTGCAGCTCTCGAACTATTGTTAGGTATTTGCAAACAAAAAGACCTCGATGGCTGGCACCGACATTGGGGATCCTCATGATACTAGAATAGATTTGTGCCTGCACCCACACTCCACCTCTGACAATTTCGTCTCCTCCCATTGGGCTGGCTCCGTCTCCACCAGCTTCCACCGACCTCAAACAAGACGAGGACACGACGAAATTTTCGACCCAGCTCAGAACGACGAGCCCGTCAAAGATAAGAACTCCTTGCCAACATTCTTGTTTCCCAAGTAGCTGACAAACCTTGTGCTACTAGATCGAATCTACGACTATCCATTCCTCTTCAGAATGCGCCTCTTGTACCTCACTTGGCCTCATCTATTTTTTTATCTTCATCGCCTCCACTAGCTTCGAATGGTGGCAACGAAGATCCCGCAACTATCCATAGTACAGGACTTGGGTTCATGGCCAGTTTTGGGAACCTTCTAGTAGATTCCTGAATCGGTCTTATTTACTGTTTTTTTGGGGTTCTTTCATTTTTCCCTTTTTTATTTTCCTCTATTGATTTTTTTGAAAGAAAATTGGTTTGTTCAAGATTCTTTTAAAAATGTTCAGAATTTTTTTAAATGTTCTCGTTTTCAAAATTTATTGTAAAATTCAACCAATGTTTGCATTTGGAAAAATGTTCGGGAATTCATAATTTGTTTGTGTCTTCCAAAAAAATTTGGGATTCACAATTTTTTCGTATTATTAATTTTTTGAAAAAATTCAAAAATGTTTGGTTTTACAAAATAATTGTTTGGAATTTCAAAATTTTAAATAGTTTCAAAAGAAATAACATTTTAGAAAATATTTGTACTTTCAAAAAATGATTGGTATTTAAAAATTCGTTTCGTAATTTCAAAAAATGTTCAAAAATTTCACAAAATGTTTGCTATTTCAAAAAGGGGTATCATTTAAAAAAATGTTCGCTATAGGCAAAGCATGGGTCTCTCGCTCCTTACATGCGCCCGCTCGCGTCGCAATGGGCCGACCTAGTTAGTGCACATCATGTGCGAAGAAGCATCTACTTGCCTCAAAGAGCGGTGTATAGGAGGTTCCTACTGAGAAAGGTCGCGAAAGGGCATCTGGCCAACGAACCGCCACAAAACAGGCCAAAGAAGTCTTGGGGTGTCAACTTATTAATAGCAACGATTCCAGTGAGGACCAACAAAGAATCCACATAGCGAACGCCTTGGGGCTGACTAAATTCTGCACTTCATTAAAATCCAATAATCATCTTATTTTAGGGGGTCCAATAATCATCTAAAAATGACACCATCCTCTAACAAAAGCCCAAAGCCCAATGATAGACAGTGTTGGCCCAAAGTTAATATCGAAATCATAGGCAACCCCAATATCGAGGAGAAACCAAAAAACCTCGCAAAAATAAATATTGTGAAAGCAAAATAGGATGACAACCGAATAAAAAAGGACAGGAATGGGTGTTCTTATATTTGTTTCTGCATTTTCCATCAGAAAGTGGAAATGCATATTGAAGAACTTCAAACAAAGCCTAGAAAGATAAAACGAACACAAATACAAAAAGTGATGTTCACAAGAGAAATATACTCTTTGCCATGAAAAAACACGACAAAACCAACACACTTCTCAATCTGGCAAGATTAATGACACACCTGTCGACGGGTGAAAGCTCACAATAGGGGACCAGAAAATCAGTGGATTAATTAGGTTATCACCAATCGAAACTACACAATGGAACCTGGGTCTAGGCGCACACGAATTGATTTTAAAAATATATATACATAGTCAAATATTTTTGAAACTTTTTGACAACATACATGGTCTAGCATAATATTCACGCTAAATGTTTCAGGTCAAAATGAATTACGCCATATTTGGAGCAAAATACAAGAAAATCAATACTATATAAACGCCACTATTCACGGTTGTCGTAGCTACACTTTTTTTATCCACTCAAAATATAGCTCATTTTGTCCGAAAATCCATGACTATGTTTGTCCCAAATTTTTAAGTTTTTTTTCTTACTTTTTTTACTTAATCAGGTGCTCGTACACCCATGTTCCTGTTGGGGAACGTTGCATGGAAACAAAAAAAATTCTACGCACACGTAAGATTTATCCATGAAGATGCATAGCTACGAAAGGGGGAGAGCATCTACATACCCTTGTAGATCGCTAAGCGGAAGCATTTATCAATGCGGTTGATGCAGTCGTACACCTTCATGATCCGTCCCGATCAAGTACCGAACGTACGGTACTTCCGCGTTCAGCACACGTTCAGCTCAATGACATCCTCGCCTTCTCGATCCAGCAAGAGAGGCGAAGTAGTAGATGAGTTCCAGCAGCATGACAGCGTGGTGACGGTGGTGGTGAAGAACAATCTCCGCAGGGCTTCGCCAAGCACAACGGAAACTATGACGGAGGATAAACTAGAGAGGACGGGGTTGCCGGCACATGGCTTGATGAATCTTGATGTGTCTTGGGTGCTAGCCCTGCCCCTATATTTATATGTTGAGCCCTGGGGTCATTTCTTGGAGAAAGAGGCTCCTCAAAGCCGGTTTAGCCAGCAAGGCAAGAGTCCTTCTTGGACTCCAGGACCAGACGCCAGGGTCCTTGGCGTCTGCCCCCAGACGCTAGGGACCCTGGCGTCTGGCCCCCTGGCCTCAGCAAAACTCCTTTTGCACCTTCCTAAAACCTCGTGGGCTTTACCCCTTGGCCCAAATAAAGTGTTTTCGTGCCCGAACATTTCGGGAAACATCCGAAACCCCTTCCGGAGACCAAACACTATTATCCCATATATTAATCTTTACCTACGGACTATTCCGGAGCTCCTCGTCATGTCCGCGATCTCATTCAGGACTCCAAACAACATTTAGTCACCAACATACATAACTCATAAAATATTATATCGTCAACGAACGTTAAGCGTGCGGACCCTACGGGTTCGAGAATAATGTAGACATGACCGAGACGCTTCTCCGATCAATAACCAATAGTGGGACCTGGGTGACCATATTGGTTCCTACATATTCTACGAAGATCTTTATCGGTCGAACCTTTATGACAACATACGTAGTTCCCTTTGCCCGTCAGTATGTTACTTGCCCGAGATTCGATCGTCGGTATCTCCATACTGATACGTCTCCAACGTATCTATAATTTTTTATTGTTCCATACTGTTATATTATCATTCTTCGATGTTTTACAATCATTTTATAGCAACTTTATATCATTTTTTGGGTCTAACCTATTGACATAGTGTCCAATGCCAGTTGCTGTTTTTTGCTTGTTTTTTTACTTCGCAGAAAATCAATACGAAACAGAGCCCAAACGCAGCGAAACTTTTTGGAGATTTTTTTTGGACCAGAAGACATACAGTGGGCCAAAGAAGTACCAGAGGGGGGCTCCGAGGGGAGCACAACCCACCTGGGCGCGCCTGGGGGCCCAGGCACGCCCTGGTGGGTTGTGCCCACCTCGGCCGCCTCCCGCACCATCTCTTTGCTCTATAAATACCCCGAAAATCCAAAAACCCTAGGGGAGTCGACGAAACACAATTCCAGCCGCCGCAAGTTCCAGAAACACCAGATCCAATCTAGACACCATCACGGAGGGTTTCATCATCCTCATTGGTGCCTCTTCGATGATGCGTGAGTAGTTCATTGTAGACCTACGGGTCCGTAGTTAGTAGCTAGATGGCTTCCTCTCTCTCTCTCTTTTGATTCTCAATACAATGGTCTCCTGGAGATCTATTTGATGTAACTCTTTTTGCGGTGTGTTTGTTGGGATCCGATGAAATTTGAGTTTATGATCAGATCTATTTTATCCATGAAAGTTATTTGAGTCTTCTTTTGATCTCTTATATGCATGATTACTTATAGCCTCGTATTTCTTCTTTAAATCTTTGGTTTAGTTAGGCCAACTAGATCGATTTTTCTTGCCATGGGAAGAGGTGCTTTGTGATGGGTTCGGTCGTGCGGTGTTCTTTCCCAGTGACAGAAGGGCAGCAAGACACGTATTGATCGTTGCCATTAAGGATAACAAGATGGGGTCTATTCCTACATGAATAGATCTTGTCTACATCATGTCATCATTCTTATTACATTACTCCGTTTCTCCATGAACTTAATACACTAGATGCATGCTGGATAGCGGTCGATGTGTGGAGTAATAGTAGTAGATGCAGGCAGGAGTCGGTCTACTAATCTTGGACGTGATGCCTATATATTGATCATTGCCTGGATATCGTCATAATTATTTGAAGTTCTATCAATTGCCCAACAGTAATTTGTTTACCCACCGTATGCTATTTTTCTTGAGAGAAGCCACAAGTGAAATCTACGGCCCCCGGGTCTATTCTTCTTCATATTTGTTTTCCGATCTATTATTTGTCACTTTTATTTTCAGATATATTATTCCAAAAACCCAAAAATACCTTGCTGCACTTTTTCTTTCTTTATTTTATTTTGTTTTATTGCGAGATCTATTTATCCAATCTACCACAAATTTATCTATCTTTTTACCTTTGAGGGATTGACAACCACTCTTACGCGTCGGGTTGCAAGTATTTGTTCTTCGTGTGCAGGTACCGTTTACATAGTGTTGTTTGGTTATCCTACTGGATTGATACCTTGGTTTCATAACTGAGGGAAATACCTACCGTAGCTGTGCTGCATCATCCCTTCCTCTTTGCGGAAATACCGACGTAGTTCAAGCGACATCAAAAGGAATTTCTGGCGCCGTTGCCGGGGAGACATCATCAACATCTCTCAGGTTCCTAATCACAAATCTCATCTCCTTGCAATTTGCATTATTGCCATTTGCCTGTCATTTTCATCTCCCCCACTTCACAAAAAATTGCGGTTTTATTCGCCCTCTTTTTCGTTCGCCGTTTTGTCGTCAGATCTATTTTTGTGTGCAATCTTGTTTGCGTAGTCACGATGACTCAAGAGAACACCAAGTTGTGTGATTTTTCCAATACCAACAACAATGATTTTATTAGCACTCCGATTGCTCCTCCCGCCACTAGTGCGGAATCTTGTGATATTAATGCCGCTTTGTTGAATCTTGCTATGAAAGATCAGTTTTCCGGTACTCCTAATGAGGATGCCGCGTCCCATCTTAACACATTCGTAGAATTATGCGATATGCAAAAGAAAAAAGATGTGGACAATGATATTGTGAAGTTGAAATTATTTTTGTTTTCTTTGCGAGATCGTGCAAAAATTTGGTTTTCTTCTTTGCCTCACAATAGTATCGATTCTTGGGATAAATGCAAAGATGCTTTCATTACTAAGTATTTTCCGCCCGTGAAAATTATTTCCCTTAGAACTCAAATCATGAATTTTAAGCAACTTGAGCATGAACATGTTGCACAATCTTGGGAAAGAATGAAATTGATGCTAAGAAATTGTCCTACACATGGTTTAAATCATTGGATGATCATACAAAAAATTTATACAGGATTGAATTTTGTCTCTAGAAATCTTTTAGATTCCGCCGTGGGTGGTACTTTTATAGAAATTACTTTGGGTGAAGCTACTAAATTGCTTGATAACATTATGGCAAATTATTCACAATGGCATATCGAAAGAGCACCTACTAGTAAAAAAGTTAATTCGGTTGAAGAAATAAATTCCTTGAGTGAAAAAGTTGATGCTCTTATGAAATTGGTTGCTAATAAAAATGCTCCTATTGATCTTAATGATGTGCCTTTGTCTACTTTGATTGAGCAAAATAGTGATCCCGTAGATGTGAATTTTGTCTCACAAAACAATTTTAATAACAATGCTTATAGATGTAATTTTAACCTAGGCTTTTTCCTGGAAATTCCACTAATAATTATGGTAATCCTTCTTATAATAATAATAGGAACACATCTGATCTAGAGAATAATATTGAAGAATTTATTAATGCTCAAAAGGTTTTCAATAATACGATAGAAGAAAAGTTGAATAAAATTGATGATATGTCTAGAAGCATTGATAGAATTTCTCATGATGTAGAAAATCTCAAGTTGAAATTTTTTTGTGCCTAAGGTTGAGGAATCAATTAAATCTTTATATGTTTCTATGGATGAAAGTAAGAAAAGAACCGCTATGCTTAGAGCTAAAAGAGAATTTTTAGAAAGAGCGTTTTCTAGTGATTGCTTTCATACAAATGATGAAGATCTTAAAGTGATTGGTGTTTCTGCTATTGATTCCTTGTTTAGTAAGATTAAAATTGAAGGGACTGAAGAAAAGTCAACTTTAGTTAGAAGGCGTCCTAATAATTCGGAGGGTGAAAATCTTGATGAAAAAATTGATAAAAGTGGGTTTGGAGAGGTCAAAACTTTGACTAGTGATGTGCCCACTCTTTTGGATTACAAAGACTTTAACTATGATAATTGCTCTTTGATTGATTGCATTTCTTTGTTGCAATCCATGATTAATTCACCCCATGCTTATGAACAAAATAAAGCTTTACTAAACATATCGTAGATGCTATGATGAAAGCTTTGGAAGAAAAGTTGGAATTAGAGATTTCAATTCCTAGAAAATTACATGATGAATGGGAACCCACCATTAAAGTCAAGATAAAAAATTATGAGTGTTTTGCTTTATGTGATTTGGGTGCTAGTGTTTCCACAATTCCGAAGTCTTTCTATGATGTGCTTGGTCTTACTAATATTGAAGAGTGTTCTTTAAATTTGCACTTGGCGGATTCTACTATTAAAAAGCCAATGGGAAGAATTAATGATGTTCTTATTCTTGCAAATAGGAATTATGTGCCCATAGATTTTATTGTTCTTGATATTGACTGCAATCCGTCTTGTCCTATTATACTTGGTAGACCATTTTTACGTACTATTGGTGCCGCGATTGATATGAAAGAAGGCAATATTAAATTTCAATTTCCACTAAGAAAAGGAATGGAACACTTCCCTAGAACAAGAATCAAGCCACCATATGAATCAATCATGAGGGCATCATATGGATCTAGAACTAAAGATGATAACACTTGAATCTATGCTTTATGCCTAGCTAGGGGCGTAAAACGATAGCGCTTGTTGGGGGGCAACCCAATGAATAAAATTTATTTTTGCCTTTTTCTTTCTGTTCTTGAGTGTTTGCACAATTATGCCACTGTTATGATTGTGTTTTTTTATGTTTTAATTAGTTTTTGTGCCAAGTAAAGCCTTTGGGATAGCTTTGGTGATAGTTGATTTGATCTTGTTGAACAACAGAAACTTTTTCGTCCAGTAAAATAATTGTCTAGACTCCCAGAAGCGGCAAAAAATTCTGAATTTTTTACACAGGATTGATATACAAATTTACTCTGTTGTCCTAATTTTTCATAATTTTGGGAGTTACAAAAGCATGATAAAAATGCACATCTTTACATACTGTTCTGTTTTTTACAGATTCTGTTTTCTTTGCATTGTGTGCTTATTTTGATGAATTTATGGTTTGTATCGGTGGGTATAATCCATGGTAAAGTTAGAATACAGTAGATATAATGCAATAACAAAATTTGAATGGGTTTTCTACAGTCCTTAAAGTAAAGATTGGTTTTCTTATACTAACGGATCTCACGAAGGTTTTGTTAAGTTTTGTGTGATTGAAGTTTTCAAGTTTTGAGTGAGGTCACGATGGATGAAGGAATAAGGAGCAAGAAGAGCCTAACCTTGGGGATGCCCATGCCACCCCAAGGCAATATTCAAGGAGAAACAAGCAGCTAAGCTTGGGGATACCCCGAGTGGCATCCCCTCTTTCTTCTAACGACCATCGGTGTTTTACTTGGAGCTATATTTTTATTCGTCACATATCATGAGTTTTGCTTGGAGCGTCTTGTATTATACGAGTCTTTGCTTGTTTTGCTTTTTGTTTTGTGTCAAGTATCCTTGCTGAACACACCCATTTGAGAGAGCCAAAATTGTGCTATGATTTGTTAGAATTGCTCTATGTGCTTCACTTAAGGCATGGGTCTCTCGCTCCTTACATGCGCCCGCTCGCGTCGCAATGGGCCGGCCCACTTAGTGCACATCATGTGCGAAGAAGCATCTACTTGCCTCAAAGAGCGGTGTATAGGAGGTCCCTACTGAGAAAGGTCGCAAAAGGGCATCTGGCCAACGAACCGCCACAAAACAGGCCAAATAAGTCTTGGGGTGTCAACTTATTAATAGCAACGATTCCAGTGAGGACCAACAAAGAATCCACATAGCGAACGCCTTAGGGCTGACTAAATTCTGCACTTCATTAAAATCCGATAATCATCTTATTTTAGGGGGTCCAATAATCATCTAAAAATGACACCATCCTCTAACAAAAGCCCAAAGCCCAATGATAGACAGTGTTGGCCCAAAGTTAATATCGAAATCATAGGCAACCCCAATATCGAGGAGAAACCAAAAAACCTCGCAAAAATAAATATTGTGAAAGCAAAATAGGATGGCAACCGAATAAAAAAGGACGGGAATGGGTGTTCTTATATTTGTTTCTGCATTTTCCATCAGAAAGTGGAAATGCATATTGAAGATCTTCAAACAAAGCCTAGAAAGATAAAACGAACACAAATACAAAAAGTGATGTTCACAAGAGAAATATACTCGTTGCCATGAAAAAACACGACAAAACCAACACACTTCTCAATCTGGCAAGATTAATGACACACCTGTCGACGGGTGAAAGCTCACAATAGGGGACCAGAAAATCAGTGGATTAATTAGGCTATCTCCAATCGAAACTACACAATGGAACCTGGGTCTAGGCGCACCCGAATTGATTTTAAAAATATATATACATAGTCAAAAAAAATCGAAACTTTTTGGCAACATACATGGTCTAGCATAATATTCACGCTAAATGTTTCAGGTCAAAATGAATTACGCCATATTTGGAGCAAAATACAAGAAAATCAATACTATATAAACACCACTATTCACGGTTGTCGTAGCTACACTTTTTTTATCCACTCAAAATATAGCTCATTTTGTCCAAAAATCCATGACTATGTTTGTCCCAAATTTTTCAGTTTTTTTTCTTACTTTTTTTACTTAATCAGGTGCTCGTACACCCATGTTCCTGTTGGGGAACGTTGCATGGAAACAAAAAAAATTCTACGCACACGCAGGATCTATCCATGAAGATGCATAGCTACGAAAGGGGGAGAGCATCTACATACCCTTGTAGATCGCTAAGCGGAAGCGTTTATCAACGCGGTTGATGTAGTTGTACACCTTCACGATCCGTCCCGATCAAGTACCCAACGTACGGCACCTCCGCGTTCAACACACGCTCAGCTCGATGAAGTCCTCGCCTTCTCGATCCAGCAAGAGAGGCGAAGTAGTAGATGAGTTCCAGCTGCACAACGGCATGGTGATGGTGGTGGTGAAGAACAATCTCCGCAGGGCTTCGCCAAGCACAACGGAAACTATGATGGAGGATAAACTAGAGGGGGCGGGGTTGCCGGCACACTGCTTGATGAATCTTGATGTGTCTTGGGTGCTAGCCCTGCCCCTCTATTTATATGTTGAGCCCTGGGGTCGTTTCTTGGAGAAAGAGCCTCCTCAAAGTCGGTTTAGCCCGCAAGGCAAGAGTCCTTCTCGGACTCCAGGACCAGATGCCAGGGTCCTTGGCGTCTGTCCCCAGACGCTAGGTACCCTGGAGTCTCGCCCCCTGGCCTCCGTAAAACTCCTTTTGCACCTTCCTAAAACCTCGTGGGCTTTACCCCTTGGCCCAAATAAAGTGTTTTCATACCCGAACATTTCGGGAAACATCCGAAACCACTTCCGGTGAATTCTGGAACCCTTCCGGAGACCAAACACTATTATCCCATATATTAATCTTTACCTACGGACTATTCCGGAGCTCCTTATCATGTCCGTGATCTCATTCAGGACTCCGAACAACATTCGGTCACCAACATACATAACTCATATAATACTATATCGTCAACGAACGTTAAGCGTGCGGACCCTACGGGTTCGAGAATGATGTAGACATGACCGAGACGCTTCTCCGGTCAATAACCAATAGCGGGACTTGGATGACCATATTGGTTCCTACATATTCTACGAAGATTTTTATCGGTGGAACCTTTATGACAACATACGTAGTTCCCTTTGTCCGTCAGTATGTTACTTGCCCAAGATTCGATCGTCGGTATCTCCATACTGATACGTCTCCAACGTATTTATAATTTTTGCTTGTTCCATGCTGTTATATTATCATTCTTGGATGTTTTACAATCATTTTATAGCAACTTTATATCATTTTCTAGGACTAACCTATTGACATAGTGCCCAGTGCCAGTTGCTATTTTTTGCTTTTTTTTACTTCGCAGAAAATCAATACCAAACGGAGTCCAAATGCAGTGAAACTTTTTGGAGAATTTTTTTGGACCAGAAGACATAAAGTGGGCTAAAGAAGTATCAGAGGGGGGCTCCGAGGGGAGCACAACCCACCTGGGCGCGCCCGGGGGTCCAGGCGCGCCCTGGTGGGTTGTGCCCACCTCGGCCGCCTCCCGCAATGCCTCTTTGCTCTATAAATACCCCGAAAATCCAAAAACCCTATGGGAGTCGACGAAACACAATTCCAGCCGCCGCAAGTTCCAGAAACACCAGATCCAATCTAGACACCATCACGGAGGGGTTCATCATCCTCATCGGTGCCTCTCCAATGATGTGTGAGTAGTTCATTGTAGACCTACGGGTCCGTAGTTAGTAGCTAGATGGCTTCCCCTCTCTCTTTTGATTCTCAATACAATGGTCTCTTGGAGATCTATTTGATGTAACTCTTTTTGCGTTGTGTTTGTTGGGATCCGATGAACTTTGAGTTTATGACCAGATCTATTTTATCCATGAAAGTTATTTGAGTCTTCTTTTGATCTCTTATATGCATGATTACTTATAGCCTCGTATTTGTTCTTTGAATCTTTGGTTTAGTTAGGCCAACTAGATCGATTTTTCTTGCCATGGGAAGAGGTGCTTTGTGATGGGTTCGGTCGTGCGGTGTTCTTTCCCAGTGACAGAAGGGGCACCAAGACACGTATTGATCGTTGCCATTAAGGATAACAAGATGGGGTCTATTCCTACATGAATAGATCTTGTCTACATCATGTCATCGTTCTTATTGCATTACTCCATTTCTCCATGAACTTAATACACTAGATGCATGCTGGATAGCGGTCGATGTGTGGAGTAATAATAGTAGATGCATGTAGGAGTCGGTCTACTAATCTTGGACGTGATGCCTATATATTGATCATTGCCTGGATATCATCATAATTATTTGAAGTTCTATCAATTGCCAAACAGTAATTTGTTTACCCACCGTATGCTATTTTTCTCGAGAGAAGCCACTAGTGAAATCTACGGCCCCCGGGTCTATTCTTCTTCATATTTGTTTTCCGATCTATTATTTGCCACTTTTATTTTCAGATATATTATTTCAAAAACCCAAAAATACCTTGCTGCACTTTTTCTTTATTTATTTTATTTTGTTTTATTGCGAGATTTATTTATCCAATCTACCACAAATTTATCTATCTTTTTACCGTGGAGGGATTGACAACCCCTCTTACACGTCGGGTTGCAAGTATTTGTTCTTCGTGTGCAGGTACCGTTTACATAGTGTTGCTTGGTTCTCCTACTGGATTGATACCTTGGTTTCATAACTGAGGGAAATACCTACTGTAGCTGTGCTGCATCATCCCTTCATCTTTGGAGAAATACCGACGTAGTTCAAGCGACATCACATACCTAGTTCAATCTCATTACGGCAAGTCTCTTTACTCGTTTCGTAATACATCATCTCGTAACTAACTCCTTAGTCACTTTGCTTGCAAGATTCTTGTGATGCTGCATTACCGAGAGGGCCCAGAGATACCTTTCCAACACACGGAGTGACAAATCCCAATCTTGATTCATGCCAACTCAACAAACACCTTCGGAGATACCTGTAGAGCATCTTTATGATCATCCAGTTACGTTGTGACGTTTGATAGCACACAAGGTATTCCTCCGGTATCCGGGAGTTGCATGATCTCATGGTCGAAGGAATATGTATTTGACATTAAGAAATCAGTAGCAATAAACTGAACGATCATATGCTAAGCTAACGGATGGGTTTTGTCCATCATATCATTCTCCTAATGATGTGATCCCGTTATCAAATGACAACTCATGTCTATGGTTAGGAAATCTTAAGCATCTTTGATCAACGAGCTAGTCTAGTAGAGGCTCACTAGGGACACGGTATTTTCTTATGTATTCACACTTGTATTTAAGTTTCCGATAAATACAATTCTAGCATGAATATTAAACCTTTATCATGAATAAGGAAATATAATAATAACAACTTTATTATTTCCTCTAGGGTATATTTCCATCAGTCTCCCACTTGCACTAGAGTCAATAATCTAGTTCACATCACCATGTGACTAACACCCAAAGAATTTACTAGAGTCAATAATCTAGTTCAGATCGCCATGTGATTAACACCCAAAGATTTCTAAAGTGTGATCATGTTTTGCTTGTGAGAGAGGTTTTAGTCAACGGGTCTAACATTCAGATCCGTGTGTACTTTGCAAATATCTATGTCTACAATGCTCTGCATAGAGCTACTCTAGCTAATTGCTCCCATGTTCAATACATATCCAGATTGAGACTCAGAGTCATCCGGATTAGTGTCGAAGCTAGCATCGTCGTAACCTTTACGATGAGCTCTTCGTCACCTCCATAAACGAGAAACATATCCTTGGTCCTTTATAGGTACTTCAGGATATTCTTGACCGCTGTCCAGTGATCCACTCCTAGATTACTTTGGTACCTCCCTGCCAAACTTATTGTAAGGCACACATCTGGTCTGGTACACTGCATGGCATACTTTATAGAACCTATGGCTAAGGCATAGGGAATGACTCTCATTCTCTCTCTATCTTCTGCCTTGGTCGGGCTTTGAGTCTTACTCAATTTCACAATTTGCAACACAGGCAAGAACCCTTTCTTTGACTGATCCATTTTTGAACTTCTTCAAAATCTTATCAAGGTATGTGCTTTGTGAAAGTCCTATTAAGTGTCTCGATCTATCCCTATAGATCTTGATGCCCAATATATAAGCAGCTTCACCGAGGTCTTTCATTGAAAAAATCTTATTCAAGTATCCTTTTATGCTATCCAGAAATTATATATCATTTCCAATCAGCAATATGCCATCCACATATAATATTAGAAATGTCACAGAGCTCCCACTCACTTTCTTGTAAATACAGGCTTCACCATAAGTCTGTATAAAACCAAATGCTTTGATCACCTCATCAAAGTGTTTATTCCAACTCCGAGATGCTTGCACCAGTCCATATATGGATCGCTGGAGCTTGCACACTTTGTTAGCACCTTCAGGATCGACAAAACCTTCTGGTTGTATCATATACAACTCTTCCTTAAGAAACCCGTAAAGGAATGCAGTTTTGACGTCCATTTGCAAAATTTCATAATCATAAAATGCGGCAATTGCTAACATGATTCGGACAGACTTAAGCATCGCTACGGGTGAGAAAGTCTCATCGTAGTCAACCCTTGAACTTGTCGAAAACCTTTCGCGACAAGTCGAGCTTTGTAGACAGTGATATTACCATCAACGTCCGTCTTCCTCTTGAAGATCCATTTTTTTTCAATGGCTTGCCGATCATTGGGCAAGTCCACCAAAGTCCACAGTTTGTTCTCATACATGGATCCTATCTCAGATTTCATGGCCTCAAGCCATTTGTCGGAATCTGGGCTCATCATAGCTTCTTCATAGTTCGTAGGTTCGCCGTTGTCTAACAACATGACTTCTAGGACAGGATTACCATATCACTCTAGTGTGGTACGTGTTCTGGTCGACCTACGAGGTTCAGTAGTAACTTGATCCGAAGTTTCATGATCATTATCATTAGCTTCCTCTCCAGTTGGTATAGGCATCACGGGAACGGTTTTCTCTTATGTGCTACTTTCCAATTCAAGAGAAGGTACAATTACCTCATCAAGTTCTACTTTCCTCCCACTCACTTCTTTCGAGAGAAACTTCTTCTCTAGAAATGACCCATTCTTAGCAACAAAGATCTTGCCTTAGAATCTGTGGTAGAAGGTGTGCCCAATAGTTTCTTTAGGGTATCCTATGAAGACGCACTTCTCCGATTTGGGTTCGAGCTTATCAGGCTGAAGCCTTTTAACATAAGTGTCGCATCCCCAAACTTTAAGAAATGACAGCTTAGGTTTCTTGCCAAACCATAGTTCATACGGTGTCATCTCAACGGATTTAGACGGTGCCCTATTTAACGTGAATGCGGCAGTCTTTAATGCATAACCCCAAAATGATAAAGGCAAATCAGTAAGAGACATCATAGAACGCACCATATCTAATAAAGTACGGTTACGACGTTCGGACACACCATTACGCTGTGGTGTTCCAGGTGGTGTGAGTTGTGAAACAATTCCACATTGTCTTAAATGAAGGCCAAACTCGTAACTCAAATATTCGCCTCCGCGATCAGATCGTAGAAACATTATTTTCTTGTTACGACAATTCTCCACTTCACTCTAAAATTCTTTGAACTTTTCAAATGTTTCAGACTTGTGTTTCGTCAAGTAGAGATACCCATACCTACTCGAATCATCTGTGAAGGTTAGAAAATAACAATACCCACCGCGTGCCTCAACACTCATTGGACCGCATACATCGGTATGTATTATTTCCAATAAGTCATTAGCTCGGTCCATTGTTCCGGAGAACGGAGTTTTAGTCATCTTACCCATGAGGCATGGTTCGCAAGTATCAAATGATTCATAATCAAGTGATTCCAAAAGTCCATCCGCATGGAGTTTCTTCATGCGCTTTACACTAATATGACCTAAACGGCAGTGCCACAAGTATGTTGCACTATCATTATCAACTTTGCATCTTTTGGCATCAATATTATGAATATGTGTATCACTACGATCGAGATTCAACAAGAACAGACCATTCATCAAAGGTGCATGACCATAAAAGATATTACTCATATATATAGAACAACCATTATTCTCTGATTTAAATGAATAACCGTCTCATAATAAACAAGATCCAGATATAATGTTCATGCTCAAAGCTGGCACCAAATAATAATTATTGAGGTCTAAAACTAATCCCGAAGGTAGATGTAGAGGTAACGTGCCGACGGCGATCACATCAACCTTGGAACCATTCCCGACGTGCATCGTCACCTCGTCCTTAGCTAATCTTTGTTTATTCCGTAGCTCCTGTTTCGAGTTGCAAATATGAGCAACAGAACCAATATCAAATACCCAGGCGCTACTACGAGCATTAGTAAGGTACACATTAATAACATGTATATCAAATATACCTTTGTTCACTTTGCCATCCTTCTTATCTGCCAAGTATTTGGAGCAGTTCTGCTTCCAGTGACATTTCCCTTGCAGTAGAAGCACTCAGTTTCAGGCTTGGGTCCAGCTTTGGGTTTCTTCACGGGAGTGGCAACTTGCTTACCATTCTTCTTGAAGTTTCCTTTCTTTCCCTTGCCCTTTTTCTTGAAACTAGTGGTCTTGTTAACCATCAACACTTGATGCTCCTTCTTGATTTCTACCTCCGCCAATTTCAGCATCGCGAAGAGCTCGGGAATCATTTTCGTCATCCCTTGCATATTATAGTTCATCACGAAGCTTTTATAGCTTGGTGGCAGTGACTGAAGAACTCTGTCAATAACACTCTCAACTGAAAGATCAATTCCTAGTTGAGTCAAGTGGTTATGATACCCAGACATTTTGCGTATGTGTTCACTGACAGAACTGTTCTCCTCCATCTTACAGCTATAGAACTTGTTGGAGACTTCATATCTTTCAACCCGGGCATTAGCTTGAAATATCAACTTCGGCTCTTGGAACATCTCATATGCTCCATGGCGTTCAAAATGTCTTTGAAGTCCTGGTTCTAAGCCGTAAAGCATGGCACACTGAACTATCGAGTAGTCATCAGTCTGTGTTTGCCAGGCGTTCACAACGTCTAGATTAGAGGGAGCGGGTGGGTTACCTACCGGTGCATCAAGGACATAATTCTTCTGTGCAGCAATGAGGATAATCCTCAAGTTACGGACCCAGTCCGTGTAGTTGCTACCATCATCTTTCAACTTAGCTTTCTTTATGAACGCATTAAAATTCAATGGAACGGTAGCACAGGCCATTGATCTACGACATAGATATGCAAATACTATTAGGACTAAGTTCATGATAAATTAAGTTCAATTAATCAAATTACTAATGAACTCCCACTTAAATTAACATCCCTCAAGTTATGTAAGTGATACATGATCCAAATCAACTAACCCATGTCCGATCATCACGTGAGATGGGGTAGTCATCAATGGTGAACATCTCTATGTTGATCATATCTACTATATGACTCACGTTCGACCTTTCGGTCTCCAGTGTTCCGAGACCATGTCTGTACATGCTAGGCTCGTCAAGTTTAACCCAAGTATTCTGCTTGTAAAAAACTGACTTACACCCGTTGTATGTGAACGTAGAGTCTATCACACCCGATCATCACGAGGTGCTTCAAAACGACGAACTTTAGCAATGGTGCATACTCAGGGAGAACACTTTTATCTTGAAATTAAGTGAAGGGATCATCTTATAATGCTACTGTCGTTCTAAGCAAAATAAGATGCATAAAGGATAAACATCACATGCAATCAAAATATATGACATGATATGGCCATCATCATCTTGTGCTTTTGATCTTCATCTTCAAAGCAACGTCATGATCTCCATTGTCACTGCCACGACACCTTGATCTCCATCTTAGCGTCGGGGTCGTCTCGCCAACTATTGCTTCTACAACTATTGCTAACGCATAGCGATAAAGTAAAGCAACTACATGGCGCTTAGTGTGACACGCAGGTCATACAATAATTAAAGACAACCCTAAGGCTCCTGCCGATTGTCGTACTCATCGACATGCAAGTCGTGAACTTATTAACAAACATGACCATCTCATACATCAACATATATCACATCATATCTTGACCATATCACATCACAACATGCGCTACAAAAACAACTTAGACGTCCTCTACTTTGTTGTTGCAAGTTTTACATGGCTGCTACGGGCAACTAGCAAGAACCGTTCTTACCTACGCAAAACCACAACGGTGATTACCAAGTTTGTTGTTTTAACCTTCTTCAAGGACCGGCCGTAGTCAAATTCGATTCAACTAAAATAGGAGAAACAGCCACCCGCCAGCCACCTTTATGCAAAACAAGTTGCATGTCAGTCGGTGGAACCGGTCTCATGTGCGTGGACATGTAAGGTTGGTCCGGGCCGCTTCATCCCACAATGACGCCGAATCAAAATAAGACGTTGGTGGTAAGCAGTATGAACCACACCGCCCACAACTTCTTTGTGTTCTACTCGTGCATATCATCTACGCATAGACCTGGCTAATGATGCCACTGTTGGGGAACGTTGCATGGGAAAAAAAATTCTACGCACACGCAAGATCTATCCATGGAGATGCATAGCTACGAAAGGGGGAAAGCATCTACATACCCTTGTAGATCGCTAAGCGGAAGCGTTTATCAATGCGGTGGATGTAGTCACACACCTTCACGATCCGTCCCGATCAAGTACCGAACATACGGCACCTTCGCGTTCAGCACACATTCAGCTCGATGACGTCCTCGCCTTCTCGATCCAGCAAGAGAGGCGAAGTAATAGATGAGTTCCGGCAGCACGACGGCGTGGTGATGGTAAAGAACAATCTCCGCAGGGCTTCGCCAAGCACAACGGAAACTATGACGGAGGATAAACTAGAGGGGACGGGGTTGCCGGCACACGGAATGATGAATCTTGATGTGTCTTGGGTGCTAGCCATGCCCCTCTATTTATATGTTGAGCCCTGGGGTCGTTTCTTGGAGAAAGAGCTGTAGCATCCCTGTGTAATAGCCACTGTGATCAACTGCTAATAATGCCAAGTCACTCCTATTTGCAGTGCTTAATCACTTTGGTTAATTATTCAATTCAAACTCTATTCTGAAAATCAACTCAAATACAAAAGTGAAATATGAAGTTGCTCAAAATTTGTGGGAAAAATGTTCACATTATAGCAAATAATCTAAAAGTAATTGCTGTTAAGGAACACAACATCATCATCTACCATAGAAGGGCCTAAGTATTTTAACAGAGCCCAATCAGCATTTAAAATGCCCAAATCATTTTTGAATAAATTCAAATGGTTTTAAAAAATGCCCAAACTTCTTGAGGCAGTGTTGGAAATTGCAATGCACATGTGTGACCAAGTTTCACATTTTTGCTACTACATTTGAATGCTCAAAATAATTCAAAACCTACTCTATAAAAAGAAAAAAGGCAAAAGCAGAAAATAAAAAGAAACGAGGCACTCTGCACTGGGCCTAAGTGCACAGTGCCCCGATCCAGCCCATCGGCCATCTCCCTCTCTCTCTCCCTCGCGCTGTCACTCCCTCCATGGCTGCGCCGGCGCGCACCGGCCGCAGCTCGACACGGCGGCAGCCACCGACGCCGCGGGGAGATAAGGACGAGCCTCATCCATCTCCCCTAGTCGCCCGTCACTTTCCCCCTCTCCTCCTCGCCCGTTCCTCGCCGTTTCTCCCTCCCAGATCCGTCGGCCGAGCGAAGTCGCCGCCGCGCTTCGTTGCTAGCCGTGGCCACTGGCGCTGGCTTTCTCCTCCGTGGTGTACAGGCAGTCCGCCAGTGACCGCCTCGTCGCCTGGTGCCTTCAGTTGGAGCGGGGAGGCCCTGAAGCTGTTGTTCGCCGTCGCCCCTTTTCTTCTTCAACTGCGGAGCTCGCCGGCGGCCACGACCTCCTCTGCTGCTACTAAATTGCCACGGGTCTTTCTTGACCACGCGGTGAGCTCCCCTCTCCTCTCTGTCTCTCTCTCGAGCCGCTCTGCTCCGCTCTATTTAGCTCGCCGCTGCACCGAGTTCGGGCCGCCGCCACCGCTGCCATTAGCGAGCTCCCGAGCCCCTACAGCTCGAGTCAGTGGCTCTGATGAGCTCCTGGAGTGCTGCTGCTGCTGCCTAACTAGCCAGCTAGTTCGCTGGCGCCGCGTTTAGCCGATTCTGCAAGCACCCGAACTCCGACGTCCGCCGCGGTCGACGCCGCCGCCGATTTAGGTCACCTCCGGCGAAACCGTTGGCACCACGCGACGCGCGCGAGCGCCAGCTTTCGAACGCAAGTGGTCGCGCACGAAAAGACCTACCGTAGCGCATTTCCGAGCGGCTCCGACGATCGGCCGCCGTGATTTTGGTCGCCGGAGCAACTCCGGTGGCCGCCGCAGATGTAAACGCGCGGGACCCACTCCAGAGCCACTGCCAGTGGGGCCTGGGGGCCCCAGTTGACTGGGTTGGCCCAATCAACGTGTTGACTGGGCAGCCCCCAACCACTGACATGTGGGCCCCGGTGATATTTTCGTTTAATAAACATTTTTATAACTAAAATTAATTAGATTAGCCTAATGTTTCACTGACACCCTGGGCCCACACCCCTAATTATTTTAGTTAGATTAGTTAATCCTCTGTTAAAGCCACTGTCACTGACATGTGGGTCCCACTGGACCCACAGGTCAGGTTTGACCTGGTCAACCGACCAGTTGACCTGCTGATGTCACCCTTTAGTCATGCTGACATCATAAATCTTTAATGCTAATAAAAATAAATCTAGAAAATGTTTAAATCATTGAAAATTCATAACTTTTAAACCGTAGCTCAGATCGAAAAACTTTCTACATGAAAGTTGCTCAGAACGACGAGACGAATTTGATCGTGACGTCTGTTTCCATGTCGGAACCCCCTACATAGGAGAACCCGGAACTTTTAGCCTGGTTCCGATAGATGAATAGTGCACACACTCCGATTAATAAATCCCGCGTTAATCCTAAAATAACCAAAATGATCTAGATACATCTTTAGACAACCCTGCACTGCATCCTAGTCGTAGCATGCTTTGTGTTACATTATTTGCTTTGTAATTATTTGTTTCCTCCCCCTCTTCTCTCTCAATAGACCACAACGTCGACGTAGCTCCCGAGGCCGGCGCCGCTCAGGAGCCCGACGACTCTGTTGACGACCTTGCCCTTGCCGCCGAGCAACCAGGCAAGCACCCCCTTTTTGAGCATATCGATATCGCCTATTCTCTTCTCTCTTATGCTTGCATTAGAATCTGCTGCTGTTACTGTATCCTATATCTGCTGCATAGCCTGTTTATTGTAACCTGCTATTGTTACCTACCTGCTTATCCTAAACCATTTAGTATAGGTTGTGTAGAGACCATCAGAGACCCCACTTATCCCGACTGCCCCGCTGGATTATCAAAAGACCCGACCATCGGGATCGAAGACCAGGCCCCGGCACCGCACATCACTTCCCCCTTAGTTGCTCGACACTACTGGGTTACTATCGAGTGCCGAGGGTGGTACCTCGTCAGCACTTTTGATGTTAACCTTGTAGGTTAGTTAATCGAGCGTGGTCAGCGAGGGTGATTCCTCCTACACCACCCCCGATAACGACACCATCGCGCAACTCCTCAAGAGTGGACCTCGAGGATGATTCCTCCTTCGCTCACCTTGACGGTAACATCAGAGGGAATTCCATCGAGGGTGATTCCTCAGGGTTCCCCTTGGTGTTAGACACACGGTTACCATTGTTACTATGACTTTACACTGAAACATGTTACTAAAGATGGGTCGGCCCTGAGGGGTATCCGCGTGAGCTTAATTGCGAGTGATGTGGAATCGGGTGGACCTGGATGGTGCCCGAGAGTTGAACACGAGGCGTGGCTGGGCATTCTTAGCCCTTGCCGCAAGTCCTCGAGACGGGGCCATGGGGTCACATCTTTCGTGAGTCTCTGCTCGTTACCACAACCCCCAACACACTAACGGTTTGGATATTTGATCTGAGGGGCCTTTGGCCTGATAGCACTAACCATCACGTGGGCATAGTATGGGCGTTCTAAGTCGTATACTTCAGCCGAAGATTAATGGACGTCAGCGACTGAGCGTCACGCGCCAAGTTGGACTGGTTACGCAATTGCACTTGTATTAAGGGGTTGCTAGGTCTGCTCTCGGCCATGAACGTAACGCGCAGGAGTTCCCGGGGTGAAGGCCCAAGACCCCTGGGGGTATAGGTTAGTCCGGCGTGCTGACCTCTCTGTTAAGTATTTGGTCAGGTTGCGGCGTATCGTTTGGCCGAGGCCGGGCATGACCCAGTAAAGTGTGTCCGGCCGGAGTTAAGCGAGCGTGGTGGGTAAGTTGGTGCACCCCTGCAGGGAAGAAAACATCTATCGATAGCCTGTCCTATGGTAACGGACACTCGGAGTTGTATCCCGATCGGTACAACTAGAACTGGTGACTTGAGATGAAATGGATAGTATGGCTCTGGGATTGCTTTCTCGCAGGGAGTCGAGGAAGGATCTCTGGGCGAGGTTGATATCATTACTATTACTTTACTTTATGTTAATCCGGACTCTTCTATTGCTGCAAGACCGATGAAGATGCTTGAAGATGCTAGTCTTCGATAGGACTAGGCCTTCCTCTCTAATCTCGCAGTTCTGCAGCCTAGTCCACATATATAGCCCTCCTTTGAAAATGTTGCATATGTAGTGTAGATCCTTGCTTGCTGAGTACTTCGGATGAGTACTCACATTTGCTTTACTTTCTTTTTCCCCCCATATCCATTTTTCGCAACCAGATGACGGAGCCCCTGAGCCAGCTGCCCCCGCCGATGGCTACTACTACTACTACCCTCCCGGCGAGTACTACTACGAGGAGCCGACTAACGACCAGGAGTAGGTTCGGAGGGTCCTAGGCAGGAGGCTACGCCTTTCGATCGTAGTGTTTTATTTTACCCCGCCTTCTTAAAGGCCTAACTGTAACTCTGTTATATCTGTACCCAGATATCTGATGCTTCCGCTGACACTTGTATGCCATCGAGCTATGTATTCGAGCCCTCGAGGCCCTGGCTTGTAATATAAAGCTTGTATGACTTTATTTATATTTTAGAGTTGTGTTGTGATATCTTCAAGTGAGTCCTCAGGCTTGATCGTGTGCATTTGCGTGTATGATTAGTGCATGATTAAGCCGGGGTCATCACAGGTTGGTATCAGAGCCGACTGCCCGTAGGAATCCCCCTTTCCAACTCCTTGGCCGAAGTTGAGTCTAGAAACCAAAAATTGTTTTACTAACTTGACTGTGTGGGTTACGGGTCCACGTCGCCAACTGGGTGGTATTAGGATCTTTTATTCCTCGTCTATACTCTGGGACTCTGATCTCTCTTCTATTCGGGTTTAATAAATTTACTAACGCCGACACTTAGGATCTCGTAAATTCCATCCACCCGGAGGGCTGGATATCTGTGCGATTTCCCTGACATTGATCTGATTAGTCTGATAATCATTTTCCTTTCAATTGTTTTGTTTAACCTTTCTCTTCGTGATCTGTTATATTCCTCATCGTCGTATGACAACTCTGAACTTCCTTTGTTTCAGATGGATCGTCTGTTTCCACCGCGCCCTACGACGTAGCTTGTGCTTCGCACTTGGGCTCGAGATGCCCCTGGTTTTCCAGCTGTCCTGATCGCCCTCCTGACTAGACTGGGTTACCGCTGGTACACTGAGTACATGGTCTACGAGGTTTATCGCGAGTTCAACCTGGAGCAGTACTATGCTGATGTTCATATCTATGATTAGCAGGATAACTCAGACACTGAGCTGTACCTTTTCCACGGTATCGGCGTGACGATTGAGATGGTAGTCCATGATGCCACCTACTCTACTATCGCACATCTCCGAGGAGAGCACAGCGCTAGCTTGGTTGCCTCTGAGTTTCGATACATTCCGTATGCCCCTGCTGGAGATGCTACTGGATACTACACGGCTATCTGTGCCCCGTACGAGCCTCGTCGCTATGATCCGCGAGTTTTGATTCAGTGTACTCAGGCTCTGGATCGCACTGTTCGGGCTCTTGCCGTCGAGTTGTTTGCCACTCGAGTATGACTCTACGAGGCTATGATGCAGTTGCTACTAGCTGTTCGTGCAGGGATACATCCGGAGCACATCCTTTACCCGCGCAGGACCGAGATGCCACCAGGGATTGATTGGCCTGCTGTGGGAGGTCACACACCTGCACGTGGACCTCTTCTTACAGCTCGAGACCGGGTTCTGCATCAGAGTGCACATGGAGCACAGGATCCTTCCGCGACGAGCACTCGTCGTCCGCACTTGCAGCTACCCCGTTTCAGTGGTTTTCTCCGACATTGATGTAGCCTTTGCTATGTCTCGTTGTGTACTTCCTTACCGCGTGCCTGCGTGCCGCCTAGCATGCCTAGCTTTTGAATTTGCGTTGTTATGCTGCCCGAATGTAACCGACTTTGTATGGATCTGTATGTCTTAAATGACTACTAATAAGCATCTGTTGTACTACTTAAATTCCAACATGATACATCATGCTTGTTGCTAAACACTCGCAGTGGCTTCTGCTAAACTACCCCTGTTGAATTTAGCAGGATGGGTGATAACAATCCACCACCGCCTGACTATATGGCTGCTATGATGCAACAATTTGAACTCAACCGTCAGTTCATGACCGGAATTATGGATCAGTTCCCTCGTCCCAATGCCAACCATCAGCCAGCTTCAATCACGCTACCAGAGTTTGTGTGCCTCAACCCCTCGATATTCCGCAACACAGTTAATCCGCTGGATGCCGATGACTGGCTGCGTGACATCTTCTATGAGATGGAATCAGCTGATGTTTCCCCTGTCAGCTATGTCACATTCGCGACATACTTCCTGAAGGGACCCGCAGCACAATGGTGGGCCACTCACCGACAGACCCTACCTCCTAGAACTGTCGTCGCCTGGGTGGAATTCAAGGCTACTTTTCGTGCCCGGTATATTCTGCAAGGAGTTATAGATCGGAAGAAGGCCGAGTTCCGCAACCTCGTTCAAGGCAACAAGACTGTGGAGGTCTACCAGCGAGAGTTCCTTGACTTGTCTCGCTATGCTGAAGAAGACATCCCCACTGATGCTCATAGGCAGGAGAAGTTCCGTGAAGGGCTACACCATGACATTCAGCTAGCCCTGCTCATCCAAGACTTTCCTGACTTCGCCACCTTGGTGAACAAGGCTATTATGGTCGAGACTGGTCTAAAGAAGTACAAGGAAGCAACCAGACGCACTCGTGAAGCAGGCTCATCTTCGGGCTCGTCCTCTCAGAAGCGCCGTATCTGGATTCCACAGAGAATGTATCGTCCAGCAGCTCCAGTGTATAGACCTGCTTACGCTGCACCTCGTCTGCCTCCTCCACCACCGAGGCAGCCTCTTCACGCTCCACCACCTCGAGCTCCCGCACCACGTCCAGACAGTGGACTCTGTTTCAAGTGTGGCCAGCCAGGTCACCGTGCCAGAGACTGTTCTCAGGGTCAGAATCAGTTAGCACTTCCTTCTGCCGGCCGTGGTAATGGCCGTGGGAATTCTCAGCCTCGCTACAGCAATGTCAGGCCTTCTTATGGTCGTGGGCAGAACTATCACGTCAACATGGCTGAAGCTCAAGATCAACCTGAAACCGTGATGGGTACACTTCTTGTTAATTCAGTACCTGCATCTGTTTTATTTGATTCAGGAGCATCGCATTCATTCATGTCAGAATATTTTGCACTGATGCATGACGTTAAATGCGAAACGCTACACCAATCCTTAATGGTAAACACTCCCGCAGGTCAATGTCAAACCTCCCTGTTCAGCCCCGAAGTTACTGTTGAAGTTGAAGGGTTGAAGTTTCAAGCATTTCCCATTATCCTGAAATCTTCCAAGATTGATCTTATCTTGGGAATGGATTGGTTGAAGGCTCACTACGCCTCAATCAATTATGCCACCAAGGTTGTACACCTCCTGCACCCATCAGATGAGATAGTGAATTATCATGCTCACCTCATTCAGAACGCCGAGGCTCAGATTTATGCCATGAATGCGTTAAACGCTTCTCCGCTTGAAGAGATCGAAAACGTTCCAGTCATCTGCGAATTCCAGGATGTTTTTCCAGGAGAACTTCCAGGAATACCCCCTGCTAGAGCTGTCGAGTTTGTTATCGACTTGAAGCCTGGCACCACTCCTAGTGCGAAGCGTCCTTACAAGATGCCTCCGCATCACCTTCTCGAGCTTAAGGAAGAAATCGATAAATCGCTTAAGAAGGGCTTCATCCGTCCCAGTTCCTGTGCCTGGGGAGCATCGTCTCTCTTTGTCAAGAAGAAAGATGGTATGAATAGGTTGGTCCAAGATTACCGTCCTATCAACCAGGCAACCATTCAGAATAAATATCCGCTTCCTCGGATCAATGATTTATATGATCAACTTGCTGGATCTTCGGTGTTTTCTAAACTCGACTTGAGGTTGGGTTATCACCAGATCTGTGTCCATGAAGAGGATATTCCGAAGACCGCCTTTGTTACTCGTTATGGCTCCTATGAATACACCGTCATGTAATTTGGCCTAACGAATGCTCCATCTACATTCTCCCGCCTGATGAATTATATATTCATGGATTACCTCAACAAGTTCATCGTGGTTTATCTGGATGATATTCTAGTGTAACACCCCCGTGTAATAAACTCTGTGACACTCTGTTAAAACTGCCAAGTCATGATCATTTGCAGTGCCATGTCATATGGGTTAATAATCCAATTCAAATCCACATCTGAAAATCAACTCAAATTCAAAGGTGAATTATAAAGTTGATCAAACACTGTTGGGAAAATGTTCATTAAATGGCAAATAATTCAGGAACATTTCTAAAATCAAAATCAAAATATTTGGAGCTGGGCAAGTGACTCAAACTAGATGAAACAGCACCCAAAACAGCAATATTAATTCATTTAAAATCATTACAGATTCAAATGAACTCCAAATCTGCCCAAACCACTTTTTGATGAGAGATAATATTGCATTGCAATATTTGGGCAAACATTCACATTTTTCAAAAGAGCACAAGTGGCCTAATCATTTTGAAACAGAAAAAGGGATAAAAGAAAAGGGAGAAGAGAAATAAGAAAAAAATAAAACGCTACTGTTGGCTGGGCCTAAGTGCACAGTGTGCGGCCCAGTCCAACAGCGGCCCACCTCACCTCCCTCCTCGTGCGTGTCGGCGCGCCCCTGGCCGCGTGCGCCAGCGCCAGCCGGGCGGCGACACGCCGACGGCCACCGACGCCGCAGCCACCCGAGAGGATAAGGTCGAGGCCCGGCGTATCCCCTGGCTCTCCTCGCCACTTTCCCCTCTCCTCCCTCGCTCGCTCCGCCCCTCGCTCCCTCCCAGATCCGGCCACCGAGCGCCGTCGTCGCCGCACTTCGCCATTTGCCGTGGCCACCGGCGACCCCGTGCTCGTCCACCGTGCCGGCCAGCTCCGCCGTCGTCTTCCTCATCTACTGGAGGCCTCAGCTGGAGCTGGGGAGCACGGAACCACCGGATCCCCTTCGTCCTCAACTACGGTCGCCGTCGTCTTCTTCGCCTCCGACGCCGGCCTTCTGCTGCTACAAAACTATCGAGGGCCTACGTGGGTGCCGCACGGTGAGCCTCTCCACTCCCTGCTACTCCTCGTTGGTCCCCTAGCGCCTTATAGCCAGCTGCCGTCGTTGCCGAGCTCTGCTCGCCGCTGCGGCCACAGACGCCGTCGTGCTCGTCCGGACCCAGCATCGAGCTCCTGGAGCTCGTGCGAGTCCAACGCGATCACTAGCGCGCCTCCCCGAGCGTTGTAGCCCTAAATCCACCGATGCCCGATTCCGGCGTCCGCCGGCGACGACCTAGCGCTCGTTTCCGGCCGTTTTAGCTCGCGCTCATGCTTTAGATCGACGCGGCGCCTTTCCCTCGTTCGAACGCGACCAGCCCCGGCCGTTTTGGTGGCCTGTGGGCGAAACCCGACGGGCGTCCGAGCCGCGCCGCCGCGATTTTGGTCGCCGGCGCAACTCCGGCGCCGGCCGCCGACGTGGCCGCCACGTGGGACACCCCTGGGTCACTGCCAGTGGGTCCCACGGGCCCCGCTGACCACGCTGACCGTGGTCAACGCGCTGACGTGGCGGCGCAATGCCACTGACAGGTGGGCCCCGCGACTAATTAACCTAATTAAAGATTTAATTAAATAGAAACTAATTAGATTAACCTAATGTCTCACTGACATGTGGGGTCCACCCCCTAATTAACCCTGGTAATTAAATTAATCCACTGATTAGCCTAAACAGAGGCTGACATGTGGGTCCCACTGGACCCACATGTCATATTTGACTTAGTCAGCCGACTGTTGACTTGCTGACGTCAGCAGCACGTCATGCTGACGTCATAATTCATTTTCTGTAAATAAAAATTAATTCCAGAAATTCAAATAATCTTTAAAAATTAATAACTTTTAAACCGTAGCTCGGATCGAAAAAGTTAAAACATGAAAGTTGCTCAGAACGACGAGACGAGTCTGATCGTGCCGTCTGTTTCTCCATCGGAACCTCCTACGTAGAAGAACTTGTAACTCCGGACCCGAATCCGGCAGATGAATAGTGCACACACGTCGGATATTAAATCCCAGAATAATTCTAAAAATAACTAAAATGACTTAGATGCATAAATAGGCAACCCTGCACTGCATCATAGCATCACACGCACCGTGTTGCATTTGTTTGCATTATGTTTACCTGTTTCTTCCCCCTCTTCTCTCTCGGTAGACCCCGACGTTGACGTAGCTCCCGAGGCAGACGCCGCACAGGAGTACGACTACGTCCCCGACGATACCACTGAAGACCTTGCCCTTGCCCCCGAGCAAACAGGCAAGCACCCCCATTTTGAGCATGCCTATATCGCCTATTCTCTTCTCTCTTATGCTTGCATTAGAACTGCTACTGCTACTGTTTTCCTATACCTGCTGCATAGCCTGATTATTGTACCCTGCTTTGTTACCTTACTGGTTATCCTAGACTGCTTAGTATAAGGTGGGTAGAGACACGACAGAGACCCCCACTTGATCCCGACTGCCCTGCTGGACATCAGAAGACCCGATCATCGGGATTGAAGACTAGACCATGGCACCGCACATCACTTCCCCTTAGTTGCCGACACTGCTAGGTTACCGTCGAGTGCCGAGGGTGATACCTCGTCAGCACTTCTGATGTTAACCTTGTAGGTTAGTTACTCGGTCGTGGTAAGTGAGGGTGATTCCTCCTACACCATCCCCGATAACGACGTCGTCGCGCAACTCCTCAAGTGTGGACCTCGAGGGTGATTCCTCCTTCGTTCACCTTGATGATACCATCAGGTGGGGTTCCATCGAGGGTGATTCCTCATGGTTCCCTTCGGTGTCAGACACACAGTTACCTTGGATATTATGACTTGACTATGAACCACGATACTAGAGACGGGTCGGCCCTGAGGGGAACCCGCGCGAGCTTATTGCGAAGTGATGTGGAGTCGGGTTGACCTGGATGGTGCCCGCGAGGTAACTACGAGGTGTGGCCGGGCATTCTTAGCCCTTGCCGCAAGTCCTCGAGACGGGGCGACGGGGTCACATCGATCGTGAGTCTCTGCTCGTTTCCGCGTGCTCCTAATCCACTACGGTTTGGATATTTGATCCGAGGGGCCTCTGGCCCGATAGCACTAACCATCACGTGGGCATAGTATGGGTGTTCTGCGTCGTACACATCAGCCGAAGCTTGTTGGACGTCAGTAAGGAGCGGCGCATGCCGAGTTGAACTGGTAACGCAACCGCGCTTGTATAAGGGGTTGCTAGGTCTGCTCTCGGTGGCCCCGTAACGTGCAGGAGTTCCCGGGGCGATGGCCCAAGACCCCTGGGGGCATAGGTTTAGTCCGGCGTGCTGACCTCTCTTATAAGCCTAGGTCGGGTTGCGGCGTGTTGCTTAGCCGAGGCCGGGCATGACCCAGAAAAGTGTGTCCGGCCAGAGTTAAGTGAGCGTGGTGGGTAAGTTGGTGCACCCCTGCAGGGAAGAAACTTCTATCGATAGCCTGTCCTACGGTAACGGACACTCGGAGTTGTATCCCGATCGGTACAACTAGAACATGTGGTGAGAACTGGATAGTACGGCTCTGGGATTGCTTTCTCGCAGGGAGTCGAGAAAGGATCTCAGGTCGAGGTTGATGATATTACTACTACTACTTTACATTATGTTCATCTGCTCTCTCCTGATGCTACAAGACTGTCGAAGATTGTTGAAGATGCTAGTCTTCGATAGGACTAGGCTTTCCCCCTCTACTCTGGCATTTCTGCAGCCCAGTCCACATATACAGCCATTCCTTTGACAATGATGCATATGTAGTGTAGATCCTTGCTTGCTGAGTACTTCGGATGAGTACTCACGTTTGCTTTATTTTCTTTTTCCCCCATTTTCCATTTGATGCCACCAGACGACGGAGCCCCTGAGCCAGAAGCCCCAGCTGACGACCAGTACTACTACCCGCCTGGCGAGTACTACTACTACGAGGAGCCGTTCGACGACCAGGAGTAGGATCGGAGGGTCCAGGGCAGGAGGCCTACGCCTTTCGATCGTAGTATTTTATTTTACCCCGCCTCTGTGAAGGCCTAATTCTCTCTATGTAATATATCTGTACCCAGATATCTAATGCTTCCGCTGACGCTTGTATGCCATCGAGCTATGTATTCGAGCCCTCGAGGCCCTGGCTTGTAATATTAAGCTTGTATGACTTTATTTTATGTTTTAGAGTTGTGTTGTGATATCTTCAAGTGAGTCCTTAGGCTTGATCGTGCGCATTTGCGTGTATGATTAGTGCACGATTAAGCCGGGGTCGTCACAGGTTGGTATCAGAGCCGACTGCCTCTAGGAGTTCCCCCTTTCCAACTCTTTGGCCGAAGTTGAGTCTAGTGGTCAAAAACTGTTTTACTAACTTGGCTGTGTGGCTTACGGGCCCACGTCGCCAACTGGGTGGTATTAGGATCTTTTATTCCTCGTCTTTACTCTGGGATTCTAATCTCTCATCTATTCGGGTTTAATAAAATTTACCAACACCGACATTTAGGTTCTCGTTAATTCTATCCACCCGGAGAGCTGGATTCAGTGCGATTTCCCTGACGTTGATCTGATTAGTCTGATAATCATTTTCCTTTCCATTGTTTTGTTTAACCTTTCCTTCCGAGATCGGTTATATTTCTCATTGTCTTATGACAACCCTGAACCTTTCTGTTTCAGATGGATCGACTATTTCCACCGCGGCCTACGACCCAGCTTGTGCTTCGCACTTGGGCTCGTGATGCCCCTGGATTTCCAGCTGTTCTGATCGCCCTCCTGAGTAGACTGGATTACCGCTGGTATCCCGAGTACATGGTCTATGAGGTTTACCGTGAGTTCAACCAGGAACAGTACTATGCTGAAGTTCGGATTTATGATCAGCAGAATAACTCAGACACCGAGCTACACCTTTTTCATGGATTAGGCGTGACGATTGAGATGGCAGTACATGATGCCGCCTACTCTGCTGTCGCACGTCTCCGAGGAGAGCACAATGCTAACTTGGATGATACTGTGTTTCGGTACATTCCGTATGCACCTGTTGGAGATGCTACTGGATTTTACACAGCTATCTGTGCCCCGTACGAGTCTCGACGCTACGACCCGCAGGTTCTGATTCAGTGCACTCAGGCTCTGGATCGCACTGTTCGGGCTCTTGCCGTCGAGTTGTTCGCCACTCGAGCACGCTACTACGAGGCAATGACACAGTTGCTACCAGGTGTTCGTGCAGGGATACATTCGGAGGATATTCTATACCCACGCAGGACCGAGATGCCGCCAGGTATTGATTGGCCTGCAGTGGGAGGTCACACGCCTGCACGTGGACCTCTTCTTACAGTTCGAGACCGGGTTCTGCATCAGAGTGCACATGGAGCACAGGATCCTGCCGCGATGAACACTCGTCGTCCGCACTTGCAGTTACCCCGTTTCCGTGGTTTTCTCCGATGCTGATGTAGCCTTTGCTATGTCACGTTGTGTACTTCCTTACCGCGTGCCTGCGTGCCGCCTAGTGTGTCTCTAGTTTTTCAATGTGCGCCGTTATGCTGCCCGATTTTAACCGACTGTGTACGGATCTGTATGTCTTAATGACTACTTTAAGCATCTATTGCACTCTTTCAATAATGTCGAGTTACCTCATAATTATTGTTAAACACTTGCATAAGCTATCGCTGAAATACCCCTATTGGAATAGCAGGATGGCTGACAACAACCCGCCACCGCCGCCACCACCTGATTACATGGCAGCGATGATGCAACAGTTTGAACTCAACCGCCAGTTTATGACGGGGATTATGCAGCAATTCCCTCGTCCTGAAGCTAATCAGCAGCAACCATCCATTACCTTACCAGAGTTCATGAGGCTCAGTCCATCGTTTTTCCGCAACACAGTCAACCCACTGGATGCAGATGACTGGCTGCGTGATATCTCTCATGAGATGGAGTCTGCTGGTGTCGCCGAAATTAACTATGTCACTTTTGCGACATATCTTCTTAAGGGTCCCGCAGCCCAATGGTGGGCCACTCATCGACAGACTCTGCCGCCTGGTACTGTCGTCACTTGGGCAGAGTTTAAGATTGCTTTCCGTGCCCGCTACATTCCTGTAGCTGTCATAGCTAGGAAGAAGGCTGAGTTCCGTAGCCTTGTCCAAGGAAACAAGACTGTGGAAGTCTATCAGCGCGAGTTTCTAGACTTATCTCGTTACGCTGAAGAGGACATTCCTACTGACGAACGCAGACAGGAGAAGTTTCGTGAAGGACTGCACCATGACATTCAGTTAGCCCTTCTTGTTCAAGATTACCCTGATTTCGCCACCTTGGTGAATAAGGCCATCATGGTTGAAACTGGACTTAAGAAGCACAAGGAAGCGTCCAGACGCACCCGTGAGTCGGGCTCATCTTCCCAGAAGCGACGCATCTGGTTTCCCCAAGGCATGTTCCGTTCAGCAGCTCCTGCGAACAGACCTTCTTATGCTGCACCACGTCTGCCACCTCCACCACCGAGACAGCCTCTGCCAACTCCAGCACTTTGAGCTCCAGCACCTCGTCCTGACAGCGGACTATGCTTCAAGTGTGGCAAGCCAGGTCACCGTGCTAGAGATTGTTCTCAGAATCAGAATCAACTAGCTCTCCCTTCTGCTGGACGTGGAATTGGCCGTGGTATTCCTCAGCAGCGCAACAATAATGCCAGACCTTCTTATGGTCGTGGGCAGTACTACCACGTCAACATGTCTGGAGCTCCAGATCAACCAGATACTGTGATGGGTACACTTCTCGTTAATTCAGTACCTGCATCCGTTTTATTTGATTCAGGAGCATCGCATTCCTTCATGTCAGAACATTTTGCACGCATGCATGACATTAAATGCGAATACATGAACACACCCTTATTGGTACACACTCCCGCGGGTGGTTGCCGAACCTCTGCAGTTAGCTATAATGTTCCCGTTGAAATCGAAGGGTTGGAGTTCAGTGCGTCTCCCATTATTCTGAAATCGTCCAAGATTGACCTTATTCTGGGAATGGATTGGTTGAAGGCCCATTATGCCTCAATCAATTGTGCTACCAAAGTTGTTCACCTCTTGCACCCCTCAAATGAGATGGTGAATTACCATGCTCATATCACTCAGAACGCCGAGGCTCAAATTTATGCCTTGAACGCGTTGAATGCTTCTCCGCTTGATGGGATCGAGAATATCCCAGTTGTCTGTGACTTCCCGGATGTTTTTCCAGAAGAACTTCCAGGAATACCCCCTGCTAGAGCTGTCGAGTTCGTCATCGACTTGAAGCCTGGCACCACTCCTATTGCGAAGCGTCCTTACAAGATGCCTCCGCACCACCTCATCGAGCTTAAGGAGGAAATTGATAAATCCTTAAGGAAGGGTTTCATTCGCCCCAGTTCCTCTGCATGGGGAGCACCGTCTCTTTTCGTCAAGAAGAAAGATGGGACGAATAGGTTGGTCCAAGATTATCGTCCTATCAACCAGGCTACCATTCAGAATAAATATCCACTTCCCCGGATCAACGATTTATATGATCAACTCGCTGGATCTTCGGTGTTTTCTAAACTCGACTTGAGGTTGGGTTATCACCAGATCCGTGTCCGCGAAGAGGATATTCTGAAGACTGCATTTGTTACTCGTTATGGCTCTTACGAGTACACAGTCATGTCGTTTGGTTTAACAAACGCTCCAGCTACATTCTCCCGCCTAATGAATTACATATTCATGGATTACCTCGACAAATTCGTCGTGGTATATCTGGATGATATTCTGGTTTATTCGAAGAGCAAAGAAGAACATGCTGAGCACCTTCGACTAGTTCTGGAGAGACTTCGAGAGCACCAATTATATGCCAAGTACTCTAAGTGCGAATTCTGGCTTTCCGAGGTAACCTACCTTGGACATGTCATCTCCAAGGATGGTATTGCAGTTAACCCGGAGCGAGTTCAGGCTATTCTTGACTGGACCCCTCCGAAGAATGTCAAGCAAGTCAGAAGTTTCCTCGGGCTTGCAAGTTATTGCCGCCGATTCATCGAAAATTTCTCCAAGATTGCCAAGCCCCTGACTAATCTGCTTCACAAAGGCGTTAAGTTTGAGTGGACAGACAAATGTCAGGAAAGCTTCCAGACCCTCAAGGACAAGCTGACTTCTGCTCCAGTCCTTGCTCCTCCAGACTCCCGCAAAGATTTTGTGATCTTCTACGACGCCTCTCGCCAAGGACTAGGTTGTGTCCTAATGCAAGAGCGAAGAGTTATTGCTTATGCTTCGCGACAACTGCGTCCACATGAAGAGAATTACCCAGTGCATGACATCGAACTTGCTGCTGTCATTTATGCTTTGAAGCAGTGGCGTCATTACCTCCTTGGTAATCGGTGTGAGATTTACACCGATCATCAGAGCTTGAAGTACTTGTTCACTCAACCGGAACTTAATCTTCGTCAGCAGCGTTGGTTGGAAACAATCACCGATTATGACTGTGGAATTTCATACACTCCCGGCAAAGCTAATGTGATGGCTGATGCTTTGAGCCGCAAGTCATACTGTAGCAACCTCATGGTAAAGCAAGCTCAACCCCAGCTATATGAAGAATTGCGCAAGCTGAATCTCTACATTATTCCGCAAGGTTCTCTTAGTAACCTTGTGATACAGTCAGATCTTGAGAAAGCTGTCAAGATTGCGCAATATAAGGATGCTGAAATTGATCTAATGAAGAAAGAGCTTCACCTCCAAAAGTACAGGGATTTCTCGATTGCTGAAGGTGGAACCTTGTACTTCCGAGACCGCATTGTAGTACCTCGCTTCGAGCTGATGACTGACAAAGTCATGAAGGAGGCCCATGATACACCGCTATCTATCCATCCGGGTAGTACCAAAATGTATCGAGATCTTCGTCAAAGGTACTGGTGGTCTAGAATGAAGCAAGATATTGCTCGTTATGTTGCCGAGTGTGACGTTTGTCGTCGCGTGAAGGCAGAACATCAAAAACCTGCTGGAATTCTGCAACCGCTCCCTATTCCTCTATGGAAGTGGGATAAAGTGCAAATGGACTTCATCACTGGTCTTCCCAAGTCTCAGAAGGGTCACGATGCTATTCTTGTCGTCGTTGACCAACTTTCCAAGGTTGCACACTTTCTGCCAGTTAAGGAGACTATTACTGCTAGTCAGTTAGCAGAGCTATATATCTCCAGAATTGTTTCACTCCATGGTATTCCCAAGGAAATCAGTTCAGACCGTGGCAGTATTTTCACTGGCCATTTCTGGGAAAGTTTCCAGAAAGCAATGGGAACTCATATTACCTGGAGTTCAGCTTATCATCCCCAATCCCAAGGCCAAGTTGAGCGCGTTAATCAAGTGCTTGAAGACATGCTTCGAGCCTGTGTTATATCCTTCGGTAAGAAATGGGAGGAATCTCTTCCGTATGCCGAGTTCTCCTATAACAAAAGCTATCAAGCCAGCTTAAAAATGGCCCCCTTTGAGGTTCTTTATGGACGTAAATGTCGAACCCCTCTGAATTGGTCAGAAACTGGGGAACGACCTCTTGTTGGACCGGACATTATTCAGCATGCCGAAGAACAAGTCCGAATTGTCCGGGAGAATCTCAAAGCAGCTCAAGACCGTCAGAAGAGTAATTATGATCGCAAGCGATGGGGTGTGATCTATCAACCTGATGAACAAGCTTATCTTCGTGTCACTCCAATGAAGGGCACCCGTCGTTTCGGAATCAAGGGCAAGCTAGCTCCTCGCTATATTGGTCCTTTCCGCATCGTGGCTAGACGTGGACAGGTGGCATATCAATTGGAGTTGCCACTGCAATTCTCCCATATTCATGATGTCTTCCACGTGTCGCAACTCCGTAAGTGCTTCAAAGAATCCCCGCACCGTGCAGTGGATCATGAGATGCTCGAGCTACAAGATGATCTTTCCTATAAGGAGCATCCGATCCGCATCCTCGACGAAGCTGAACGTCGTACTCGTCAGAAGACGACCAAGTTCCTAAAAGTGCAATGGTCGAATCACACTGAAGACGAAGCCACTTGGGAACGCGAGGATCATCTTCGGGAAGAATATCCCGGACTTTTTCCTTCTACCTCCTAAATTCTCGGGACGAGAATTTCTTTTAGAGGAGGAGAACTTGTAACACCCCCGTGTAATAAACTCTGTGACACTCTGTTAAAACTGCCAAGTCATGATCATTTGCAGTGCCATGTCATATGGGTTAATAATCCAATTCAAATCCACATCTGAAAATCAACTCAAATTCAAAGGTGAATTATAAAGTTGATCAAACACTGTTGGGAAAATGTTCATTAAATGGCAAATAATTCAGGAACATTTCTAAAATCAAAATCAAAATATTTGGAGCTGGGCAAGTGACTCAAACTAGATGAAACAGCACCCAAAACAGCAATATTAATTCATTTAAAATCATTACAGATTCAAATGAACTCCAAATCTGCCCAAACCACTTTTTGATGAGAGATAATATTGCATTGCAATATTTGGGCCAACATTCACATTTTTCAAAAGAGCACAAGTGGCCTAATCATTTTGAAACAGAAAAAGGGATAAAAGAAAAGGGAGAAGAGAAATAAGAAAAAAATAAAACACTACTGTTGGCTGGGCCTAAGTGCATAGTGTGCGGCCCAGTCCAACAGCGGCCCACCTCACCTCCCTCCTCGTGCGTGTCGGCGCGCCCCTGGCCGCGCGCGCCAGCGCCAGCCGGGCGGCGACACGCCGACGGCCACCGACGCCGCAGCCACCCGAGAGGATAAGGTCAAGGCCCGGCGTATCCCCTGGCTCTCCTCACCACTTTCCCCTCTCCTCCCTCGCTCGCTCCGCCCCTCGCTCCCTCCCAGATCCGGCCACCGAGCGCCGTCGTCGCCGCACTTCGCCATTTGCCGTGGCCACCGGCGACCCCGTGCTCGTCCACCGTGCCGGCCAGCTCCGCCGTCGTCTTCCTCATCTACTGGAGGCCTCAGCTGGAGCTGGGGAGCACGGAACCACCGGATCCCCTTCGTCCTCAACTACGGTCGCCGTCGTCTTCTTCGCCTCCGACGCCGGCCTTCTGCTGCTACAAAACTATCGAGGGCCTACGTGGGTGCCGCACGGTGAGCCTCTCCTCTCCCTGCTACTCCTCGTTGGTCCTCTAGCGCCTTATAGCCAGCTGCCGTCGTTGCCGAGCTCTGCTCGCCGCTGTGCACTTCGCCGCCGCGGCCACAGACGCCGTCGTGCTCGTCCGGACCCAGCATCGAGCTCCTGGAGCTCGTGCGAGTCCAACGCGATCACTAGCGCGCCTCCCCGAGCGTTGTAGCCCTAAATCCACCGATGCCCGATTCCGGCGTCCGCCGGCGACGACCTAGCGCTCGTTTCCGGCCGTTTTAGCTCGCGCTCATGCTTTAGATCGACGCGGCGCCTTTCCCTCGTTCGAACGCGACCAGCCCCGGCCGTTTTGGTGGCCTGTGGGCGAAACCCGACGGGCGTCCGAGCCGCGCCGCCGCGATTTTGGTCGCCGGCGCAACTCCGGCGCCGGCTGCCGACGTGGCCGCCACGTGGGACACCCCTGGGTCACTGCCAGTGGGTCCCACGGGCCCCGCTGACCACGCTGACCGTGGTCAACGTGCTGACGTGGCGGCGCAATGCCACTGACAGGTGGGCCCCGCGACTAATTAACCTAATTAAAGATTTAATTAAATAGAAACTAATTAGATTAACCTAATGTCTCACTGACATGTGGGGTCCACCCCCTAATTAACCCTGGTAATTAAATTAATCCACTGATTAGCCTAAACAGAGGCTGACATGTGGGTCCCATTGGACCCACATGTCATATTTGACTTAGTCAGCCGACTGTTGACTTGCTGACGTCAGCAGCACGTCATGCTGACGTCATAATTCATTTTCTGTAAATAAAAATTAATTCCAGAAATTCAAATAATCTTTAAAAATTAATAACTTTTAAACCGTAGCTCGGATCGAAAAAGTTAAAACATGAAAGTTGCTCAGAACGACGAGACGAGTCTGATCGTGCCGTCTGTTTCTCCATCGGAACCTCCTACGTAGAAGAACTCGTAACTCCGGACCCGAATCCGGCAGATGAATAGTGCACACACGTCGGATATTAAATCCCAGAATAATTCTAAAAATAACTAAAATGACTTAGATGCATAAATAGGCAACCCTGCACTGCATCATAGCATCACACGCACCGTGTTGCATTTGTTTGCATTATGTTTACCTGTTTCTTCCCCCTCTTCTCTCTCGGTAGACCCCGACGTTGACGTAGCTCCCGAGGCAGACGCCGCACAGGAGTACGACTACGTCCCCGACGATACCACTGAAGACCTTGCCCTTGCCCCCGAGCAAACAGGCAAGCACCCCCATTTTGAGCATGCCTATATCGCCTATTCTCTTCTCTCTTATGCTTGCATTAGAACTGCTACTGCTACTGTTTTCCTATATCTGCTGCATAGCCTGATTATTGTACCCTGCTTTGTTACCTTACTGGTTATCCTAGACTGCTTAGTATAAGGTGGGTAGAGACACGACAAAGACCCCCACTTGATCCCGACTGCCCTGCTGGACATCAGAAGACCCGATCATCGGGATTGAAGACTAGACCATGGCACCGCACATCACTTCCCCTTAGTTGCCGACACTGCTAGGTTACCGTCGAGTGCCGAGGGTGATACCTCGTCAGCACTTCTGATGTTAACCTTGTAGGTTAGTTACTCGGTCGTGGTAAGTGAGGGTGATTCCTCCTACACCATCCCCGATAACGACGTCGTCGCGCAACTCCTCAAGTGTGGACCTCGAGGGTGATTCCTCCTTCGTTCACCTTGATGATACCATCAGGTGGGGTTCCATCGAGGGTGATTCCTCATGGTTCCCTTCGGTGTCAGACACACAGTTACCTTGGATATTATGACTTGACTATGAACCACGATACTAGAGACGGGTCGGCCCTGAGGGGAACCCGCGCGAGCTTATTGCGAAGTGATGTGGAGTCGGGTTGACCTGGATGGTGCCCGCGAGATAACTACGAGGCGTGGCCGGGCATTCTTAGCCCTTGCCGCAAGTCCTCGAGACGGGGTGACGGGGTCACATCGATCGTGAGTCTCTGCTCGTTTCCGCGCGCTCCTAATCCACTACGGTTTGGATATTTGATCCGAGGGGCCTCTGGCCCGATAGCACTAACCATCACGTGGGCATAGTATGGGCGTTCTGCGTCGTACACATCAGCCGAAGCTTGTTGGACGTCAGTAAGGAGCGGCGCACGCTGAGTTGAACTGGTAACGCAACCGCGCTTGTATAAGGGGTTGCTAGGTCTGCTCTCGGTGGCCCCGTAACGTGCAGGAGTTCCCGGGGCGATGGCCCAAGACCCCTGGGGGCATAGGTTTAGTCCGGCGTGCTGACCTCTCTTATAAGCCTAGGTCGGGTTGCGGCGTGTTGCTTAGCCGAGGCCGGGCATGACCCAGAAAAGTGTGTCCGGCCAGAGTTAAGTGAGCGTGGTGGGTAAGTTGGTGCACCCCTGCAGGGAAGAAACTTCTATCGATAGCATGTCCTACGGTAACGGACACTCGGAGTTGTATCCCGATCGGTACAACTAGAACATGTGGTGAGAACTGGATAGTACGGCTCTGGGATTGCTTTCTCGCAGGGAGTCGAGAAAGGATCTCAGGTCGAGGTTGATGATACTACTACTACTACTTTACATTATGTTCATCTGCTCTTCCCTGATGCTGCAAGACTGTCGAAGAATGTTGAAGATGCTAGTCTTCGATAGGACTAGGTTTTCCCCCTCTATTCTGGCATTTCTGCAGCCCAGTCCACATATACAGCCATTCCTTTGACAATGATGCATATGTAGTGTAGATCCTTGCTTGCTGAGTACTTCGGATGAGTACTCACGTTTGCTTTATTTTCTTTTTTCCCATTTTCCATTTGATGCCACTAGACGACGGAGCCCCTGAGCCAGAAGCCCCAGCCGACGACCAGTACTACTACCCGCCTGGCGAGTACTACTACTACGAGGAGCCGTTCGACGACCAGGAGTAGGATCGGAGGGTCCAGGGCAGGAGGCCTACGCCTTTCGATCGTAGTATTTTATTTTACCCCGCCTCTGTGAAGGCCTAATTCTCTCTATGTAATATATCTGTACCCAGATATCTAATGCTTCCGCTGACGCTTGTATGCCATCGAGCTATGTATTCGAGCCCTCGAGGCCCTGGCTTGTAATATTAAGCTTGTATGACTTTATTTTATGTTTTAGAGTTGTGTTGTGATATCTTCAAGTGAGTCCTTAGGCTTGATCGTGCGCATTTGCGTGTATGATTAGTGCACGATTAAGCCGGGGTCGTCATATCTAGTATATTCGAAGAATAAGGAAGAACATGGCGAACATCTTCGCCTTGTTCTGGAGAGGCTTCGAGAGCACAAGTTGTATGCCAAGTACTCCAAATGCGAATTCTGGCTTTCTGAAGTAACCTACCTTGGACATGTGATTTCCAAGGACGGTATCGTCGTTAACTCGGAGCGTGTCTAGGCTATTCTTGACTGGACTCCTCTGAAGAATGCCAAGCAAGTCCGAAGTTTTCTCGGTCTAGCAAGTTATTGTCGATGATTCGTCGAGAACTTTTCCAAGATCGCCAAGCCCCTGACTAATCTGCTCCACAAAGGCATTAAGTTTGAATGGACAGACAAATGTCAGGAGAGTTTCCAGACCCTCAAGGACAAGCTTACTTCTGCTCCAGTGCTTGCTCCTCCCGATTCTCGCAAGGACTTTGTGATATATTGCGACGCCTCTCGTCAGGGATTAGGCTGTGTCCTAATGCAAGAACGGAAGGTAATTGCATATGCCTCACGACAATTGCGTCCACATGAAGAGAACTATCCATTGCATGATCTCGAACTCGCTGTTGTGATCTATGCTTTGAAGCAAGAACCGGTGTGAGATTTATACTGATCATCAAAGCTTGAAGTATTTGTTCACCCAACCGGATCTTAATCTTTGTCTACAGCGATGGTTTGAAACAATTACGGACTATGACTGTGGTATTTATTATACCCCTGGCAAGGCTAATGTGATGGCTAATGCCTTGAGCTGCAAGTCCTATTGCAACAACCTCATGGTTAAGCAAGCTCAACCCCAACTTTATGAAGAACTGCGCAAGTTGAACATCTGTATCATTCCACAGGGTTCTCTTAATAACCTTGTGGTACAACCAGACCTTGAGAAAGTTGTTAAGGAAGCACAAGCCAAAGATGCTGAAATTGATCTGATGAAGAAAGAACTTCACCTCGAGAAGTACAGGGATTTCTCGGTTGCTGAAGATGGAACCTTGTATTTCAGAAATAGAATTGTCGTTCCTCGCTTCGAACTTATGACTGACAAAGTCATGAAGGAGGCTCATGATACACCACTGTCCATCCATCCGGGTAGCACCAAGATGTATCGCGATCTTCGACAGAGGTACTGGTGGTCCAGAATGAAGCAGGACATTGCTTGATATGTTGCAGAATGTGACGTATGTCGTCGCGTGAAAGCAGAACATCAGAAGCCTGCTGGAATTCTTCAACCACTTCCTATTCCTTTGTGGAAATGGGATAAGGTTCAAATGGATTTCATTACTGGTCTTCCCAAGTCTCAGAAAGGTCACGATGCTATTCTTGTCGTCATCGATCAACTTTCCAAGGTTGCTCATTTTCTGCCTGTCAAGGAGACTATCACCGCTAGCTAGCTAGCAGAGCTGTATATCTCCAGAATCGTTTCACTCCATGGTATTCCGAAGGAGATCAGTTCGGACCGTGGCGGTCTTTTCACATCCAAGTTCTGGGAAAGTTTTCAAGAAGCTATGGGAACTCACATTACCTGGAGTTCAGCATATCATCCTCAATCCCAAGGCCAAGTTGAACGAGTTAATCATGTGTTTGAAGATATGCTTCGGGCTTGTGTTATATCGTTCGGTAAGAAGTGGGAAGAATCTCTCCCGTTTGCCAAATTCTCTTATAATAACAGCTATCAAGCCAGCTTGAAAATGGCCCCCTTCGAAGTGCTATACGGACGTAAATGTCGAACCCCTCTGAATTGGTCAGAAACTGGGGAACGACCACTCGTGGGACCGGACATTATTCAACACACTGAAGAACAAGTCCGAATTGTCCGAGAAAATCTCAAGGCGGCTCAGGACCGCCAGAAGAGCAATTTTGATCGCAAACGTTGGGGTCTGACCTATCAACCAGGTGATCAAGCTTATCTTCAAGTCACTCCTATGAAGGGCACTCGTCGTTTTGGAATCAAGGGCAAGCTAGCTCCTCGCTGTATTGGTCCCTTTCGCATTGTGGCCAGACGTGGACAAGTGGCATATAAATTGGAGTTGCCACCACAATTCTCTCATATCCACGACGTCTTCCATGTGTCGCAACTTCGTAAATGCTTCAAGGAATCTCCGCACTGCGCAGTGGATCACGAGATGCTAGAATTGCAAGATGATCTCTCTTATAAGGAGCATCCGATCCGCATTCTCGATGAAGCTGAACGTCGGACTCGTCAGAAGACGACCAAGTTCCTGAAAGTGCAGTGGTTGAATCACACTGAAGATGAAGCCACTTGGGAATGCGAGGATCACCTTTGGGAAGAATATCCCGACCTCTTTCTTTCTACCTCCTAAATTCTCGGGACAAGAATTTCTTTTAGAGGAGGAGAATTTGTAACACCCCTGTGTAATAGCCACTGTGATCAACTGCTAATAATGCCAAGTCACTCCTTATTGTAGTGCTTAATAACTTTGGTTAATTATTCAATTCAAACTCTATTATGAAAATCAACTCAAATACAAAAGTGAAATATGAAGTTGCTCAAAACTTGTGGGAAAAATGTTCACATTATAGCAAATAATCTAAAACTAATTGCTGTTATGGAACACAACATCATCATCTACCACAGAAGGGCCTAAGTATTTTAACAGAGCCCAATCAGCATTTAAAATGCCCAAATCATTTTTGAATAAATTCAAATGGTTTTAAAAAATGCCCAAACTTCTTGAGGCAGTGTTGGAAATTGCAATGCACATGTGTGACCAACTTTCACATTTTTGCTACTACATTTGAATGCTCAAAATAATTCAAAACCTACTCTGTAAAAAGAAAAAAGGCAGAAGCAGAAAATAAAAAGAAACGGGGCACTGTGCACTGGGCCTAAGTGCACAGTGCCCCGATCCAGCCCATCGGCCATCTCCCTCTCTCTCCCTCGTGCTGTCACTCCCTCCATGGCTACGCCGGCGCGCACCGGCCGCAGCTCGACACGGCGGCAGCCACCGACGTCGCGGGGAGATAAGGACGAGCCTCATCCATCTCCCCTGGTCGCCTGTCACTTTCCCCCTCTCCCCCTCGCCCGTTCCTCGCCGTTTCTCCCTCCCAGATCCGTCGGCCGAGCGCAGTCGCCGCCGCGCTTCGTTGCTAGCCGTGGCCACTGGCGCCGGCTTTCTCCTCCGTGGTGTCCAGGCGGTCCGCCAGTGACCGCCTCGTCGCCTGGTGCCTTCAGTTGGAGCGGGGAGGCCCTGAAGCTGCTGTTCGCCGTCGCCCCTTTTCTTCTTCGACTCCGGAGCTCGCCGGCGGCCACGACCCTCTGCTGCTACTAAATTGCCACGGGTCTTTCTTGACCGCGTGGTGAGCTCCCCTCTCCTCTCTGTCTCTCTCTCTCGAGTTGCTCTGCTCCGCTCTATTTAGCTCGCCGCTGCACCGAGTTCGGGCCGCCGCCGTCGCTGCCATTAGCGAGCTCCCGAGCCCCTACGGCTCGAGTCAGTGGTTCTGATGAGCTCCTGGAGCGCTGCTGCTGCTGCCTAACTAGCCAGCTAGTTCGCTGGCACCGCGTTTAGCCGATTCTGCGAGCACCCAAACTCCGACGTCTGCCGCGGTCGACGCCGCCGCTGATTTAGGTCACCTCCGGCGAAACCGTTGGCACCACGCAACGCGCGCGAGCGCCAGCTTTCAAACGCAAGTGGTCGCGCGCGAAAAGACCTACCGTAGCGCATTTCCGAACGGCTCCGGCGATCGGCCGCCGTGATTTTGGTCATCGGAGCAACTCCGGTGGCCGCCGCCGACGTGGACGCGCGGGACCCACTCCAGAGCCACTGCCAGTGGGCCCTGGGGGCCCCAGTTGACTGGGTTGACCCAGTCAATGTGCTGACTGGGCAGCCCCCAGCCACTTACATGTGGGCCCCACTGATATTTTCGTTTAATAAACGTTTTTATAACTAAAATTAATTAGATTAGCCTAATTTCTCACTGACACCCGGGGCCCACACCCCTAATTATTTTAGTTAGATTAGTTAATCCTCTGTTAAAGCCACTGTCACTGACATGTGGGTCCCACTGGACCCACAGGTCAGGTTTGACCTGGTCAACCGACCAGTTGACCTCCTGATGTCATCCTTTAGTCATGCTGACATCATAAATCTTTTCTGCTAATAAAAATAAATCTAGAAAATGTTTAAATCTTTGAAAATTCATAACTTTTAAACCGTAGCTCAGATCAAAAAACTTTCTACATGAAAGTTGCTTAGAACGACGAGACGAATCTGATCGTGTCATCTGTTTCCATGTCGGAACCCCCTACATAGGAGAACCCGTAACTTTTAGCCTGGTTCCGATAGATGAATAGTGCACACACTCCGATTAATAAATCCCGCGTTAATCCTAAAATAACCAAAATGATCTAGATACATCTTTAGACAACCCTGCACTGCATCCTAGTCGTAACATGCTTTGTGTTGCATTATTTGCTTTGTCATTTTTTGTTTCCTCCCCCTCTTCTCTCTCGGTAGACCCCGACGTCGACGTAGCTCCCGAGGCCGACGCCGCTCAGGAGCCCAACGACTCTGTTGACGACCTTGCCCTTGCCGCCGAGCAACCAGGCAAGCACCCCTTTTTGAGCATATCGATATCGCCTATTCTCTTCTCTCTTATGCTTGCATTTGAATCTGCTGCTGTTACTGTATCCTATATCTGCTGCATAGCCTGTTTATTGTAACCTGCTATTGTTACCTACCTGCTTATCCTAAACCATTTAGTATAGGTTGGGTAGAGACCATCAGAGACCCCACTTATCCCGACTGCCCCGCTGGATTATCAGAAGACCCGACCATCGGGATCGAAGACCAGGCCCCGGCACCGCACATCACTTCCCCCTTAGTTGCTCGACACTACTGGGTTACTATCGAGTGCTGAGGGTGATACCTCGTCAGCACTTTTGATGTTAACCTTGTAGGTTAGTTAATCGGGCGTGGTCAGCGAGGGTGATTCCTCCTACACCACCCCTGATAACGACACCGTCGCGCAACTCCTCAAGAGTGGACCTCGAGGATGATTCCTCCTTCATTCACCTTGATGGTAACATCAGAGGGAATTCCATCGAGGGTGATTCCTCAGGGTTCCCCTTGGTGTTAGACACACGGTTACCATTGTTACTATGACTTTACACTGAAACATGTTACTAAAGACGGGTCGGCCCTGAGGGGTACCCGCGCGAGCTTAATTGCGAGTGATGTGGAATCGGGTGGACCTGGACGGTGCCCGAGAGTTGAACACGAGGCGTGGCCGGGCATTCTTAGCCCTTGCCGCAAGTCCTCGAGACAGGGCGACAGGGTCACATCTTTCGTGAGTCTCTGCTCGTTACCGCAACCCCCAACACACTAATGGTTTGGATATTTGATCCGAGGGGCCTCTGGCCTGATAGCACTAACCATCACGTGGGCATAGTATGGGCGTTCTGCGTCGTATACTTCAGACGAAGCTTAATGGACGTCAGCGACTGAGCGGCGCGCGCCGAGTTGGACTGGTTACGCAACTGCGTTTGTATTAAGGGGTTGCTAGGTCTGCTCTCGGCCGTGAACGTAACGCGCAGGAGTTCCCGGGGTGAAGGCCCAAGACCCCTGGGGGCATAGGTTAGTCCGGCGTGCTGACCTCTCTGTTAAGTATTTGGTCGGGTTGCGGCGTATCATTTGGCCGAGGCCGGGCATGACCCAGTAAAGTGTGTCCGGCCGGAGTTAAGCGAGCGTGGTGGGTAAGTTGGTGCACCCCTGCAGGGAAGAAAACATCTATCGATAGCCTGTCCTACGGTAACGGACACTCGGAGTTGTATCCCGATCGGTACAACTAGAACTGGTGACTTGAGATGAAATGGATAGTATGGCTCTGGGATTGCTTTCTCGCAGGGAGTCGAGGAAGGATCTCTGGGCGAGGTTGATATCATTACTATTACTTTACTTTATGTTAATCTGCACTCTTCTATTGCTGCAAGACCGATGAAGATGCTTGAAGATGCTAGTCTTCGATAGGACTAGGCCTTCCTCTCTAATCTGGCAGTTCTGCAGCCTAGTCCACATATACAGCCCTCCTTTGAAAATGTTGCATATGTAGTGTAGATCCTTGCTTGCTGAGTACTTCGGATGAGTACTCACGTTTGCTTTACTTTCTTTTTCCCCCCATATCCATTTGTCGCAACCAGATGACGGAGCCCCTGAGCCAGCTGCCCCCGCCGACGGCTACTACTACTACTACCCTCCCGGCGAGTACTACTACGAGGAGCCGACTGACGACCAGGAGTAGGTTCGGAGGGTCCTAGGTAGGAGGCCTACGCCTTTCGATCGTAGTGTTTTATTTTACCCCGCCTTCTTAAAGGCCTAACTGTAACTCTGTTATATCTGTACCCAGATATCTGATGCTTCCGCTGACACTTGTATGCCATCGAGCTATGTATCCGAGCCCTCGAGGCCCTGGCTTGTAATATAAAGCTTGTATGACTTTATTTATGTTTTAGAGTTGTGTTGTGATATCTTCAAGTGAGTCCTTAGGCTTGATCGTGTGCATTTGCGTGTATGATTAGTGCACGATTAAGCCGGGGTCGTCACAAGAGCCTCCTCAAAGTTGGTTTAGCCTACAAGGCAAGAGTCCTTGTCGGACTCCAGGACCAGACGCCAGGGTCCTTGGCGTCTGGCCCCAGACGCCAGAGACCCTGGCGTCTGGCCCCCTGGCCTCCGCAAAACTCCTTTTGCACCTTCCTTAAACCTCGTGGGCTTTACCCCTTGGCCCAAATAAAGTGTTTTCGTACCCGAACATTTCGGGAAACATCCGAACACTACTAGGGAAAACCTTATACACAAAACCTTACCAGCAGCGCGGTTCAAAACTGGGCGCTACTGCTACTTATCAGTAGCGCGCTTAAAAAAACTGCGCTACTACCATCCTCGTAGCAGTAGCGCGTTAGAAAAAAGAAGCGCTACTGCTACAAATGCCACGACGTTGCCGCCGGAGTAGGTTTAGTAGTAGCGCCTGTTTTCTAAGAGCGCTACTGTTATTGATCTTAGTAGTAGCGCTCTTCCCTAAAGAGCGCTACTGCTAAGGTAGCGCGGTTCTTCTCCGCCCGCCCGCCCGCCCCTCACTCTCCCCTCTCCACTCCCTCCTCCATCCCCTCCTTCACCCCGTCGTCCGCCGCCGCCGCATTGCCGCCGTCGCCCCCTCCCTCCTGCATCCCCTTCCTTCTCCATCCCGCCACCGTCGCCCCCTCCCTCCATAGCTCCCTCCTCCATCCCGCCACCGTCGTCCCCTTCCTCCCTAGCTCCCTCCCCATCCCCTCCCTCCTCTCCCTCCTCCATCCCGCCGCTGTCGCCCCCCCCCCCACCCCCCCACACTCACCGCCACCGAGGTAGCTCCTCCCCCTCCCCCCTCCTTCCCGCCTCTCCCTCCTTACCTCCCCCCTCCTCCTCCCTCCCCCCCTCCCCCCCTCCTTCCCCCTCCTCCCTCCCTCCTTCCTCCCCCTCCTCCTCCCTCTTCCTACCCCTCCTCCTCCTCCCGTCTCTGTTCTTGTAGAATGTAGGTAATTTAAATGTAGATTTTAGATGTAGGTTTTTTAACAGATAAATTTTTTTAGATTATTTTAGGTGTTTTGAATAGAATAGGAAATTTTAGGTCTTTTGATTAGAAATTTTATTTATAGTAAGTGCTTAATATAACTAGTTCTGTTTATAGTAAGTGCTTAATAGAACTAGTTTATTTATAGTAAGTGCTTAATAGAACTAGTTTATTTAGTAAGTAGTTAATAGAACTAGTTTATTTAGTAAGTGCTTAATAGAATTAGTTTGTTTATGCAAAAATTAAGTATTTGCCCCTGCCTCGTCCCCGCAGTCGTCCCCATCGCCGACCCCTTAAGACCTCTAGGTGAGAATAGCCAAATCCCCATGTTGTTGATATAGATGATAATGTGTTGTAAATGTCGATGATGAAAATGCTAGTGCTAGTCGCCATGTCATTGATGTCGATGATGATGCATTCTGAATATAGATGATGATGATGCATTCCGAGTGGCCTATGTTTTGCCGGAATGTTGATTCGTTTCCGTCCCAGCAAATTTCGGGCGCTCGATATGTCCTGTCTTTAGCAAAGGTCATGCCGAAATTTTTCATGAATTTTAGCATGACTTGTGCTACAATGTAGGGCATATCGAGTGCTTGTGATTTGCCAGAACGGGAATTCAATGATATTTCAGCAAAACATAGGGCATTTTTTCTATGTCATTGCTCGATATATGGAACGTGTTGACTTTAGGTCTGTTTCGGCTCCTTGTGTGTCTTTCAGTGATGGAGAGTGTCCACCATATATATATTTGAGAGAGGAAGAATGCCGACTGTTGTCGTGGGGGTCGCTTCTCCTTCTTCTCTTTGTGCTAGACCTTTGTTACGCACTAGGGGAAGAAGGAGTAGCGACCATCATCGACGGTCAAAACGGTGAGGGAGTGGCCACCATATATGTGCGAAGAAGAATGCCGACTGTTGTCGTGGGGGTCGTTTCTCCTTCTTTTCCTTGTGCTAGATATTTGTAATGCGCTAGGGAAAGGAGGAGTAGAGACCATCACCGACGGTCGCAATATCAGAGAGGGAGTGCCCACCATATACGTGAGATGAGAGTTTAGGAAGGAAGACTCGACAGACCTAAAGTCAACCCGTTGCATATTGAGTAATAGTGATCTGTGTGTTGAGTTTCCTGGTAGTTGCCTTCGATCGATTTTTGATTAATGTTTCAACTATGAACATAGGAAATGTCTGACGACGAAAAGGATTTCGGTATGTGCGAATACTGCGAAGATGAGCGCGGCCTGTGCGATAGAAATTTCTTAGTTGGTGGTAGGCGCTTCAGCATCAAGCTGGATGAGACCTTCGAAGTGGATACAGTAAGTCACAATGACAAGTCTTTTTTCGTAATTAAGCATGACTTCTGCTTCTTTTGCTTCAACTTATAATTTTAAATTTTTACTATTCTACTAGCGTATCCCCTGCCATGCAAGAATTTATGTCTTGGATAAGATTGGTTTCAGTCCTATGGAAACTATGGAGGTAAAGAGAATTCACTTGAGGACCGAGCATGGTTATTCTTTTGCCGCAAAATTATACAATGCAGACACCTACACCTATTTTGAATGCAAAAATTGGAGATCACTATGCAAGGCTTATGCATTTGAGCCTGATATGCTTATCACCTTTGATATTCGTCCGGAAGATGATATTGAAGGTAATATCGACATCTGGGTCGATGTGCAGATGCCTCCAGTTCTACCATTATGTGAGTTTCTCAACCATATTTATGTCTTGGATATTGTTTATTCAAAAATAGTTGACAACTAATTTCTATTGACAGCTTATTTCCATTCAAGCAAACATGTCCGGCGCTTGGTAGACATGACCTACTACTGTCCCGGGGCTGAACTAAACTGCGAGGAGATAAGTCATTATGTTTCATGGCTTGAGGATCTTGATACTGTCAAGACAAATTATTTTCCTGGACTTGAAAATCTTAGTACTCAAAACGTGCGACCACTAGCGTGCGTATTGAACTACGGTCACATCTATTTAGGAAAGATGGTCAGATTTTTACTATTTGTCCTCAGTGCATCTTTTGCATACATTATTTTTTAAGCTAAACTTCATTGCTAAGTATGTTACTACGATGTTCTTCAACAGGGACTCCCGATGATAGTTGTGCCTTATTGGATCGAGCCTAAAGGTCGCATGGCAATGGTTAGCTTACGGCCAAGACATCCTACATTGCACATGAGTGCATTCAGGACTTCTAAAAGCGAGCAAGTCTTAATAGTCAAACACTGGAGCAAAATTGTGAAGGATCGCAGAGAAGTACTAGGGGGCAGCAATCAGAAGCGCAGCCCACAATTAGGAGACAGGTTCATCTGCATGCTCCAATATGATGAAGCAGGAGTGCTACACATGTTCTATGCTATTTTACCTGAGAGAGAGCAGCAGGAGTGATTAGCTAGCTAGAATGAGTTTGAAGATGATGATGTGCTACACTATGACTATGGTGATTAAATAGCTAGTGTTGGTGGTAATGACTATGATGATTATTATTAGCTAGTGTTGGTGGTGATTAGATAGCTACACTATGACTATGATGATTAAATTGTGTTGGTGGTAATGACTATGATGATTATTAGCTAGTGTTGTTGGTGATGATATGATGCAAGAGTTTTTATATTAATATGATGATGATGATCAGTTATTATATCATTGGGTGAAAGAACCACGGATTAGTTTCAAGTGGATGGATCCTAAGTGACCAAGTCATGGATTATCACGATAATCCATGACTTGGTCACTTAGGATCCATCCACTTGAAACTAATCCGCGGTTCTTTCACCTAGTGATTTAATAACTCATTATAATGTAAAAACAATCTCTAAATTGCTACTGTACGAAAACTTGTATAAAGGTGTATGAATACGACATAAAATAAAAAAGAAATAGAATATGGAATAATAGTAGTAGCGCGGGCAGTGAGACGCGCTACTAGTAATTACCAGTAGCGCCTTCTGGAGGAAGCGCTACTACTAAGTGCATATAGCAGTAGCGCGGGTTAACCAACGCTACTGCCAAAAAACCCCGCTACTACTAGGCTTTTCCCTAGTAGTGGAAACCCCTTCCAGTGAATTCCGGAACCCTTCCGGAGACCAAACACTATTATTCCATATATCAATCTTTACCTCCGGACTATTTCGGAGCTCCTCATCATGTCCGTGATCTCATTTAGGACTCCGAACAACATTCGGTCACCAACATACATAGCTCATATAATACAATATCGTCAACGAACGTTAAGCGTACGGACCCTACGGGTTCGAGAATGATGTAGACATGACCGAGACGCTTCTCCGGTCAATAACCAATAGCGGGACCTGGATGCCCATATTGGTTCCTACATATTCTATGAAGATCTTTATCGGTCGAACCTTTATGACAACATACGTAGTTCCCTTTGTCCGTCGGTATGTTACTTGCCCGAGATTCGATCGTCGGTATCTCCATACCTAGTTCAATCTCGTTACGGCAAGTCTTTGTACTCGTTTCGTAATACATCATCTCATAACTAACTCCTTAGTCACTTTGCTTGCAAGCTTCTTGTGATGCTGCATTACCGAGAGGACCCAGAGATACCTCTCCGACACACGGAGTGACAAATCCCAATCTCGATTCTTGCCAACTCAACAGACACCTTCGGAGATACCTGTAGAGCATCTTTATGATCACCCAGTTACGTTGTGACGTTTGATAGCACACAAGGTATTCCTCCGGTATCCGGGAGTTGCATGATCTCATGGTCGAAGGAATATGTATTTGACATTAAGAAAGCAGTAGCAATAAACTGAACGATCATATGCTAAGCTAACGGATGAGTCTTGTACATCACATCATTCTCCTAATGATGTGATCCCGTTATCAAATGACAACTCATGTCTATGGTTAGGAAACCTTAACCATCTTTGATCAATGAGCTAGTCTAGTAGAGACTCACTAGAGACACGGTATTTGTTTATGTATTCACACATGTATTTAAGTTTTCGGTCATTACAATTCTAGCATGAATAATAAACTTTTATCATGAATAAGGAAATATAATAATAACAACTTTATTATTGCCTCTAAGGCATATTTCTATCAGTTCCAAAAATCTGCACCGAGGCTTATTCATACGCTTATCATGGCAAAAGGAAATATCCCACAAAGCTAGCGCTCTCTATTTCGATGGCACATGCTAATAGCGAGATTTTTTTATGAAAAAACTTTTGATCTATCCATTTTCAATCATAACAGTACAACGAACACCAGAAATACTAGAAATTACATACAGATTCGTACACCACCTAACGGCAACTATAAGCATTGAAGCGAGCCGAAGGCGCGCTGCCATCAGCGCCCGTCCCTCGTCGAAGATGGGCAAGACTTGTTGTAGTAGACAGTTGGAAAGTCGTCGTGCTAAGACCACATAGGACCAGCGCACCAGAACAGCCACCATCACCGATGAAGAGTAGCGTAGATCGGAAGGATCCAACCTGAAGACACAAAAACAGGACGAATGACAACTAGATCCGAGCAAATCCACCAAAAAAGATCAGCCGGAGACATACATCTCCACACGCCAACCAATGATGCTAGACACACCACCAAAATGGGGACTGGACGGGAAGAAACATGCTCCATTTTCAGGGAGCCATCGCCGTTGCACCTTTCTGAGAAGGACACAAACCCAAGCAAAACTCGACGAAACAACTAAAAACGGAACCCTCCCACCGGCAAGGGATGGGATCCAACGCGCCCCATGGCCCTAAGGCCACCGAAGACGAGGTGGACCGGCGGCGGCACCGATGAGAGGCATAGGAAACCAAAAAATTATTCTGAAGGTCTACAGAAAGATAAAAAAACCTAATACCTTTTTTTTGGAGAGGAGGCGGCATCTTTCATATTTCCTTGTTGGACGATAGAGGCAACATGCTAATAGCGGGATCTAAGAGCAAGTACAATAGTGGGCTTATAGCCTGCTTACATGGCAATTTTGCCTATGTGAAGGTGAGAGACATGAAAAAGTAAGGGGAGTGGGCTCTCATGCAAGGGCCTGGCTATATGCGTGCTCCAAGATAGATGCAATAAATGTGAGGAAAGAGATAGAGAGAAGATTTGAAGAAGTACTAATCTTATAGCCAACCTTATAGCTAACCTTGTTGTATGAGTGACTATATGTGTTGGCTATAGATGATATGGCAACATCTTATAGTCAGCACTGGGCTATATTATTAACCATGCTCTAACGGCATGTACAATGGTGGCATATGAATACAGATGCCTCATAAGAAAAAGTAGCTTGAGGCATCTATATTAATTTTTTCTTCCCAATGCAAACTAACACTAGTAGGCCTCATCAAAGAATAAAAAATAAAAACTCTATTACACATGCATCTCTACTTTTCACTCAACCTTTTTGGTTTTTTACACCGGACCATGCTTTTTTCCTCCAAGCACCCGCCTCCTGCAAAGGATCACGCTTCCTAATCCGAACCTACTTTTTTGGCATTAGATCCTACTTGGCATACGAGACATCACCCTAGAACTATGCATTGGCCATGCCCTAACTACATTTTAGAAAGAAAAACCCAACCCTCTCCGGAAGAAAAGAGGCAAGCGCTCGGTGCCTTTCTATGCATCGACGCCCAAACGCTGTGAGTTGACAGTATAACTGTTGATCTGGCAGGCGCCCTTTTCTAACGTCTCGGTTGGAGGTGGCCTTAACCGAGAATCTAGTCATGGACGATTTAACTCATTATTAAATTTTTAGCCCATTATTCTACTTTCTCTGTTTCTAAATATAAGTCTTTCTAGAGATTTTAATGTGGACTACGTATGAATATATATAGACGTACTTTGGAGTGTAGATGCACTCATTTTATCGTATGTAGTCTGTAGTGCTCTGGAAAGACTTATATTTAGAAACTTTTTCTAACCTTTTACATATGATTGCCTGCTCTAGAATCCTTGGCAGTCAAAATTCTCCAAGGAAGAAAATTATTTTCCCGATCCGACAGCGGCGGAGGCCAGGACGATGCGGGAGCTGGCGCTGAGGTCAGTGTCTGACTAATTCACCGGCGAAACAAGAAATGAACACCGGCTCCTTCGATCATATCCTAATCCTAGACAAAAGCCAGTGCACGCGTGGACGGATGCATGATGCTGGTACGTGGTGCACAGTACCCATGCTGTCACGCAGACCCAGTCTTTGCTTGCGTGCGCAACAGACGGATGGTCACTTGGCTCGTGTCAGCGTCAGAGCAAGCAAAGACTGATCAATGCCACCGTTTTGGTTTTGGTTTCTGTCAGCGTCAGCGTGCAGGAGGTCGTAGGCAGAGCAATCGATTACTCGTTAGTATGTAATCAACGTATGCTTTTTCTTCGTGTCTAATTAATGGAATCCTCTTTCCCCCAAAAAAAAAAACGTATGCTTCTTCGTGGTATATAGAGAGGGACGTGTCCCGTTACCGTCGTATCACGGCACCCCCATATTGGCATACACGGACAAACAGCAGAAAAGAAGCGAACCAACCTGTGGTTGGATGGTTAGAGGGACTGTGGTATTCTCAGCCCATCAAGGTTCAAATCCTGGTGCTCGCATTTATTCCTTGATTTATTTCAGAATTTCCGGCGATGCGCATTTAGTGGGAGGAGACGTTCCCGTCGACGACGAGGTGCCTACGGTGACTTCGTAAATTTCAAGATGATATGCCGGCTCAGTCTTTCGAAGGTGCTCATATAGGGGTAGGGTGTGCGTGTGTGCGTTCATAGGGGTGAGCGTATGCGCGTGTATATGAGCGCTTGTGTCTGTACTGATGTTAAAAAAAACAGCAGAAAAGAAAATGACTTGAGACATAAGTATTGAATTTATGCTCTAGCCAACTCATTCAAAAATCCAAAATGATGAAGAGAGGCGGACAATATATTTCAACACCCTATGTATAAGCTTATTTAATCCTTAGACGTGAGATTTATGTAGGGAAAATGTTTAAAACCAACTGGATGATTTCCGGAGAAAATAAGCCGTCTCGGCCGTGTGACAAGCGTCCTCGTGGGGCCACGTACCGCGTTGCTGCCTTATCCTTATCTGTAGCATCAAGACAAGCCGCTCGTTCCCTTTCCTCTTCCCAGCAACAGACATCCATTTCTGCGACAAGTAATTCCGAACGGAGGGAGTAGCTCTGTCACACAACGAACCATGTCCTGCTTCGCTATCGGCCCTCGTCGGAGCAGCCGTGGGGCGGCTTGCAGCAGCGGTCGACAATCTGTAGCACACCCGCATCGACCTGCAGCTCTCTGCGCCGGCGAACTACAGCATCCGTATTGACCTGCAACTCCCGTGCGCTGGCTCGCTGCAGCCGGTGTTTGTGAGCGCGGCAGTGCTGCGAGGGAGCGCCCGCTGTTGGTAGAGCGCGCTGATGCAGCGTCTCCGGTGGCGCGGGAGCAGAGCGCCGATGCTGTGTCTCCGGTGACACGGGAACGTCTCCGTCTCCTTGCTGCTGCCGGCGACGCTGCAGTGAGGCGGGGGGAGCTGCTGCCGGCGGCGCGACAAGTCAAGGATGATGACGCTACCATGAAGTAGGCGCTGCTGCCCAGGGCTGCAATGGAGCTCGGCCGGAGTTTCAATGGAGCTTCGCCGGAGTCGTCGGAGCTCCGCCGGGGCTGCAATGGAGCTCGGCCGGAGTTTCAATGGAGCTTCGCCGGAGTCGTAGGATCTCCGCCGGGGCTGCAATGGAGCTCAGCCGGAGTTGCAATGGAGCTTCGCCGAAGCGTCGGTGCTGCATTGGAGCTCCGTTGGTGCTGCTATGGAGCTCGGCCAGAGTTGCCACGGAGCTTCGCCGGAGTGTTGGTGCTGCGTTGGAGCTCCGTCGGGTTCCAGTGGAGCTCACCGGACGCCGCCGGTGCTGCGCTGGAGCTCTGCGCGGGGCTGCACTGGCGCTGCGTTGAAAGCTCGCTGCTGCCTGCTGTGATCCAACGACCCCCGTCGCGCTGATCGGACGGCTAAACAGGCGGATGATTTCTCTAAGAAATCATCCGGCTGATTTGTAGCATCCGCCTTTATGTAGGCCGTAGAATCTTTTTTTTAATACTGTGTTGGCAGGGTCTTGAACTGAAGACCTCTTGGCTTGGATATCATATTGAATTCATGCTCCAGCCAACTCATCCAAAAGCCCAACTGATGAAGAGAGACGGGCAATATATTTCAACTCCATCTCCTCCTTGCTCACGCATAGCTGCAGCAACACGGCGAGGATAAGGGACGTAATCTTCGTCGTAGCGATGCCAGCAGTCCATGACTTCATGGCCGGACTTCTTGCAGAGCTGACACCGAGAACGACCGCACGAGAGAGAGAGAGGTCGGTGGAGGAGTTTGAACAGAAGAAGAGAACGACCGCACGAGGAAGAGAGAGAGATCGGTGGAGGAGTTTGAACAGAAGAAGGGATAGAAACAGATTACAACTTAGACGGACTTCCAGACTTCCTATCCCTATACAATATATTCTACAGGATTGCTATTTCACATCTAAATGTAATATATTATCTCATATCTAAGTATAGAACCGTTGATTTTGTTTGTCTGTAAATTTTGCACAACGTGATCTCGTCCTTTGCCCGCTTGTCTTTTTTTAGAAGATGCCCGCTTGTCTGTGCTGCATTGACGCGCGTAGGCCCTTTTTCACTTCACGCGAGATGGGGCCGGACGTTGTTGGTTTTGGTTTTTTCACGAACTCGGGCCGACCTGCGGCCGCTTTTTTTTTCTCGAGAGGTGAGGGAGCGGTGACCACCTCATTCATTTTCATTCGTTCCTCCTTTCACGTGACGAGTGAAAGTGAGAAGTGAGGAGTGAAAGTGAGTGATTTTCTACTCCCATTCTTCTTTGTTTTTTCTTTATTTACATTTTCTATTTTTCTATTTTCCAATTTATTTTTAATTTTTCATTTTCTTCTTCTTTGTTATTTGTTTTAAATTCATGATTTTTTTTCACATTGTCATCTATTGGTTTCAAATGTCGTGCAAACGATCGCCGGTTGTTTTGTTGCGTGTGTCCCATGTCACGTCATGCGTCTGGTGTCTACCTATAAGCCTGTTCGTATGCGCGTCTTTTATCGAGCCGTTTTCACCATGTTGTCTAGGGTTCTATTTCAGATTTGATTTTGCTAATTCACATCAAGATGAGAGTATCTAGATGAGAGTTCAACAACTCATCTAACTCAGTCCGTTTTGCTATCATTGTGCTAGTGTCTTGTTTTTTATTCGTCCCTCGTGAAGTAGTGAGACCCGATATGATTTTTTTAGTGAGCCATTTTTATGTTTTGTGTATTCGGGTGTAGCTTTTTTTTGGAGGGTCACGTGACTTTTTATTTCATGTTTTTGTTTATTTTGGTTCGACTGTGTAGCTAGAGGATAGCGTAACTTGATGTTTTCTTTCGGATGTCTCGTCTAAGTCTATAACCGTCCGATTGTTTATTTTGTTTATTTTGATATGTCTCATCTAAATCTATAACCGTCCGATTTGTTTGCTTTAATGTGCGCACAAACTCGATCATGCATGTCTGTATTAGCTTGTTCTTTTTTGCTGCGCGTTCTCTTGTCTCGTTTTATTTTGTGTCGGTTTATTCTCGTGTTTCTATTCACATGGCCCATATATGTTGTCTTTTGGGGGCGCCACCCATTTCTCCTTTGTTCATTTTCGCTATGCATTTTTTTGGCCTGGTGGAGAATTTGTAGAGTCCAGTCTTGACTCGTAAATGGGCTCGTAGTTGTCTCAACTGTAACTCCACAATTAAGTGGCAACTGGGCATGTATTTTGATTTTCATCCCACTTGCAAGTCCATGCTCGATTTACAAGTGGGCTCGTAGTTTGTTATTGTCCCAGTTGCAAGTCCACTCTCGAATCGCAAATGTTATCGTCCTTGATTCACAACTAGATCGTAGTTTGTTTCATCCCAGTTGTAAGTCCACCCTTGACTCGCAACTAGGCCTGTAGTTCCATAGTTGTCCCAGTGACAAGTCCACCCTCGACTCGCAACTGGACCCATAGTTTTGTTGTTATCTCAGTTGCAAGTCCACCCTCGACTCGCAACGCATATCGTAGTTTTGTGTAGTTGCCCCAGCTGCAAGTTCATCCATAACTTGCAACTGGGCTTGTAGTTTCATAGTTGTCCTGGTTGCAAGTCCACTCTCGTCTCGCAACTGGGCCCATAGTTTGGTTTTGTCTCAGTTGCAAGTCCACCCTTGACTCGCAACTCATATCATAGTTTGCGTAGTTGTCCCAGTTGCAAATCCACCCTTGACTCGAGTCTCGACATGTGTTTTGTTTTTCATACCAGTTGCAGGTCCCCGCTTAACTCGCAACTGGTCATGTAGTTTGTTTTATCCCAGTTGCAAGTCGACCCTTGACTCACAACTGGGCTTGTAGTTTTATATTGTTCCAAGTTGCAAGTCCACCCTCAACTCGCACCTAGGTTCTTAGTGTCCCAGTTGCAAGCCCATCCTCGACTGGCAATTGGAGCATGTGTTTTTATTTTTCATCACAGTTGCAAGCTCACCCTTGACTCGCAACTGGGCACGTATGTGTTTCATCCCAATTGTAAGTTCACCATCGACTCGCAAATGGGATCATAGTTGTCCCAAGTGTAACTCCACACTTGACTCGCAACTGGGCATGTGTTTTATTTTTCATCTCAGTTGTAATTCCATGATCGAGACGCAACTCGTATCGTAGTTTTGTGTAGTTGTACTAGTTGTAAGTCCACCCTCGACTCACAACTAGGCCCGTAATTTGTTTCTTCCTAGTTGTAAGCACACTCTTGACTCGTAACTCGGTCTTTGTTTTATTTTTCATCCCAGTTGCAGGTCCACCCTTAAATCGCAACTAGGCATGTAGTTTATTTTATCCAACTTGCAAGTCCACCATCGACTTGCAACTAGGCTCGTAGTTTTATAGTTTTCCCAGTTGCAAGTATGCCCTCGACTCGTAATTGGGCTATTAGTTGTCTTAATTGCAAGCCTACCCTTTGACTCGCAATTGGGCCTACATTTTGTCTTTCATCCTAATTGCAAGTCCACCCTTGACTTGCAACTAGGACTGTACTTTGTCTCATCCCAGTTGCAAGTCAACCATTGACTCGCAACTGGGCTCTTAGTTTCATAGTTTTCGTAGTTGCAAGTCCACATTTGACTCGCAATTGGTCTCATAGTTCTTCCAATTGCAAGCACACCCTCGACTCGCAACTAGGTATGTGTTTTGTTTTCAATCCTAGCTGCAAGTCCACTCTCGACTCGTAACTAGGACTGTAGTTTGTTTCATCCTAGTTGCAGTCAACCCTTATCTCGCAACTGGGCTCGTTGTTTCATAGTTGTCTTGATTGCAAGTCCATCCTCATCTCGCAACTGAGATCATAGTTTTGTTGTTATCCCATTTGAAATTCCACCCTTGACTCGCAACTGGGCCCATAATTTGTTGTTGTCTCAGTTGCAAGTCCACCCTCGAGTCGCAATTCGGCATGTGTTTTGTTTTTCATCTCAGTTGCAAGTCCACCCTCGACTCGCAACTGCATTCATACTTTTTGTAGTCCTAGTTACAAGTCCACCCTTGATTTGCAATTAGGCCTGTAGTTTGTTTTATCCCAGTTGCAAGCCCATCCTTGGCTTGCAACTGGGCCTATGTTTTATCTTTCATCCCAGTTGCAAGTCCACCCTTCACTCATAGCTGGGGACTGTAGTTTGTTTTATCCCAGTTGCAAGTCGACCATTGACTCGTAACTGGGCTCATAGTTTGTATTTGTCCCGGTTTTAAGTCCATCCTCGACTCGCAGCTCAGCTCATAGTTCTCTGAGTTGCAAGCCCATCCTCAACTCGCAACTAGGCATGTGCCTTGTTTTTCATCCCAGTTGCAAGTACACCTTTAATTCGCAACTGGGCCCATAGTTTGTTTCATCCCACCCTCGAATTCGCAACTACTAGTATTGCCCCTCCCCCCTCCCCCCGCCTGCATTGCACGCCTTCGATGCTACTGCAACTGGGTGTGGTTGGGTCGGGTTGCAGAATTCGGCTGTTGGAGCGCAAGTCCAACATTTTTACCAACGAAAAACAAGAACATTCTTTCACGAACTTCCATAACAAAATGCCAGTTGCCTTGTAATGCCTACACTAGAGCGCTTGTCCCATCGATGAAGGCCACTATATGCGTTTTCTAAAGAGCAACAATATTCTTTCTTTTCCTCTACAACTATTTGTTTTCACCATGAGTGCAATTTTTTAGAAGAGGAAGGCGAAAGTTCTTGGAGGAACCTTTATGACGAATTATTTTTAAATACATGATTAACATTTTTAAATACCACTAAAACAATTTTTTTAAATACAGGATGAGGGGTCGCGTAGGCTGAGTCAAACAAACCGAAATCCCTATAAGCCGCTCACTGCGGCAAAATGTCGCTACTTCGCACACGCGAACGGCAAGCAAACCGTAGATGGGCCGGCGAAAGTAGCTAGGACACTTTTTTTGTTTGGCTTTGTTTTCTTCACTGTTTTTTCTTCATTGTTTCTCCTTTCCTTTTCCTTTTTCTATTTTCTTTTCAAAAATCAATATTTTTTTTATTTTTATTTTCTTCTTTTCTATTTCTTTTTTCTTTTTTTTCCCGTAATTTCACATTTTTCAAGTCCATCCTCGACACGCAGTTGAGGGGTCGGACATTTTTCCCCTGTTGCAACTCTACCCCCGACATGTAATTGGGGCCCACTTTTTTTCTGGTCTCAGTTGCAAGTCCATCATCGACACACAACTAGGGCCCAACCATTTTTTTGTACTTGCGGCAAGTCCAACCAGAACACGCAACTCGTCGACCTAGTTCATGTCCACCATCTACATGCAAGTTGCCCCGACTCCTATCTAGTTGCATATCCAACCATAACTTGCAACTCGCACAATACAATTGCATGTTCAACCCCAACACTCAACTTGCCCCAACCCCTATCTAGTTCCATGTCCAACCCCACCCTCCCACCCTGCCCCCCCCCCCCCCCCCAAACCCAGTTGCATGACCAACCCAAAAGTGCAACTCATGCCTGACATAGTTGCATGTCCACTCTCGGCACGCAATTCATTGCCAACCCAGTACCCCTATCTAGTTGTATTTTATTTTTGCAAATACATGTCAACTTTTGTAATCCAAATTGTATAATTTCTATATACATGGGGAACATTTTTTTAAGACACGTAAACATTTTTCTAAATACTTCCTGAATATTTTTCCAAATATAGGCCGGAGCATATTTTAGAATACACAGTAAACATTTTCAAGCAGATATTTTTTTACATTGCATAAACATTTTTTCTAGAAAATGTCATGATTTTTTTTTGTATTGTGTGAAGTTTCTTTTACAAATTGCCACGAACATTTCTTTGAATGTTACAAAACTATTTTTGATTGTATAATACATTTTTTTAACATCAGAACGATTCGTTTTAAATGCATGAATTTTTTTCAAATGTCAACACTTTTAAATGGTGCAAAAAAATCCCACGAACATTTCTTTGAATGTTACAAAACTATTTATGATTATAATAAAAATAAACTAAATTTATTGGTGCTTTTCAAAAAATGTTCGAAATTTTCAAAAGTGCCCATAGTTTTTGGGGGATTTTGAAAATTTGTTCATGAAGAAATTGTTCGGAATACCAAATTTTGTTCTTGTTTTTAAAAAATGTTCAGAATTATAAAATTTGTTCACATTAGAAACAGGCTTTTCAAATTTTGAAATTTGTTTGTGCTTTCATAAATATTCGACATTTAAAAATTGTTCACAATTTGCAAAAAAAGGTTTAATTTTTTTTCAATAAAGTCTTCTAATCTGGACGCTCTATTCTGTTCTTAAACATTCCCCGGTTCCTAAATATCAGCAGTAGGTGTCGGTTGGATTGGTAGGAGTTTGTATTCCCAAGTACTCCGTCTCGAGTTCAATTCCTAATTCCTATTTAGTGCAGCGCGTCACTGACATTTTTTTTTGTCGCGCTCTCAATTCCTATTGGGCACGCAGTACGTTACTTACATTCTTTTTTGTCGCGCTCCAGTCAGCCCCTTGAGGGAAAATAAATAAGCTGCGGGCTGGACCAGCACTAACTTCCGTTGATGTCATAATTTAGATGTGAGATAATATAGTCAAACCCAATAAAAAAACAATACAAAGCCCAACAAATAAGGACCACCAGGTGGGGGTTAGTCGGGCGGGGTGGGGAGGGTTGACCACAGACAAACAACGGTGCATGTGGGAGAGATCGACAATCAAACACGCTGGTTCCTTATTTGTTTGCCAACAAGGTGGGGACAGATTTTAGAGGATGATGTCATCTTAGATGTGAGATATCATCTTAGATGTGAGATATTATCTCACTTTTAGAAGTGACATAGACAGATCCTTCACTATATTCTAACATGGTCCAGAGGCTGGGCATGGCCGTGGACATGCCGACGTGCTGTGCTATCTCCACAATAGCTGCGACCCGCCGATCGTGCACTGCGACCTCAAGCCGGGCAATGTCCTGCTCGGCGACGACATGACGGCCCGCAGCGGCGACTTGGGCCTCGCCAAGCTGCTGCTCTTCGACTCCACTGGAGGCACCGACACCGAGAGCACCATCGGCATCAGGGGCACGATCGGCTACGTCGCACCAGGTAACAACCTACTGCTCGGCCGTCTCTGCAACACTAGTACCTCCGTCACGATCACTTGTCAGAAGAAACTCTTGTGCTTGGTGTGCTGTGCAGAGTACGGCACGATGGAGAATTGGAGAGCTTGTCCACGGCCGGCGACGCGTACAGCTACGGAGTCACCGTCCTGGAGATCCTTGCCGCGAAGGGAAGGCGGCGGGCTCGGCTACGGCACGACGCTGCCGGAGTTCATCGCTGCGGCGTTCCGGAGAGGATCTAGCAGGTTCTTGATCCGGCCGATGGATGAGCCGGACTGACCTGTCTCTGTTTCAGCTTCCTCTGTTTTTTATTTAAAAAAAGGCGCTTCCTCTGTTTATTCAGGATCTTTCCTTCCCCTGACAGCCGGAGCAGCGAGTTGGACATAATGGAGTCTGCAGCTGAAACTCCACATGAGTAAAGTTTGATTACTATCAAATGTCAGGAGCAAAAAACAGGGCTACATTGGCCACCTTCCTGATTTATGTATGATGTTGCCTGTGTACCAACAGCCAATGAATGCAAGTGCATGTTCAGAAATCACTAGTTCAGAGAGAGAGAGAGTTGCACCATTGTTTGATCTTTCTCACTTGGCTTATGTGTGCATTACCAAACATCTAATCATGTGGAGTATGAACAGAAGATAACAATCTAATGAACAGAAGATAGGTACAGCTCCATGTGGTTCAGTTTGCTCTTTCTCTGGACAGATACCGTGACATGCATTCTCAGAGAGGACAACAAACATATATTCAAAATATGTATGGACTCAGACTGCATTGTGAGAGAAAACATCAGCAGACCATATATGAAACATCCCAATCAAAGAAATGGTGTGTTTAACGAACAAACCTTGGTTCCAGTTATGGGCAGCGACTGAACCTGTGAAAGAGCATTGACAAAATCAGACAAGACATCAACACAAACAAGGTGACTGTCGCCAACATAATCTTCGTATCATACGATCGCTGAACATACACAAGCTAGAATATGAAAACTAAAGGGCACGGACTGGACAATGAAAGGAGGCACGTTACAGTGTTTAACGAACAAACCTCGATTTCGGTTATGGGGAGCGACTGAACCTGTGAAAGATCATTGACAAGATCAGTTAAGATAAACACAAAACAAGGCGACTGTCGCCTCAGCGGTTCACCAAGCATAATAGGTGTCATCGATCACTGAACATATACAAGCCTGAATATCGAACACAAAAGGGACATAATGGACAAAAACCACAGCATGCATGTTAAGCCGAAAAGTGGGTATTAATCGTATTGAAGCCACATAATCGCAGAGACGAAAACAAGGATATATGCAAAGTATAATATGGATTCAGACTGCATTGTGAACAAGATTGGCAGGCCTTGATTCATCTCCGCAAATCCTAGCAAGAATGCAGCAATCAACTAATCAGTTTCACTTTCAGTACCATGGCATCATTCAGAACACTTCTCTTCATACAGCAGACTACCCCAAGCAATTGGATTCAGAAAGTGTATGCTAATGTACATTGCTTGCCGCTGATGGGCCTCCAGACTGTGGCGCAGGTGCAGCAACCTTCTGCATCTTTGGCCTGGAGCATCGTCTCCAGGCACCACTTCCACCTCCCACACATTGGTTGGCGACGATGTTGTGGATTGGCCCCGAACGACATGCACACAGATTCAGTTTAGCCCCAAATAGCAATGCAATGCCATGGAACGAATCCATCAATGCAATGGCTTGCCGCTGATGTACCTGCAGGCTTCCCAATCTAGAGATTGGCTGGTGCACATCAGTGATGACGCCTGTTGTGGCTGGGGGGTATCATCGGAGATGGCCTATAACAAGAGATTCCTCATCCGCACCTGCATAACGGGCTCCAAGTTGACGCCCAAAGCCTTGTCCAGCTCCCACCGCGGCATCACGAACAACCCAGTCCCCTTGTGCGGGTAATACATCACCTTGAATTGCCCTCCTCCAGCGGTTACATCTGCGGTTGAAGCTTCGTTGATCTCTTCCCGCAGAACTGGTGATGGCGCCAAGTGGCGCTCATTCTCTGCCTCTGGCGTGTCCAAAGAGTTACGTAGCTCCACGAAAAACGCACCATCTTCGACCGGACACAGGAGAAAGACATGGTTGTCTGGCTTGGCGCTCTTCGTCCTAACAAACTTGGCTCAGTCGCCGCGGAGCAAGTGTGTGGCCTGACCCTGCGTGTGTGTGAATGAAGGTCCAACCTCCGCTATTGCTATCCAACATCATCAGATTCTCCCTCAGCTATCTGAGGAGATTGGTGAAGATCGAGGCGCTTGCCCTCGGGACAACAAATCTGGGTTCTCTCACATCTGAGTAGCTCAACTGCTTGAAGGTGTAGAAGCCATCTCCGGCGGGAGCGGGTGCACCACCTTGGGCTTCGTCGGCAGCGGGGGGGAGGGTGATGCCAGCGTAGGGCACGTAAGCGGCGGTGCGGACCTCGACGGCGATGATGGTGCAGGAGAAGAAAGGCTTGGTCGGTTCGGCGGCAGGCGGAGCGCCGAGGAGGCTGGCCCACTGCTCGTGGTGGTCGTCGGGGAAGTAGCAAACCCTGGTCCCAGCAGTGAGGAGGAAGAGAGGTCAACGGCGGCGTACATCTAGGCGTGGTCGTCTAAGGCTGTGAGTGGGTTGTCGTTGCCGCCACCGAGAAGCGACATGCTTGTTTGGCGGCGTGGGCTTGATGTGAAGGGGCTGGGTGGGTGCGATTGGAGAAGGGTGCGACGGACACATAACTGTCTTTATGGGTGATGAGAGCGGACATCACTTGGTGGACCACCGCCATTCCACACTTTTTCTCCTTCTACCGATCCAAATATATACAGTCTTAATAAATATATTTAGCTTAGCATATTAAATCACTTTTTTTTTACTTTTTTATAACTCATTCTATGAATATACTATTTTCATGCTTATGTTTCTACTCCTAAGCAAAATCAACCATAAGGATGTTGCTAAGTATTAAGGTAATTCATTTTTGGCCAGAAATTTAATGTATAGCATCGCTAATTCACTTTTCTTATTTTAAACTATATTTTCCAAGAAAATTTACATTAGTTGTTTCTTCTTGAGATCTCTCTTAACATCTCCGTTTAAATCGAATCCTCATAGATGGACAAGAGAAAAATAAATACACAATCACAATCCTCTATCGAATAACTTATGCCACTTAGATCAATTATGGTTTCTATATATGTGCATTTGTGTGCATTCTATTATATTACATTTTTTTTGGCAAATAGCTCTATATTGTATGATCTAACAAATATCTCAAAAGAGATTCCCAGACTAAACGATTGTCTATCTAAAGTGTAAGTAAATAGAAAATTCTAGTGTGTATGAGATGTCTACGGTGATTTGTCCTCGAATATTTGGAATTACTTTTTTGTTGATTCTTTTGTGTTCAAGTAAGTTTTTTCATGTGTTTGACAACATGTGCATGTTCTATGTTCAGTTCTGGTTGTAGCATTGCACTGCTTAGTTATGTATAATACATAGATAGGTAGATAGAATAGATCGCCTGTCAGATTTTAATGGAAGCGAAAAGTTTGGCCAGCCCATATTGACCCACAAGGTGAAAGCACATTTGCTCCCTTGGTGTTTTTGGTAATTCATGTCAACAGACATATTGTTGAACTAACACCTTTATCTAGTATATTTCAGATAAGTTCAACGGTGGCATGGCAAGGACATCAGGATGTGGACCCCTTCACAATGCTAAGGACATGGATTGGTAAAGCTTCAAGACTCTACATTTTTGGTTAAGTGATCCAAGATCACACTGAGTCCATAGGAAAGTCAATACTATTAAAAGGGGATGAGGTTTTGATCATGACTCAATTGCTCAAGTGCTTGAAGATATTGCTCCAAAAACCCTCAACCACTTTCCCATATTCATATATGTCCAAACCCTAAATATCAAACTCGGTCCCACAGAAAACATCTACTCCGGACCCACCGAGTTGATGCTATACACTGAGAGAGCCAAACCCTAGAATTTCGGTCTCACCGAGATGACGATCGGTTTCACCGAGTTGTAGCAACCAAGTTTCTGTAAGCCAATTTGTTCATTTCGGAATCACCGAGTTGAACCGATCGGAATTACCAAAATGAAGTCTTACTTAGGCCATCACATTTCGGCCTGTCGAGATTTCAAGTTTGGTCTCACCGAAAAGCCCAACGTTCATATCTTTTACACAGGTCGGTCTCATCGAATTTTTGGATCGGTGGCACCGAGTTGAGGCAAAAGTGTGTAATGGTCGAATTTTGGGTGCAGGCTATAAATACCCCTGCACCCCCACCTTCTCTTCAAGAGAGCCATCAGAACGAAACTACACTTCCACCATTCATTTTCTAAGGGAGAACCACCTACTCATTGTGTTGAGATCAAGGCATTCCAATCCAACAATTTGAACCTTGATTTCTAGCCTCTCCGAGTTGCTTTTCACTCCAATCCTTCTCCTACCAAGCCAAATCTGTGTGAGAGAGAGTGATTGAGTGTTGATGAGACTATTGATATGTCTCCAACGTATCTATAATTGTTGATTGTTCCATGCTATTATATAATCAATCTTGGATGTTTTATATGCAATTATATATCATTTTTTGGGACTAACCTATTAACCCAGTGCCAAGTGTCAGTTGTTGTTTTTGCCTGTTTTTTGTTTTCCAGGAAATCAGTACCAAACAAAGTCCACATGCTACGAAACATTTTGATGATTTTTTCTAGAGAAGAAAGACCCTAGAAGCTTTGGGAGAAGAGCAGAAGGCAAACGAGGAGACGGCAAGGCAACAGGGCGCGCCCAGGGGGTAGGCGCACCCTGGTGCCTTGTGGGCCCCTCGTGGCTCCGTCTGACCTAATTCCACATCTATAAATTCTCCAAAATTGGGAAACCAACAAAGATCCACCAAAAATACTTTTTTCGCCACCGCAAGTCTCTGTTCTTCCGTGATCCCATCTGGAGCCCTTTTCTGGTCTCTGCCAGAGGGGGAATCGATCACGGAGAGCTTCTACATCAACCTTGCTGCACTTCCGATGATGTGTGAGTAGTTTATCACAAACCTACGGGTCCATAACTAGTAGCTAGATGGATTCTTCTCTCTCTTTGATCTTGAATACAATGTTCTCCTCGATGTTCTTGGAGTTCTATCCGATGTAATCTTCTTTTGCGGTGTGTTTGTTGGGTGATACGTCTCCGTCGTATCTATAATTTTTTTATTGTTCCATGCCAATATTATACAACTTTCACATACTTTTGGCAACAATTTATATGATTTATTGGACTAACCTATTGATCCAGTGCTCAGTGCCAGTTCCTGTTTTTTGCATGTCTTTTGTTTCGCAGAATATCCATATCAAACAAAGTCCAAATGCAATAAAATTTTACGGTGAATTATTTTAGAATATATGTGATTTTTGGGACTTGGAATCAACGCAAACGGGAGCCCACAGCCCCCACAAGACACCAGGGCGAGCCCTAGGGGCCAGGCGCGCGGTGGTGGGTTGTGCTCACCTCGTACGTCGGTTGGGGCTCTACTTCGGGCGCAAGGAAGCTTATATCCAGAAAAAAATTGTGTTAAAATCTCAACGCAATCGGAGTTACGGATCTCCGGGAATATAAGAAACGGTTTTGGCCAGAAAACAGGAACGCGAAACAGAAGAGAATAGAGAGGGAGATCCAATCTCGGAGGGGCTCCCGCCCCTCCGCCGCCATGGAGGCCATGGACCAGAGGGGGAACTCTCCTCCCATCTAGGGGGGAGGCCAAGGAAGAAGAAAAAGGAGGGGGGGGGCTCTCTCCCCCTCTCTCCCGGTGGCGTCGGAGTGCCACCGGGGCAAGGATCGTGACGGCGATCTACATCAACAACCTTGCTACCGTCAACACCAACTTTCTCCCCCTCTATGCAGCGGTGTAACATCCCGTCTCCCCACTGTAATCTCTACTTAAACATGGTGCTCAACACTATATATTATTTCCCAATGATATGTGGTTATCCTATAATGTTTGAGTAGATCCGTTTTGTCCTATGGGTTAATCGTGATCTTGGTTGGTATGATTGTATATTTTATTTATGGTGCTGTCCTATGGTGCCCTCCGTCTCGCGCAAACGTGAGGGATCCCTGCTGTAGGGTGTTGCAATATGTTCATGATTCGCTTGTTGTCGGTTGCGGGGGTGACAGCAGCCTAAACACGGATAGGTGGGTTGTTGCGTATGGGAGTAAAGAGGGCTTGATACTTAATGCTATGGTTGGGTTTCATGACCTTAATGATCTTTAGTAGTTGCGGATGCTTGCTAGAGTTCCAATCATAAGTGCATATGATCCAAGTAGAGGAAGTATGTTAGCTCATGCCTCTCCCTCATATAAAATTGCAAGAATGATTACCAGTCTAGTTATCGATTGCCTAGGGACAAATGAATTTCTTGTTGACAAAAACTATCCACTTTTATTACCTTGCAATTTATTCGTAGATTTATTCTCGCAAAGTACTCGTAGTATTATTCTTGCAAAATAGTTTCATACTAGTTTTAGGTAAAGCAAACGTCAAGTGTGCGTATAGTTTTATCGATGGTCGATAGAACTTGAGGGAATATTTGTTCTACCTTTAGCTCCTCGTTGGGTTCGACACTCTTATTTATCGAAGAAGGCTACAAACGATCCCCTACACTTGTGGGTTATCATTGGGATCCGATGAATTGTGGGTTTATGATCAGATTATTCATGAATATTATTTGAGTCTTCTCTGAATTCTTTTATGCATGATTATTATAGCTTTGTATTTCTCTCCGATCTATCTGTTTGGTTTGGCCAACTAGATTGATTTATCTTGCAATGCAAGAGGTTCTTTGTAATGGGTTCAATTTTGTGGTGCTCTATATCCCAGTGACAGTAGGGGACAAGACACGTATTTGTATAGTTGCCATTAAGGGCAAAATGATGGGGTTTATTCATATTGGTTGGATTTACTTTGTGTACATCATGTCATCTTGCTTAAGGCATTACTCCGTTTTTATTAACTTAATACTCTAGATGCATGCTGGATATCGGGCGATGGGTGGAGTAATAGTAGTAGATGTAGGCAGGAGTCGGTCTACTTGTCTCGGACGTGATGCCTATGTACATGATCATTGCCTTCAATATCGTCATAACTATGCGCTTGGCGCTCTTCGGTGATGGTCGCTCCTTTGTTCATTCGAAAGTGCATTACATCAAAATGTCTATCACCTTTGAATGAAGAAGAAGCGACCCCCACGACAATGGTCGAGATTCTTCCTCTCTCATATTTCGACAGTATATGGTGGACTCTCCCTCATAAATATTTTGATCGTTGGTGATGGTCGCTTCCCCTCCTTCTCTCGTGCATTACCAAGGTATATCACGAGAAGAAGGAAGAGAAGCGACCCCCACGACAACAGTCGGCATCCTTCCTTCAAGAGCAGACAGAAAGTCACACAAGGAGCCCCGACAGAATGACAGTCAACCCGTTACACATATCGAGTACTGACATAAAAATGACCTATGGGTTGCCGGAATGTCATTTAGTTCCTATTCCGGCAAATCACGGGCACTCGATATTTCCTACTTTATAGCACAAGTCATGCTGAAATCCACGGAAAATTCCGGCATGACCTTTGCTAAAACAGGACATTATCGAGCGCCTGAAATTTTCTGGAACAAAAATTAATCGACATTCCGGCAAAACATAGGCCACTCGGAGGTGTTCCCTGTAAGATGCATCCATGCATCCATTTTGTCGGATTTTTCAAAATCAATAATGGAACAAAAGTGCAACAATCAATAATGCATCCATTCTAGCAAACATACATACATCTACATATATATTAAAATAAAAGTAAACCAAAAACTAAACAGAGAGGAGAGGGAGGTGCTCACGGTGGCGGGACAGGGACCGAGCGGGAGAGGGAGACACGACACAAGAAATCCTGCATAGTCCACCGACTGAAAAATTATAGAGCGGTTTTAACATGCTCCCTCTTACCCCCTCTCTTCACATGAGAGGTAAGAGTATATAATAGATCTGAGTCGTTGATCTCATTAATTAGTGGTCTGATTAACTCTTACCATCTTACCTCACATGTAAAAAGAAGGGGTAAGAGGGAGCATGTTAAAATTTGCCAAAATTATATCATCAATATAATTGGCAACAACGATTTTATATTCTATACTTCAAATTTTCTATTCTATTACTATATTTTTTACTTAAAATTTTCTATTTTATTACCATTCATAAAAATTGTATTAGCAACACCATTCAAAAGACCTACATTTACTAAAAAATTCTATTCTATTACTATTCAAAAGACCTAAATTTACTGAACATTAAATAATTATGCTACTCTAATCTACACTTACTATTCTATTCTATTCAAAAGACCTACATTTACTAAAAGTTTCTATTACTAGTTTTATTTATTAAAAACTTATATTACGAAAAATACCCTAGTTCTAACCCTAACATCCATCCATCCATCTATCTGTGCAATGCAGGACGGAGGGAGGGATGGAGGGAGAGGGTCGGAGGAAGACGGTGGGAGGGAGGGTGCCAGAAGGAGGGAGAGGGTCAAAGGGAGGAAGGAAGGGAGGAGGGAGGGATGGAGGGAGAGGGTGGGAGGGAGACATACTGGGGGTCGACGACAGCAGCGGGTGACGACATCAACAGGCAACTGATACGTCCATTTTGCATCCTGATTTCCTACTGTTATTTACAATGTTTTTATGCATAATAAAGCTTTATGGAGTAATTGTAATGCCTTTTCTCTCATAATATGCAAGGTTTACACAAAGAGGGAGAATGCCGGCAACTGGAATTCTGGACCTGAAAAAGCTACGTCAGAGTTACCTATTCTGCACAACTCCAAAAAAGCTGAAACTTCACGGAGAATTATTTTGGAATATCTGAAAAATACTGGAGCAAATAACTACCGGAGGGGGGCCACCTGGTGAGAACAATACACCAGGGCGCGCCAGGCCCCCCAGGCGTGCCCTGGTGGGTTGTGCTCAGCCCAGCCCACCTCCGGTGTCCATCTTCTGGTATATAAGTCATTTTGACCTAGAAAAAATAAGGAGAGGATTTTCGGGATGGAACGCCGCCGTCTCGAGGCAGAACTTGGGCAGGAGCACTTTTGCCCTCCAGCGGAGCGATTCCGCCGGGGGAACTTCCCTCCCGAAGGGGAAAATTGAAGCCATCGTCATCACCAACAAACCTCTCATCTTTGGGAGGGAAATCTCCATCAACATCTTCAACAGCACCATCTCCTATCAAACCCTAGTTCATCTCTTGTGTTCAATCTTTGTACTGGAAGATACATGGCACTTCACCATCTTTGGGCCTAAGGGAATGCATTGTGGAGTAGTTATTAGATGATGGGTTGCTATAGTGACAGAAGCTTAAACCCTAGTTTATGCGCTACTTTGTAAGGGACCGATTTGGATCCAAATGTTTAATGCTATGGTTAGATTTTATCTTAATACTTTTCTCGTAGTTGTGGATGCTTGTGAGGGGGTTAATCATAAGTGGGAGGTTTGTTCAAGTAAGAACAGCACCCAAGCACCGGTCCACCCACATATCAAATTATCAAAGTAACGAACGCAAATCAAACCAACATGATGAAAGTGTCTAGATGAAATTCCCGTGTGCCCTCAAGAACACTTTGCTTATTATAAGAGACCGTTTTGGCCTGTCTTTTGCCACAAAAGGATTGGGCTACCTTGCTGCACTTTATTTACCATTACCTTTACTTGTCCGTTACAAATTATCTTGCAATCAAACTACCTGTTACCGAATATTTCAGTGCCTTGCAGAAAATACCTTGCTGAAAACCACTTGTCATTTCCTTCTGTTCCTCGTTGGGTTCGACACTCTTACTTATCGAAAGGACTATGATTTATCCCCTATATTTGTGGGTCATAAAGACTCTTTTCTGGTGCCATTGCCGGGGAGTGAAGCGCTCTTGGTAAGTGGAAATTAGTAAGGAAAAATTATTACTATGTGCTGAAATTTATTGTCACTTGTTACTATGGAAAACCATCCTTTGAGGGGTTTGTTCAGGGTATCTTCACCTCGACCAGAAGCACAATTAGTTTCCCATCAACCTACTGCACCTACTGAAAATATTGGTTATGAAATTCCTTCGGGTATGATAGAACAACTGCTAGCTAATCCTTATGCAGGAGACGGAACCGAACATCCTGATATGCATTTGATATATGTGGATGAAATTTGTGGATTATTTAAGCTTGCGGGTTTATCGGAGATGAAGCTAAGAAGAAGGTTTCCCCTTTATCTTTGAAGAGAAAATCATTGACATGGTATAGGCTATGAGATGATGTTGGATCTTGGAACTGGAATCGATTGAAATTGGAATTTCACCAAAAAAATTATCCTATGCATCTAGTTCATCGTGATCGGAATTATATATATACTTTTTGTCCTCGTGAAGGAGAAAGCATCGCTCTAGCTTGGGGGAGGCTTAAGTCAATGTTATATTCATGCCCCAATCATGAGCTCTCTAGAGAAATTATCATTCAGAATTTTTATGCTCGGCTTTCTCGTGATGATCAATCCATGCTCGATACTTCTTGTACTGGTTCTTTTATGAAGAAGACTATTGAATTCAGGTGGGATCTTTTAGAAAGAATTAAATGCAACTCTGAGGATTGGGAACTCGACGAAGGTAAAGAGTCAGGTATTAAGCTTGAGTTTGATTGTGTTAAATCTTTTATGAATACCGATGCTTTTCACAAGTTTAGCACTAAATATGGACTTAACTCTGAGATAGTAGCCTCTTTCTATGAATCATTTGCTACTCATGTTGATCTCCCTACAGATAAGTGGTTCAAATATCATCCCCCTATTAAAGAAGAAATTAAAGAACCGATAATAGCTAAAGATGAAACTATTATTTACAATGTTGATCCCGTTGTGCCTACTGCCTATATTGAAAACCCACATTTCCCTGTTAGGATAAAGGAACATGCTAAGGTATCAACTGTGGTTCGCAAAAGTAATATTAAAGCACCTAAACCTCTTGAACAAATTAAAGTAGAACCTAGTGTTGCTATGGTTAAAGATCTCTTGGTAGAAAATATTGATGGGCATGTTATTTACTTCTGTGATGAAGCTACTAGAATTGCCAAACCCGAGGAAAAAGATAAACATAGACCTGTTGTTGGCATGCCTGTTGTCTCAGTTAAAATAGGAGATCATTGTTATCATGGTTTATGTGACTTAGGTGCTAGTGTGAGTGCTATTCCTTTTATCTTATACCAAGAAATTATGAATGATATAGCACCCGCTAAAATAGAAGATATAGATGTTACTATTAAACTTGCTAATAGAAACACCATCACACCTCTTGGGATTGTTAGAGATGTTGAAGTCTTGTGTGGGAAAACAAAATACACTAGTAATTTTATAGTTCTTGGTTCACCAAAAGATGACTTTTGTCCCATTATCTTTGGTAGACCTTTCTTGAACACTGTTAATGCTAAAATAGATTGTGAGAAACAAATTGTCGGTGTTAGCTTTGGTGATGAGTCTCATGAATTTAATTTCTCCAAGTTTAGTAGACAACCTCGTAATAAAGAATTACCTAGTAAGGATGAAATAATTGGTCATGCTTCTATTTCCATGCCTCCTACTGATCCACTAGAACAATATTTGCTAGACCATGAAAATGATATGCACTTGCGTGAAAGGAACGAAATAGATAAAATATTCTTTGAACAACAACCTCTGCTTAAACACAATTTGCCTATTGAAACTCTAGGAGGTCCTCCTCCACCTAAAGGTGATCCTGTGTTTGAATTAAAGCAATTGCCTGACACTTTGAAATATGCTTATCTAGATGAAAAGAAAATATATCCTGTTATTATTAGTGCTAACCTTTCAGAACATGAAGAAGAAAGATTTTTGAAAATTCTGAAGAAGCACCATGCTGCTTTTGGATATACTCTTGATGATCTTAAGGGCATTAGTCCCACTCTTTGTCAGCACAAAATTAATATGGAACCTGATGCCAAACCAGTTGTTGATCACCAACAACGATTAAATCCTAAGATGAAAGAAGTGGTGAGAACTGAAATACTAAAACTTCTGGAAGCAGGTATAATCTATCCCGTAGCTGATAGTAGATGGGTAAGTCTTGTTCATTGTGTCCGTAAGAAGGGAGATATTACTGTTGTTCCTAATGATAAAAGTAAACTTATTCCACAAAGAATTGTCACTGGCTATAGAATTGTAATTGATTTTAGAAAATTTAATAAAGCAACTAGAAAAGATCATTACCCTCTGCCTGTTATTGATCAAATGTTGGAAAGATTATCTAAGCACACACATACTTTTGCTTTCTTGATGGATATTCTTGTTTCTCTCAAATACGTGTTTCACAACCTGATCATAAGAAAACCCCTTTTACTTGCCCATTTGGAACTTATGCTTATAGACGTATGCCTTTTGGTTTATGCAATGCAGCTGCAACCTTTCAAAGATGTATGACTGCTATATTCTCTGACTTTTGTGAAAAGATTGTTGAGGTTTTCATGGATGATTTTTCCGTTTACGGAACTTCTTTTGATGATTGCTTAAGCAACCTTGATCGAGTTTTGCGGAGATGTGAACAAACTAATCTTGTCTTGAATTGGGAGAAGTGCCACTTTATGGTTAATGAGGGCATTGTTTTGTGGCATAAAATTTCTGAACGAGGTATTGAGGTGGATAAAGCTAAAGTTGATGCAATTGAGAAAATGACATGTCCTAAAGATATTAAAGGTATTCGTAGTTTCCTTGGTCATGCTGGTTTCTATAGGAGGTTTGTTAAAGACTTCTCTAAAATTTCTAGGCCTCTTACGAATCTTTTACAAAAGGATGTTCCCTTTATTTTTTATGATGATTGTGTAGAAGCCTTTGAAACACTTAAGAAAGTCTTAACTTCTCCACCTATTGTTTAACCACCTGATTGGAACTTGCCTTTTGAAATTATGTGTGATGCTAGTGATTATGTTGTTGGTGTTGTTCTATGTAACACCCCTGTGTAACTATCACTATGATCAACTGCTAATCTTGCCAAGTCATGACCATTTGCAGTGCCAAGTCACATGGGTTAAGGATCCAATTCAAATTCAATTATGAAAATCAACTCAAATCCCAAAGTGAAATATGAAGTTGATCAAACACTGTTGGAAAAATGTTCATTAGTTGGCAAATAATCCAGGAACATTTATAAAACCATCATCAGTTAAATTGGAGTTAGATGAGTGACTCAAACAACTTGAAACAGCACCAAAACAGCAATGTTAACTCCAATTAAAATCATTTCAATTTCAAATGAAACCCAAATTTGCTCAAACCAATTTTTGGCAAAGGCTAATATTGCATATCAATATTTGGGTCAACCCTCACATTTTACAAAAGTGCTAAAGTGTGCTAACTATTTCAAAACAGAAAACAAATAAAAGAAAAACGCAAAACAGAAACAGAAAAATGAGACGAGGCACTATGCACTAGGCCTAAGTGCACAGTGCCCCGACAGCCGGCCCATCTGGCCCGATCTTTCTCTCTCCCTCGCGCTGTCGTCCTCCCTCTGGTCGAGCGCGCGCGCGTCGTTCGCGCGCCGACACGCCGGCGAGCGCCGACACTACAGTGCGCGGAGGGGATAAGGGCGAGACCCGTTCATCCCCTCTGGCCTCCCTCGCCACTCTTCCCTCTCTTCGCTCGCTCTCCGCCTCGTTTCCCCCTCTAGATTCCATCGCCACCGAACGCCATCGCCGCCGTTCCGCGCTCGTCTCCGCGGCCACCGAGCCCCGCTCGACGCTCCGTCGTGTCCTTCGTCTCCATCGTCGTCTACCGCGTCGACTGGTGCCACTTGGAGGAGCCCGGATCGCCTGCACCGGGCGCATCGACCGCGTCTTCTTCCTCGATCGCCGGTGATCCCCTTCCGTCTCCGGCGCCATCTGCTGCTACTAAGCCGTCACGGGCTTTTCTTAGCCGCGCGGTGAGCCAGTCTACCTTCCCCCCCATCTCGCTGTTAGCCTCGCACGCTCACTATCTGAATCCCCCACGGCGCCCGAACGCGCCTCCGCTTGAACTCGTCGCCGGCGAGTCCCCGACGACCATTTGGTCTTGGGCTTGTGCCCGTTGCGTTTGCGACACCGTGTAGATGCTGTAGGGGTAGGTCGCCGCGTGGTTTGGCCCTTGTTTGAACGAACGCGAGATCGCCGGGGTTCGGCCTCCGCCACGGCTCATCGCCGGCGCATCTCCGGCCATCAACGAGTCGCCACACCAGCCCAGTTGGATGCGGCTCTGTCCCTGCGCTCGAACGCAACCGAAAACGCGCGAAACGACGCACCACAGAGGAATTCCGAGCCACTCCGGCGAGGCGCCGCCGCGAATTTGGTCGCCAGCGTCACTCCGGCGACGTCGCCGACGTGGCATGGGTGGGTCCCACCCTGGAGCCACTGACCGTGGGCCCTGGGGGCCCCAGGTGACTGGTTGACCCAGTCAACTGCGCTGACTGGGCAACCCAGCCACTGACATGTGGGCCCCGCGATAATTAAACGATTTAAAAGAAAAAGAAAATGTTAAATAAGTTAGTTAAACTAATCACTCACTGACATGTGGGCCCACACCCCTAATTAACCCTGTTAATTAACTTAATTCACTGTTAGAATAACAGAGGCTGACATGTGGGTCCCACTGGACCCACATGCCAGGTTTGACTCTGGTCAGCGAGTCAGTTGACTGCTGACGTCATCCTTGCATCATGCTGACATCATAATTCATTCTGTTAATAAAAATAATTCCAGAAAATCATTTAAACTTCGAAAATTAATAACTTTTAAACCGTAGCTCAGATTGAAAAAGTTAAAACATGAAAGTTGCTCAGAACGACGAGACGAGTCTGATCGTGTCGTCTGTTTCCTTGTCGAAACCCCCTACGTAGAAGAACTCGTAACTCCAGGCCCGAATCCGGTAGATGAATAGTGCACACACACCGGTTAATAAATCCCAGATTAATTCTAAAAATAACCAAAATGACTTAGAGGCATATTTAGGCAACCCTGCACTGCATCATAGCATCGCACGCACTGTGTTGCATCTGTTTGCATTATATTTACTTGTTTCCTCCCCCTCTTCTCTTTCGGTAGACCCCGACGTTGCCGTAGCTCCTAAGGCAGACGCCGCTCCGGAGTACGACTACGTCCCCGACGACCCTGCCCTTGCCGTCGAGCAGACAGGCAAGCACCCCATTTTGAGCATTCCGATATCGCCCACTCTCTTCTCTCTTATGCTTGCATTAGAAGTTACTGCTGCTACTGTTGTCCTATATCTGCTACATAGCCTATTTTATTGTAGCCTACTTTTGATACCTGCCTGTTCTCCTAAACTGTTTAGTATAGGATGGGTAGAGCCTTATCAGAGACCCACTTGTCCCGACTGCCCCGCTGGACTCTCAGAAGACCCGAGCAACGGGATCAAAGATCAGCCCCGGGCACCGCACGTCACTTCCCCCTATGTTGCTCGACACTACTAGGTTACTATCGAGTGCCGAGGGTGATACCTCGACAGCACTTCAGATGATAACCTTGTAGGTTAGTTACTCGGTCGTGGTAAGCGAGGGTGATTCCTCCTACACCACCCCCGATACCGACGCCGTCGTGCAACATCTCAAGTGTGGACCTCGAGGGTGATTCCTCCTTCGTTCACCTTGGTGATAACATCGAGCGGGAATTCCATCGAGGGTGATTCCTCAGGGTTCCCTTCGGTGTCAGACACACAGCTACTTTGGATACTATGACTTGACCTTGAACCATGATACTAAAGACGGGTCGGCCCTGAGGGGTACCCACGCGAGCATGAATGCGAAGTGATGTGGAGTCGGGTTGACCTGAGAGGTGCCCGCGAGATAACTACGAGGCGTGGCCGGGCATTCTTAGCCCTTGCCGCAAGTCCTCGAGACGGGGCGACGGGGTCACATCGATCGTGAGTCTCTGCTCGTTTCTGTGCGCTCCTAATTCACTAACGGTTTGGATATTTGATCCGAGGGGCCTCTGGCCTGATAGCACTAACCATCACATGGGCATAGTATGGGCGTTCTGCGTCGTATACTTCAGCCGAAGCTTAATAGATGTCAGCGACTGAGCGGCGCGCGCTGAATTGGACTGGTTACGCAACCGCGCTTGTATTAAGGGGTTGCTAGGTCTGCTTTCGGCCGCCCACGCAACGCGCAGGAGTTCCCGGGGCGAAGGCCCAAGACCCATGGGGGCATAGGTTTAGTCTGGCGTGCTGACCTCTCTATTAAGTATTTGGTCGGGTTGCAGCGTGTTGCTTAGCCGAGGCCGGGCATGACCCAGTAAAGTGTGTCCGACCGGAGTTAAGCGAGCGTGGTGGGTAACTTGGTGCACCCCTGCAGGGAAGAAACTTCTATCGATAGCCTGTCCTACGGTAACGGACACTCGGAGTTGTATCCCGATCGGTACAACTAGAACATGACTTGAGATGAGAACTGGATAGTACGGCTCTGGGATTGCTTTCTCACAGGGAGTCGACGAAGAATCTCTGGCCGAGGTTGATGACACTGCTATACTTTACATTATGCAATCTGCACTCTTCTAATGCTGCAAGACTGTTGAAGAAGCTGAAGATGCTAGTCTTCGATAGGACTAGGCCTTCTCCTCTATTCTGGCATTTCTGCAGCCCAGTCCACATATACAGCCCCCTTTGAAAATGTTGCATATGTAGTGTAGATCCTTGCTTGCTGAGTACTTCGGATGAGTACTCACGTTTGCTTTATTTTCCTTTTTCCCCCTTTATCCCTTTGTCGCATCCAGACGACGGAGCCCCGGAGCCAGTTGTCCCCGTCGACGACCACTACTACTACCAGCCCGGAGAGTACTACTACTACGAGGAGCCGACCGACGACCAGGAGTAGGATTCGGAGGGTCCAGGGCAGGAGGCCTTCGCCTTTCGATCGTAGCTTTTATTTTGCCCCGCCTTTGTGAAGGCTTATCTCTCTCTTTTTGTAATATATCTGTACCCAGATATCTGATGCTTCCGCTGACACTTGTATGCCATCAAGCTATGTATTCGAGCCCATGAGGCCCTGGCTTGTAATATAAAGCTTGTATGAAATTATTTATGTTTTAGAGTTGTGTTGTGATATCTTCAAGTGAGTCCTTAGGCTTGATCGTGTGCATTTGCGTGTATGGTTAGTGCACGATTAAGCCGGGGTCGTCACATTCTAGGACAAGTTTATAAGAAATTAAATGTTATCCATTATGCTAGCAAAACTCTAGACAGTGCCCAAAGAAATTATGCTACTACTGAAAAAGAATTTTTAGCAGTCGTGTTTGCTTGTGATAAATTCAGATCTTACATTGTTGATTCCAAAGTAATTGTTCACACTGATCACGCTGCTATAAAATATCTTATGGAAAAGAAAGATGCTAAACCTAGACTCATTAGGTGGGTTCTCTTGATACAAGAATTTGATTTACATATCACTGGCAGGAAAGGAGCTGAGAACCCCGTAGCAGATAACTTGTCTAGTTTAGAAAATATTCTTGATGACCCACTACCTATTGATGATAGTTTTCTTGATGAACAACTAGCTGCAATAAATATTTCTCATAATACTCCTTGGTATGCTGACTATATTGTTGCTAAATATATGCCACCTAGTTTCACATACCAACAAAAGAAAAAATTCTTCTATGATTTAAGACATTACTTTTGGGATGACCCATATCTTTATAAAGAGGAGTAGATGGTATTATTAGACGTTGTGTACCTGAGCATGAACAGGAACAAATCCTACGGAAATGTCACTCCGAAGCTTATGGAGGACATCATGCGGGAGATAGAACTGCTCACAAGGTATTGCAATCTGGTTTTTATTGGCCTACTCTCTTCAAAGATGTCCATAAGTTTGATTTGTCTTGTGATGAATGACAAAGAATTGGTAATATTGGTAAGCGTCAGGAAATGCCTATGAATTATTCACTTGCTATTGAACCATTTGATGTTTGGGGTTTTGATTATATGGGACCTTTTCCTTCCTCTAATGGGTGTGCACATATTCTGGTTGTTGTTGATTATGTTACTAAGTGAGTAGAAGCTATTCCAACTAGTAGTGTTGATCATAACACATCCATTAAAATGCTTAAAGAAGTTATTTTCCCAAGGTTTGGAGTCCCTAGATATCTAATGACTGATGGTGGTTCACACTTTATTCATGGTGCCTTCCGTAAAATGCTTGCTAAATATGATGTTAACCATAGAATTGCATCACCCTATCATCCTCAATCTAGTGGTCAAGTAGAACTTAGCAATAGAGAAATAAAGTTAATATTACAAAAAACTGTCAATAGGTCCCAAAAGAATTGGTCTAAGAAATTAGATGATGCACTTTGGGCCTATAGAACAGCATATAAAAATCCTATGGGTATGTCTCCATATAAAATGGTTTATGGAAAAGCTTGTCATTTGTCTCTTGAGTTAGAACATAAAGCATATTGGGCAATTAAAGAACTCAACTATGATTTCAAACTTGCTGGTGAAAAGAGGTTATTTGATATTAGCTCACTAGATGATGATGGAAATGTGCCCTAGAGGCAATAATAAAATGGTTATTATTATATTTCCTTAATCATGATAAAGGTTTATTATTCATGCTAGAATTGTATTGAGCGGAAACTTAAATACATGTGTGGATACATAAACAAATACCGTGTCCCTAGTGAGCCTCTACTAGACTAGCTCATTGATCAAAGATGGTTAAGGTTTCCTAACCATAGACATGAGTTGTCATTTGATAACGGGATCACATCATTAGGAGAATGATGTGATGGACAAGACCCATCCGTTAACTTAGCATATGATCGTTCAGTTTATTGCTACTGCTTTCTTAATGTCAAATACATGTTCCTTCGACCATGAGATCATGCAACTCCCGGATACCAGAGGAATACCTTGTGTGCTATCAAACGTCACAACGTAACTGGGTGATCATAAAGATGCTCTACAGGTATCTCCGAAGGTGTCTGTTGAGTTGGCGTGAATCGAGATTGGGATTTGTCACTCCGTGTATCGGAGAGGTATCTCTGGGCCCTCTCGGTAATACACATCACAAGAAGCTTGCAAGCAAAGTGACTAAGGAGTTAGTTGCAAGATGATGTATTATGGAACGAGTAAAGAGACTTGCCGGTAATGAGATTGAACTAGGTATAGAGATACCGACGATCGAATCTCGGGCAAGTAACATACCGACAGACAAAGGGAATTACGTATGTTGTCATAAAGGTTCAACCAATAAAAGATCTTTGTGGAATATGTAGGAATCAATATGGGCATCCAGGTCCCGCTATTGGTTATTGACCGGAGAGGTGTCTCGGTCATGACTACATAATTCCCGAACTCGCAGGGTCGCACACTTAACGTTCGTTGACACTAGAGTAGTATTGGGATATTTGATGAGTGGTAACCAAATGTTTTTTGGAGTCCCGGATGAGATCCCGGACGTCACAAGGAGTCTCGGAATGGTCGAGAGGTAAAGATTTATATATGGGAAGTCATATTTTGGGTTCCGGAAAAAGGTGTAGTTTTTTCGGTATTGTACCGGGAAGCTTCCAGAAGGTTCCGGAGGATTCCGGACGGGTCCGGAAGTCCACAAGTGGGTCCACCACGACCCAAGGGCTAGCATGGACTGCGGGGAGGTGCCCTGGCCTTATTGGGCTATGCACACCAAGTCCTCAAAAGCCCATGTGGCTAGGGAAGGCAAAAAAGGAAGGAGTCCTAGTAGGAATAGGATTGGACTTGGAGTACAAGTTCTCTCCCCCTTAGCTGCACCCTAGGGCTTGGAGGGGCTTTTTCCCACGCCCCTCCACCTATATATAGAGAGGAGGGGGCGCCCCAAGAGGACACACCAAGCCCTTGGCGCCCCTCTCTCTCCCGTTACTCCGTAGTTCCACCGCCTCGTCCCGGCGACGCTTAGCGAAGCGCTCTCGGTGCGCCACCACCACCATCACCACCACGCCGTCGTGTTGGTTGTGATACCATCTACTTCTCCTCTCCCACTTGCTGGATCAAGAAGGAGGTGACATCATCGAGCCGCACGTGTGCTGAACTCGGAGGTGCTGTCCGTTCGGCACTAGATCGGTTGGATCGTGATCGGATCGCGAAGAGTACGACTACATCAACCGCGTGATAAACGCTTCCGCTTAGCGATCTACAAGGGTATGTAGATGCTCTCTCCCTCTCGCAGCTATGCATCTCCATGGATAGATCTTGCGTATGCGTAGATTTTTTTGTTTTGTTTTCCATGCAACATTCCCCAACAGATGAATGGAGAACCCAAGCTTATGAAAATGCCAAATTATTCAAAGAAAAAGTTAAAAGATGGCATGACAAAAAAATTAAAAAGCGGGAATTCAAAGTTGGAGAATATGTTCTTTTATACAACTCTCGTTTTAGATTCTTTGTAGGAAAACTTCTCTCCAAATGGGAAGGACCATATATTATTGAAGAGGTTTATCGCTCTGGAGCTATCAAGATTAATAATGCCGAAGGTACTAACCCGAAGGTGGTCAATGGGCAAAGAATTAAACACTATATCTCAGGTATGCTTATTAATGTCGAAAGCAATATTATCCAAACCATGACACCGGAGGAACACATAAATAAAACCTTCCAGAACACTCCAGAATCCTGAAAAAGAGGAGGTACGTGATATGGTAAGTAAACGGACTCCGAAAACCGCAAAAATATTTTCTGTCAATTTTGGAATATTACAAAAATTAGGAAAATAAGAAATAACTAGGAAGGCAACCGAGGAGGGCACGATACACCAGGGCGCGCCTGCCATGCCTGGAGCGCTCAGGTGGGTTGTGCCCACCTCGGGAACCTTCCCGACTCCGTTTTCCTCCCATTTGCTTGTTTCCCAAGATAAAAGATCTTTATATACCCCCCGAATGTATTGACCACCGTATCGCGGAGAAATCTTCTGTTCTTGTTTCTTGCTGTGTTCTGACAGATCTAAAATTATGCCGTCTCAAGATTCGGAGGGAGAGAGCCCTGTTTCCTACCAACCTCTAGATCCAAATGTCTTCAAGAAGACCTTCCCATATGTTTGGTTCTCTGATGAGGAAGAGGACACCGGTTCGGAGGAGGAGGTAGCATCCTCGGATGGAGATGAAGTTCCACTACCACAACCTGAAGATACGCGTGTGGAGCTCAAGAAGTCAAGCCTCCCCAACAAAACTAAGACCCAATCTATCCCTTCTCGTTTTCTGCAGGATAGCAAGGCAGCATTATGCAAGAAGATATTAAAGCTTGAGCTGGAGAATGAGGATCTTAGGGAGGATAATTTCAGCCTCCGACGCAAGCTAGAGAAGAAGAACATGACCACCCCATCACCACCACCATCATCATCTTCCCCACCGAAGGAGACTTGAGTAACGGGTATGGGCACTCCCCTTGGCTTGTGCCAAGCTTGGGGGAGATGCCCCAGTATCGTATCACCATCACTTGTATTGCCTTTACCTATCTTAGTTCGATCTTTAGTTTTATCATGAATTAGTTGAATAAAAAGTTTAGTGTGATCTATCTTTGAGTATTAGTTTCCTGATCCACCTATCTATGTAATCGAGTGAGAGCTATATAATAAAATTTAGTCTGAGTCTTCGCTTCTTTACTTTTATGTTGCAATCAAATAAAAGGAAATAAATGAAAAATATCATATGCTAATCTTATGGTAAGTAATGACATCACATAAGGAAAAGTATAAGTGGTAAAATTTATTGGAGATTGACAAACATAGTATTGGTCATTGATGCAACTCATGAAAGAATTAATAAATGAAGAGAAGATTCACATGCAAATACACTATCTTGGACATCTTTTATGATTGTGAGCCCCCATTATATATTATATGTTGAAATTGTTGACGTTGGACAAGGAAGACAACGTAATGATTTACGTTTGTTCATATTCACATAGAAGTTATATTGTCATAGATCCTTCAACATGTGATGCTTGCTCAATATCTTTGCTAGCCAAAATTCTGCACTAAGTAGAGATACTACTTGTGCGTCCAAAAACCCTAAACCCAAACTCATGTTTTGAGAGTCCACCATACCTACCTATGGATTGAGTAAGATCCTTCAAGTAAGTTGTCATCGGTGCAATAAGGCAATAAAAATTGCTTCTAAATGTGTTGGACTATTTAGTGTAAGAGAAAATTGAGTGTTGTACAAACTTATGATGGCAAAGTAATAAAAGCGACGGACTGCATAATAAAGGTTGCTATCATAAGGGGCAATATAATGTGACGTTCTTTTGCATTAAGGGATTTGGCATACAAACCAAAAAGCACATGACAACCTTTGCTTCCCTCTGCGAAGGGCCTATCTTTTACTTTCATGTATTTACTTTTATGCAAGAGTCAAAGTATTCTTCCCTATTCTTTTTATTTTCTCTTTTTGCAAGCATCATGTGGTGAAGAAAGATCTAGACACATATATCTAGTTGGATATGAGTGAGCATGAGTTATTATTGTTGACATCACCCCTGAGGTGAATACGTTGGGAGGCGAAACTATAAGCCCCTATCTTTCTATGTGTCTGGTTGAAACTTTTTGCTCATAGGTATGCTGTGAGTGTTAGCAATCATAGAAGGTTAAATGATGGTTGAGTATGTGGACTTGCTAAAAGGCTCCGATACGAGACCCTTCCTGAAAATATGATGACTTGTAGTTGCAAAGTTGACTGAGAACATAGTTTGTTGGTTTTCAATAGAGTTTATGCTTTTTACTTCGATGTTGTGATGAATTGTTACTTGTTCATGAGAAGTTATATGATAATTTTTTTTATGGTAAAGTTTGTTGCTGTTATGATAATAAGCATGATGCTACTATGTCTGTATTTTATTTTTATCGACACCTCTCTCTCGAAGCATGTGGGCATGTTTTTCGATATCGATTTTCGCTTGACGACAAGCGAGGTCTAAGCTTGGGGGAGTTGATACGTCCATTTTGCATCATGATTTCCTACTGTTATTTACAATGTTTTTATGCATAATAAGGCTTTATGGAGTAATTCTAATGCCTTTTCTCTCATAATATGCAAGGTTTACACAAAGAGGGAGAATGCCGGCAGCTAGAATTCTGGACCTAAAAAAACTACGTCAGAGTTACCTATTCTGCACAACTCCAAATAAGCTGAAACTTCACGGATAATTATTTTGGAATATATGAAAAATACTGGAGCAAATAACTACAGGAGGGGGGCCACCTGGTGAGCACAATACACCAGGGCGCGCCAGGCCCCCCAGGAACGCCTTGGTGGGTTGTGCTGAACCCAGCCCACCTCCGGTGCCCATCTTCTGGTCATTTTAACCTGGAAAAAAATAAGGAGAGGACTTTCGGGATGGAACGCCGCCGTCTCGAGGCGGAACTTGGGCAGGAGCACTTTTGCCCTCCGGCGGAGCGATTCCGCCGGGGGAACTTCCCTCCCGGAGGGGGAAATCATAGCCATCGTCATCACCAACAACCCTCTCATCTTTGGGAGGGCAATCTCCATCAACATCTTCAACATCACTATCTCCTCTCAAACTCTAGTTCATCTCTTGTGTTCAATCTTTGTACCGGAATCTTAGATTGGTACTTGTGGGTGACTAGTAGTGTTGATTACATCCTGTAGTTGATTACTATATGGTTTATTTGGTGGAAGATTATATGTTCAGATCCATTATGCTATTTAATACCCCTCTGATCTTGAGCATGGATATCATTTGTGAGTAGTTACTTTAGTTCTTGAGGTCACGGGAGAAGTCAAGTTGCAAGTAATCATGTGAACTTGATATGTGTTTGATATTTTGATGATATGTATGTTGTGATTCCCTTAGTGGTGTCATGTGAACGTCGACTACATGGCACTTCATCATCTTTGGGCCTAAGGGAATGCATTGTGGAGTAGTTATTAGATGATGGGTTGCTAGAGTGACAGAAGCTTAAACCCTAGTTTATGCGCTACTTCATAAGGGACCGATTTGGATCCAAATGTTTAATGCTATGGTTAGATTTTATCTTAATACTTTTCTCGTAGTTGCGGATACTTGCGAGGGGGTTAATCATAAGTGGGAGGTTTGTTCAAGTAAGAACAGCACCCAAGCACCAGTCCACCCACATATCAAATTATCAAAGTAGCGAACGCAAATCAAACCAATATGATGAAAGTGACTAGATGAAATTCCCGTGTGCCCTCAAGATCACTTTGTTTATTATAAGAGACCGTTTTGGCCTGTCTTTTGCCACAAAAGGATTGAGCTACCTTGCTGCACTTTATTTACCATTACCATTACTTGTCCGTTATAAATTATCTTGCTATCAAACTACCTGTTACCGGCTATTTCAGTGCCTTGCAGAAAATACCTTGTTGAAAACCACTTGTCATTTCCTTCTGCTCCTTGTTGGGTTCGACACTCTTACTTATCGAAAGGACTACGATTGATCCCCTATACTTGTCGGTCATCAGCGACGACAGCAGCGGGCGACGGCGGTGGAGCAAGGCAATGCGGGGGCGGCGCGGGGGGAGATGGAGAGAATGGAGAGAGTGGAGAGGGAGAGTGAGGGTCGTGCACGCGGAGAAGATAAGGTGAAATTAACAGTAGCGCGGGGCGCCAGCCCACGCTGCTGCTAGGCCACTTAGCTGTCCCGCAGGTCCGTAGTCCATGCTGTTGCTAAGTGGGGCCGATGAGCTTGGCCCGGGCTAGCCGGAGTATCACTGCGTGTTGTGTAGGACGCGCTACTGCTAATTGCCTTAGCAGTAGTGCGGGCCCATAACCAACGCTGCTACTACGTGTAGCCCCGGTGAGTGAGAATGGGACCACTTGCAGCAGCGAGGGTTGGCGACCTAGCGCTACTGCTAAACACTTACCTGTAGCGCTCATGCAGGACCGGCGTTACTGCTATATAGCAGTAGCGCCGCCACAGTACCCTGCGCTACTGTTATGGTTCTACCCATAAGGTTTCTCCTAGTAGTGCATGTACCTACATGCCACATAGCGTGAGCACGTGAGCCCATCCGCCAAATCGCCTTTCTCCGTATACTCCCTCCATTCCTAAATATATTGGAATCTCTAAAAAAACCTTATATTTAGAAACAGAGGAAGTATTTATCAATAATCACAAGTCAAAAAAAAATGACGAATGCAAAACGAGCTCCCTAAAAAAATATATAATGTGTGGTCATGTATGAAAACTCACATATTGTTGACTTTCTTTGCAGGGAATTAAATAAACTGTAGACGTGGAGTTTCTGCTCCCGAGCTCAAATGAGCTCGGGTGAACAGTAAAATCAAAACAAAATCGAAAAAAATCAAAAAATTCCAAATTTATTTTGGGAGAAACATTGACAAAAGTTTTAAGTGCTTGCAAAAGTTCGTCACGAAATCACATTCCTAGAAGGCGTGGTAAAAAAACAAAATCGGTACTCTGAAAGCATTTTGGAGCATCGAATTTTTTTTTTGCCACGCCTTACAGGAATGTGATTCCATGATGAATTTTTGCAAGCACTCAGAACTTTTGTCAAAGTTTCTCCCAAAAAAATTTGGAATTTTTTGAATTTTTTTTTATTTTTTTCGATTTTACTGTTCACCAAGCTCATTTGAGCTCGGGAGCAGAAAGGCACTTTCGAACTTTAAGGCCATCTTCAACTCTAACCGTAAGTATAATAGTGGCTTGGGGCATCTCTAATGCTGATCCGTAAACCGGACACCGCATCCGTCCGTGGCCAGAGGGGACCAATCCGCGGACACGAATGCGGGATCCGACCATCCAATACTATCTGCATACATTTTAAGCCGGGTTTCTCTCAATGAGGATGCTAAATCTCAGTCGAGTGAGATTTAGCGAAGTCTCAGTCGATGACCTGACCATAGGATGTTACAAGCTTATGATTCGTGTGCAATTACACGCTGGCTCGAACGTTTTGTTTTTTGTTTTCGCTCCGCTGGGTTTTGTTGTGGCTCCGCTGGTAGGAATAGGATGGCCTGCTTCAGCAGGTGGTGTGACGGGCCCGTGGAGACAAGTGGGCCTTTATTTGTTTTGCTTTTGGGCCTTTATTTGTTTCAACTGCATTTTGTTATATATAATTCGTTTTGTCTCTTTTTTGCCACTGCACAAGCGAGTTTGGATATAGGGGAGGAAGTCACGGTGGCTTCTCTTTTTCCCAAAGAAAATTGACATTTTTGTCTTTTCTTTTTTGCTTCACCTTTCTTTTTTTCACTTTTTATTTACCTTTTGTATGTCTTCCACTTTCCTATCCTTCTATTTTATATTTTGTGCTTGTCCTATTTCTTCTTTGGTTTTTGTTTTCCTTCCTGTTTTATTTTTATTTTGTTTTCATTTATGTATTTCCTTTTATTTTATTTTTCTATTTTTCTTTTCTAAATTTCTAGCCGCCCCTTTTTTGAAAAAAAGTTGCCTACCAACTTTACAAAAAATATCATTCGCAAATTGCATGCCTGCCATCACCCTCGCAATTGCAAGTGCCCCCCTCGACTGTAATTGTATGTCTTCAACAAGATTGCAACTTGGGGGAGTGGTGTTTGTGTGTGGTTGGGGGGGGGGGGGGGGGGGGGGGGGGGGGGGGGCAGTTGCATGACGAGATTGCAACTTGGAGGAGTGGTGTTTTTGTGTGTGCTGTTGGAGGGGCAGTTGCATGTCTGTCACTAGGCTTGCAATTGCAATTGTCTTCCCCGACTGCAACTGCATGTCTTCAATTCGACTGCAACTTAGGGGCAGTTGTGTTTTTGTTGGGGAGGGGAGTTGCATGCCTGTCACTAGCCATGCAATTGCAAGTGTCACCCCGACTGCAATTGCATGTCTTTAACACGATTGCAAACTTGGGGGAGTGATGTTTTTGTGTGTGTGTGGGTTGGGGGGGGGGGGAGGCAATTGCCTCTATCATTAGGTGCAATTGGAAGTGTCTCCTCCGACTGCAACTCTGGGGATAGTGAGTTTTTGTATTTGGGGGGGGGGGGGGGGGGGGGTGTGCATGTCTCCCAATACCGTCGCAATTGCAAGTGTCACCCATGACTGCAACTGCATGTCTTCAACACGATTACAACTTGAGTGTTTGGTATTTATGTGTGTGTGTGTGTGTGTGTGTGTGCCGAGGGTGAGGACCAGTTGCATGCCTGCCACCAGCCTCGCAATTGCAAGTGTCAACCCCGACTGCAACTGCATGTCTTCAACGAGATTGCATCTTGGGGGGAGTGGTGTTTGTGCATGGGGGTGTGGGGCATGCATGGGTGTCACTAGGCTTCAATTGCAAATGTCTCCTCCAACTACAACTGCATGTCTTTTAACGTGATTGCAATTTGGAGGAGTGGTGTTTTTGTGTGTGTGGTTGAGGGTGGGGTAGATGTGCATATCTGTCACTAGGCTTGCAATTGCAAGTGTCTCCCCGCATGTCTTCAATGTATAAATGAATTTATTTTCTTAAAAATAAAAGAAATCTTAAAATTTGCGTGATTTTCATTCTAAAAATATCATCACAAAGGTAAACACTACTTTTGCTTTTTGTTTAAGAACAAGAAAAGAGAAATGAAAAAAATACAAAAAGAATAACACTAGCACGTAGGTGCACGCACACGTGCAGCCCAACACCTACACATGCTGGGCCGACACTGCGAACGAAACCCACTGGAAACAAAATCGGTAACGTAAAAGAAACAGAGCCGAAGGATTGGCCGTATAATCTGTACAGGAATGATTTTCTTTAAAAAAAATACAGGGATGACGTCAGCCGACTGAAACTTCGTTAAGTCCTCAGTCGACTGAGACCTAGACAAACCCTTCTCTCAAAGCTCTTCCGCCTCGGCGTCCCCTGCTCCAATCTCCTCGGTGGAGCTCCCCCGTCTCCCTTCAGCTGCGGAGGGGATGAGCTGCCATGAACATCATGTTAAGATATAAAACAGGTTAAACGATATTTGCAAATGCAGGTAGAAAGACCGAGCGCCTCATGTTCTAGCAGAAACAAGATCCTGAGGCCGGGGTTGCTAACATCTCATCAACTACGCTACATGCATGAACATGAAAATATATAGACAACCTGCGTATCAATTTGCATAATCTTGCAACAATAATGATCAATACTGCCTCGAGCAAGAACGTAAACATAGCCCAAATTAACAGTGTGTTTTAAATCCTCGGTTATGGAAAAGTGGCTGCGACAAGGTTCTCAGCAAGATCATAGATGCTCGTACTAGAGTGTTACTCGTGTACCTCAAAGTACATGGGTGTATACCTACAGAAATATCTGTCCCAAAGAAGGATTACAATATTTATGTCAGTGTCGCCAGACATACTTTTGACATGTAATCCCATTTTCTGTTGGCCATGAACAAAAGCAGCAAGCTCTAAATGTCCAAATAAAATGACTTCAGTCATAACAGAAAGACAAACAATGCAGCCCATGGCTGATTCAGCATGGGATAACTGTGTTTCCTTCTCAATGAAAGTAACCGAGGACCTGGCCGCCCACATTCTGCCTAATTGCTTCCTCGTGATCTAAAACGCCATTTGGGGTGGTCACCACAACATAGCCCCACTGCAAAGCAAATAAAAGCACGAAAAGGAAATGTGTTAGAAATAGCACACTAACTCTACATAATAAATGAATAGCACATAATAAAGCAGGACAAATAAGCATTCAGAAGTTAGTTTAGCTACAAGTGCTTAGCTTGACATCCACACCAGAGATGTGATCGAAGGAGATCCGAATAATAAGAGTAACGACAAGAAAGTTTACACTACGTAACAGTACCAGTTAGTTGTTGTTTTATATAATTTCCCTGAGAATGTGTGCTTTCTACTCACTTGCCAGTCATCTCTAAATGAAAAGATGAAGGACTCATATTTGCGGCAAAACAATTGAACTAAGTTAGCAAACCTTCTATGGTCTGTCATAAAAAAGAGATAACATGTAGAGTTTTTCACTGGCCTTGCTTTCCAAAAGTGGTATTTGCAGCAGGGAAAGATGAACATTTATGCTACATTCTTCTATGGCTTAATTTATTTACTCAATTACTCAAAAATATGCCACAACCCGCAATGGCATGTTGATTAGAATGTTTTCAAAAGTTTTCGGGCATAATTGGTTCATGACTAACTCAGCCACATCTAACCTTAGGCAAAGTGTGGCGAACAAAATGGTCACCACAGGTGTGGCAGGATTTGGCAAAAAACTGAGCCTATGACATGTCGACCATGTAGCTAGAAAAGTGTGGCAATGAACAAAACACATGCCTAAGATGTTGTGGCATGACAATGGTTAGGCGTGGCACGCTTAGACTACAAACCAAACATGCCCTACGTACTAGTAAAAGTAAAATACTGTCTGATCTAGTCAGTATTTAGTTGCTCCTAACCCTAATGTACATTTCATGATCGGTATTGTATATGTTGTCATTGCAAATAGCACAACAGATTCAGTAATAAGCATTTAAACTAGCAAGGTCTGGCACAACATATCTTCGCCTTCCTGATTCTTTCGGTATCCATAACAATATCAAAATAGACCAAGCAAGATAACTGTATCCCTCAACTAACAGAAGATATGAATGTTCACAAATATCAAATATGAGTTGATAACATACCTGCCGTGTTGGAAGCATCCTAGTTCTGTATTTTTCTATTTCCATAGCTCTGAGGTCCTGCCTGTAAGTGAGAGCTTTGCAATCTTTAATCCTTCCCTGAAGTTCCACGGTGATTTTTCCAACCCTATGTGGATCAAATACCTCGAAGTTTTTTATGTAACCTGAAAAAATTCAGCAGAATAAATCTCAGGGAAAATTAGCACAGTAAAAGAAATGTTCTCATAAACTCTCAAGAGCTTAATTTGCAACGGCGGGGGCAGGAGGCAGGGGCACAACACAGATATTAGCTGAGCAAACATAAGAGACTAAACAACATTACAAGTTCACAAAAAAAATCCTTCTTTTCACATGCTGAAGTCAAAATGAGAAAAGAAAAGGCAGCCACTACCCCAAATAACTTATTTTTCCACTTGTTCTCGATAAATGAAGGTGTATAATGCCTGGTGATTCAAATACAAGATTATTACATCAGTAGGTACCACCATGCAGCAGCCTGATGAGAGGGAGCACAGAGTAGCTGATACCTCTGTGCTTCATGATGTTGAGGAACGAGATCATGACGCCGGAGATGGGCTGGAGTTGCGCCGTAGCCTTCCCCCGCCGCTCTGCGTTCACCATCGTGCGCAACGCGTCGTTGAGGATCCTCCGGCCCATCGCTCACTCGATCTCCTCGCCTCTTCCACTTGTAGCCTGCTCGAAGTGGAAGTGGGCCTTGCTCGCTCGATGATTTCCTGCAATTTTGGTGGGGGTCTCCAATGATGGTGGCCTTATATAATCATTATGAAGCTCGCCTATGGCATGAAGAGCCTTTCTAAAATAGATGCTGGTTGTGCCATATGATCTACAAAAATTGGCTGAAATAACCCTATTCCGAAGGTTATGCCCAACTATATGCAAAAACATCGCTAATTGTTGCTCCACGCTAAGATGTGGACTGTCTTCTAGGAAATTGCGATCCCTCAGTATGTGACACAAGCAAAAGAACGCAGCTCTTTCAAACCTTAACATGTTTTTACACAAGACATCGCTTTGCCAAATTTTTTGGTTTAGATAATCAAATCAGATTCAATCTCTTTCATGCATTGGGCCATATGTAATACGTGGTCTTCTCTTCCTTATTATAGCTCGAACAATGACTGCCGTTGCAGCAAGTGCGAAAAAAAAACAACGGCTCCCCTAAAAATCCTTTTTCTTTTGTACATCTTCTTGACCATCTACAGTACAATCAGTGGCGAAGCCAGCTATCTGGCAATGTTTGACGCCTGCCATACCTAAACTCTGGTGCAAATACGTACGTACAGTAATTTTTCTGGGGGAACGTACATACAGTAATTAGTTTGATAGACCTGGGCCATGCCTCCTGCTGGGCCGTTTCGCTGTATTGGACTGCACGTCACACATCTGCACGTAATGGATTACGGCCGTACCACACCCTTGCGACTGCGCGTATGCACTCGTTCATGGACCGTGATCTGCGTGGCAGAGGCGGCAGCAGGCAGGGCAGTAGCGCACTGGCGCACGCTGGGGAGCTAGCGCCAGCGGCGGTTGGCGTCCGTTGACCGGCAAGCGACTGTGACCGCGGCGACGGCGACTCGGTGAGGCCGCGAGGGTGAGCAGACAGCACCCCGATCAACTGAAATTGGACTGGATCAAGTACGTGTATGTTCTTCAGTTTTCTAGTAATAATCATGTGTAACATTTATTCTATTGACTTCCCGTTGATGAAAGACGAATCAATTAGTTTGGTCTAGTAAATTAGTGAACAGTCATCCATATAATTTTCATTTAGTGAGGTATTTTGAACTTTAGTATTTAGCTTTTCGAATTGTGTTGTATTTGATAAATGTGAAGTAATATACACCCAGTATTGTAGTAAGTTCTTTCAAAATTATATTATACAGGGTTTTCTCCTAATAAACTTCGCCACACCTGAAAATTATTTCTGCCTCCGCCACTGAGTACAATTGATGCATGCTATCAAAAATAGCACACATCACCATATATTGCAAAGACGTACTGGACAGCAGCAATTTTAACAAAAAAATGTACTGGACAGCAGCAAATTGAGCAAAAAAATGTACTGGGCAGCAGCATATACAGGGGGAGAGGGAGAGGGGTTGGTACCTTAGGAGAGGAGGGTGTGCTTCGCTGTGCCGCCGCGCCTGAGTAGCACCTACGCCCCTGCCTTGTTCCACTTGTATCCTGCAGATCGAGAGAGGATGAGATGAATCAGCCGTCCACGCAGATCGAAGGAAGAGAGGGCCGGCAGCGCAGGAGAGGGGGCAAGGAAGAAAACCGGCGGAGCAGGAGATGGATCGAGGGAGAGGTCCGGCGGCGCAGGATGTGGAGCGAGGGAGAGGGCCGGCTGTGCAAGAAATGGAGCGAGGGAGAGGGCCGGCGGCGCAGCAGAGAGGGAGGGAGGGAGGAAGAGGGCCGGCGGCGCACCTGAGTGGGAGGAAGGAGGTCGAGCGGCGCACCAGAGGAGCAGCGATAGGATTACGGCTGGTCTACCAAGCTGCTAGAATGAGGCCTAGTAATGGGTCCGGCCCATGACACTCCGGCCCGTGACGCCGAATTTTCATTCAGTCAAGCAATGGATGTTTGAAGCAAGGAGCTCAGGAATCTGAACGAACTCTTTGCCAGCTGTGAGAAAGAGGAAACCGAACGACGTGGATCTGTACTTACTTATCTTCTGTTTATTTCCCACGTGATCTTTGGGCTAATGCCAAGTGAGATCAAACACTGGTGCATCTCTCTGAATTTGTTAGTGATACTAGCAAAAGGGTCCGTGCGCTGCAACGGGAGAAAAAAAATTCATAATCTCCAATGGTCATGACCATATTTTGCTGCATCACCGAGATACACTATCACTCTCAATTTTGTGAAATGTTGAACAATATTTGAAATCATGAAAATTATTTTAAACTTGTGCAGATATTTGAAGTCGCGAACACTTTTACAAATTTTCAAACATTTTCTAAAATCAAGAATTTTTTTGAATTTATGAACATTTTATACTATTTGCAAATATTGTTTTTAAATTGTGAACATTTTTTAGACAATTTTCTTGAATTGGCGTACATTTCTAGAACCAATGAACATTTTTTTGGAAATTGGTGGAAGCATTCTTTAAATTCACCAACATTTTTTGATTTAATGAACAGTTTTTTGATTTAACAAATATTTTTTATATTCATGATCATTTTTTGAATCAGCGAACATTTTATGAATGAATAAACTATTTTCTAAGTCACAAACAGTTTTTGAAATTTAAGTATATTTTTCCATTCATGAACATTTTTTGAATTGGTGAAATTTTATTCAATTTCATTAATATTATTTAATACACAATCTTTAAAAAAAACATGAACATTTTTTGATTTCCCGAACATTTGTTTTCAAAATTATGAACATTTTTTGAATAAGCAAACATTTTGTTACGAAATTCCGAATATTTTTTGAATCCACAAACATTTTATTATATATTAAATAAATTATATTAAAATTATCTTTTTTTTTCCAAACTTTTTTGAATCCACAAACATTTTATGATATATTAAACATTTTATTTCCAAATTATATTTTTTTCATTTTCAGAACTTTTTGAAGTCCCAAATTATATAAAGTAGAAAAATGAAACAAAAAAAAGTTTTAAAAACAGGCCGCCCAGACATGGGCCGGCCCAAACAGGCGCGCTACGTGTTCTTCCAGCGTGCAGAGCGCAGTATAGGAGGTCCCTACTGCATGGGCCGGCCCAGGCGGGGGATTCCCGTGTGTGAAACATTTTTTTATCATTGTGGCATTGTGGGTAATATTTTGCAATTTTGGGGACAACTTTTGTGACGTACCGCCAGAAGCAATAATCCTTTTTATTATTAGGTAGGTATAGATATAGATATAAACATACACTTCCATTCATCGGTTGTTAGCACACAGGCAACTTCATCTCTACTACTACTTAAAAAATTAATAAGGCTATCCTGCCGCCGGCGACGCCCTGAGGTAACTGAAGTGTATATCCCAGGGATTCGCCGCCACCGCCCAGAACTACTTCATCCACGGCATCGAGGAAGGTGTGGGCGAGAGTTCCTAGACTCCCAGAGCCGCCGGCTCCGGCGTCGGGAACGTCTCGTCATGCCCACATGGTGTTAATCCAGGCGCTGGCCACGTCCTGATCCTCTCCCTCTTCCTCCTCCTCTCAGTTCATGCATGCTCCCCTACCTCTTCCTCCTATTCTTGGGGTCAGTCATTCGAGGGACTCACCGATTTTTGAACACATGTTGTGTTTTGTGCTGCATGTAACACCCCCTGTGTAATAGCCACTGTGACACTCTGTTAAGTATGCCAAGTCATCTCCATTTGCAGTGCTTAATCACTTTGGTTAATTATTCAATTCAAACTCTATCCTGAAAATCAACTCAAATACAAAAGTGAAATATGCAGTTGCTCAAAACTTGTGGGAAAAATGTTCACATTATAGCAAATAATCTAAAACTAATTGCTGTTAAGGAACACAACATCATCATCTACCACAGAAGGGCCTAAGTATTTTAACAGAGCCCAATCAGCATTTAAAATGCCCAAATCATTTTTGAATAAATTCAAATGGTTTTCAAAAATGTCCAAACTTCTTGAGGCAGTGTTGGAAATTGCAATGCACATGTGTGACCAAGTTTCATACTTTTGCTACTACATTTGAATGCTCAAAATAATTCAAAACCTACTCTGTAAAAAGAAAAAGGCAGAAGCAGAGAATAAAAATAAAACGAGGCACTGTGCACTGGGCCTAAGTGCACAGTGCCCCGAAACCGGCCCAACTGGCCCATCTCCTTCTCTCTCCCTCGCGTGTCACCACCGCCGTGGCTGCGCGCGCGCGCTCCGGTCGCCCGCCGACACGGCGACGGCCACCGACAGCCACCGACGCGCGAGAGGGGATAAGGACGAGCCGATGCACTCCCCCTGGCCTCCTCGTCATTCTCTCCTCTCCTCCCTCGCTCGTGTCGTTCCTCTTCCTCTCTGGCCGAGCGCCATTGCTGCCGCGTGCTTCCATCGACGCGGCCACCGGCGTCCGTTCGTCCCTCCGACGTATCCACCAACTACGCCGGCGTCCACTCGTTCACCTGGAGCCCTCTGACGGAGCCATGGACCACCGCAGCTGCCGAATCGACCTCGACTGCATCTCCGGCCACTGAACGCCGCCGTTGTCTCCGGCGAGCCTCTGCTGCTACTAATCTACCAAGGGCCCTCGTGCGTGCCGCTAGGTGAGCAGCAGCACCTCCCCGTTTGCTTCTCTCCGCTCCAAAGTGCCCGTAGGCGTCGATCCGCGAAAGCCCAAACCCGCCGCCGGGGAACTCGTCGCCGGTGAGTCCCCGGTGACCATTTGGTCACGCGCGCACGCCTAACGAATTCGCGCGCGCGCGTTGAGCCCACTTAGCCACTTAGATGTTCGCTAACGCCGCGTTTCGACGAAACCCACCGAGGTCCGAACTCCGGCCGCCGCATCGAGCTCGTTTCCGACGAGCTCCGACAATTTCAGCCGCTTCCACCGGTATCGTTCGACGTGGCGTCGTCTCCGCGTTCGAACGCGACCGGCCGCGATCAATTTGATGGTCTGTGGACGAATCCCACGCGTCGCCGCCGTCTCCTGTGGTCGCCGGCGTTGCTCCGGCCGCCGCGCTGACCTGGGGCCAACATGGCCATGCGGGGCCCACCCTTGAGAGACTGCCAGTAGGTCCCCTGGCCCCCTTTGACCCCGTTGACCGTGGTCAATGCGAGACACTGTTCACATGTGCCACTGACGTGTGGGCCCGCTTCGGTTAATCATCTAATTAATCATTTTGCTAATTAAGCCTAATTTAATTAGATAGTTAGTGACACTGACAGAAGGGCCCCACCTAGTTAATTAACCCTGATAGTTAGTTTAATACTCTGTTAAACTAACAGAGGCTGACATGTGGATCCCACTGGACCCACATGTCAGGTTTGACCTGGTCAGCCGACCAGTTGACCTGCTGATGTCAGCCTGGCATCATGATGACATCATAAATCTTTTCTGTTAATAAAAATAATTCCAGAAAATGCTAAATCTTTGAAAATTCATAACTTTTAAACCGTAGCTCAGATCGAAAAACTTTGTACATGAAAGTTGCTTCGAACGATGAGACGAATCTGATCGTGTCGTCTGTTTTGATGCCGGAACCCCCTATGTAGGAGAACCCATGACTTCCTGTCCGTATCTGGTATATGAATAGTGCATTACCACCGAATAATAAATCCTGCGTTAATCCTAAAATAACTAAAATGACTTAGGTGCATCTGTAGGCAACTCTGCACTGCATCTTAGCAAAGCACGACCTGTATTGCATCGTTTGCTGTGCATTTATATGTTTCTTCCCCCTCTTCTCTCTCGATAGACCCCGACGTCGACGTAGCTCCCGAGACTGACGTAGCTTCGGAGGTCGACTACGCTCCTGACGATCAGACCCTTGCCGCCGAGCAACTAGGCAAGCACCCCCCTTTTGAGCATTCCGATATCGCCCACTCCCTTCCCTCTTATGCTTGCATTAGAAGTTACTGTTGTTACTGTTCATCCTACTTCTGTTGCATAGCCTGTTTATTGTAGCCTACTGTTGATACATGCCTGTTGTCCTAAACTGTTTAGTGTAGGCTGGGTAGAAACCATCTGAGACCCCACTTTATCCTGTCTGCCCCGCTGGATTATCAGAAGACCCGATCAACGGGATCGAAGACCAGGCTCTGGCACCGCACTTCACTTCCCCCTTGTTGCTCGACACTACTGGGTTACTATCAAGTGCCGAGGGTGATACCTCGTCAGCTTTTCTGATGATAACCTTGTAGGTTAGTTATTCGGTCGTGGTAAGCGAGGGTGATTCCTCCTACACCACCCCCGATAACGACATTGTCGTGCAACTGCTCAAGTCTGGACCTCGAGGGTGATGCCTCTTTAGTTCACCTTGATGTTTACGTCAGGTGGGAGTCCAACGAGGGTGATGCCTCGGATTCCTTCTTGATATGGTAGCCACACGGATGCCTTTACATTATTGTTGACACTGTTTATTCTGGATAAAGACGGGTCGGCCCTGAGGGGTACCCGCACGAGATTATGATGAGAGGGATATGGAGTCGGGTGGACCTGGATGGTGCCCGAGAACTGAACACGAGGCGTGGCCGGGCATTCCTAGCCCTTGCCGCAAGTCCTCGAGACGGGCCGACGGAGTCACATCTTTCGTGAGTCTCTGCTCGTTTCCGCACTACCAACACATTTACGGTTTGGATATTTGATCCAAGGGGCCTCTGGCCTGATAGCACTAACCATCACGTGGGCATAGTATGGGCGTTCTGCGTCGTATACTTCAGCCGAAGCTTAATAGACGTCAGCAACTGAGCGGCACACGCTGGGTTGGACTGGTAACGCAACCGCGCTTGTATTAAGGGGTTGCTAGGTTTGCTCACCGGCGGTGTAGGCAACATGCAGGAGCGTCCGGGGCGATGGCCCAAGACCCCTGGGGGCATAGGTTAGTCCGGCGTGCTGACCTCTCTGTTAAGTATTTGGTCGGGTTGTGGCGTATCGTTTGGCCGTGGCCGGGCATGACCCAGGAAAGTGTGTCCGGCCGGAGTTAAGCGAGCGTGGTGGGTAAGTTGGTGCACCCCTGCAGGGAAGAAACAATCTATCCATAGCCTGTCCTATGGTAACGGACACTCGGAGTTGTATCCCGATCGGTACAACTAGAACCTGACATTTGAGATGATAACTGGATAGTACGGCTCTGGGATTGCTTTCTCGCAGGGAGTCGAGAAAGGATCTCTGGGCGAGGTTGATAACATTACTACTACTTTACATTATGTTAATCTGCACTCTTCTAATGCTGCAAGACCGATGAAGATACTTGAAGATGCTAGTCTTTGATTGGACTAGGCCTTCCTCTCTATTCTGGCATTTCTGCAGCCTAGTCCACATATACAGCCACCCTTTGAAAATGTTGCATATGTAGTGTAGATTCTTGCTTGCTGAGTACTTCGGATGATTACTCATGTTTGCTTTATTTTCTTTTTCTCCCCATATCCAATTGTCGCCGCCAGATGATGGAGCCCCTGAGATAGCTGCCCCCATCGATGACTACGGCTACTACTACTACCCTCCAGGTGAGTACTACTACGAGGAGCCGATCGACGACCAGGAGTAGGATTCGGAGGGTCCTAGGCAGGAGGCCTACGCCTTTCGATCGTAGTATTTTATTTTGCCCCGCCTTTCTAAAGGCCTATCTGTTTCTCTGTAATATCTGTACCCAGATATCTCATGCTTCCGCTGACACTTGTATGCCATCGAGCTATGTATTCGAGCCCTCGAGGCCCTGGCTTGTAATATGAAGCTTGTATGACTTTATTTATGTTTTAGAGTTGTGTTGTGATATCTTCAAGTGAGTCCTTAGGCTTGATCGTGTGCATTTGTGTGTATGATTAGTGCACGATTAAGCCGGGGTCGTCACAGGTTGGTATCAGAGCCGACTGCCTCTAGGAATCCCCCTATCCAATTCCTTGGCCGAAGTTGAGTCTAGTGGTCCAAAACTGTTTTACTAACTTGGCTGTGTGGCTTACGGGCCCACGTCGCCAACTGGGTGGTATTAGGATCTTTTATTCCTCGTCTTTACTCTGGGACTCTGATCACTCTTCTATTCGGGTTTAAATTTTTTACTAACGCCAACACTTAGGATCTCGTAAATTCCGTCCACCCGGAGAGCTGGATATCTGTGCGATTTCCTTGTCATTGATCTGATTAGTCTGATAATCATTTTCCTTTCCATTGTTTTGTTTAACCTTTCTCTTCGAGATCTGTTATACTTCTCGTCGTCGTATGACAACTCTGAATTTCCTCTGTTTCAGATAGATCGTCTGTTTCCACCATGTCCTATGACGCAGCTTGTGCTTCGCACTCGGGCTCGAGATGCCCCTGGTTTCCCAGCTGTCCTGATCACCCTCTTGACCAGACTGGGTTACCGCTGGTATCCTGAGTACATGGTCTACGAGGTTTACCGCGAGTTCAATCAGGAGCAGTACTATGCTGATGTTCGCATCTATGATCAGCAGGATGACTCAGACACTGAGCTGTACCTTTTCCACGGTATCGGCGTGACGATTGAGATGGCAGTCCATGATGCCGCCTACTCTGCTGTCGCACGTCTCCGAGGAGAGCACAGCGCTAGCTTGGATGCCTCTGAGTTCAGATACATTCCGTATGCCCCTGCTGGAGATGCTATTGGATACTACATGGCTGCCTGTGCCCCGTACGAGCCTCGTCGCTACGATCCGCGAGTTCTGATTCAGTGTACTCAGGCTCTGGATCGCACTGTTCGGGCTCTTGCCGTCGAGTTGTTCGCCTCTCGAGCACGACTCTACGAGGCTATGACGCAGTTGCTACCAGCTGTTCGTGCAGGGATATATCCGGAACACATCCTTTACCCGCGCAGGACCGAGATGCCACCAGGGATCGATTGGCCTGCTGTGGGAGGTCACACGCCTGCACGTGGACCTCTTCTTTCAGCTCGAGACCGGGTTCTGCATCAGAGTGCGCATGGAGCGCAGGATCCTTCTGCGACGAACATCCGTCGTCCGCACTTGCAGCTACCCCGTTTCAGTGGTTTTCTCCGATGTTGATGTAGCCTTTGCTATGTCTCGTTGTGTACTTCCTTACCGCGTGCCTGCGTGCCGCCTAGCATGTCTAGCTTTTACATTTGCGCCGTTATGCTGCCCGTATGTAACCGACTCTGTATGGTTCTGTATGTCTTAATGACTACTGTTCAGTATCTGTTGCACTACTTAAATTCCATCGCGTTACATCATGTTTGTTGCTAAACACTCGCATTGGCTTCTGCTAAACTACCCCTGTTGAATTTAGCAGGATGGGTGATAACAATCCACCTCCGCCGCCACCGCCTGACTATATGGCTGCTATGATGCAACAGTTTGAACTCAACCGTCAGTTCATGACGGGAATTATGGAGCAGTTTCCCCGTCCCAATGCCAATCAGCAGCCAGCTTCAATCACACTGCCAGAGTTTGTCCGCCTCAACCCAGTGACATTCCGCAACGCAGTTAATCCACTGGACGCTGATGACTGGTTGCGTGACATCTTCTATGAGATGGAGTCAGCTGATGTCCTTCCTATCAACTATGTCACCTTCGCGACCTACTTTCTGAAAGGACCCGCAGCACAATGGTGGGCCACTCACAGACAGACCTTACCTCCTGGAGCTGTCGTTACCTGGGTGGAGTTCAAGACTGCTTTTCGCGCCCGCTATATTCCTCAAGCAGTTATAGCACGCAAGAAGGCTGAGTTCCGCAACCTTGTTCAAGGCAACAAGACTGTGGAGGTCTACCAGCGAGAGTTTCTTGACTTGTCTCGCTATGCTAAAGAAGACATCCCCACTGATGCTCGTAGGCAGGAGAAGTTCCGTGAAGGGCTACACCATGACATTCAGCTAGCCCTGCTCGTCCAAGACTTTCCCGACTTCGCCACCTTGGTGAACAAGGCCATCATGGTCGAGACTGGTCTGAAGAAGCACAAGGAAGCGACCAGACGCACTCGTGAAGCGGGCTCATCTTCGGGCTCGTCTTCCCAGAAGCGCCGTATTTGGATTCCACAGAGCATGTACCGTCCAGCAGCTCCAGTGTACAGGCCTGCTTATGCTGCACCTTGTCTGCCTCCTCCACCACCGAGGCAGCCTCTTCGAGCTCCACCACCTCAAGCTCCTGCACCACGTCCAGACAGTGGACTCTGCTTCAAGTGTGGCCAGCCAGGTCACCGTGCCAGAGATTGTTCTCAGAATCAGAATCAGCTAGCTCTTCCTCCTGCTGGCCGTGGTAATGGCCGTGGAATTCCCCAGCAGCGTAACAACAATGCCAGACCTTCTTATGGTCGTGGGCAGGCCTTTCATGTCAACATGAATGAAGACCTGGACCAACCAGCAACTGTGATGGGTACACTTCTTGTTAATTCGGTACCAGCATCTGTTTTATTTGATTCAGATGCATCGCATTCATTCATGTCAGAACATTTTGCACTCTTGCATGACGTTAAATGTGAAACGCTACACCATCCATTAGTAGTGAACACTCCCGCGGGTCGGTGCCAAGCCACCATATTCAGCCCCGAAGTCACTGTTCTGATTGAAGAGATAAAGTTTCAGGCCTTCCCCATAATTCTGAATAATTCCAACATTGATCTTATTCTGGGAATGGATTGGTTGAAGGCTCACTGCGCCTCAATCAACTGTGCCACTAAGGTTGTTCATCTCCTTCACCCGTCAAATGAGTTAGTGAATTACCGAGCTCATATCACTTAGAATGCCGAGGCCTAGATTTATGCTTTGAATGCGTTGAACGCCTCTCCTCTTTAGGGGATCGGAAATGTTCCAGTGGTCTGCGAATTCCAGGATGTTTTTTCAGAAGAACTTCCAGGAATACTGAAAGTGCGTTATATCGACTAGAGGGGGGGTGAATAGGCGATTTTTACAAATTCGTCACTGAGGAATTTCAAGGTGAGGAAATTCCTGAGCGACGAACTACTTAGCAGCGGAATGAGTACTCAGATGCAAGCATAACAGAGCAGTAGCACAGTCATCATGATGAAATGAAAACAAGCACAGAGTACGAGTAGCGTAAACACAGGATAAGCAGGCTGAAGACAAACTGACTGAAGAATTTGAACTGAGGAAATTGAGAAAGTCTTCAGACAAAGTCTTCAAACAGTAATGATCAAATACATAGCAAGTATGCGAGGAAATGAAAGGGTTGAGGAAATAGAACCAGTAGCTCGGCGAAGACACTGATTTGGTAGACCAGTTCCGACTGCTGTGACAGTTGTACGTCTGGTTGGAGCGGCTAGGTATTTAAACCTGAGGACACACAGTCCTGGACACCCAGTCCTGAACACACAGTCCAGGACACCTAGTCCTCACCGTATTCTCCTTGAGCTAAGGTCACACAGACCTCGCCCAACCACTCGTGGTAAGTCTTCAGGTGACTTCCAAACCTTCACATACTCGGTCACTCGGCAATCCACAATTTCCTCTTGGATGCTCTAGACCATGACGCCTAACCGTCTGGAGGATGCACAGTCCTCAAAGGTAACAAGTGTCGGTTCCACACAGGAACAATCTCTTCAGTGATGCTCAATCACTTTGGGTTTGTAGGTGTTTGGGTTTTTTTGGGTTTTTCCTCACTTGATGATTTTCGCTCAAAGTCCTCGGAGGATGGGATGCTCTAAATGACAAGTGTCAATCTATCTCTCGGAGCAGCCAACCAGCTAGTGGTTGTAGAGGGCGGCTATTTATAGCCTAGGGAGTAGCCCGACATGATAAGACATAAATGCCCTTCAATGATATGACTGTTAGGTGGGTAGATATTTTGGACAGCTGGCACATAGCACAGCAACGGTCGGAAATTTCAGTATCAAATTCCTCAGGGCTATCATAATCCTCACTTGTAGGCAATCCGCACTGGCGAATTTCTAACTCCTTAGTCAGAACAAATTCCTCAGAGAACAGAAGAACTTCGTCTCTGTCACTGAAGAACTTGACTAAACTGTATGAGATTTCCAATGGCTTCACTCGAAAGGATTGGGTAGGTGTAGGATTTTGAGTTGAGCATCACTTGGAAATTTTTCCTTAGTTTTACCTCGACCCCCTTTAACAGTACGGTGTTTCCTATGACTCAAGAAGAAGAAAATGAAACTACGAAAACAAAAGTCTTCACGCTTCATAATCCTCGCATGAATATCAAGTCTTCAGGGTCACACCAATTTCTTCACTTTCAAAGTCTTCAAGAAAACCAAAGTCTTCAGTTGAAGACATTCATTTTTAGGGGTCGACATTCATCGTAATTAACAAACTCCTCATAGACTTATAGACCTGTGTACACTCACAAACACATTAGACCCTTAACCTAAAAGTCTTCAATACACCAAAATCACTAAGGGGCACTAGATGCACTTACAAATACCCCCTGCTAGCGCTGTCGAGTTTGTTATCGACTTGAAGCCTGGCACCACTCCTATTGCGAAGCGTCCTTACAAGATGCCTCCGCACCACCTTCTTGAGCTTAAGGAAGAAATTGATAAGTCACTTAAGAAGGGCTTCATCCGTCCTAGTTCCTCTGCCTAGGGAGCACCTTCTCTCTTCGTCAAGAAGAAAGATGGAACGAATAGGTTGGTCCAAGATTACCGTCCTATCAACCAGGCAACCATTCAGAATAAATATCCACTTCCCCGGATCAATGACTTATATGATCAACTTGCTGCATCATCGGTGTTTTCTAAACTCGACTTGAGGTTGGGTTATCACTAGATCCGTGTCCGTGAAGAGGATATTCCCAAGATTGCATTTGTTACTCGTTATGGTTCCTACGAGTACACCATCATGTCGTTTGGCCTAACGAATGCTCCTGCTACGTTCTCCCGCCTGATGAATTATATATTCATGGATTACCTCGACAAATTCGTTGTGGTATATTTGGATGATATTCTAGTATATTCGAAGAATAAGGAAGAACATGCCGAACATCTTCGCCTTGTTCTGGAGAGGCTTCGAGAGCACAAGTTGTATGCCAAGTACTCCAAATGCGAATTCTGGCTTTCTGAAGTGACCTACCTTGGACATGTGATTTCCAAGGACGGTATCGCCGTTAACCCGGAGCGTGTTCAGGCTATTCTTGACTGGACTCCTCCAAAGAATGCCAAGCAAGTCCGAAGTTTTCTCGGCCTTGCAAGTTATTGTCGATGATTCGTCGAAAACTTTTCCAAGATTGCCAAGCCCCTGCCTAATATGCTCCACAAAGGCGTTAAGTTTGAGTGGACAGACAAATGTCAAGAGAGTTTCCAGACCCTCAAGGACAAGCTTACTTCTGCTCCAGTGCTTGCTCCTCCCGATTCTCGCAAGGACTTTGTGATATATTGTGACGCTTCTCGTCAGGGATTAGGCTGTGTCCTAATGCAAGAGCAAAAGGTAATTGCATATGCCTTGCGACAATTGCGTCCACATGAAGAAAACTATCCAGTGCATGATCTCGAACTCGCTGCTGTGATCTATGCTTTAAAGCAGTGGCGACATTACCTCCTTGGTAACCGGTGTGAGATTTATACTGATCATCAAAGCTTGAAGTACTTGTTCACTCAACCGGATCTTAATCTCCGTCAGCAGTGATGGTTGGAAACAATTACGGACTATGACTGTGGTATTTATTATACCCCTGGCAAGGCTAATGTGATGGCTAATGCCTTGAGCCGCAAGTCCTATTGCAACAACCTCATGGTTAAGCAAGCTCAACCCCAGCTATATGAAGAACTGCGCAAGTTGAACCTCTGTATCGCTCCACAGGGTTCTCTTAATAACCTTGTGGTACAGGTAGATCTTGAGAAAGCTGTAAAGATTGCGGGCCAAAGATACTGAAGTAGATCTAATGAAGAAAGAGCTTCACCTCGAGAAGTACAGGGATTTCTCGATTGCTGAAGACGGAACATTGTATTTCAGAGACCGCATTGTAGTACCTCGCTTCGAGCTTATGACTGACAAGGTCATGAAGGAGGCTCATGATACACCGCTGTCTATCCATCCGGGTAGCACTAAGATGTATCGTGATCTTCGGCAAAGGTACTGGTGGTCCAGAATGAAGCAGGACATTGCTCGATATGTTGCTGAATGTGACGTATGTCGTCGCGTGAAAGCAGAACATCAGAAGCCCACTGGAATTCTTCAACCACTTCCTATTCCTTTGTGGAAATGGGATAAGGTTCAAATGGATTTTATTACTGGTCTTCCCAAGTCTCAGAAGGGACACGATGCTATTCTTGTCGTCGTCGACCAACTCTCCAAAGTTGCACATTTTCTGCCTGTCAAGGAGACTATCACTTCTAGTCAGTTAGCAGAGCTGTATATCTCCAGAATTGTTTCACTCCACGGTATTCCGAAGGAGATCAGTTCGGACCGTGGCGGTCTTTTCACTTCCAAATTCTGGGAAAGTTTCCAAGAAGCTATGGGAACTCACATTATCTGGAGTTCAGCATATCATCCACAATCCCAAGGCCAAGTTGAGCGAGTCAATCAAGTGCTTGAAGATATGCTTCGGGCTTGTGTTATATCGTTCGGTAAGAAGTGGGAAGAATCTCTCCCGTATGCCGAATTCTCTTATAACAACAGCTATCAAGCCAGCTTGAAGATGGCTCCCTTCGAAGTGCTTTACGGACGTAAGTGTTGAACCCCTCTGAATTGGTCAGCAAATGGGGAACGACCTCTTGTGGGACCGGACATTATTCGACACGCCGAAGAACAAGCCAGAATTGTCCGAGAAAACCTCAAGGCGGCTCAGGACCGCCCGAAGAGAAACTATGATCGCAAGCGATGGGGTCTGACTTATCAACCAGGTGATCAAGCTTATCTTCGTGTCACCCCTATGAAGGGCACCCGTCATTTCGGAATCAAGGGCAAGCTAGCTCCACGCTACATCGGCCCCTTTCGCATTGTGGCCAGACGTGGACAGGTGGCTTATAAATTGGAGTTGCCACCACAATTCTCTCATATCCACGACGTCTTCCATGTGTCACAACTTCGTAAATGCTTCAAGGAATCCCCACACCGCGCAGTGGATCATGAGATGCTCGAGTTGCAAGATGATCTTTCTTATAAGGAGCATCCGATCTGCATTCTCGATGAAGCTGAACGTCGAACTCGTCAGAAGACAACCAAGTTCCTTAAAGTGCAGTGGTCGAATCACACGGAAGATGAAGCCACTTGGGAACGCGAGGATCATCTTCGGGAAGAATATCCCGACCTCTTTCCTTCTACCTCCTAAATTCTCGGGACGAGAATTTCTTTTAGAGGAGGAGAATTTGTAACACCCCCTGTGTAATAGCCACTGTGACACTCTGTTAAGTATGCCAAGTCATCTCCATTTGCAGTGCTTAATCACTTTGGTTAATTATTCAATTCAAACTCTATCCTGAAAATCAACTCAAATACAAAAGTGAAATATGAAGTTGCTCAAAACTTGTGGGAAAAATGTTCACATTATAGCAAATAATCTAAAACTAATTGCTGTTAAGGAACACAACATCATCATCTACCACAGAAGGGCCTAAGTATTTTAACAGAGCCCAATCAGCATTTAAAATGGCCAAATCATTTTTGAATAAATTCAAATGGTTTTCAAAAATGTCCAAACTTCTTGAGGCAGTGTTGGAAATTGCAATGCACATGTGTGACCAAGTTTCACACTTTTGCTACTACATTTGAATGCTCAAAATAATTCAAAACCTACTCTGTAAAAAGAAAAAGGCAGAAGCAGAGAATAAAAATAAAACGAGGCACTGTGCACTGGGCCTAAGTGCACAGTGCCCCGAAACCGGCCCAACTGGCCCATCTCCTTCTCTCTCCCTCGCGTGTCACCACCGCCGTGGCTGAGCGCGCGCGCTCCGGTCGCCCGCCGACACGGCGACGGCCACCGACAGCCACCGACGCGCGAGAGCGGGTCAGGACAAGCCGATGCACTCCCCCTGGCCTCCTCGTCATTCTCTCCTCTCCTCCCTCGCTCGTGTCGTTCCTCTTCCTCTCTGGCCGAGCGCCATTGCCGCCGCGTGCTTCCATCGACGCGGCCACCAGCGTCCGTTCGTTCCTCCGACGTATCCACCATCTACGCCGGCGTCCACTCGTTCGCCTGGAGCCCGCTGACGGAGCCATGGACCACCGCAGCTGCCGAATCGACCTCGACTGCATCTCCGGCCACTGAACGCCGCCATTATCTCCGGCGAGCCTCTGCTGCTACTAATCTACCAAGGGCCCTCGTGCGTGCCGCTAGGTGAGCAGCAGCACCTCCCCGTTTGCTTCTCTCCGCTCCAAAGTGCCCGTAGGCATCGATCCGCGAAAGCCCAAACCCGCCGCCAGGGAACTCGTCGCCGGTGAGTCCCCAGTGACCATTTGGTCACGCGCGCACGCCTAACGACTTCGCGCGCGCGCGTTGAGCCCACTTAGCCACTTAGATGTTCGCTAACGCTGCGTTTCGCTGAAACCCACCGAGGTCCGAACTCCGGCCGCCGCATCGAGCTCGTTTCCGACGAGCTCCAACCATTTCAATCTCTTCCACTGGTGTCGTTCGACGCGGCGTCGTCTCCGCGTTCGAACGCCACCGGCCGCGATCAATTTGATGGTCTGTGGACGAATCCCGCACGTCTTCGCCGTCTCCTGTGGTCGCCGGCGTTGCTCCGGCCGCCGCGCTGACCTGGCGCCAACGTGGCCATGCGGGGCCCACCCCTGAGAGACTGCCAGTGGGTCCCCTGGCCCACTTTGACCCCGTTGACCGTGGTCAACGCGAGACACTGTTCACATGTGCCACTGACGTGTGGGCCCGCTTCGGTTAATCATCTAATTAATCATTTTGCTAATTAAGCCTAATTTAATTAGATAGTTAGTGACACTGACAGAAGGGCCCCACCTAGTTAATTAACCCTGTTAGTTAGTTTAATACTCTGTTAAACTAACAGAGGCTGACATGTGGGTCCCACTGGACCCACATGTCAGGTTTGACCTGGTCAGCCGACCAGTTGACCTGCTGATGTCAGCCTTGCATCATGATGATGTCATAAATCTTTTCTGTTAATAAAAATAATTCCAGAAAATGCTAAATCTTTGAAAATTCATAACTTTTAAACCGTAGCTCAGATCGAAAAACTTTGTACATGAAAGTTGCTCAGAACGACGAGACGAATCTGATCGTGTCATCTGTTTCGATGTCGGAACCCCCTATGTAGGAGAACCCATGACTTTCCATATTTATCTAGTATATGAATAGTGCATTACCACCGAATAATAAATCCCGCGTTAATCCTAAAATAACTAAAATGACTTAGGTGCATCTGTAGGCAACTCTGCACTGCATCTTAGCAAAGCATGACCTGTATTGCATCGTTTGCTGTGCATTTATATGTTTCTTCCCCCTCTTCTCTCTCGATAGACCCCGACGTCGATGTAACTCCCGAGACTGACGTAGCTCCGGAGGTCGACTACGCACCTGACGATCAGACCCTTGCCGCCGAGCAACCAGGCAAGCACCCCCCTTTTGAGCATTCCGATATCGCCCACTCTCTTCCCTCTTATGCTTGCATTAGAAGTTACTGTTGTTACTGTTCATCCTACTTCTGTTGCATAGCCTGTTTATTGTAGCCTACTGTTGATACCTACCTGTTGTCCTAAACTGTTTAGTGTAGGCTGGGTAGAAACCATCTGAGACCCCACTTTATCCTGTCTGCCCCGCTGGATTATCAGAAGACCCGATCAACGGGATCGAAGACCAGGCTCTGGCACCGCACTTCACTTCCCCCTTGTTGCTCGACACTACTGGGTTACTATCAAGTGCCGAGGGTGATACCTCGTCAGCTTTTCTGATGATAACCTTGTAGGTTAGTTATTCGGTCGTGGTAAGCGAGGGTGATTCCTCCTACACCACCCCCGATAACGACATTGTCGCGCAACTGCTCAAGTGTGGACCTCGAGGGTGATGCCTCTTTAGTTCACCTTGATGTTTACGTCAGGTGGGAGTCCAACGAGGGTGATGCCTCGGATTCCTTCTTGATATGGTAGCCACACGGATGCCTTTACATTATTGTTGACACTATTTATTCTGGATAAAGACGGGTCGGCCCTGAGGGGTACCCGCACGAGATTATGATGAGAGGGATATGGAGTCGGGTGGACCTGGATGGTGCCCGAGAGCTGAACACGAGGCGTGGCCGGGCATTCCTAGCCCTTGCCGCAAGTCCTCGAGACGGGGCGACGGAGTCACATCTTTCGTGAGTCTCTGCTCGTTTCCGCACTACCAACACATTTACGGTTTGGATATTTGATCCGAGGGGCCTATGGCCTGATAGCACTAACCATCATGTGGGCATAGTATGGGCGTTCTGCGTCGTATACTTCAGCCGAAGCTTAATAGACGTCAGCAACTGAGCGGCACACGCTGGGTTGGAGTGGTAACGCAACCGCGCTTGTATTAAGGGGTTGCTAGGTCTGCTCACCGGCGGTGTACGCAATGTGCAGGAGCGTTCGGGACGATGGCCCAAGACCCCTGGGGGCATAGGTTAGTCCGGCGTGCTGACCTTTTTGTTAAGTATTTGGTCGGATTGCGGCATATCGTTTGGCCGAGGCCGGGCATGACCCAGGAAAGTATGTCCGGCCGGAGTTAAGCGAGTGTGGTGGGTAAGTTGGTTCACCCCTGCAGGGAAGAAACAATCTATCGATAGCCTGTCCTACGGTAACGGACACTCGGAGTTGTATCCCGATCGGTACAACTAGAACCTGACACTTGAGATGATAACTGGATAGTATGGCTCTGGGATTGCTTTCTCGCAGGGAGTCGAAAAAGGATCTCTGGGCGAGGTTGATAACATTACTACTACTTTACATTATGTTAATCTGCACTCTTCTAATGCTGCAAGACCGATGAAGATACTTGAAGATGCTAGTCTTCGATAGGACTAGGCCTTCCTCTCTATTCTGGCATTTCTGCAGCCTAGTCCACATATACAGCCACCCTTTGAAAATGTTGCATATGTAGTGTAGATCCTTGCTTGCTGAGTACTTCGGATGAGTACTCACGTTTGCTTTATTTTCTTTTTCTCCCCATATCCAATTGTCGCCGCCAGATGACGGAGCCCCTGAGATAGCTGCCCCCGTCGACGACTACGGCTACTACTACTACCCTCTAGGCGAGTACTACTACGAGGAGCCAACCGACGACCAGGAGTAGGATTCGGAGGGTCCTAGGCAGGAGGCCTACGCCTTTCGATCGTAGTATTTTATTTTGCCTCGCCTTTCTAAAGGCCTATTTGTTTCTCTGTAATATCTGTACCCAGATATCTGATGCTTCCGCTGACACTTGTATGCCATCGAGCTATGTATTCGAGCCCTCGAGGCCCTGGCTTGTAATATGAAGCTTGTATGACTTTATTTATATTTTAGAGTTGTGTTTTGATATCTTCAAGTGAGTCCTTAGGCTTGATCGTGTGCATTTGTGTGTATGATTAGTGCACGATTAAGCCGGGGTCGTCACTGCACGTCCTTGGGATCAGGTGTGGCAACTCCCGACCCAGTGAGGGGCTTTGTGGTAGGGCGCTGAGGGCAGCGATGTCGCTATCCACACAACAAGTGACAACTTGCTAACAGTTATAGGGCATCACTGAGAAGCATATGATTGACATGATCAACTTATTTTCATGAGTAGAAAAAAATATTCTTAGCAAACCGGCCGTAGCTCTGTTAATTCTCTTCATATTATTTCCTTAGTTGTTTCTTTTTAATTGGCCAAGATAGGTCTTTTCTGTGATGTCTTGCTTTAGGTCTGTAATTGCTACTCCCATGTACTTCCTTGAAATACAGGATAAATAATTTACAGGGCACATCTAATTTCACGCTGTTTTTTGCATGGTGTACCTGTTTGTACATGCTGTAGTGCCTAACTCACTTGATTTGGCCGTCATCACAAGCATGTCCTGCCTTCAAGTACAGCTAGTTAAGGTTGTTTGATAATTTGCTCCACCAATTTCTGCCTTCAAGTACAGCTAGTTAAGACTAAAGAACATAGCCTTAAGGTTATTCAAATTCATTTAGATGGTGCAGTGAGCTTATCATCAGCATTCCATTGATGAGAGCGTGCTTTCAGGTCATATTCTCACTTTTAGGCATTTCACTATCAAAATCAATTGGACTTATTTTGCTCAATACTCTGAATTGTTTTCTTAGGCAAATTTTCATAGCCTTATGCTAATTACTCAAATTCATCTTTAAGCGCCAATGTCTATAGTAGATTTGAATGCTAGACTTTTTCCATTTGCATGTGTATGCTTGATATATGGTACTCCCTCTGATCTAAATTAATTAACACAACCTCTATACAATGTCAAATGGACATTTTACAGAGGTTGCATCAATTAATTCGGATTGGAGGGAGTAGTAATTTTCACTCTTTAGGTATAAATGAGTGATGCACTTGGCAAGGAAAAGAACATTTGAGGGATGACCAACTCCTATAGGTTTTATTTTCTCCAAGGCTTTAGGCAAAGAAAAACAAGGTTGATGATGATGATACTAAGAAGAGGCATAAATGGCTATATTGAACAACTAGACTTAATTTTATTTTTTTGGAAAATGAGTGATGCATGCAGCCATATTATTAAGCAAAGGTTCAAAAATCTCTGTGGTCTAGTACATGGTCTGTCAGAGCTCAAATGAAATCATAAAAAAAGGGTAAAATGCCACAACCGGCAATGAAACAACTAGACTTCATGTCTGTTGTTTTAATATAGATGGGGTGTTCTTTATCTGTCATCTTCCATGATACTATCAACAGTAGGTGATCCACTTGCTATCCAACCATGTCTGCACCATAACAATGCCATGGTTATACATGCCTTGAGGGCATGGAAGTCCCACAGTGTCGGTCCAGTACTAGGAGGAGCCTAGCAGACAAGGAGTGGAGTCCCCTGGAATGAGCTACGAACAATAGATGTTTTTATACTTCAATGAACGGGGTCAGTGTGATTGGCCACATTAATTTAAGTCACCTATTATTTGTCTCTGAGATAACTTTTCGGAGAGCTAATTTACGTCTTGTGTTGCTGTGTGCCTTTAAAATTTTGTTTATGATGTAGTATATGTTGTAAAATTGATATTATTAGATTTCCCCCTAACATGGACATGTTTGATTCTTTTTCTCCTTTATTTATACTTCATGCCCTAGTTGTAGCTGCAACGATCATGTTATTTTCATGCCATAGTATAATTCAACAGCCGAGTGCGAGGCCTCGCTTGAGTTTTTTCTCCAGATCTTTCAAAACGCAGTGATAGCGCGCTGATGGTGGAGCTGAAGGTAGGGCCGAGAATTAAGCATAACTGTGATGGAGCTCATTGTATAGAAACGCAGAGCCCAAGATGAGGCCATTTATTGATGCCTAATCTTTTTCAATGTCATCGAATATGTGCCTATACTGGCACCCCATGTCGTCGTCTTCACATTAGACATGCGTAAGAAACATTTTTGTCTTATGGTCTAAAAGCATACTAGCATGGCCGGCGCGGCGGCACGCCGCACCTGTCGATTCGATACAATTATGTAGAACTGAAAGAAAATTATTTATCATCATTGTACAAAAGGGAAGTGGATGACAATATACGGTGTGTTTATATACATTGTGTTTGCTCTTTGAGAAAAACTATGGATATGGGAAAATAAGACCGAACAAAACAAATTTATTGCAATCATGCATGGTGCATATTACAAAACCGGGGAATACATGACATTCGCCGATGCGGTGTGGTAATATACATTGTGTTTGTTTTTTGAGAAAAACTATGGATATGGGAAAATAAAACAGAAGGAAACAAATTTATTGCCATCATGCATGGTGCATGTTACCAAACAGCAGGGGCGGATCCAGCCCAGCGGGCCGCCCCGGGCCCTCTTTGTACACTGTAGCATTGCTACAGGACTGTGCTACATTATACAAAGGAGTTGGGCCTCAAGCCCCGGGCCCGGGCCCCCCCGGCCTGGGGCCTAGATCCGCCACTGCCAAACAGGGAAATACATGTTGATACATTATTTATTGATATATTACCCTTGAAAAATATCAGCTTTTTTCATGCGGTAGTAATGAATGTCTGCCTATAGATGATAGTTTATGTCATTATATATTTTTATTTATGTTTGTTGATGATTTTGTTTGTATATTGGACCATCTCATGTACTTGTGCTTATTTTATATTAGAAGATGATTGGGAGAATGCATGTGTAACTGAAGAACAATTAATTGAAGGAGACAATAGATGGAGAAGACTACCCTGGTTCACAACTTTTCCCTTGTAAGACCTTGTTGAGCTTTGTTGTTGCATACACATTCTTGTACGTATAATGTAGAACATGCACTCGCCTTTTGTAATGTTCAATGCTTATTTTTTTTTATATGGGCCGAAAAGAGGCTAACGTTTAAAATGGAAAAAAGTCCATTTTACTACCCTGAATAAAGTTGATTGTTCACTTTACCCCCTGATCTTTTTTTTTTGTTCCTTTCGGCCCCCAAACAAAATCATACCGGACGAAATACCCCCCTGGCTGGTTTGTCTCCCCCTACTGCTGACGTGGCTCAAGTCAACGGTTGTTTTGACCTAGGTGGGGCCCCCTTGTCAGGCACGGCTGAGATAGAGCTGCCGCTTCGTTGGCCTAGCCGCTGCCCCCGCTCGGCCCCGACGCCGGCCGGCCGCCGGAGCGTCGCCGCCCGAGCCTAGGCCAGCCCTGCACCGCCCTGCCCTTCTCCTTCCTCTTCCTCCCTGACTCTCCCATCTCTCTCTAATTCCTCTCTCGCGCAGGAGCTTCTTCCGTCGGTCATGGCGCCGCCACCGTCGATTTGCTCCGTCCGGCGACCTCCGAGCGACGCCACTGCCCGGGTCCGAACCCCCATGTCCGGATCCATCCATTCCCGTCGTCCGCCGGCCTCCCCTGCCCGCAGTCGCCGTCGCTGTTAACAGCGCCATGGAGCCCTTCGCGCCGACGCTCGAACGCCAGGGCCGACCGCCTCGGAGCCACACGACGCCGGTCGTCCTTGCGGTGTCCTGCTACCTCCCCGCGTCCGGATCCGTGCCCCTGCGCAGCCCCTCGCCCGGATCCGGCGGGATCCGGCGAGTCCCGCCGCCGACGTCCCGCATCGCGCCCAGCCCCATCCAGCTCCAGCACATGGCCACCTGACGAGGGGGACCCACCTCCAGGTAAAATACCACCTTTGACCGTGCCCACGTCAGCTTCCGGTCTGGGCAAACCACTCAGGGTTTTTTTTGTCCGGTATGGGATTGTTTAGGGGGGTAAAGGAACCAAAAAAAAGGTCAGGGGGTAAAGTGAACAACCAACTTTATTCAGGGTAGTAAAATGGACTTTTTTCTTTAAAATGTTGTGTAGACTCTAAATTGTTGGGAAAAATGTTGGCTACAAAGGTTGGAATGTTTTAATAGTACTGGTATTGTATAATTTGGGGAAAATTATATCTAAAAGTGGCCTCATTTTTGTAGTGTCATAAGAATGTAATGAAGGTAAGAAATTTTTTAGAGAGTGCCAAAAATTGTTTTATTTTTGTTTGGTAGAGAGTTAAACTTGCGGTCGATTTTTTTTAGTATAGAAGATAGGTGCGATGTGAAGTCAAACGTTCGGTTCTTTGGAAGAGAATAACAATGGAATATATGATATGGAGATCTAAAAATTGCACTACTGGATAAATCATGCCTTGTAAAACAGAATAGAGATTTATTTGGCGAAATATATAGAGCATATTACATGAATAAAAGAAGGTTTTTTTTGTCATGATACTAAGTCTACAGTTCTATTATGACCTAGTGTGTCCTCCTGCTGTGTCAGTGCCTGTGCTTGGGAAAATTTGTTGACCCCGCGAGGCGGCACGCCGCGCCCTGTCGATACATGTTTTATATATGAGGAGACACCAAGGTTGAAATCAAGTAGGAACTAAAAATATGACATGAATCACATGGTGAAGAAGTTCGTTTCTCTTAGCCGTCTCTTCCAGATACTCCCATCCGTTCCTAAATATAAGTTTTTATACAGATTTTAATATGAACTACATATGGATGTATATAGACATATTTTAAAGTGTAGATTCACTCATTTTGCTCCGTACGTAGTCTATATTGAAATCTCTAAAAAGACTCATATTTAGTAACGGAGGGAGTACATGAGAACTTCAAATTTTAGTTTGTTAGAAATTTGGTATCAGATTCTTTTTTAGAGTAATGAATGTGTATAAATTGATATAATACTGTTTCCATTAGACTTTTTGTTGTAGTTTTAGCAACAATTAAAGGAGTTTGTTACCTTTCATTCTTTATCGAAGATTAAGACATGAATACTATACTATAAACATTTGTGAACTAAAAGCATAGGAAACACGTGTATGCATTGTGGGCGAAGTTTGCAAAATAGAATTAAATGCCCCTTGATTATTGACCGATCTATATAGTATCTTTGCTGTTCCATGGTAACGCACGGGCATTCTCCTATAACATATGACCAATGTAGCAATCTCTACTCCTAATGAAGCAGTTAGTAGGATTGCGTCCAGGTTTTTTTTCGTCCGGTTATATTTCGTCTGGTTTATTTTCGTTCGGTTTATTTTCGTCTCACATCCCACCATTATATCTCCTATGTTGGTTTTTTTACCCTCACAATAAAAACTTTCCTAATCTTTCCAAATTTTCCTAACTGACACGTTACAAACGGGCAGAAACCGATAGCACGTTACCAATCAATAAAATCTAAATTAATTAATCTTACCATAAGTCGCTTAATCACATTAATTAAACTTTCCGTACGCCATCAAAATTAAATTAATTAACATTCCATACATCGGTCAATCTTCCTAAAGGCTTCCTCTCCACGATTTTTTCCACGGCGCCTCGATCGTCAGCCGATCCACAAATCTCCATCAAATCAAAAGTTTCCTTTACCTTAGCATTCTCTTCCCGTTCCCTTCTCCTACCATATCTCCTCCAGTTATTTTTGGTCTGTGCGTGTCGCCGCTGTTGTCCCCCTGCCGCCAGCCACCTCTCCCTCAAACCGTCCTAGCTGCGCCGCCACTTGTTCTGCTCGGGTCGCGCCGCCTCTGCATATCCGTTCCTTCGTCATTGGTGGCACGGACGACCTCTCGGGCAGCACGATGCCAACTCAGACATCGTCTGCCTCAATCATGTCCACGGCAATACCACCGTGGGCCCATCCCTGCAGGCGGCCTCTACCAAGATGGACGTCCACGGCTTCACGCACGAGCTGCTTCATGCATGCATCGTTCGTCTAGATCCTACATGTCGAGAGGTGTGGACTTCCATCTCTTGGTTCTTCTCTATTTCTTTGTGTGTTGGGTGTTTTAGTACCCTTCATTGTGAAGGAATTCAGTTAGCGGCACCTGGAAGTGGCTAGCGGCGCCTGCAGCCATAGCGAACTTCCACCGGTGCTATCCTTTCCGGAGGTCCGGGTAGCGGCGCCGGCGGCCATGAAGAACTGCCAAGGGTGCCTCCAAGATCCGAGCTCGCGTTATAATTGGTCCAACTCTGAAAATTGAAATTTCGGTTCAGACTAATCATTCTTGCTGATTTATGGTTTTGATCCAGCCATGTATGGTCCGTGTTTGTCCTGCTTTTCCTGGAGGCCTGGCGGGCGATCGACAGTGGCGAGAAGTCCTTCAATGGGAAGAGCTGGTTCAGGTACATCAAGCGTCCCCTCCGCGATGAGCTGATGGACATGCGGGAGGTGACATGTATGGTTCCAGTTCCACAAAGTCTGCATGTACTGTGAAACATAATGTTGACTACCAATAAAATAATTTATCAGCTGCCTCAACGGCTCACACTTTTTCAAGTCATCACCAGCCACTTCATATTTAAGAATATACAACTGAATTGATAATTGGATGAAATGCAGTTATATGTCATGTACCTGCTTTGGTTAAATCTGAAATTCTGTTAGAAACATAATGGACCACTTAATATATAAACCATCGATATGTGCAAAACTGAGAGATGTTGTGTTTTTACAGTTCTTAGGCCGTTTGGTAACCAATGTCCACTCTATGTTGAGTCTGAAGGTATGTCTCTCTTTTAAACAAATTGGTTTCTTTTTTGTGACACTGCCACACTGCCAATCTTTCTCATTTTGAAACCTCTTTATATATCACATGCTTCCTTTATAGTTTCCTCACTCAATGCAAATAAAAAAAAATTAGGACCACTGATTGCTCACACGGTTGCCGTTGCAGACCAATTGGCGTGCTGCAGACCTAGAGTTCATCTATCTCAAAATTGCTGCCTATCACCATGCCCAACCTGCATGTGGTAAGAATTTTGGTTTGCTGTCGGGGTACGCGATATATTTTGCGTGGCAGATGCTTGCGTCAGCGGTGGAGATAGAAAGTACGGGTACATCAAGGAGGCCATCTAGCTTGACCTAGGGAATGGTCGCCTCTGAAAAAAAATTTGGTGTTGAACTATTAGAATATGTAACGAATTGATCACAAATATATTTCTTCTATATTTGAATAGTATCTTTTGCAATCAAAATGACATGCATACTTTCGATTACTGTAGCAGAGATCTTCATTGACATGTCACCTTTAATCCATTTTGTTTTTTATGGTTATAACATATGTATATTTGCGTATGGCCAAAATGGGTTAGGGAAACCCTTCACAATAGATCTGAGTTTGTAGGAGCACATAAATAAGTCATTTGCTGAAACAACTGAAACTACCGGATGCCATCGTGTCCCTCGCCCAAAAAAATGTGCATGTTCCTTACCGGAATTTAAAGCTTACTCGGTTACTCCAGGACTCTCTTGGTATCTCTAAAACTCGACTTCCTTAATTTGCACCTTCTCGGAGCTGAGTCTATCATAGATGTGGGATGTCCACTTGTTTCGTCAAAAATTATGTGAACACATGTGGGCCTCCCAATTATATTATGCGACAGATGTGGATGTGGATGGGGGTTGGAGTTGGTCTCTTCCAATTCAGTTATGGTTGTGTGAGCAGAATAATATTCATACTTTAGAAAATATGGCAAATTGCATTTCATTTGAGATGGTTCTGCAACAATTGTATGAGAGAGCGGTTCATATATTTTTAAAATCAACTTGTACAAATTTTTGGTTAGGATAGAAGGGTAAATGCATTGGTTAGTTGCTTCAAGAGTTAATAACAAACACAGAGCCTATGAGTTGCATGCCCAACAACGGACATCATATTTTTGTTATGTGGTAATGCACGACATTTCTCTACTCCTAATGGAGCAGTTGGTAGTCTCCGTTCCGATTTTTTTGTCCCACCTCCCACCTTCGTCTGGTTTTTTTTCATCATACTCCCACCACCATCTATTTCGTCTGGGTTTTTTCGCATCACCCTCTTCAGCTGTTTTTTTTTTTTGCTTTACCTGTCACACAATGAAAAACAAATCTGAACGGATCAGAATTTTTGTGTTTGGCCCGCGTGTTGGAGATAACTTGACGGATAGTTCGGGCAACCATATTCCCATCCCCCATATGGTCTGGATTTGAGGGTGCTCGGACTGTCTGGACGGTTAAATTTTGAGAAGCCTATTGGGCGCCCGTCCAAACACGCTTGGACTTATGAGGGAGAAATAAGGTTCTACGTTGCAGACGATCTAAATTATTTGTTTGATCCCGTTTGATGTCCAAAACAAGATTGAACGTATGAGGGGGAAATGAGCTTCTACCTTGAAGACGACTTTAATTATTTGTTTGATCAATTTATATGCATTATAGCCCGTAGCAACGCACGGGCGTTCTACTAGTGTTTATAGGACTCCTATCATGGAGTACTAATCAACTAATCAAGTGATCATATGGAGAAGGCAAGATCGTGCTATCTATCGAACTCACTGCTCCTGCTGTCAGGCGAAGGAAAGGTCCTGAATAAACAGAGGAAGCGCGTCCTCACTGCTCCACCGGTTTCTTTGCGCCGCAAGCGCGAAGGCAGGCGTCTTTGATGAGGTGCATCTCGGCGGCGGCCTCCTTCATGCCCATCCTCTCGTACGGCGCCCCCCGGCAGCAGCTGAGCGCGACCCTGACGGCGGCGACCACGCAGTCCCGCGCCGTGACGCGCACCTCGCTATCCTCCGAATACGACGACGACACCGTCGACATGGTCGAAATCGAAGCTGAAACAGAGACTGATCTGTCCAGCTCCTCCATCGGCAGCAAGGCCGGGTCGAGCACCTGCTCGATCCTCTCCGGGAACGCCGCCGCCACGAACTCCGGCAGCGTCGTGCCATCCCCGAGCCCGCCGTCGGTCGGCGCCTTCCCGGCCAGGATCTCCAGGAGGGTGACCCCGTAGCTGTACGCGTCGCCGGCGGTGGACACGCTCCCCGTTGTGCCGTACTCTGCAAATGGCACAGCAAGCACAAGAGTTTCAGAAAAGTGATCGTGACATCTGACATGGCATGGTGGAGAAGTAGCATTGACAGAGACGACATACCTGGTGCGACGTAGCCAATCGTGCCCCTGATGCCGATGGTGCTCTCGGTGCCCCCTGGTGCGTCGAGGAGCAGCAGCTTGGCGAGGCCGAAGTCGCCGATGCGGGCCGTCATGTCGTCGCCGAGGAGGACGTTGCCCGGCTTGAGGTCGCAGTGCACGATCGGCGGGTCGCAGCTGTTGTGGAGGTAGCTCAGCGCGTCGGCGATGTCCACGGCGATGCCCAACCTCTGGACCAAGCTCAGGCCGCCATGCTTGCGGACGTCCGATGGCCCCGGGTGCAGCCACCGGTCGAGGCTGGAGTTCGGCATGAAGTCGAACACGAGGGCCCTGAACTCGCCGCCGGCCGCGTCCACGCTGGCGCAGCAGGTGACGATGCCGATCAGGTTCCGGTGCCGCGCGCTCCGCAGTGTCTCGCACTCCGACAGGAACGTCTTGCACGCCCCGGTTTGCCGGAGGTCGAGCACCTTCACCGCCACGGCCACGGCCTCGTGCGCCAGTTTTCCTTTCGTCTTCAGTGCCAGGGTGCCGCGGTACACGGACCCGTACTTCCCGGCGCCGACGAGGTTCGCCTCCGCGAAACCGTCCGTGGCTTTCGCAAGCTCGGCGTAGGACACCCTCGGGTAGTAGTTGCCGTTGAGCACGCTGCGAGCCGCCGTGCTCGTGGTCCTCGACTTCCTCTTGCGCCGCCACAGGACTGTGAACAGTACGGCGGTGCATAGAGCGGCCCCTATGATGGGCAGCGCGATTTTGAGGAACAGGTGAGAGCCTCTGGTGGAATCCGCGAGTGCCTGGCATGGCCGCAGCCAGAGCCGCGGGGCGCCGCCGCAGAGAGCGCTGTTACCGGTCATCTTGAACCCGGTCGCGTTCGCGAACACGCCACGCTGCGGGACGTTGCCGGTGAGGTTGTTGCCGGACACGTCGAGCTCGACCAGGGAGCTCATGTTCTCCAATCCCGCTGGCAAGCCGCCGGACAGTTCGTTCCGCGAGAGGTCCAGCCCCTGCAGCCCTGTAATCTGGGCGAGCTCCGGCGGGATGGCGCCGGATAACCTGTTGCTCGACAGGTTCAACATCCTGAGCCCCTTCAACTTGCTCAGCGACGGCGGGATGCTTCCGGTGAAGAGATTGCTGTCCAGGTCGAGGAACTCCAGGCTCTGGCAGCTCCCGAGCTCCGCCGGCACGTCGCCGATGAAGCGGTTCCCTGAGAGCGCCATGAACGTGAGTTTCACAAGCTGTCCTACCTCTCGCGGGAGAACGCCGTTCAGCTGGTTACGCGACAAGTCCATCGCCGACGACAAGGACGAGAGGCCGAACAGTTCGCTCGGGACATGGCCGGCGAGCCCATTGCCGGAGAGGTTGAGCAGCATAAGGCGCTGCAGGTTGCCGAGGCTGGGAGGAATCGAACCGTTCAACGAGTTGTCGCTGAGGTCGAGGCTAAGCAGCTGCGTGAGGTCGCCAATGGTGGATGGCACCGGTCCGGTCAGCTCGTTCCCCTGCAACTGCAGCTCTTGGAGGTTCTCCAGCTTGCCAATCCCCTCCGGGATCGCGCCAGCGAGGAGATTATGCCGGAGGTCCAGCGCCTGTAGCCCGACGAGGTTGCCTATGGCCGGCGGTATAACGCCGGAGATGCGATTGCCAGACATACTCAGCGTCTGGAGCGTTGAGAGGCGCGCGATGGAGCTCGGCATCGCGCCGGCGAACTTGTTGCCGCCGAGGAATATTTCAGTCAGGGCGTTGCAGCTCGTCAGGTTGTCCAGGAACTCCCAGCCGCCAGCGTCGGTCGCCGTGAGCTTGTTGTTGGACAGCTGCAGCGACACGGGGCAGAGCCTGCCGATCTCCGGTGGCACCTGACCGGTGAAGCTGTTGTTGGCCAGGCTGAGGAACTGCAGCTGGGTGGCGTTGGCGAGCGTCGCCGGGATGGGCCCGGTCAGGCGGTTGCCGCCAAGGTAGAGGTGCACGAGGTTCGGCCAGCGTGCGCCCGCGTCGCGCGGGAGCTCGCCTTGGAGCGCGTTGTTGGCGAGGGCGAGGCCCCACAGCGACGACATGTTGAAGAAGCCGGGCGGGATCTCGCCGGAGAGGCGGTTCTGGTACACGCTGAACGACTGAAGCGTCGGAAGGCGTGCAAGGCCGTCGGGGATTTCGCCTTCGAGCAGGTTCTCGGCGAGCTCGAGCTGCTGGATCGACGTGAGGTTGGCGAGCGACGGCGGGATGCGGCCGGAGAGCGAGTTCGTGCTGAGCTTGAGCACCGTGAGCGCCAACATCGCGCCGAGCCAGGAGGGGACGGCGCCGGTGAGGTTGTTGCCGTTGAGGTACGCGACGGAGAGGTTCCCGAGGCCGCGGATCGCGGCGGGGATCTCGCCGGTGAAGGCGTTGTCGCAGAGGCTGAGCCACTGGAGGCGCCCGAGCCGGCCGAGGCTGGCCGGGATGGCGCCGGAGAAGGCGTTGTCGGTGAGGTTGAGGACCTCGAGGTGCGCGAGGTCCGCGACGGCCGGGGAGAGCGTGCCGGCGAGGCGGCGGGAGCCGACGTCCAACGTGGTGACGCGCCCCGCGGCGCTGCAGTTCACCCCGTCCCACCGGCAGAAGTTGGCCTGCCCCCGTGCCGTGTCGTTGCTCCATGACCGGAGTGCGCCCGTCGGGTCCTTCGTCACGCCGGCCTTGAACGCCAGCAGCGCGTCCCGGTCGGTGCCCGCCGCAGCCGCTAGACAGGACAGCAGGAGCAGAGCCACCGATGCAACCGCTGGCGCCGCCATGGTGGTCCGTCAGGGGTGAGTCGTGGAATGCCGATCAGGTTTGCATGGGCATGGTCTGAATAAATGGAGAGCTCGAGTGATGAAGTCGCGCATACAGATACAGGTGTGTGCATGGTCAACTGTTGTGCAAGTGAGACCGAGTACACAGTGAGTACGCACGCACTGTACGGTAGGTAACGCTGATGGTGGTGCTAGCCTGCTAGGATTGTCAATGCATGCACTGACTTCTTCTTTGTACTCGTAGCAGCCGGGTCAAGAGAACACGACAGGTTGTTACTATACTTTTATAGAGTATTCTGTTAATCAGCTGGTTCGACATAGTATGGGCGATTCAGCTACTAATGAACGAACTAATGATCGTGACAGGACATCGTTAGGCACTGGTTGAGATTATTTCGACATGATTGCCGGTGCAAACTGGCTGCTTACCAAAAACAAATTCTGCCTTGAGCCTGTCGGTTGGAGTAATTCTCCATACAACTCTTTTTGTCTTGCTAACAATTAATCACTTTTGTAATTCCTAGAGCAATTGAGATATTATTTTTGGGTTTCTCTTGCACATCTAAGTGATTCAATTAAATCTATGAAAAAGGAAAAAGAAAAATATCCACACAAATATTCACGTAAAAACAATGACATATGACTTAGGTGTGCAATACTTAAGACACATCCAGATGTGCTTTAACAAACCCGATTATTTTTTGCCTTAGGCGATGTTCCCAAGCGTGTGACCCCAAGATGAGACAGGTACGCCGTGACCGGCTGCGATGAGGTCTCGCATTGGAGCAAGCTGGATCCGACGACGACGCAACATCGGTGTCCTAGATAGAGGCGAGTGAGCAGCTTGATTGTTCGGATGAGGGGGAGATGCGGAAGAGATCCTGGCGTGTATAGATGGATGGGCGGGGCCGGTGGAGGCTCAAGAAGGGCGAGGTTGCAAGGCGGCACGTGCACTGGCAGCACCCGCCACCCGCAAGTAGCAGGAGTCGGCGGAGGCCTAAGCAACGGGATTTTTTTTGAAATAGTACTTTATTCTAAACAAATTCGGAAAATAAGATCAAAAATTAAATATTGCAAGACTAGTACACGGTCGTTCTATCATTGGACGAATCTGAACGTTTCGGTCAACCAGCGACCGAAACATGACGTGTCGTCCACTGGTTGGACGAAACATCTGTTTCGTTCTACCAAAAGCTAAATCATCTATTTCGTTCTAACAAAGGTCGAATCACCCATGCGTTCGGGTACGAAGACAGTTTCGTTTTCCTGAAGACCGAAAACTCTATTTTCTTTCCCCGCCTTTTTTTTTGCCGCCAAACTTCTTCGCGCCATTTTCGTTGCCGCCAATATTGTTCCCGCCATTTTATTTTTCACCTTTTTCTTTGCCGCAAACAATTTTTCTTTGCCGCCAATATTGTTCCCGTCATTTAATTTTCCATATTTTTTCTTTGCCGCCAATATTATTTCGCGCCTTTTTTTTGCCGCCAAAATTCTTTCCGCCATTTTCGTTGCCGCCAATATTGTTCCCGCCATTTTATTTTCCACATTTTTCTTTTCCGGCAATATTATTTCACGCCTTTTTTTTGCCGACAAAATTCTTCCCGCCTTTTTCTTTCCCGCCATTTTCGTTGCCGCCAATATTCTTCCCGCCTTTGTTTTCCGCCATTTTCGTTACCGCCAATATTGTTCCCGCCTTTTTCTTTCCCGCCATTCTCTCCCGCCATCTTCTTTCTCGCCATCTTCTCTTCTCAACCTATAAAACCCCATCCACACTAAGGAGGGTAAGCAGGCCAGTGTAGTCTCGTCAAGACGTCCGGTTATCCTTTCGATCGTAGTTCTTTTCACCCTAGTATGTCCAAATGTCTTCTGAGCTTAGCCTTTGATTTCAAGATAGACAATAGGATAGTTCCATGGGACGAACTCCTCAGTAGTGACACCTTACTAAATGAGTTGGCTCACGCATTAAGTAGGTGCGGGTGGCCTGCAAGGACCTTTGAGGAGATACGAAAAGAACTTCTCAGGTTACAAGGAAGGTGGAAGAAGCAACAACATAAGTGTGAAGCATTCCTAAATGCTGCAGCAGAACATATTTATTTATGGACCCAAGACAGCAAGGACGAAGACGATATGTTCATGCCGAGCACCAAGGGCAAGAGTACCGCATCGTCGAAGGCCAAGAGTGCCGAATCGTCGAAGGCCAAGAGTGCCACATCGTCGAAGGGCACGAGTGCTGCATCGACGGAGGATGACGATGATGCTTTCATGTAGTTTGTAAGCTGTATGTTTTAATTCAGATGTACTTGTATCTTAATTGTAGGAGCATTATGTTGTATCTTAATTTCCCGTTGTAGTTGTTGCACGATGTTGTAGAATTAGTTTGTAGTGTCTTTTTGTAGAAGCATTATGTTGTATCTTAATTTCCTGTTGTATTTGTTGCACGATGTTGCAGAAATAGTTTGTACTATCAGAATTATCATATGCATTATGTGTCTCATACATAGATAATGGCTCATAGATATATAAAAGTCAGAAAAAAACATAGATAGAAATATGTGTCATGCATAGATAAAAGTTGGAAACAAACATAGATACAAATATGTCTGATGCATAGATAAAAGTCTGAAACAAACATATATAGAAATATGTCTCATGCATAGATAATAGTATCACTCGGCTCTATGAGGATGCGTACGTTGTCTCCGTGGCCGAGGACCGGAAAGCGTGAGTGGGATCCTCGGACGCACGTGACGTAAACCTGGGCCGTACAACGGCTCGTCAACCTCTGGTTGTGTCTCCTGCGTGAGAGGTGGTGGCGGAGTCTGATAGGCTTGCGGGTCTCCCAAGACATCTGAAAACGCGGCAGTGTGTCCCCCAGACGAAGCCATGTACTGTCCCTCAGTAGTATCTGTGGTATGAACGATGTCATAGTGAGTTGCATATTTATAATCAATTACTAACAAGAATGATGAATTATTATCTTGCCACATATGTTGTTGCGACTCCCACACCTGTTGATGAAGCCAATCCTCTTCCTGTTGCGGCACCTGTTGCTGCTACCATGATGAACTTTCGGGCTGGAAAGGAGATGGTGCCCAGGGAGGAATCTGAGGCGAAACATGTGGTCGCGGACCCTGACGGTGCAAAGAGTGTGGAGGGGCCGATACCTGTGGGCGCGATTCCTGACGCCGCAAAGAGTGACGAGGGGGCGAAACATGTGGCCGCGGATCGTGAATGTCCAATGAGTGACGCGGGGGGCGCTGTGCTGCTCGACGAGGCACAACGTCAGACGAGCGCGTACACGAAATAGCCTGCTTGATACCTCGTAGATTCTCTTGAAGACGCCTCAACCAGGAGACGTGCTCCTCCTGGGGGAGAAGAGGCCCAGTCTCAACCCGGTGAATAAAAACAACAACATCCTCCTGAGCCTGTTCAGTCAACTCACCCTGAAAAGAATAAACACAAAGTTATATACGTATTCAAGATTTGATACGTGCACGCAATTGAGGGACATGATACTTACAGCATGGTGTCTGATCCCCACCATTGACTCAATTGGGTACATCTCCGATGTGCCAGGGGGCTGCATCTGGCCAGGAATTGCCGTCGGTACCAAGTATAGACGACACTAGTAGAAAAACGACCTTATGTTCACCTCATTAGTCCCGGTTCAATTACGGACCAGCACTAATATGACCATTAGTGCCGGTTCCAACGGATAGGGGGGCAGCACTCATTAGTCCCGGTTCGTGTTGAACCTCTAGTACCGGTTCGTGACACGGACCGGGACTAAAGAGGTGGCGGCAGGCTGGTGTCAGGCTGGGGCCCCACCAACACCTTTAGTCCCGGTTCGTGGCACGAACCGGGACTAGAGGCTAACCTTTAGTCCTGGTTTGTATCACCAATCGGGACTATAGATCATCCTATATAAACCATTCGTCGAGCCCGAGCTCTCTGTTCTTCCCCTTTCCTCTCCTCTCTGTTCTTCCCCTTTGCTTGAGCTCATCTTTCATTTTGCCCAAAAATTATCAAGATTTGAAGGCCCTCCATCCATCCAAGTGATCACAAAGGTTAGCAACTTTGTCATTTCATCTCTCATTGCTAGATTAGCTCTTGCAATGCTCTATTAGTATAGTGATTTGTGGGTTTTAGTTTGGGAGTAATTATATGTGGTAGTTTATTTGATTTATATGCAATTTGAGCTCAAATTAACTCTTAGTTTGCATATGTAGGTGTGGTTTACTTAGTGTCTTCCCGTTTCCGTTCTAACCACCGTCGATCGTCCGCACCGTCCCGTCGCCGGCACCACCTTGGTGAGCCTCTTGTTCTTATGCTTTTTATATTAAAAAAATCATGTTTGTGTGATTTAGATATATAGTTACTTGTATAATTTTCTTACCCGTACGTTGTTTGTTATACATAGTGGCATGGTTTTGATATCCGTCCCCGTCGGCCCTCGTCCGGTTTATGATTTAGATGTGGTATATTCTCTTTTATAACTATTTGTTGCATTTCGTGTTTATGACAAATTATGCCCATCAAGTTGACATAGATATTTTTATCTAGGAGGTATGTGAACCGGAAATTCCGACCGACCCTCTTGTCGAGAGGTTAAATTTAGTTGAAAAAGAAAATGAGTATTTAAAAGAAAAATTGAAAAGAATTGAAGAAGAGAAGATAAAACTGGAGTTGTATGTTGCCGATATCGTCGATGATCACAAGATCAAGATGGAGAAAATGCGCTTGAAGATTAGAAAATATGCCATTGATAGTGAGGCTTGGTATCATTATGCTGTTGGATCAATTGTTACCTTAGTTGCGATCTTGATCGCATTTGTTGTTGCATTTAAATGCTTTAACTAGAGAGTTTGTATGTTGTTTTATGAGAAAAAGTGTGTATGAACTTGTATTAATTTGGTATTTTCGGTGCTGTGTAATGAAGATGAGCCGGCAATGGATGTACGATGACCGATGCTCTCTCCAGTTCGTTAATGGCGTGCGTACTTTTCTGCTTGCGGCTGAGGCAAACAAGCGGGCGGATGGTTTTATGTGTTGTCCATATGCTGGCTGTAAGAATAATCAGAATTACTCTAAGTCAAGAACCATTCACGTCCATCTGTTTGAGTCCGGTTTCATGCCCCACTATAATGTTTGGACCAAGCACGAAGAAAGAAAAAGGCAGAAAGAATTTTGGCGGAAAAAAAAAGGCGTGAAATAATATTGCCGGCAAAGAAAAATGTGGAAAATAAAATGGCGGGAACAATATTGGCGGCAACGAAAATGGCGGGAAGAATTTTGGCGGCAAAAAAAATGCGCAAAATAATATTGGCGGCAAAAAAAAAGTGGAAAATTAAATGGCGGGAACAATATTGGCGACAAAGAAAAAATGTTTGCCGCAAAAAAAAGATGAAAAATAAAATGGCTGGAACAATATTGGCGGCAACGAAAATGGCGAGAAGAATTTTGGCGGCAAAAAAAAGGCGGGGAAAGAAAATAGAGTTTTCGGTCTCCAGGAAAACGAAACTGTTTTCGTACCCGAATGCATGGATGATTCGGCCTTTGTTAGAACGAAATAGATGATTCGGCTTTTGGTAGAACGAAACAGATGTTTCGTCCAATCAGTGGACGACATGTCATGTTTCGGTCACTGGTTAACCAAAACGTCCAGATTCGTCCAACGGTATGACGACCGTGTACTAGTTTTGTAATATCTGATTTTTGGATCTTATTTTCTGAATTTGTTCAGAAAAAAAGTACTATTTCCAAAAAAAATCTGGATGGAAGAAGGGGATCACAACCGGATGAACATCAAAACTGCCTTGCGTACGGCTTTTGCACGACAAGAGAGGCGGATTCTTGATGTTTGGGCCCACAACACCGGATCAGTCTACTCGTACAAAGTTTGTACGAGTATAGCAGCTCTCGAAGAACGCGCGGGGGGGGGGGGGGGGGGGTGGGGGGGGGGATCCAACGGTCTAAATAGGGATACACCACAGCCTCTGCCTAATGTGATTCAATAACGTTTGATACGCAGCAGTCCAAGGGCATGTAATTGATTCCGAGGCCCCTAAGACACGTTTTTCTTCTCTAACCTTAGGCAGCTATGACAAATGCTTCCCTCTAGACTTCATCGACGAGCCTAGACTTCATCGACGAGCCTGTGGATTCGTCTTCCCCCTGCCTGCCGCTTCGGTGGCTGGTGCTGGAGAGGGGAATCCCGGTGACTTTTCTCCTGTTTGTAGTTTACGTTAGGTTTTTTTTGCCCTTGAAGGTGCGTCGCTCAGGTGGATGGTGGTGCTTCTTCTTCGAGTTTGTCTTCAGAGCTCTGATTTTCCTTGAGGTCGTCCGTTTGGACATAGTCGACGGAGATCCGATGTAGATTCATGTCGTCTTGTGGGGATGTGAGGTTGGGATTTCTCGTCATGTGACGAGATTTGGTGTCATGTGCTTCAGATCTATGCAAGTGTCCAATGGCGACGACTGCGGCTCCGTGACGCCGGTCCCTAGAAGCACGTGCATGAAGACTTCCCAGATGTCATCGACAAGGTCAACCCGACTCCGGTAGAGGAGCGACGACAGCGGCGCGTCGACGTCTTGTTCTGGCGGCAATAGTGGTCGTTTGGTGATCTCAGAATTTTGATGCAATGTGAATTTTTACAATAGATATGTTCTTTAAAAAAAACACGATACTCATGTTCTTCCTAAAAGAAAAAGTGCTTGTCTTTTCTTGCGTCCCAGGTCATTTTCTTTTCTGCTGTTTGTCTTGTATGCCAATATGGCGGTGCCGTGATACGACGGAAAGGGGACACGTCCCTCTCTATCTACGGGAAAATATTAGGTGCTACCGGCTCTTAGGTGCTACCGTGATACGGGCATTTGGGAGCCATTGGATCTTATATCCGACGGCATCTGAGAAGCTATTGTATTTGCACGTAATTTTCAGACTCTAGGATGATGTTTTTGTAAAATGTTCAAGAGCTCCCAGGAACCATCGGATATGAGATCCAACGACCGAGGAGCCTGTATCGCGGTAGCAACTAATGGCCAGTAGCACCTGATACTTTCCCCTCTATGTACCACGAAGCGTACGTTGATTACATACTGACGAGTAATCCATTGCTCTGCTTATGACTTCCTGCACGCTGACGCTGACAGAAACCAAAACGAAAACGGTGGCATTGATTAGTCTTGCTTGCTCTGACGCTGACACGAGCCAAGTGACCATCCGTCTGTTGTGCACGCAAGCAAAGACCGGGTCTATCCGCTGCCATTTGCCTCTATGGTCCGCCCACGCGTGCACTGGCTTTTATCTAGGATTAGGATATGATCGAAGGAGCCGGGTGTTCATTTCTTGTGTTGCCGGCGAATTAGTCAGACTCATACCTCAGCGCCAGCTCCGCATCGTCCTTGCTTCCGCCGCTGTCGGATTGGGAAAAGAATTTTCTTCCTTGGAGAATTTTGACTGCCACGGATTTAGAGCCGGCAATCATATGTAAAAGGTTAGAAAAATGCTAGAATAATGGCCTAATAATTCAATGAGCTAAATCGTCAACGACGAGATTCTCGGTTAAGGCCATCTCCAACGCGAGACGTTAGAAAAGGGCGCTAGGAGTTAAATCCTGCCACAATACTTCGTGTGAAATACTTTCTTGATGGTGACTTGTCCTATACATGGCAGTGTATTATGGAAGGAGTGAATACACTCAAGCTGCGACATGTTTGTCGAGTTGAAGATGAACAAAACATTAATATTTGGTCTGATGCATGGATACCACAGTTTCCATCTAGATTGCCGGTGACTAGCCGAGGCAATCAACTACTCTCTAAGGTGGCTGATTTGATTGACCCGACCACGGGTCAATGGGATATACAACTAATTGAGCAGACTTTTTGGCAGGTTGATGTGATTCGCATCCTCTCTATCCCACTACCATCATTATAATATGGCAGATTTTGTGGCTTGGAACTTGACAAAAACTGAAACTTTTTTTGTTAGGTTGGCTTACTATGCGGTCTGGAAGTATAAATGTGGATCAAGGGCTGCAACAGATCGCCCTAGTGTGGCAAATATAAACCCAACTTGGGATGTTGTGTGGAAACTGGGTTGTCCAGCCAAGGTTAAAATTTTCCTCTGGAGAGTTCTTCATGGTACCTTGTCATGCCGTGTAACCCTAGCTGATAGACATATGAAGGTAAATACAAAATGCCCAGCATGCGAGTTGCAGAGCGTCAAACATATGCTTTTCCAATGTCAGAAAGCTAGACAGGTCTGGTTGAGTTTGGGGTTGGAAGATGTCATTGAGCGAGCTTGTAAAGTGGATCATGCGGGCAAGGTGGTGCTTGAATATCTCCTTCGTCTTCCTGCAAACGAAACCTTTGTCCTCGGGCAAGCTAGATCAGACCATCTGATTGGCTGTTGCGGCTTGGTACTTATGGTGAGAAAGAAGAAAGATGGTGCATGGCGAGCAAACGTAGCAACTTGCACAAATAATTTCTGCTATCCGAGCTCTGGCAGAAAAAAATTCAGCAAGCTATAAGCCTATGGCAAAAGTGAAAAGGATCCTATGGACTCGCCCTAGTGCTGGCTTTGTAAAACTTAACGTGGATGCTGCTTATGATAGTGATTCACTCCAAGCCACTGTGGGTGATGTATTACGTGACAGTTTAGGCAAGTTCTTGGCTGCAGGGAATAATGTTGTAGGGGACTGTGTGGATGCTCTTATGGCTGAAGCTACTGCTCTTCGCTTTGGTCTTAATATTGCCCAGTCATTCGGATGCTCTAGGTTAATCATCAATTCTGATAATTCTAATGGGATATCCGCAATGCAAGATGGTGGTACTTTCTCGGATTGGCTACTGCTATTTTCGATGATTGTTATCATATGGCTCGCGACCTATCACAAGTCCACTATGAGCACTGTCATAGAGAAGGGAATTCTGTAGCGCATGGACTGGCGAGGATTGCTAGATTCTCTCCACTTGGTACTTGGTTTGATGAGGCACCTAGTGCCATTACCCTTATGCTTGTAAATGATACTACTTTGATTACCACTTAATAAATGGGTTTGATTTTTTCAAAGGAGTTAAATCCTGCCAGATCGACAGTTACGCTGTCAATTCCCAGTGTTTGGTCTGCCATCGATGCATAGAAAGATACCGAGCGCTTGCCTCTTTCCTTCCCGAGAGGGTTGGGTCTTTTCTTTGATACTCCCTCAGTCCCAAGAAGCTTGTCTTATATTTTTCTAGATACGAATGCATCTAGACACGTTTTAGTGTTAAATGCATCAGTATCTAACAAATCTAAGATAAGTTTTTTGGGACAGAGGTAATATGTAGTTAGATCCCGCTATTAGCATCTGCCATCGAAACAGAGAGTGCTAGGTTCGCGGGATATTTGTTTTTGCCATGATAAGCGTATGAATAGGCCTCGGTGTAGATTTTTGGAACCTGGGTATAGGCGCACCTGATTAAGCGAAAAAAACTGGAACTTTTTTGGGACATAGTCATTGATTTTGGGACAAAATGAGCCATGTTGTATTTTGAGTGGAAAAAACAAAAGTGCAGCTAAAAAACCAGGGATAGTGGCGTTTATATAGTATTGATTTTGTTGTATTTTGCTCGAAATACGGCGCAAGTCATTCTGTCCCGAAACATTTACCGTGAATATTATGCTAGACCATGTATTTTGCCAAAAAGTTTCAAAAAATATTTGACTATTATTTTTAAATCAAGTCGGATGCTCCTAAACCCAGGTTTCACTGTGTATTTTTCATTGGAGATGGCATAATTAGTCCGCTGATTTTCTGGTCCCCTCTTGTGAGCTTTCACCCGCCGACAAGTATGTCATTAATCTTGCCAGATTGAGAAGTGTGTTGGTTTTGTCGTGTTTTTATTTTATGGCAAAGAGTATTGTTCTCTTGTGAACATCACTTTTTCTATTCGTGTCTGTTTTATCTTTTCTAGGCTTAGTTTGAAGATCTTCAATATGCATTTCCACTTTCTAATGGAAAATGCAGAAACAAATATAAGAACACCCATTCTCATTCTTTTCTATTGGGTTTCCACCCTATTTTGTTTTCATAATATTTATTTTGTGAGTTTTTTTAGTAGGGTTTCGAGGTTTTAGTTTCTCCTCGATATTGGGGTTGCCTATGATTTCTAGATTAGCTTATCATTGGGCTTTGGGCTTTTTCTAGAGGATGGTGTCTTTTTTAGATGATTATCAGATCCCCTTAAAAACGATGATTATCGGATTTTAATGAAGTGAAAATTTTTAGTCAGCCCCTAGGCGGCTTTTTTTAGAAACACCTGTAACTTTATTCATACTCATAACAATTATAGGTACACTGATTTGGACCTAAGATCCAAGAAAATACAGAGTAACTCCTATGACTAAGAATTACAAGGAAATATCTTGTAAACACCTTCTTTGCGGTATCAATCTCTGCCCGAAGAAATACTCCAAAGACTTTGGTAAAGAGGCTGCAATTTAAGTGGAGCAACGATATTGTCACTCTTTCACCCACACGAACATTACCAATAATGGTTTTTGAAAGCGCCTTGAGTTGCCCATCTAAAAAGATGGGAAGCCTTGATCGATGAACGCACTTGGGCCGGCGATGATCCCCTAGAAGTGCAGGCCGTCGAATCACTATATCTTCACCATGGTGTCAATGAAAGATTTCACCCCCACAAAGAATCAAACTAACAAAAAACTTGACACATCAATATAAACTCATCAGACCCAAATAATCAGATCTGCGAGGATAGAAAACTCTCTAACCTCATGGCATTGCCAAAAGAACGAGAGGAAATTTATTCTCACAAAACTATGATGATCACTAGACATTGACGAAGAAAATAAAGGTTTTGAAGATCCAAGGTCCCCTCTCACCTATCAGCGCCAAGATGGCAGCTGGAGGCGAGGGGACCTAAATTTCTCAGATGGCGGCGACGAACGGGGGCACGAGAAACCCTCACTAGGCAGCGCTCCGCTATGTGGCTTCTTTGTTGGTCCTCACTGGAATGCTATTAAGTTAATACCCCAAGACTTCTTCGGCCCGTTTTGTGGCGGTTCATCGGCCAAAAGCCCTTTTGCGACCGTTCTCAGTCGGGAGCTCTAGTACACGCTCTTTGAGGCAAATAGATGCTTCTACGCACATGATGTGCCCTGACTGGGCCGGCCCATGCAGACACGAGCGGACGCATGTAGCGGGTGAGAGACCCAGGCTTTGCCTATAGCGAACCGCACGGTAGCGTACACTATTAAAAAAATGAGACCCTTTCTGAAATATCAAACATTTTGGAATATTATGCTTTTTTTGAAATTATGAAATAAAATTTAAATTCAGAACATTATTTGAAAACACAAGAAATTTTCAATAGTTCAAATTTTTTAAATTTACTTTTTGAACTTTTTAAAAAATCTGAACATATTTTGAAATTCAATTTTTTTTAATTTTTTGAACATTTTTAAAATGTGAACAATGTTTTTTAATCCCAAATAGTTTTGTGAAAACACGATTTCTGGGAATTCCCAAATATTTTTCCAAAACACAAACATTTGCTGATTCTTTGAACAAATTTTGAAACCGGAAAGATTTTTAAAATTTCTAAACAACTTCGAAAAAATCTTTAACAAAAGAATTCTTTTCAAAAAAAAAAGAAAGAAATAAGGGGAAAACAAAAAAACAAAAAAGGTAAAGAAAACCGATCCAGGAACCTAGCTACTAGATGGTTCCCAAAACCGGCCAGGAACCCAAGTCCTGTACTATGTGTCGGCTCATCTTGTTCAATCGGTCGGTCACCCTATGAGAATATTTGGCAAATGCTACAAATAGAAAATGCGTTCTCAACCTCGGTAAGTTGTTGTGGGAAGAGTGACTCTTTTATGGTAGCTGCACCATATCCCACGGGAGTAGAGGGTCTTTTGCTTCCTCCTTTCATGAGAATCATTTTTGCTTCTTCGTGCTTCCATGTTGATAAACGGCTTGATGCGGACATTGAATATGGTTCTGAGAGCCCTTATTTTATGTGTTTTGCTTTTCTGCCCCCCTCAGGTCATCACGTCCTAGCTCTCCTCGGACACAAACAAATAAAATTGCTTGCACCCAACTTGGCAAGGGGGTTGTCAGGCCCCTTGTCTTACTAGTTACAAGATTAGATGCAAATAGGTAGTGATAAAGGCAAAATGGCAGAAAGGTGAAAGAAAATAAAAGAGCAATTTTTTAGGAGCTTTTATTAATGGAGAATAGACCCGGGGGCCATAGTTCACTTGTGGCATCTCCCTCAAAAGCAGGTAGTGGCATGGTAATGAAGTACTGTTAGTCAATTGACAAAATAGTAGCAGTTTATAACTATGATCATTCATGGCATAATTTTACATAGGCGTTACGTCTGTGATAAGTACACCATTAAACTTACTGACGTCTGCTACTGTTACTTCACCCCAAGACCGCTATTTGATACGTCTCCAACGTATCTATAATTTTTGATTGTTTTATGCTGTTATATTATTATTCTTGGATGTTTTACATTCATTTTATAGCAACTTTATATCGTTTTTTGCGACTAACCTATTGACATAGTGCCCAGTGCTAGTTGCTGTTTTTTACTTGTTTTTTACTTCGCAGAATATCAGTACCAAACGAAGTCCAAATGTCACGAATTTTTTTGGACCAGAAGACAACTTGGGAGCCAAGCAAGTGCCAGAGGGGAGGCCCGTGGGGCCCACAACCCACCAGGGCGCGCCAGGGGGCCAGAGGCCCCTGGCGTGCCCAGGTGGGTGGTGGGGCCCACGGGAGTCCTTTCCACCGCCTCTCAGCTCTATAAATTCCCAAATATTCCAGAAGCTCTAGGGGAGTTGACGAAACACAATTTCAGCCGCCGCAAGTTCCAAAACCACGAGATCCAATCTAGAGCCCTTTTCTGGCACCTTGCCGGAGGGTAACACGATCACGGAGGGGTTCATCATCCTCATTGGTGCTCCTCGGATGATGTGTGAGTAGTTTACCACAGACCTACGGGTCCGTAGGCAGTAGCTAGATGGCTTCTTCTCTCTTTTTGATTCTCAATACAATGTTCTTCTCGATGTTCTTGGAGATCTATTTGATGTAATGATTTTTTGCGGTGTGTTTGTTGGGATCCGATGACTTGCGAGTTTATGATCAGATCTATCTATGAATATTATTCGAGTCTTCTTTGATCTTTTATATGCATGATTATTATAGCCTCATATTTCTTCTCCGAAACTTTGGTTTAGTTAGGCCAACTAGATTGATTTTTCTTGCAATGGGAAGAGGTGCTTTGTTATGGGTTCGATCTTGCGGTGCTCAATCTCAGTGATAGAAGGAGACATGACACGCATGTATCGTTGCTATTAAGGATAAAAAGATGGGGTCTAATTCCTAAATAAATAGATTTGTCTACATCATATCATCGTTCTTATTGCATTACTCCGTTTCTCCATGAACTTAATATACTAGATGCATGTTGGATAGCGGTCGATGTATGGAGTAATAGTAGTAGATGAAGAATCGTTTCGGTCTACTAATCTTGGACGTGATGCCTATATACATGATTATTGCCTTGGATATCGTCATAATTATTTGCTCTTCTATCAATTGCACAACAGTAATTTGTTTACCCACCGTATGCTATTTTCTTGAGAGAAGCCACTAGTGAAATCTACGGCCCCCGGGTCTATTTTCTATCATATTGTTTTCAGATCTATTATTCCAAAAACGCAAAAATACCTTGCTGCGCTTTTTCTTTATTTATTTTATTTTGTGTTTCTGTCAGATCTATTTATCCAATCTCATACAATTTAATCTATCTCAATACTGAGGAGGGATTGACAACCCCTCTTACGCGTTGGGTTGCAAGTATTTATTCTTTGTGTGCAGGTACCGTTTACATAGTGTTGCTTGGTTCTCCTACTAGATTGATAAGCTTGGTTTCATAACTGAGGGAAATACTTACTGTTGCTGTGCTACATCATCCTTTCCTCTTCGGGGAAACACCAACGCAGATACAAGCAATCACTATCCAGCATGCATCTCAAAGTATTAAGTTTTCAAGAAACAAAGTAACACAATAAGTAAGATGACATAATGTAGACAGAAAGAAACCTAGCAATAATATTAAACCCCGTCATTTTATCCTTAGTCGCAACAATGCAATACATGTTTTCGTCCTTATTATCACTGGATTAGAGCACCGAAAGATTGAACCCACTACTATGCGCCACTCCCTCTGATGAACTACTCATCTATCTTGGCCAGAGATGACAAATAGATCGGAAAGCACACATAGCTATTTAATTATGCATCAAAGAAACTTTAAGAGATTCAAATATATTAAATAATGAACAATCTGATTATAAATCCACAATTCATTGGATCCCAACAAATATACCACAAGAATTATACGGACTAATCCTAGAAGAGAGCATGGTATTGCAGATCCAAGAGAGAGAGAGAGAGAGCACCATCTAGCTACTACTATGGACATGTAGGTCCTGAAGGAACTACTCGCATCATCATGGAGGTAGAAAAGTTGTTGAAGATGGCCTCCCCAATGGTTCCCCCTTCTGGCAGAACTTCGAAACGGGCTCCAGATGGGATCGCTTCGGAACAGAGGCTTACGGTGGCGATAAAATTCTTCTGGATGGCTCATAGGCGGAAGAATTAGGTCAAACGGAGGCTCAGGGGCCCCACATCGATAGGTGGCGCAGCCACCCCCGCCCCCTGGGGCGTGCCATGTGTCCCTGTAGGAGCTTAGTGGGTCCCCTCGACATCTCCCAAAGCTTCTAGTGTTCCTTTTGGTCCAAAAAATCGTCAAAAATTGGCATCGCATTTGGACCTTCCTAGATAACAATTTTCTGCAAAACAAAAAAAGAGCAGAAAATGGCACTGGTCACTAAATTGATAAGTTAGTCCATAAAATAATATAAAATGTTGTAAGCCAATAACAAATGTATGTAAGAGTGATAATATAATAGCATGAAACAATAAAAACTTATAGATATGTCAGAGGCATATCAATCGACGTAGTAGGCGTTGTGGGATCTTCATTGTCACCGTTCAAAGCTAGTGGAGGTGATGAAGATAATAAAGTAGATGAGGCTGAGTGAGGTACTAGAGGCGCATCCGGAAGAGGAATGGATGGTTGTAGATTCGATCTAGTAGCACAAGGTTTGTCGGCCACTTGGGAAACAAGAAGGTAGGCAAAGAGTTCTTATCCTTCATGGGCTCGTGTTCTGAGCTGGGTCGGAAATTTTGTCGTGTCCGCGTCTGGTTTGAGGTTGGTGGAAACTGATAGAGACGGAGCCGGCCCAATGGGAGGATACAAAATTGTCATAGGTGGTATGTGGGTGGAGACACATATCTATTCTAGTATCATGAGGATCCCCAGTGTCGGCGCTAGCCTTCGAGGTTTTTTTCTTGCAAATACCTATAAGTAGTTCAAGAAGTGCACATAATTTTCATGACAATGGTACGTCACCTCATGTTACGAGATAAACACAAGGCACATATTTTACCTAGGTTTGGGCCCCTTGTGTGATGAGTAACAAACCCTACTTCTACTTGTGTGAAATTATATGACGAGTGATTACAATCATCGAGTGCAAATGATATTCAACAAGTTTATGCCTAGAATAACAGATGAACCTTGAGCTTCTAGAGATCTTGGCATTTTTGGAAACGTCACGCTCCTGTTGGGTGGATGCCTATTTATTGGGGTCTTTGTCGGTGGCTTAGTCTGTCACCGTCTTGGTCTGCTTCTTCATCCTATCTTGAAGTTCTAAACCCCTTGAAAATCACCTAGGGTGGAGCGTATGTAGATGTCGGTGGCCCAGACACGGGCTCTCCTTATCGTGGAAACACGGGCCTTCAGGGACAAAATAAGGGAAGCACGACACGGAGAAGTGGGGAAATCCACTTACCCTCGATAGTATAATTGATCATGAGCAAACTAAGATAAAAACATTGGGATATATATAGGGGCATTGTCCAACCTCATGCATGCTCCTCGATCTTCAGTTGCACTCTTATACTAAGAAGATAGTCTCCAAATTGGATGCATTACCAAATCTCATAGCAAAGTGATTCAGGGAGACCGCCTTAGCATACATATAAAGGATATACTTGCACTCAGAAATCAAGTGACGTAGATTGTTAGAATTAAGCACATTTCCAAGGCTCAAGGTCATGTCACATAGTTCCTTTAATCTTTCAAGTGAAGAAACTTTATGTGTTAAAGGAAAAGTGGACACATACTTTAACTATGCGACTCAAGGAAACTAATCACACATATTCATGTTATGCTAGTGACAGATAAGTTTAATACACAGAACATATCACATAGGACTCCATCACACACTCAAATTTGAGACAAGTTGCGATGAGGCTAGCATGCCTCAATATGTCCACTAAAGGCGGGATGGACAGGAGGGTGGCAAGGTATGATCAGGGACGTGAAGGCGAAAATGGTGGTGAGAACATTGTTCTGGTGAATGCACCGTGTGGGGACAATGGTGCAAAGTTATATTAAAAAAAATTATTAGATCTTTGTGGGTTCTTTTTTCAATACATTAAATTGGTAAAAATTTCTATTACACTTATCAAATTTAACCACATCTTTTGCATATTTATTAAATACAACAAAGCCAACCACATTTTATATTTATTTATAACTCATTCCGTTAAAGTTTGATTCTCACAAACATATTTAGCGATCAGGATTTGAAAAATCTGTCGCATTTTATATTTATTTATAACTTATTTTATCAATGTACGGCCTTAACACGTATTGTAAGCTTTTATGCTTATCAAAATAAACCACATTTTTTACTTATTTATAACTCATTCCGTCAATGTACTATTTTCACACACATATTTTTCTACTTTATATAATTAGAAAAATCAACCATATAATCACACTGCTAATATTATTAAGGCAAGCCATTCTTTGCCACAAAAATAATAATGAACAACAATGCAAATGTACTTGTGTTTATTATCACTACAAAATTCAAGGAAATTTAAATTGCTTATTTTTTTTAATAGTTTTCCCATAAAATCTTCATTTGAATTGATCCCCATAGATGGATGAGAGAGATATAAAAGGACAAAATCACAACCCTGCACAAAATAAATTATGCCACTTACATGAATTATTACGTTTGTATATGTGTGTGCATTCTTACTTAAATATTTTGGAAAAGTTATCTCAATTGGGTAGGCTTGCAAATATCCGCATAGAGATTTCTAGAGCAAACGAATGTCTTTCTAAGGTATAAGTAAATAAATAATTCTAGAGTGCTTGAGATGTTTACAATGGTTTCTCCTTGAGCTACTGAAATTTCCATTTTGTTGATTCTCTTCTGGTCAAGTAAGTGTTTTCGTGTGCTAACAAGACATGCAGTGGCGTAGGACAATCTTTTTGAGGTGATACATATGCTAAAGTAGAAAAAATATCGATGCAAAACCAAAGTACCATACACATTAGGCATCACTTTGCCACAACCACTGCTCGCTGTGCCTTGCGTAGCTGTGCTCCCCCCTGTGCCCCTGCGCCATCCTCCATGACTGTGTAGTGTGTATTGTCCATCCTCACCACTGCGCCCGCTTGCTCGCCATCTGCCGTTGTAAGCCTCGCTACGCTAGCTGGGTTCATCCGTTCGTATCATGTGTCGCTTAGCTGGGTATAGGCTGGGGCAGGGAAAAAAATTTCGTTGCAGTTTCTCATGTTTTTTTCCAGTTTGTTATGACCAGTTGCATGTTTGCGTGACAAATATATACATATGTTTCTTATTCTATCACATTTATTTTGTATATGATAATATTTTGTTGTTGGGCAAGTTACATATTATGAAGATCATAACTACACAAATATTAGATGACTAATGGTACAAACGTGCAATTGGATATATGTTGTTATTGGTATTTTTTTCATGTATTTTTTATTTTTATTATTATCATTGCTCTCTACAATTGGCATCTATTCCCTTCTTTTCTTTACATTTGTTTGAGTGCTAAAAACATCATGTTTTCTTGGTCCACATTTAGTGAAGGACAAGTTGAACTAGCTGACCACATTTGCACAAATAATATATCCGGAACTCCAATATTAAGAATGTGCATTTTGCAAAATAAAATAAATACAAATAAATTAATAATATGGAGCTTGGGTTCTTACTCATCCTTAACACTAAAGTCACGCCCAATTTTCTTTGCCTTCTATCTCAATACATATTTTCTTTCTTGGTGGTTCTTACAATGCATAGATTTCTGAAAGACTTACTTTGAAACAAGTATGCAGCATAAAAAAATATGGTTCTTGTTTTTTGTCACTATTTTTTCATTGATCAATGGCACATTTTATATTTCAAATTAGTTTTTAGTTCCGTTTTTTGCTTGTGTTTTAGAAAACAAAAGTATTCTTATTCTTTTCTTCCTATTTTTTCATTTGCTTCTCATTTTTCTGTTTATTTTTTCATGACCACAATTTCGTCTGTAGCGGAAGTTTTTGCTACATATCTGAATGATTTTCTATAATTAAATGAACATTATTTCCACACATAACAATTCTTGTGGATGTTGGATCCTTTTTCACGATTTTGGGGAAACTTTTTTGTTGGAATGTAGAAGAAGATATATATGGAAGCAATTCTTTTGAGCAGCGCATTTGCAACAAACACATTGCTAATTATATTCTGAATATAGTTACCACAAACAAATGTTTTCATGATTGTATTTCTTGGGTTGGCAAGTGTGTTTTTGTTTTTGGAGGGTCTCAGCGTAAGGACTAGAACAACTCAACATTTATTTACGAAACATGTACTGCAGAAGTGTTGTTTAGAAGTTATGATTTTCTATATAGTCCATTTTCAAATAAACACACGTACAAGTACAACCTCACCAACTTATATCGATTTTTGCGTCGGTTGATTGTGAGCCTTTCTGGTTCGTGCTACATCTGAGTGATAATGTGGTACACATAGGAGAACTCCTAGTCCCCGCGCCAACGTACTAGCATGTTGGTGGTCGAGAACACGCACCCTCGCAAGCGCTATTGGGCCAGCTAATATACCTAGGTTATTTTGGTTTTAGGAAGTTTCCTGAAGATATTGTGTGTGTTTTCCTTTTATTTTGTTTTCCTATATAGCGGTTATACATGTTTTGTTTTGGGGTTTTCATTTATGTTATTTGTTTTTATCTTGTTTTAGTTTGTGAACATTTTCTATATTCGCGGCCACTTTTTAAAATCCGAGAATATTTTTAAATTCAATAAACTTTTTCTAAATTTTTTATTTTTGCAGTCCAGAAAATTTTCCAATTCATGATTTTTTATGCTTTTCTCAAACATGTATTTACTTTCTGAAAAAAAATCAAATTTGCTCCATAATTTTATAAATATTGTTCCAAAATATTTTTTACATAATATAATATTTTCATTTCCTGATACAAAACATGGTCACTATTTGGGTTGGCCCAGTACGCATGAGCTGTGTGTTTGCTCCATTCCTATCGCGCTATGCATGGAACAAGAACGCCCACCACCTCCCCTCCACCCCCCCCCCCCCCCCCCCCCCCCCCCACACACACACACCCCGCGGGATTTGGTGACCAAACCCGCACCAGTTTTGCTTTTATTCCGGCCTAGTGCAGAGGTGGGGCGTGTGTTTTTCATTCCCTTTTCATTTTGAAATTTTCTTCTCATTATTTTATTTTTTCATTTTATGTCTTCATTTCTTATTTTTTGAAAAACATATCCAAAAGTATTTCTGTATTTTTCAAAGGTTTGTAATTTTGAATTTTTTATAGAATATAAAAAATGTGTATGCAAATCTAAAAATGTACAAGAACTTATTAGTATGTTCCCCAATTTGAAAAAAAATCATGAGTTATCACAAATGTTTCAAAGTGATCATGAATTTCTGTAATATGAATATAAAAATAGTGTTCACAGATTTTTTTTAAATGTTCCCATAGCGTGCATGAACATGCGAGAGGGCACACCTTTGATGGCTATCCACTGTTCTACGCATGGACTAGGGTTTGCCTATACAGAGGAAGACCCAAACACAACAAAACACATGAATCGTGATAGCGTATGCACGATCCTGCATGAGCCATGGGCCAATGTGAATTATTTTCCTTTTCATTTCTACTAGCAAAAGGCTCGTGCGTTGAAACGGGATAATAAAATCGTGGCCTTCAAATCAAGTTCCAAATATTCACACTCCATGCCTATACATGTATTTGAATATTTGGGCACCAACCGGTGCGCATGCAGAAGTAGGACACGTGCAATCTAACATGCTCACAATGGATCGATGCTGGACTTCATCCTTGAGGCGTGTATTTTTCTCTTGAGTACATCCTCGATACGTGTATGAGAAGAAAAAGAAAAGGCCAGTCCCAGGATGGATGAAATACTGGAGGGTCCTATGACGTACGAATAATTCGGAGGAGTGCTCGTTTTTTACTTTTACGGCTGCCGGAGTTGGTAATTTACTTGAACATTAGGTGCAGCTTTGATGATAGACGAAAAATTCAGAGAAACAAGAAACACATTTTTTTTATTTACGGGTGGCGGGGCGGGTAGTTTACTACAATTTTAGGGGCAATTTCATAGACAGGCGAAAAAAAAATCAGAGAAACAATTATAGAAGAGTTTTTTTCACTTACCGGTGGCACGGTGGGTAATTTACTCCAACTTTATGGACGATTAAGGGTAGGTAGACTGACCAAAAAGTCGGAGAAACACACCGTCCTTTATTATTAGGTATAGATTTAATTGTGTTTTTTCCTGTCCATTTCATATTTTCACTTTTATTTTTTATTTGATTTCTCTGTTTTATTATTCATTTTATTTTGCGATAATAAATACATGAATGTTTATAGGAGATACAAGAATACTTCTTTTGGAATCTATGTATATTTTTTGAACAATATGAGCACCTCTTTTAATATATATGAATGTATTATCTTACATACATGAAACAATTTTTTAAAGTAGAAAATCATTTATTTCAATATAGTGAAGATTTTTTCACTAAATATTTTTATAATACAATAATATATTTTGCAGCACCTGGATATGTCTTTTCACATACAACATGTAAAAAAAAGATGAAACATCCGTTTGAACTTCATAAATATTTGTTTTGATATATGGAATTTTATTTTGAAGTGTATTTTTACCTTTATTTTCTTATAATATATGATTATGTTGCTATTAAATAACAAAATAGACCATGATACTATATATTGTATATATGATACCTAATATATATACTACCGGGTGTAGTTACACCCATGTCTCATATACTACCATGTGGTACTATATATACTACTTTATTATTTTTAGTATATTCATGTACTATATATCTAAGATACTTCAAAGTGAGTTATATGAAAAAAATTGCAAGTGAGCCCATAGTTTTTATTGTATTTGTGAAATACGTACATATTTGTATGTAAAATGGAGTATGCTCAAAATATGGTACATACTACCAAAAAAGTAGTATATATACTACCGAAACATTCTTATATACTACATACCACACGTACATACACTCCGCTATGATAGATAATACCTAGAACGTATGAAACAAAAGTGGGTGTAACTACACCCGGTAGTAGAAAAAATTTGTCCATTCAAGGAGCTAATTGTGTGAATTATATTGTGTGGAAAAATTAATGTGGATTTTTGTCAAATCCTGCATGGAGATTTTGGATACCATATTACAGAAGTGTACGGAAAAGTAATGTGCATATTATTCTAGGTCAATACATCCAAATAATAGAGTCCGCTGCATGTGATGTACCATATAAGGAATAAGATAGTAGTACATGTAATTGGTGGGGTCAAACATAAGAAGATTCAGAAGATAAAATCAAATAAAAACAGTATACCCTATATGCAAAATGTTCTTTTCTAGAAATAATAGTTCCGCCATTCGATCAACATACAGACATTAAGCTGATTAGTTGTTATTTTCTAGAATAGCATTTGTGTTAGCCGATCATTCACTATGTCTACGTGAATTTTGGATAAACAACATATGGATGGACATTCTGTCTTGATTATAAGTGAGTTTCTTGTATGGGTGAAAGACAACAAAATGTTAAATCACTCTAAGACTTACATTAAATTGCAATGATCTGTAAGAAAATAAATAATTGTACTCTTTGGATTGGAATGTACACTTGTACAATATATATGTACATTGCTCTATAACCACTACTATATTGTCATGTTTCTCTATAAAAAAATTATATGTTAATTTTACCTATATTGCAAAGATTTAATGATTGTGAGCACTATGATTAGTACAGGAAACCAATGGCGGATGTATACTCATGAAGATTTATCACTTGTGATTATTTGATTTGAAGAAGGCCAACATATTAATGCACTGACTTTGCTTTCTCATGAGATTTTATAATATCCCATATTTTCCCCTTTTCACATTAGAGAGAGGGTGATATTTTTTCATCTCTTAAAGTATTAAATCCCTTTACAACTATTTACCAAGAAAAAATCTTTATGATACATGGAGAAGAGATGCATACTCAAAACATGCTTGGGTACGTGTTGTGTATATACAACGGGATGAGAGTAGATGTTTGTGTTTGCATAATTCTTGTGTATGGAGTAGTTTGTTAATGGTATCCCCCATGAAACATGCTAACAAAGAATAAATGGGAGAAGATCAAGTTGAATACCTGCATTTAGGTCATGTATCACCAGGCTAACATAGATGGTATGTGCGCCATTGATTAACTTATCTGAATGTCTTTCCATCCTGCAAAGAAGCAGTTCCAAGTTCCAATCTCAAAATCATGTTAATCTCCTGGATGAACCCCGGGGCGTTGAGTGACTACAAAGCCAAGCAACCCTCCCTCTCTTAACATGTTTGTATAGACATGTTGATACATAATGATGCATGCAGCAGCGAACGACGATGACGTCCTTGGCCATGCTTTGACTGGCGTGCGCTGTCACGTCCAACCATCGCAAATTCACATTGAGTCCATGAATTGCTCTACGCTGTTGGCTGGACTCGAAGATATGTTAGGCGACTCCGTGTGAGCGAGGGTTCGCAGTCTTCACTTTGGCGAATCAATCCGAAATCGAGGTTGGACAGTGGGTTCGTGCTATAGTTAGCTCTTGATCCAGTTGTCGTCGACAGCGCCGGAGTGCACGCAGATCCTATAGGTACATCCCGGATCACCTTCCAGGACACAGACAAAAATCTGATTACGGCAAGGCGCTACACTGCACATGGTCCATAGATGAAGTATGCCGTTCAAGGACTAATGAGCTGATCTGGTTGCTGCATCAAACGATTGAAATATACATTGATTTGTCCTAAAAGGAAAAAAGAATTGGTGATCGGAAGTAGTACTATTTTGTTATATCAATGTGGAGTTAAAAAACATTGCACTGATGCTAGAGATTGGAGTGTCGTAGATGTAATGCATTTAATTGATTGCTTTGCAAAGATGTACAGAAAACAAAAAAAAAATTGTGATTTGAAGGAGTATTACTTTGTATCGAAGCTAGAGATTGGGAGATGGCAGATTGTACATGTACTGCAGGGAGAGATCATGTTGCTTTGCAAATTCACCGTGAGTTACATGCTGGTGATCTGAAGCTGTCTTTGTTGTATCTTGCTTGCATGATGGGGATCCAACTTCAATTACTCCAGCGTGTATCTTCCACGTCTATACTCACTGATTGGATGATGCTCGAGGAAGAAGTCCTCCATACGGAAGTCGACAGTGATTATCGCGTTCGCCGCCATATGTGCCACGCCGGAGGTAGGGTGGAGAAACTGCTGGAGTTGGATCGGAGATCGGAGAAGACGGCGGCGGCCGAGGGCAACTTGATTATTTTTTAGCGAATCCCAGGGCGACTTGATAACCGTCAGTTTTTCTTTCTTTCCAATCACGTATAGGCTATACTAGCACATATGCACGTCTGTTGCAACGGGAGAATAAAATAGTACTCCCTCCGTCCGGTGAAAAATGTACGTTTGGCTTTAAAATTTGTCCACAAAAGAGTGTACATCTATCTTCCCAATGCACATTAAAGTAGGAAAAAATACTTCTCTCTCATCACATGGTAATCAAGACCAATAACATTCTACACATGGTCTCCTTTATTTTTACATGCACTTAGGTAATTGGGGGTAGAATAATTAAAGAGGAGAGAGATAGTAGTTTGCACCTTTCCAATGCATTTTTTACTCCAATCCATAATTTGTCCTAAAATTTCTATATGTACACTTTTCACTGGACGGAGGGGGTATGCATTTAAAATCAGTGAGAATTATATGTGCAAGCAAAACCCTGTCTGCACATGAAAAATGAATATTTAGCTTCTCGGTTTCGCCGCATGTGAAGCAATCAATCCGTTATTTTTTCATTCATTGATCGAGGGCATTTAATAATTTTGTTACGTCATCGTACGCCAGTGAAGGCCCATGAGTTATTCAGTCTACTCTTCCTTTCAATCCTTTCAATCGAGGGGATTTTAAGGTATGAAGTTTCTGAATATTCTTGGAAACATGAATTATTTTTAAAATCCTGAACTATTTTTTGAAAATTATGTACACTTTCAAAAAAACAAGAACAAAAAATGAAAGGGAACATCTTTTAAAATTCGCAAAAATTTTCTTAAAACATAAACTTTTTTATAAAAACATGAACATTATTTGAATTTATGATTTTTATTTCAAAACGGGAACATATGTTGAAAATTCATAAGATTTTTAGAAAATGTGTATATTTTACACACAAACATAATTTTTAATTTTGAAAATTTCACTAAAACATGAATATTTTTAAAATTTGGAGCATTTTTTGAAATTTCATTTCCTTTCTAGAAATCTCGAACAATTTGAAAAAACAATATTTTTTTCTTAAAAATGGGCAACTTTTTGTAAGTTCCGAATATTTTTCAAAATAGCAATAAAATTTTGAAATTCTGAACATTTTCCAAAAATTATTTTTTTAATTATGAATTTTTTTTGAGAATTTTGAAATAAATTCTAAAAGAAAAATAAACTTGGAAGGGAAAAAGTTACAGGGAAAGTAGAATAAAAATAGAAGTAAAACACGGAAAAAATAATAATGGGCCAACCCATTAATGATTGTCCTGTGCGAAACTACGACTGTTTCTCGCACTGTGCGGAAAATATAATTTTCAAGCTACTTGGGCAAGAAAATAAGTGGCTGGCTTCGCTGGGCCACAGCCCGCGGCCCACGTACGAAGATTCTTTGTCTAGCAGACAAACGCATAAGAATTTAGTACACCTCGGGTAGAAAATTTTTATTTTCGGCGGTGAACAGATGAACATTATTTGAATTTGTGATTTTTTTTAAATGGGAACATGTGTTGAAAATTTATAAGATTTTTTGAAAAATATGTATCTTTTATACACGAGCATTATTTTTAGTTTTGAAAATTTCACTAAAACATGAATATTTTTCAACTTCGGAGCATTTTTTGAAATGCCATTTTCTTTTTAGAAATCTCAAACAATTTTGAAAAATTCTTTAAATAAATAGGCTACTTTCTGTAAGTTCCGAATATTTTTCAACATGGCCACAAAATTTTGGAATTCTGAACATTTTTCAAAATTTGTTTTTTCTTGATTCTAAATGTTTTTTGAGAATTTATAATTTATGAAATAAATTCTAAAAGAAAAATAAACTTGGAAGGGAAAAAAGAGATAGTGAAAGGAGAATAAAAATATAAGTAAAACACAGAAAAAAGAAAAATGGGCCAGCCCATTATTGATTGTCCTGTGCGAAACTCCGACTATTTGTCGCCCAATGCGGAAAATAGAATTTTCCCAGCTGCTTGGGCAGAAAAAATAAGTGGGCTGGCTTCACTGGGCCACAACACGCGGCCCACGTATGAAAAAAAACTCTAGCAGACAAACGCATAAGAATTTAGTACCACCTTGGAATCATGTGTGCAAGCTCCAGCGATACATCTATGGACTGGTGCAAGCATCTCGGAGTTGGAATATACGCTTTGATGAGGTGATCAAAGCATATGGTTTTATACAGATTTTCGGTGAAGCCTGTATTTACAAGAAAGTGAGTGGGAGCTCTGTAACATTTTTGATATTATATGTGGATAACATAGTGTTGATTAGAAATGATATAGAATTTCTGGATAGCATAAAAGGATACTTGAATAAGAATTTTTCAATGAAAGACCTCGGTGAAGCTGCTTATATATTAGGCATCAAGATCTGTAGGGATAGATCAAGACGCTTAATAGGACTTTCGCAAAGCACATACCTTAATAAAGTTTTGAAGAAGTTCAAAATGGATCAGTCAAAGAAAGAGTTTTTGCCTGTGTTACAAGGTGTGAAGTTGAGTCAGACTCAAAACCCGACCACTGCAGAAGATAGAGAGAAAATGAAAGTCATTCCCTATGCCTCAGCCATAGATTCTATCATGTATACTATGCTGTGTACCAGACCTGATGTGTGCCTTGCCATAAGTCTGACAGGGAGGTACCAAAGTAATCCAGGAGTGGATCACTGGACAGCGGTCAAGAACATCCTGAAGTACCTGAAAAGGACCAAGGATATGTTTCTCGTTTATGGAGGTGACCAAGAGCTCGTCGTAAACGGTTACGTCGATGCTAGCTTTGACACTGATCCGGATGACTCTAAGTCACAAACCGGATACGTATTTATATTAAATGGTGGAGCTGTCAGTTGGTGCAGTTCCAAGCAGAGCGTCGTGGCGGGATCTACGTGTAAAGCGGAGTACATAGCTGCTTCGGAAGCAGCAAATGAAGGAGTCTGGATGAAGGAGTTCATATCCGATCTGGGTGTAATACCTAGTGCATCGGATCCAATGAAAATCTTTTGTGACAACACTGGAGCAATTGCCTTGGCGAAGGAATTCAGGTTTTACAAGAGAACCAAACACATCAAGAGACGCTTCAACTCCATTCGTGAACAAGTCAAGGATGGATACATTGAAATTTGCAAGATACATATGGATCTGAATGTAGCAGACCCGTTGACTAAGCCTCTTCCACGAGCAAAACATGATCAGCACCAAGACTCCATGGGTGTTAGATTCATTACAATATAATCTAGATTATTGACTCTAGTGCAAGTGGGAGACTGAAGGAAATATGCCCTAGAGGCAATAATAAAGTTGTTATTTTATATTTCCTTATTCATGATAAAGGCTAATTATTCATGCTAGAATTGTATTGATCGGAAACCTAAATACATGTGTGAATACATAAACAAACACTGTGTCCCTAGTGAGCCTCTACTAGACTAGCTCGTTGATCAAAGATGGTTATGGTTTCCTAACCATGGACATGAGTTGTCATTTGATAACGGGATCACATCATTAGGAGAATGATGTGATGGACAAGACCCATCCGTTAGCTTAGCATAATGATCGTTCAGTTTTATTGCTATTGCTTTCTTCATGTCAAATACATGTTCCTTCGACTATGAGATTATGCAACTCCTTGATACCAGAGGAATGCCTTGTGTGCTATCAAACGTCACAACGTAACTGGGTGATTATAAAGATGCTCTACAGGTATCTCCGAGGGTGTTTTGTTGAGTTGGCATAGATCGAGATTATGATTTGTCACTCCGAGTATCGGAGAGGTATCTCTGGGCCCTCTCGGTAATACACATCATAAGCTTGCAAGCAAACGACTAAGGAGTTAGTCACGAGGTGATGTATTACGGAATGAGTAAAGAGACTTGCCGGTAACGAGATTGAACTAGGTATGAAGATACCGACGATCGAATCTCCGGCAAGTAATATACCGATGGACAAAGGGAATTACGTATGTTGTCATAACGGTTCGACCGATAAAGATCTTCGTAGAATATGTAGGCCAATATGGGCATCCAGGTTCCGCTATTGGTTATTGACCGGAGAGGTGTCTCGGTCATGTCTACATAGTTCTCGAACACGTAGGGTCCGCACGCTTAACGTTCGATGACGATATAGTATTATATGAGTTATGTGATTTGGTGACCGAATGTTGTTCGGAGTCCCGGATGAGATCACGGACATGACGAGGAGTCTCGAAATGGTCGAGAGGTAAAGATTGATATATAGGACGATGGTATTCGGACACCGGAAGTGTTTCGGGGGTACCGGGTACTTATCGGGTCACCGGAAGGGGTTCCGGGCACCCCCGGCAAAAGATATGGGCCTTATGGGCCAAGAGGGGAAACGCACCATCCACAAGGGGCTGGTGCGCCCCCCATATGAGCCGGCCTAAGGAGGAGAAGGAAAAGGGAGAAGGGAAAGGTAAGTGTGGATTAGGATTCCCACTTCCTTCCCTCTCCTCCCCTCTTTCCTTCCCCCTCCGACAAACATGGCAGCGGGGGGGGGGGGGGGGGCACGGCCAAGGGCAGGAGCCCAAGTAGGATTCGGACCTACTTGGGGCGCCCCTTGGCCTCTCCCCTCTCCCTTCCACCTATATATATGAGGAGGGGGGCGCCTAGCACACCCTAGACAATTGCCTAGCCGTGTGCGGCGCCCCCCTCCACCGTTTACACCCCCGGTCATATTTTTCGTAGTGCTTAGGCGAAGCCCTGCGGAGATTACTTCACCATCACCGTCACCATGCCGTCGTGTTGACGGAACTCATCTACTACCTTGACGTCTTGCTGGATCAAGAAGGCGAGGGACGTCACCGAGCTAAACGTGTGCAGAATGCGGAGGTGCCGTGCGTTCGGTACTTGATCGGTTGAAGCGCGAAGAAGTTCGACTACATCAACCGCGTTGTGAAACGCCTTCTCTTACGGTCTACGAGGGTACGTAGACACACTCTCCCCCTCGTTGCTATGCATCTCCATGGATAGATCATTGCGTGTGCGTAGAGAAAATTTTGTTTTCCATGCCACGTTTCCCAACAGGCAGTTAGTTAGTGCTATTTTGATTTATAAGCTAGATGAAACATAGAGAAGTTTGATATTTTACCACGTGACACATGTGGTAAGCAATCCAAACGATTCAAGAAAGTGATTTTTTTCAAAAAATAATACACGTTATAATTAGGAATGGTGGGAGTATATATTTTTTCTTCTAAATCCGCCACTTGCAGGACATGAAAGGGCATCCGGGGTTGCTTCAACTCTTGGGATAAAGGGGAGAGCTACGCGTTGACCGACAGATTCCTTTAAAAGATCCGCCATCTGGCGAGCCGTTGGATTCGACACGGGATGATTGTCACGGACGTTTGTAACAGAGTTCATATCGCATAACTTTTGCAACAAAGGTATTGTTGCAGTTTTTTTGCAACCGAGCTAATGTTGCAAAATTTTTTGTCTTCACCTTTTATATGGCGCTCGGAAAGAAAGTTTTGCAACATCACTGATATTGTAGAAATGTTTCTTGCAACAAGGAGGATGTTGCAAGAAAAACCCACTATCGTTCGTCATGATCTCCCATCGGATTGTGGTGAGGGAGGAGCGACACCGCTTGAGCTGCCATCACATCGTCGCCGGCGAGTGCCAGACCTCTAACCAAGTTGCCACACCACCATCCTCCTCTTTGGCGATGAGCACGTCGGAGTGTCGCAACCACCATCATTTCGCGTCAATAAACACCGACCTGTTGCTGAAAAAGACTCACCCTGCAACACCCGCGCACGGTGTGACAACGTTTCCTTCAAAAGAGCCCGGTGATGACTTGGTTTGCAACAGGGGCCGAGTTGTGGAAATACTTCTGAAACACTGGTCAAGCTGCAGGAAAGTGAAGTGGCAGAGGTTGGCTTCGAGAGGTCGCGTGAAAGGCTGGCATCGAGAACACACCATGGATATTGAGGATGCGGAGCTTAACGAGAGGATAAGGACTGGGTGGTCGTAGAAGAATCTAGAGAGCACTGCTGAAAACCACGGGTGCATCGGCCGGTCTCGCTGCCATCCAATCTAACTTGATCGCTGCCTATATAGCCGCGGGTAAACCGCCTCCGTTCTTGGAACATCGAGATCGTGCTCGTGACTTCCGTTTTCTCAGGGCCCGTGCACTGCAAGACCCAGACAGTAAGAAGTTGGTTCTCCTGACGCAGGAATTTCGCTCGACGGAGGAGAACTTGGTAACGTCAATCAACACTAATAATTTAGTCCCCACAACTTATTTATTACGTACCTTACTAATCGTTTACCAAAACACATGTATTTTTTGTAGAGAAAAATAAAGCAGGAATTTGGACCCGGTCCTCATGAATCTCCCCACGGCTACAGGTAAGATGACCCTCTTATCCGGGCAGTGAACAGGGTTTTGGGAGTAATAGGAAGCCCAAGACTGGGCGTGCGTTAGGAAGGGGTAAGATGTTGTGGGACGACGCCTACCCCGAAATCAAAGAACTAAAAAATATAGAAGGAAGTACATAAGCAAAACTAAGTTAGATGCAGTAATAGATGCAGCAGTAGAGAAGAGGTTAGCAGAAATGTTTCTGCATGGCGCGCCAAGTCCTACCCAGCAGCATACACCTAGCATCACCCAAAAACCACGAGCATCCCACTTTATTACATGCTGGCTGCAACCCAACATGGACGGGGTAAAGACAAGGGTTGCCAAGGGGAAAATCATCCCATTTATCGATGGTAGCAGAGTGATGCACGGGGTCGTCCTGCCACTTGACATGATGAGGGTGCAGGTGCAGGAGGTAGTGACGGGCTTCGAATCTTGGTCGTTGCCTCATCCCCCTGAAGAGGGCGTCACTATATTAGGGAAAGTGACCTAGAGCCACCTGCTTAAGTGGCCAATGAATGATATAAAGGAGACTCCCCATGGATATGCCGGCACCAGAGACGTAGTGCCAGATAATTCGCATTCAGGGGAGAAGAATGCATGTGACAGTTGCGGACCATCCGCGGACAAACTACATATGCCTGTTGTCATCCCCGAAGGGCGAAAAATGAATATGTATAAGCCCGGGGAACCGCTTCGATCAGACTCTATCGTGAAGACTCTCTCGATTGATCTTCAAGTTCTACACGCCCATGTGATAGATAAATCAAAAGAAGGTCAACATGGATACACGGCCAAGGTCATAGAAGGTTATAGTTTTGTCCAGGAGTTTCCGGCCGACAGAATCAATCTGGACTTTAATGAGGTCATCCATGCAAATATCTTCTCTGTCAGCGCAGTCTCCCCAGAGTTAATGAGGCATTGGGTACTTCATCGAGCTACATATCCCCTACTCCCGCATGGTGAAGTGTCCTTACCTGATCCTTTTTACATGCACTGCCACAACCTGGAAACCATAGAAGGCTAGGAGGCCATCTCGGACTACTTGTTCCCATTGTTTATTGTCAATCATCCACATATGGACACCTTTCCAGTGCCATACTACGACATGCAAGTCATTAAGGTTCACTCATTTATTTTGAAACATATAAATGGCCTTGTGGTTTGATCTCATCAATGCTAATTTCTTCAATTTTTTGCGCATCGACCGACATTGGATCGTAATCGCACTATTGTCGACGTAGGGCTTGACTTATTTCTTCGATTCGAAGAGACACCCTGAAAAGCAATGGATTGTTGGGAAACGTTGCATGGAAAACAAAAAATTTTCTACGCACACGCAAGATTTATCAAGGAGATGCATAGCAACGAGAGGGGAGAGTGTGTCTACATACCGTCGTAGACCATAAGCGGAAGCGTTTAGTAACGCGGTTGATGTAGTCGAACTTCTTCGTGATCCAACCGATCGAGTACCGAACGTACGGCACCTCCGCGTTCAGCACACGTTCAGCTCGGTGACGTCCTCGCCTTCTTGATCCAGTAAAACGGCGAAGTAGTGGATGAGTTCCGGCAACACGATGGCGTGGTGACGGTGATGGTGAAGCTATCTCCGCAGGGCTTCGCCTAAGCACTACGAAAATATGACCGAGGGACAAAACTATGGAGGGGGGCGCTGCACACGGCTAAGAGATTGTCGTGATCTTGTGCGGTGCCCCCTCCCACATATATATAGGTGGGGGGAGGGAGGAGGCAGCCAGGAGGCGCCCCCAAGGAGGCCGAATCCTCCTTGGGCTCCTTCCCTAGCCGCGCCCCCTTCCTTATTTGCCTGCGGGGGGAAGGCAGGAGGAGGTGGCGCCCCCCCTTTCCTTCCTCCTAGGTGGAGGGAAGGAAAGAGGGGCTAGCCCTCCCCCCTTTCCATCCCCAGGGCCGGTGGCCAAGGGAAGGGGTGCACCAGCCCCTTGTGGGCTGGTGTGTTCCCCCCTCTTGGCCCATAAGGCCCATATACCTCCCGGGGCTTCCCGGAACCCCTTCCGGTGATCCGATGACCACCCGATGCACTCCGAAACTCTTCCGGTGTCCGAATATCATCATACTATATATCAATCTTTACCTCTGGGCCATTCCGGAGCTCCTCGTCATGTCCGTGATTTCATCTAGGACCCCAAACAACATTCGGTCACCAAATCATATAACTCATATAACACTATATCGTCAACGAACGTTAAGCGTGCGGACCCTACGGGTTCGAGAACTATGTAGACATGACCGAGACACCTCTCCGGTCAATAACCAATAGCGGAACCTGGATGCCCATATTGGCTCCTACATATTCTACGAAGATCTTTATCGGTCGAACCTTATGACAACATACGTAATTCCCTTTGTCCGTCGGTATGTTACTTGCCCGAGATTCGATTGTCGGTATCTTCATACCTAGTTCAATCTCGTTACCGGCAAGTCTCTTTACTTGTTCCGTAATACATCATCTTGCAACTAACTCCTTAGTCACTTTGCTTGCAAGGCTTCTGATGATGTGTATTACCGAGAGGGCCTAGAGATACCTCTCCGATACACGGAGTGACAAATCCTAATCTCGATCCATGCCAACTCAACAGACACCTTCGGAGATACCTGTAGAACATCTTTATGATCACCCAGTTACGTTGTGACGTTTGATAGCACACAAGGTATTCCTCTGGTATCCGGGAGTTGCATGATCTCATAGTCAAAGGAATATGTATTTGACATTAAGAAAGCAATAGCAATAAACTGAACGATCATGTGCTAAGCTAACGGTATTTGTTTATGTATTCAGACATGTATTTAAGTTTCCGATCAATACAATTCTAGCATGAATAATAAACCTTTATCATGATTAAGGAAATATAATAATAACCATTTTATTATTGCCTCTAGGGCATATTTCCATCAGTCTCCCACTTTCACTAGAGTCAATAATCTAGTTCACATCGCCATGTGATTAACACCCATAGTTCACATCGCCATGTGACCAACACCCAAAGAGTTTACTAGAGTCAATAATCTAGTTCACATTGCCATGTGATTAACACCCAAAGAGTACTAAGGTGTGATCATGTTTTGCTTGTGAGAGAAGTTTAGTCAACGGGTCTGTCACATTCAGATCCATATGTATTTTTCATATTTCTATGTCTGCAATGCTCTGCATGGAGCTACTCTAGCTAATTGCTCCCACTTTCAATACATATCCAGATTGAGACTCAGAGTCATCCGAATCGGTGTCAAAGCTTGCATCGACGTAACCCTTTATGACGAACTCTTTATCACCTCCATAACCGAGAAATATTTTCTTAGTCCTCTTAGGTAACTAAGGATAATTTTTGACCGCTGTCCAGTGATCTACACCTGGATCACTGTTGTACCCCCTTTCCAAACTCATGGCAAGGTACACAATAGGCCTGGTACACAGTATGGCATACTTTATAGAACCTATGGCTGAGGCATAGGGAATGACTTTCATTCTCTCTCTATCTTCTGCCATGGTCGGGCTTTGAGTCTTACTCAACTTCACACCTTACAATATAGGCTAGAACTCCTTCTTTGACTGATCCATTTTGAACTCCTTCAAAATCTTGTCAAGGTATGTACTCATTGAAAATCTTATCAAGCATCTTGATCTATCTCTATAGATCTTGATGCCTAATATGTAAGCAGCTTCACCGAGGTATTTCATTGAAAAATTCTTATTCAAGTATCCTTTTATGCTATCCAGAAATTCTATATCATTTCCAATCAGCAATATGTCATCCACATATAACATCAGAAATGCTGCAGAGCTCCCACTTACTTTCTTGTAAATACAGGCTTCACCGTAAGTCTGTATAAAACCATATGCTTTGATCACCTCATCAAAGCGTATATTCCAAACACCGAGATACTTACACCAGTCCATAGATGGATTGCTGGAGCTTGCACACTTTGTTAGCACCTTTAGGATCGACAAAACCTTCTGGTTGCATCATATACGACTCTTCTTTAAGAAATCCATTAAGGAATGCAGTTTTGACGTCCATTTGCCAGATTTCATAATTATAAAATGCGGCAATTGCTAACATGATTCGGACGGACTTAAGCATTGCTACGGGTGAGAAAGTCTCATCGTAGTCAACTCCTTGAACTTGTCAAAAACCTTTTGATACGTCTCCGTCGTATCTATAATTTTTGATTGTTTCATGCCAATATTCTACAACTTTCATATACTTTTGGCAACTTTTTATATTATTTTTGGGACTAACATATTGATCCAGTGCCCAGTGTCAGTTCCTATTTGTTGCATGTTTTTTGTTTCGTAGAATATCCATATCAAACAGATTCCAAACGTGATAAAAACTTATGGATATTTTTTTGTAATATATGTGATTTTTGGGAAAAAGAATCAACACGAGACGATGCCCGAGGGGCCCACAAGCCCTAGGGGCACACCCCCTACCCTGGGCGCGCCTGGGAGGCTTGTGGCCACCCCGTAAGGCGGTTGGTGCCCTTCTTCGGGCGCAAGAAATATAATATCCAGATAAAAATCGTGTTAAAATTTCAGCCCAATCGGAGTTACGGATCTCCGAGAATTTAAGAAACGGTGAAAGGCCAGAATCTGAAAACGCAGAAACAGAAGAAAACAGAGAGAGAGAGAGAGAGAGAGAGAGAGAGATCCAATCCCGCCCCTCCGCCGCCATGGAGGCAATGGACCAGAGGGGAAACCCTTCTCCCATCTAGGGGGGAGGCCAAGGAATAAGAAGAAGGAGGGGGGCTCTCTCCCGATGGCGCCGGAACACCGCCGGGGCCATCATCGTGATGGCGATCTACAACAACAACTTCGCCGCCGTCATCACCAACTCTCTCCCCCTCTATGCAGCGGTGTAACACATCTTCTCCCCGCTGTAATCTCTACTTAAACATGGTGCTCAACGCTATATGTTATTTCCCAATGATGTATGGCTATCATATGATGTTTGAATAGATCTGTTTTGTCCTATGGGTTGATTGATGATCATGATTGGTTTGAGTTGTATGTTTTATTATTGGTGCTGTCCTATGGTGCTCTCCTTGTTGCGCAAGCATGAGGGATCCCCGCTGTAGGATTTGCAATATGTTCATGATTTGCTTATGGTGGGTGGCGTGAGTGACAGAAGCACCGACTCGAGTAAGTAGGTTGTTTGCGTATGGGAGTAAAGAGAACTTGATACTTTAATGATATGGTTCGGTTTTACCTTAATGATCTTTAGTAGTTGCGGATGCTTGCTAGAGTTCCAATCATAAGTGCATATGATCCAAGTAGAGAAAGTATGTTAGCTTATGCCTCTCCCTCATATAAAATTGCAATAATGATTACCGGTCTAGTTATCGATTGCCTAGGGACAAATAACTTTCTTGTGACAAAAAGCTCTCTACTAAAACTAACTTAGTTGTTTCTTTATCTAAACATCCCCTAGCTTTTATTTACGTGTTCTTTATTATCTTGCAAACCTATCCGTTTACACCTAGAAAGTACTTCTAGTTTCATACTTGTTCTAGGTAAAGCGAACGTTAAGCGTGCGTAGAGTTGTATCGGTGGTCAATAGAACTTGAGGGAATATTTGTTCAACCTTTAGCTCCTTGTTGGGTTCGACACTCTTACTTATCGAGAAAGGCTACAATTGATCCCCTATACTTGTGGGTTATCACCTTTCGCGACAAGTCGAGCTTTGTAGACAGTAACATTACCATCAGCGTCAGTCTTCTTCTTGAAGATCCATTTATTTTCTATGGCTTGCCGATCATCGGGCAAGTCCACCATTGTCCATACTTTGTTCTCATACATGGATCCTATCTCAGATTTCATGGCCTCAAGCCATTTATCAGAATCTGGGCTCATCATAGCTTCTTCATAGTTTGTAGGTTTGTCATGGACTAATAACATGACTTCTAGGACAGGATTACCGTACCACTCTGGTGCGGAACGTGCTCTGTTCAACCTACGAGGTCCAATAGTAACTTGATCAGAAGTTTCATGATCATCATCATTAGCTTCCTCCCTAGTTGGTGTAGGCATCACGGGAACGAATTTCTCTGATGTGCTACTTTCCAATTCGAGAGAAGGTACAATTACCTCATCAAGTTCTACTTTCCTCCCACTCACTTCTTTCGAGAGAGACTCCTTCTCTAGAAAGGATCCATTCTTAGCAACAAAGATCTTGCCTTCGGATCTGTGGTAGAAGGTGTACCCAATAGTTTCTTTAGGGTATCCTATGAAGACGCACTTCTCCGATTTAGGTTCGAGCTTATCAGGCTGAAGCCTTTTGACATAAGCGTCGCATCCCCAAACTTTAAGAAACGACAGCTTAGGTTTCTTGCCAAACCACAGTTCATACGGTGTCGTCTCAACAGATTTAGACGGTGCCCTATTTGACGTGAATGCGGCTGCCTTTAATGCATAACCCCAAAACGATAGTGGTAAATCGGTAAGAGACATCATAGAACACACCATATCCAATAAAGTACGGTTATGACGTTCGGACACACCATTACGCTGTGGTGTTCCAGGTGGCGTGAGTTGTGAAACAATTCCACATTGTTTTAAATGAAGGCCAAACTCGTAACTCAAATATTCACCTCCATGATCCGATCATAGAAACTTTATTTTCTTGTCACGATGATTCTCTACTTCACTCTGAAATTCTTTGAACTTTTCAAACATTTCAGACTTGTGTTTCATCAATTAGATATACCCATACCTACTCAAATTATCTATGAAGGTGAGAAAATAACGATACCCGCCGCGTGCTTCAACACTCATTGAACCGCATACATCGATATGTATTATTTCCAATAAGTCATTAGCTCGCTCCATTGTTCCGGAGAACGGAGTTTTAGTCATCTTACCCATGAGGCATGGTTCATAAGTATCAAATGATTCATAATTAAGTGATTCCAAAAGTCCATCCGCATGGAGTTTCTTCATGCGCTTTACACCAATATGACCTAAACGGCAGTGCCACAAGTATGTTGCACTATCATTATCAACTTTGCATCTTTTGGCATCAATATTATGAATATATGTATCACTATGATCGAGATTCAATAAACTATTCACACTAGGTGTTTGACCATAGAAGGTTTTATTCATGTAAACAGAACAACAATTATTCTCTGACTTAAATGAATAACCGTATTGCAATAAACACGATCTAATCTTGTTCATGCTCAACGCAAACACCAAATAACATTTATTTAGGCTCAACACTAATCCCGAAGGTAGAGGGAGTGTGCGATGGTGATCATATCAATCTTGGAAACACTTCCAACACACATCGTTACCTCGTCCTTAACTAGTCTCTGTTTATTCTGCAACTCCTGTTTCGAGTTACTAATCTTAGCAACTGAACAAGTATCAAATACCTAGGGGCTACTACGAATACTAGCAAGGTACACATCAATAACATGTATATCAAATATACTTTTGTTCACTTTGACATCCTTCTTATCCGCTAAGTATTTGGGGCAGTTCCGCTTCTATTGACCATTTCCTTTGCAGTAGAAGCACTTAGTTTCAGGCTTAGGTCCAGCTTTGGGCTTTTCACGGGAGTGGCAACTTGCTTGCCATTCTTCTTGAAGTTCCCTTTCTTTCCCTTGCCCTTTTTCTTGAAACTAGTGGTCTTTTTAACCATCAACACTTGATGCTCTTTCTTGATTTCTACCTTCACCGATTTCAGCACCGCGAAGAGCTCGGGAATCATTTTTGTCATCCCTTGCATATTATAGTTCATCACGAAGTTCTAGTAGCTTGGTGATAGTGACTAGAGAACTCTGTCAATCACTATCTTATCTGGAAGATTAACTCCCACTTGATTCAAGCGATTCTAGTACCCAGACATTTTGAGCACATGCTCATTGGCTGAGCTATTCTTCTCCATCTTGTAGGCAAAGCAGAGGTCTCATACCTCTCAACATGGGCATGAGTCTGAAATACCAATTTCAGCTCTTGGAACATCTCATATGCTCCGTGGCGTTCAAAACGTTTTTAAAGTCCCGGTTCTAAGCCGTAAAGCATGGCGCACTAAACTATTAAGTAGTCATCATATCGAGCTTGCCAAACGTTCATAACGTCTGCATCTGCTCCTGCAATAGGTCTGTCACCTAGCGGTGCATCAAGGACATAATTCTTCTGTGCAGCAATGAGGATAATCCTCAGATCACGGACCCAGTCCGCATTATTGCTACTATCATCTTTCAACTTAGTTTTCTCTAGGAACGTATCAAAAACAGGGGAGCTACATCGCGAGCTATTGATCTACGACATAATTATGCAAAAACTACTAAGACTAAGTTCATGATAAATTTAAGTTCAATTAATCAAATTACTAATGAACTCCCACTTAAATAAACATCCCTCAAGTTATCTAAGTGATACATGATCCAAATCAACTAACCCATGTCCGATCATCACGTGAGATGGGGTAGTCATCAATGGTGAACATCTCTATGTTGATCATATCTACTATATGACTCACGTTCGACCTTTCGGTCTCCAGTGTTCCGAGACCATGTCTGTACATGCTAGGCTCGTCAAGTTTAACCCAAGTATTCTGCATGTGCAAAACTGTCTTACACCCGTTGTATGTGAACGTAGAGTCTAGCACACCCGATCATCACGTGGTGCTTTGAAACGACGAACTTTGGCAACGGTGCATACTCGGGGAGAACACTTTTATCTTGAAATTTAGTGAAGGGATCATCTTATAATGCTACCGCCGTTCTAAGCAAAATAAGATGCATAAAGGATAAACATCACATGCAATCAAAATATGTGACATGATATGGCCATCATCATCTTGTGCTTTTGATCTCCATCTCCAAAGCATCATCATTATCTCCATCGTCACCGGCTCGACACCTTGATCTCCATCGTTGCGTCGGGGTCGTCTCGCCAACTGTTGCTTCTACAACAATTGCTAATGCATAGCGATAAAGTAAAGCAATTACATGGCGCTTGCATTTCATACAATAATTAAGAGACAACCCTAAGGCTCCTGCCGGTTGTCGATATTACAAAACATGATCATCTCATACATCAACATATATCACATCATATCTTGACCATATCACATCACAACATGCCCTGCAAAAACAAGTTAGACGTCTTCTACTTTGTTGTTGCAAGTTTTACGTGGCTGCTACGGGCTTCTAGCAAGAACCGTTCTTAACTACGCAAAAACCACAACGGTGATTTATCAAGTTTACTGTTTCAACCTTCTTCAAGGACCAGCCGTAGTCAAATTTGATTCAACTAAAGTAGGAGAAATAGACACCTGCCAGCCACCTTTATGCAAAACAATTTGCATGTCAGTCGGTGGAACCGGTCTCATGTGCGTTGACATGTAAGGTTGGTCCGGGCCGCTTCATCCCACAATGCCACCGAATCAAAATAAGACGTTGGTGGTAAGCAGTATGACCATCACCGCCCACAACTCATTTGTGTTCTACTCGTGCATATCATCTACGCATAGACCTGGCTCATGATGCCACTGTTGGGAAACGTTGCATGGAAAACAAAAAATTTTCTACGCACACGCAAGATCTATCAAGGAGATGCATAGCAACGAGAGGGGAGAGTGTGTCTACGTACCCTCGTAGACCGTAAGTGGAAGCGTTTAGTAACACGATTGATGTAGTCGAACTTCTTCACGATCCAACCGATCGAGTACCGAACGTACGACACATCCGCGTTCAGCACAAGTTCAGCTCGGTGACGTCCTCGCCTTCTTGATCCAGCAAGATGGCGAAGTAGTGGATGATTTCCGGCAGCACGACAGCGTGGTGACGGTGATGGTGAAGCTATCTCCGCAGGGCTTCGCCTAAGCACTACGAAAATATGACCGAGGGACGAAACTGTGGAGGAGGGCGCCGCACACGGCTAAGAGATTGTCGTGATCTTGTGCGGTGCCCCCCCCCACATATATATAGGTGGGGGGAGGGAGGAGGCAGCGAGGAGGCACCCCCAAGGAGGCCGAATCCTCCTTGGGCTCCTTCCCTAGCCGCGCCCCCTTCCTTATTTGCCTGCGGGGGGAAGGCAGGAGGAGGTGGCGCCCCCCCTTTCCTTCCTCCAAGGTGGAGGGAAGGAAAGAGGGGCTAGCCCTCCCCCTTTCCATCCCCAGGGCCGGCGGCCAAGGGAAGGGGTGCACCAGCCCCTTGTGGCCTGGTGTGTTCCCCCCTCTTGGCCCATAAGGCCCATATACCTCCCGGGGCTTCCCGGAACCCCTTCCGGTGATCCGGTGACCACCCGGTGCACTCCGAAACTCTTCCGGTATCCGAATATCATCGTCCTATATATCAATCTTTACCCCCGGACCATTCCGGAGCTCCTCGTCATGTCCGTGATCTCATCCAGGACTCCGAACAACATTCGGTCACCAAATCATATAACTCATATAACACTATATCGTCAACGAACGTTAAGCGTGCGGACCCTACGGGTTCGAGAACTATGTAGACATGACCGAGACACCTCTTCGGTCAATAACCAATAGCGGAACCTGGATGCCCATATTGGCTCCTACATATTCTACGAAGATCTTTACCGGTTGAACCTTATGACAACATACGTAATTCCCTTTGTCCGTCGGTATGTTACTTGCCCGAGATTCGATCGTCGGTATCTTCATACCTAGTTCAATCTCGTTACTGGCAGGTCTCTTTACTCGTTTCGTAATACATCATCTTGCAACTAACTCCTTAGTCACTTTGCTTGCAAGGCTTCTTATGATGTGTATTACCGAGAGGGCCCAGAGATACCTCTCCGATACATGGAGTGACAAATCCTAATCTCGATCCATGCCAACTCAACAGACACCTTCAGAGATACCTGTAGAGCATCCTTATGATCACCCAGTTATGTTGTGATGTTTGATAGCATACAAGGTATTCCTCCGGTATCCGGGAGTTGCATGATCTCATAGTCAAAGGAATATGTATTTGACATTAAGAAAGCAATAGCAATAAACTGAAAGATCATATGCTAAGCTAACAGATGGGTCTTGTCCATCACATCATTCTCCTAATGATGTGATCCCATTATCAAATGACAACACATGTCTATGGTTAGGAAATCTGAACCATCTTTGATCAACGAGCTAGTCTAGTAGAGTCTTACTAGGGACACGGCATTTGTTTATGTATTCACACATGTATTTAAGTTTTCGATCAATACAATTCTAGCATGAATAATAAACCTTTATCATGATTAAGGAAATATAATAATAACCATTTTATTATTGCCTCTAGGGCATATTTCCATCATGGACCATATTGAAGAAGGTTCTAAATGATGCTCTCACCAAGTGTTAGAACTTCAGAGAGACGATAACAGAACATTCAGAATTCAAGTTCTTCACTAGCGCTTGTTGCTATCAAGAACAAAATGTGAAAACCTCTCATAGGTCTGGCTACTTGATGTACACATAGCTACCTCAGATAAGATCATGATCATTACATGTGGATATATTTTACAGGTGATCTCAATTAATAATTACACCATATATTATTTTGTTGCCCAAGACAAAATTACGACACACGGTTTTATTTTGTGCACAATTAATAAAGAATTCTACAAGCCATGTGTCAAGATGAAGAAAGAGATCACCGCCTTGTTGAAACAACCAACAACAACACTAGCTATTTGCATCCAAGAAAAGAAAGTATATTTTTATGGGCCATGCAAGAGTTGCAACATGCATGCAAGGGGTTTGGGCCAGGACCCATGTGATGCGACATGATGCATGCATGTATGCAATTTAGTGCAAACTAGATGGGCTTCAAAAGTCCTTCTGTCCTACAACCCTGGAGATCGATCCACCGACGCCAGAATCAATCCACGGCTGCCCTCGGTCATCTTCAATAAATAGCTAGTCTATGTCAGGGTTTAGACTGAGGTTTTGTTTAGAGAAGTTTAGCTTTAGCTACTTTTATTTATCTTCGCTCATAGCGGCTAGTGCGACCGTCAAGACATCCTATCGGAACCCCATCTTGTGAAATTTATTCCATCTAGCATATTTGCAATTTTGAGATTGCTTGCCTATTATTTTTTTGCATGTTCTTCGATTTGCTTGCAGGAAAAATCCTTCGTGGATAGGTCGATCGCGCTGTTGGCTCGTTCGATAACGCCGTGGAGTTGGTTCAGCGATTGCCGTGGATATCAGTCGTGTACGGTTCTCCCTGTACGGTTGGTAGCCGGATCGTGAGGGTCAAGTCCCACACAAAATCATAGTTATCTCTCTCTCATCAAAAGATCGGGCCCCAGTTCACATCAAGTGGTATTAGTTTTCAGGTTCATCGGATAGAGATTTACAGTTTTATTAGATTAGATTGTTTTTCAGTCCTATAACCCATAGAAAAGCCAAAAAAATTAGATTAGTTCATCCGCTGCACCTATCTTTTTGGACGCCGATAACTGCCACACGTGTGGTGAATCGGTTGGTTGTGCCGCACGCCCTGTGTGGCACGGAGACGACCCCGCCCGCACGACCGCGTCTGGGCGCGCGCAGCCACAGCCCGCACGTTCGGTGTGTGGCAAAATCGCCCACACGTCCGGGCAAACGACCGCGCTGCCCGCACGACCCAGCACGCCAGCCGTCCCGGCCTCCTTTCGATCCCCAGTCCGACCTGCCGCCGTCGTCTCCTACCTCTCGATCCCCTACCTCCATCGCCTTCCTTCTCTGGTTGCCATGGCAACCAGAGCAGATCCATAGCGCCTTCCCACCGCTAACCACCCACCCCCCCAAACCCCCCCAACCCCGCCCTCCCAAGACGACGAGCAAAAAGCAGGTCGATCTCCGATCTCCTTCTGTTTCTCATCCTTCTTCTGTCCAGAAATTTGAAATTGCAAATTTGCCCACGAAGATGGTGACTGGATCCACGATGTCAGGGCAAACACACCATGGATTTGTGTGTATTCACATTTGCCCACCTACGTACGCCAGATCTGCCATATACTATACTAGAGTTGAGCTAAACTTCTGGGTTGCCTTGGTGCGAGTAGTTGGTACTGAAGGATGCGTAGGAATCACTCAAAATAGGGTGAGAAAGGAGGAATTTGGCATAGGGAGGGGAGGAAAAATAATTGCCACTTGTATCTAACGTCAGTTGCCACCTATCGTTGTCATTAGCTGCCACCATGTTATGTTGTTGCTTGCCATCCTATTATATTGGCTGTTGCCATCGCTTCGAAATGATAGATGGCATCCAGATTTTAGAAAAGAGAATGAATGTGCATGTCCTACTTGCCATGATGTGTCGGTTGCCTACGCAGGAAATGTGATAAGATTGCCATGTTATCTTGTATGTGCAAACAGCCAGAATGCATTTTGCGGATTATTGATGCGTTCTTGTTCATGCAGTGACTGAAAACACATTGGCAGAAAAAAAGCGGAAGAATGAATCACGAAGACGGCAATGATCCTTGGTTTTCTCAAAGGTCGGAAACGCCCCCCTGGGATGCAGCAGAGTACAATCAACTCATTTCTGCAGGGCCTTTGCTGCCACTACTGGAGCAGTACACGGGCATCGGTACGATGCATGATAAACAAAAAAGAAACAGTTGCCATGTTCGTGACGATGAAGATGTCATTCTACTTATGTCCTACAATCTCATTTTTCGCAGGTTCTTATGACCAAACCACAATCAGGGGGGCACCATGGCAAGTTCAGTCATAGGGCGCTAACGCTGACAAATGTACGGGCAACCAACTTCAAGTAGCTAATGTGGCAAATCAAGGTAACGCATACGAAAAAGAAACTTACTGTTGTGGACATGAAATTAAACTTGCAAGGATGGCAAACGACTCACGAGTTACTTCGGAAAAATGTAGGACCTTCATGCAGCACGTGGCATCAGGCGGCAACCATGTACCTGCCATCAACGTCGTACACAGGTGAGTACATGAAGTGAAGTTGTGGACAGTGAATTAGGAGAAAGGAACATAGCTGATAGCTGCAGTTTCCATGCCTGGACAGCTGCAGTTGCCATGCACGGACAGCTGCAGTTGCCATGGCTGGACAGCTAGAGTTGCCATGTGTCATAAAATGTGATTGCAAATGTCTAAAACAAATGTGGATGACACGTGTGAACAAACATGTGTGCCATGGATGCACCGCTACATGTGCCATGTTGAACAAACTATAGTTGCCATGCAATGACCAACTGCTACCATGATCACAGGTTGTTACGGTGGAACCACATCGGCAAACGTCTCATGGCAAGCTTCATAGTTGCAGGACAGCGCTATTGCAGATAGAGCACATCAAATTGGAATGACAGACCATATAAGATCGGCACATGCGGCACAACAAGGTAAAAAAAATGTGAACCAGAAAACAGTACTGCATTTGCTTTTGTGGGAATAGCATGTGAGGAAAAGTAGATTTGTAACGGTGGTGGTGGAAAAAACAAACAAAAAATGCTATCAAGTGGTCGTGTGCAAAGAGTCATCTATTGTCTTCGGGATTTGCCAGTTGCTATAAGAGTGTGTGCAACATTCATGATTGATCGCATTTGCCTAGTGAGATCAAGCCTAGAATACAAGTTTCGATGCTGGAATATACTGGTTGCCATGTAGTGGCAGCAGTAGTTGCCATGTATGTTGGACTGTAGCTGCCATGGCTATAGAATCCAAGTTTTGATGCTAAAAGAAGCTAGTTGCCATGCATTGGCAACAGTAGTTGCCATGTTTGTTGGACTGTAGCTGCCATGACTGGAGAACTACAGTTGCCATGCATGTCCATATGCAGATTCACGGCTTAATGTGTGAATGATGTCATGCCAAATCACATGCAGTTGCTGTACTCCGTTACGATAAACATGCCACTCAAGCAAAAGCTTACACTCGTACCTTTTTTTTTATTGCAGGACCTTCAACTACAATCAACAGCGGCGTGGGGACATCTACTGCGGGGAGCTCTGAGCGCACGGAGGACGCGTTCCACCAGCCAGCCAACAATCATGACACAAACAATGCCGAGTCAGTGTCGGAAATGGCAATCGTTCCAGCAATGCCGACAAGCACACCTTTGCACACCAGCACAAGCAACACTCAAGCACATGAAACAGCCGCCGATACTGAAGTGAATGATGAAACTGATGACGAAGCACAAGAGGATGAAGATGGTGGGCAATCAGAAATCATGGTACCTCAGCCACCGTATGTTGGGCAGAGATTTGATTCGTTTGAAGATGCAAAGGAATTCTACCAGACATATGCAAAGTTCCATGGGTTTGCGGTCAACACCGAATACCATAGGAAAATTAAAAAAACTAACGAGTACAGCAGAGGTGAGATGAGGTGCTACAAGGCACGAAGGAACAAGAAGGGGAAAGGTGTTGCGCCTGTCGTTCCGGAACGAAAGAGAGGTATCATTGTCAAGACGGAATGCCCTGTCCGGTGTAAGCTGAATGTAGATGGAGCATGGTGGGTGGTCACTGAATATTTTGACGAGCACAACCACGAACTCATAAAGAAGTTTAACCTGGTAAAATTTCTGACCGCCCACAGAGGATTCACCCCCCTCGAGAAGAAATTCATAAAGCTGCTACATGATTGTAACGTCGGTCCATCAAGAATGGTCCAGATACTATCCCTCATCCACAGCAAAAATGGGACTCTGAGTAGCATGCCTTACATACCGGCAGACGTCACAAACCTAAAGGCAAAGTACCGTAGAGAGAGCAGGTTGGCTGACATAGAAGCCACGATAGCCTACTTCGATGAGAAAGCGAAGGAAGATCCAGATTTCTTCTACAGGATAAGATTGGACGATGAGGACCGTGTCAAGAACATGTATTGGGTGGATGGTGCTGCAAGAAGAGCCTACAAACATTTTCGAGATTGCATTTCGTTCGACGTGACATATCTCACTAATATGTACAAGATGCCATGCGCTCCAATCATAGGAATAAATAACCACAATCAGTCATTGCAGTTCGGATGCGGGCTCATTCGGAACGAAGACACGGATGGGTACACTTGGCTGTTCAAGACCTTCTTGGAGTGCATGGGTGGACTTGCTCCGATGAACATAATAACAGACCAGGATTTTAGCATGCGTGCAGGCGTAGAGGAGGTCTTTCCGTTGGCAGTGCATAGGCACTGCAGGTGGCACATTATAAAGAAGGCTGAGGAGACGCTAGGACCGTTCTTTGCTGACCGTCCAGAGCTGCACAAGGCATTCGAGCTGTGCGTGGACCACAGCTTGACGGTGGAGGAGTTTGAAAGGAGCTGGATGGCTATGATTGAAACATATCAAGTACAAGACAACGAGACGCTTGCTAGCCTGTGAGAGAAGCGAATGTACTGGGTGCCGGCCTACTTCATGCAGTGCTTCTTCCCGTTTCTGCAGACTACGCAGCGCAGCGAGGGGTTCAATGCTGTTTTGAAGCGGTACGTGAGCCCTGGCAACTATTGCAAAACAATACTCCGCTTTGCAACAAAAAATACTGGGATCTGAGCTACAGCACGAAGCAAACACCGCGCTCAAGCAGCCAAAATTGCTAACGTATTTACCGATGGAGAGGCAGATGAGCAAGATATACACCAACAAGATTTTTAACAAGTAAGTCAGTTGTGTTACAATCTTATTTGCACAAGCATGAAGGTAGTAGGTGCCATGTAGAATGCAATGTAGTTGAAAAGCTTATTTGAAAATGATGATTTTTTGAAAGTAGCCATTGAGTACAGAGTAACCATGATATGTAGTTGCCATGTTTAATGAACTACAGTTTGCCATGTTTAATGAACTACATTTTCCATGTTTACTCACTACAGTTGCCATGTTTACTCAACTGCAGTTACCATATTTGATGAACTGCAGTTGCCATGTTTAATGAACTATACTTCCATTGGCCATGATGGTATGGAATGCAAATGCCAATTAAAGATGTTATACAGTTGCCATGTTTACTCAACTACAGTTGCCATGTTTAATGAACTGCAGTTGCCATGTTTAATGAAATGCAGTTGCCATGTTTACTCAATTGCAGTTGCCATGTTTAATGAACTATAGTTGCCATGTTTAAACAAACTGTACTTCCATTGGCCATGATGGTATGGAATGCACATGCCAATTAAAAATGTTATGCATTTGCCATGTGAAAAAAATATCATGCAGATGCCATAGCCATCATTCATTTTAGATGCCTTTCCTACGTTACAACCTACAACAACATAAGGTTCTACAAAAAACATCACACAAGAGTTTAACAAAACCACACAAAACTTGCAGATTCCAGGAAGAAATAAAGTGTGCCAGCATGTATACGGCTTGCCAGGTGGACGAACATACGTTCAAGGTGTGTTCTATCATGGGCATGTCGGATTCAGAACCTGAAGACCCAGACAAGGGAAGGAACTACTTTGTAAAGGCCTTGATAAGCGAAGGCGAATACTACTGCCAATGCTGCAAATTCGAACGGGACGGGATTGTGTGCTGTCACATACTGAAAGTAATGGACATGAACGCGGTGACACGAATGCCCCGTCATTTCATACGGCGGCGATGGACTTGGGACGCTGACGACGCATTGGGGCCGCAAACATCAAATGCAGTTTTCGCTGTGCATGATGAGAGACCAGAGTCAACCATGGATGCCGTGAGGCACGTTGTGTTGACAAAGAACTATGCTGAGCTAATAGATGAAGCGTGCAAGAGCGATGAGACAGCGAGGGTCGCAGAAAAACATAGGAAGGCCCTGAAAAGAGAGCTTGATGAGATCAAGAAGAGGAAAGCTGAGGAAGCCTTACACAGGTTCCCCCGTACCACAAGTGTGCCTTCGTCCACGGGGCCATCATCTGAAAACTCGGAGGTAGGATCTGGAACAGCAAGCACACAAACCCAGGTCAGGAACCCGCCCCGTTCCATCACAAAGGGGCGTCCAAAAGAGATAAGATACAAATCGGGATTGGAGATTCAAGCAAAGCACAAGAAAACAAAAGAAAGGGACGGGCAATCTGTAAGCAACATTGGAGCACTGTGACTTGGTTGTTGGTGACATTTTTTGCAAGCTAGATGTTATAAATTTGTAAAAATGGGAGAATGACTCTTGAGGTGCAACAGAAGCTGAAAGGAAATGCCATGAATCAATGACTGCAGTTGCCACGTGTGTGGTACTGAAGTTGCCATGTCTTTTCATCTGAATCTGCCGTGTATTTTCTACTGAATCTGCCATGTTGTTTCAACTGAATATGCCATGCATGTTCTACTGAATATGCCATGCCTTTCCTACTGAATCTGCCATGTTAGTTCTACTGAATATTCCATGTTATTTATACTGAGTCTGCCATCGCGTATATTTCCGTGTTCAGTCAACACATTATAGTTCACACATATTGTATTGTGTGCAAACTATGGAAAACAAGTTGAAACGATCACGTGCAAAAACCGTAAGGTTACGGCTGCGTACAAACTACCATGCTAGCCGATACAGTTAGCAATGCAAAAAACCAAAAAAGCCAAACGAGAAAGAACGATAACTTTCACTAACCATGACTGATCAACTACATTTGCATGTTTTCCAGACATCATAGACGCATTCAAAACACCAAACTGGTACTACAAAACCACAAATGCATAGTAATACTGAAAACACATAAACGTATCTGCTGTCACACCTAAGTAGGTTCACATACACACATATATTACAAACTTTTCAACTGTCGCTCACACGCCACCACTATATACTAGGCTACAGGAAGATGCAGTCATAGCATATTACACAGACATAGTTTTGAAAGAAACAAGGTAATACCTTACATTCCTCGGCAACAGAATGTAAGGTAGGCGTTCGGTGTGGAGCACCACATGATCACTTGTACTTCTTGGTGGCTTTCTTGACAGCTTCCTCTATAAACTCTCGTGCGTTGGACCGCGTGTTGAAATCTTCGTTCATCAACTAGTTCCATGTGTAAATTTTGCGGAGCTCGACGACCATTGCAGCTGTGACGACAGGGACCCGTCGACCTTCCCACTTAGCAAGGTATTCCAACGTGTGAAAGCCACAGTCGTGCCTATAAAACAAAAGAATCAGGTGAACTCAAGAAAACAGAGAAGAAATCATAAACTTCAATGAAGATGTGGCACGAGGGTTAGCATTGGTGTAGAGGACACATGAAAAAAAGATAATAATTACCCGTTTCCTTGCTTCGTAGTCGCAACGTACTCGATTGGAAAATGTCTGATCTGGACCTTTGAGTTTTCGTAGTGACGGTTCCATGTCTCTTTGAGGTTGTTGATGAAGTATTCAGCATGCGTAGTAAGGTCTACGTCAGCTTCTGAACGCACTGAATCAAGCACCTCAAATCGTTGGTTCTTGAGGTCAAGGCAAATCGCGTAGTGGTGACCACACTTGTCATGTGGGTCCTGTGGTGCAAGCTCCTGGAACATGGGGAACATGACCTGCAAGTAAAAAAAAGGAAAGAAAAAGCAGAGTTCACATCATAAACAGACATGATGTAGTTGGAAAAATGATGTGTAAGGATATCGCCGGTTGCACTAAGAGGCACATGAATGACATAAAAGCAACAGGTGTCCAAAAAAGTACACCATCGTAGAAAATGGGTAGTTGCACTGTGTAATTGAAAGAAGTTGCCATCCATGTATGGACTAAGTTACCCAGTATTATAGTTGGAGTTGCCACATAACTTGCATTAAGAAACAAATTAAAACTCATTTTACATGGCAGCTGTTGCCGCATGAAACACCTGTCACAGAACAGGGTGTAACCCACATGTTAAGCATATCTACTGGCAAAAACATACCAAGGGGGGAAAATGTGCAAAAAGGGGAGGAATACTCACACATTTCTTCATTGTGAGCTTGAAATCACCATGCGCAGCAAAATGCTTCCTTAGGATTTTGTGGTGGAAGTCACCATCCCATATTTTGCAAGTCACGCTGTACCGCATGATTGTTTTGTCGGGAGACATATCCATATGCCTGTTGATGAAGTCAATCCCACATGCAACTACATTCTTCGACATTTTGCCGAGTGGCCTCACAGACTCGGCAAGATCACCCAGGTCAACGTACGTCGCATCACATTGTATGATCTTGGTTCTGTCCAAACATGAGCTGTATGAAAATGATATAACATGAAAGAATCATGTCTACTAACTAGAAAAAAAGAAATAAATCGTAAAACAGAGCATCTATAGAAATAGCAAAAAGGAAGAAAAGTAAAAAGGAAAGCAAATGAGGGGTTATGCGGTGTGGTCATTACGCTTTCAACTCCTTCATGTGCTTGCTGTTGGACCTCGCATTTCCAAAGCGCTTGACAATTTCGTACAGATGGTTCTGATCCTTTGTGGCCTTGACTTCTGGCTCATAGTCATCCGCGGGTGGTGCGTGAACTACCCTATGCTGCCTCACAGAACCAGGGGTGGCACTTCTAATGGTATCCTTAGATACGGACTCAGTATGCATGCTAGAACTTGATTGCCCCTGACCTCGTGAGGACCTCCTCTGCAGTGCTGCCTCCTCAATCCTGCGGTAAGCTTCATCAAGTGACGGCGTAATCTCCTCAAGAGTGGCTGCAATGATCAAAAAAGTGGGATAGGGCATATGGGAAAATAAAACAAGTTAATTGTGCAAAGAAAGGGTGTAGAATGTGAAAATGTAGGTGCAAAGTTAGGGAGTTGCCATGTGGAGGCAACTACAGTTGCCAGGTGTAATGAACTGTAGTTGCCATCTGACAACTACTGAAGTTGCCATGTGGGTTGAACTGCAGTTGCCCATGTTGTATCAACTCCAGTTGCCATGTGCTTGTCGAATGGAAAATGCAACATGGCAACAAAAAATGTAGGTGACATTGTGCAGCAAAATCCAGTTGCCATGTTCATCAGATAACTTCTGCCATCACCGGTGAGAAGCCAAAAAAAAGCTTGGCACAAAATTCAGACTAGAAAAATGTGTACAACAAAATGATAAACGCATAAAAAGTGTACCTTGCACAATCGGCTCTGCAAACTTCACAGCCTTCCTGCCCTCAGCCATTGGCTGCGCCATCATTGGGGCCATGCCTGCCGGGAAAGCAAAGGCAACTGGTGTAGGATCGTGCACCGCTGGTTGATCTTGGCTGATGCCAAGGCTAAAGCTCGGTGGGGTGAAGGCCATTGGGTGCCTCTCCTGCCTACTAGCCGGACCATGAACAACTTGCGGGGCAGAATCCAGGGGTGAAAGATCAACAAACATTTCTGCCTCGTCTGCTGCAGAATCATCAGGCTTGTTAGTAGGGCGGGGCGTGTGGTCAGCGGTATCAGTCGCAACTTTCTTGCCAATCTTCTTGTTTGGGCTGTAGGGGACACCAATGTTGACTGGGAGCTTAGAAGTACGCAAATTTAAGTTGGGGTTCTCCACGGCGGGTAAAGACGCAGTCTGCTCCGGACATTCACCTCCGTCAGTCGTGCCCGACTTGCCACCTGGGTCAGTTGTACTCCGGTCTTTAGTTTTCTCCATAACATTGCTTTTGGCAGGTGGTGGGAACAGAGTGGACGCAGGCACGTAACCAGAGTCATCTCTGCTGCTCCTAGCTACAGCTGGTGCGTTGGGTATATCTGCAGATTGCTTGCGGGGGCTACGACGCCTAGGTGGAAGACCAGCTCGCGAAACGGTCGCCTTAGCAACCTCTGGAACACCAGAAGCTGGAGCTATTGTGCCAAGACTCTCACCTGTGGATGGCATATCAGTCTGAACTATCGCCTCAGCCCCTTCTTTCGTGGACGCAGAAGTGCCACCACCCACGCGCTTGGAATCCGTATCAGATGAGCGGGAATCTTCCTTGCTTAGGTTGATCTCGGGGGCGTCCACTTCAACACTTGCTGATTGGGTGGCATGGCTCACAGCAGCATCCTTCATTGCCAGCAGAGTGGGCAATATCTCGGCAGTCCTGGCAGATACTGACTCATCACTCCCGGATGTACGGATGCCTGCTGTTGTAGCCTGCACATCTGCAACCGGCGGAGAAGGTCGGCCACTTGCATCAGAGCTAGTTGGAACAATGGACGGTGCAACAGCAGCTTTGTCGACCCGCGCCTCATGAGAATCTGAGTTGCCACCTGTTGACAACTTTGAGTGTATGCGTTCGAGTGGGTCTCTGTGGTTCTGCTTGGTCACGCGTGTGGTAGTCTTCTTCACCCTGCAAAAAAAGCACATGAACAGTGTTATAAAAAATAAACAAAAATAGTTGCCATGGTAGCCATCTTGAAGAATGAAAAAATGTGTGATGTGCCAGAGCTGCCATTTCAGGACTAGGTATGGGATGAGTTGCCATATAGGTGGAATAAGAGTTGCCATATAGGTGGAATAAGAATTGCCATGTGACCTAGTTAGCAAGTGCCATGCAGGACAAGCAGGAGTTGCCATGTAGTAAAAAAAAAGAGATCATGGGAAAACAGCAATTGCCATGTGAGACTGATGGCAGTAGCCCATGTGGCAAGCTGGACAGCTGCATTGAAAAGCAAAAAATATAGCACTATGACATTGAAAGAACAGGGATAACCTACTTCTTGACTGTCTTCCTCAAGTCTACCAACACGACAGGATCCCCGGTGTTGGATGTCGTCGTACGAGGAGATGACCTAGTGGAAGGGGTGTCACCAGCAATGGGGGCACCCTTGTTCAAACGCGCAGAAACACGGGTTGGCGTTGGTGCTTGTTTCTTCATAACTGCTCGTCCACCAGCTGTCGCCTCACTGCACGTGTAAGAAAATGACAAAAAAAGGTACCAAGTGTAAGCCACGAAAATAATTGCCAGGCTTAGCTAACAAATGGAAAAAGGGGTCAGTCTGTTCAAAAGGAGAGAGACAAAACAAGACACTAAAATAGATGTCGAACCTCCTCCTAGCAGCTAAGGGATCGGTCCTAGACCTCTTGCCAGGAGAGCCCTGCCCAACGTCCTCTGGATCCCTCCCCCTCTTTGAGGGCGACACCCCCTTGTCTCTCACAGCGGTATGTTCTTTGACTTTCTCCGGTGGGGGGACATCTGGTGCAGCCTTGCCCTTCTTACCACCTGCACGAACTTCAATGTGCTCATCATCATCGGTGTCATGTTGCATGTTCTCCATGTCATCATCATCGTCCTTGTTGAGAGCAGCATCTCCATCTAGTTCATCTTGCGTGTCAGGGAGCTCCTGGGAGCTGTTGTAGTCGTACCGGCCACGGCAACCAGTTGGCCGATGTGTCCGTTCTGCAACAAATGGAGTGAACTGCCTTGCAACCACGTCGCTGTCAGAGCCATTAAAGGACGTCCAACCCTCAACCAACTTCCCCAGCAAGCCGGTCATTCCGGAAGCAAACTGCCCAATTAGATGCTCAACAGGTGCCCTTGCCTGTGCACGAAGCAAGAAGCAAACAGTAACCAACCATACTGGAGTCACCTGCACAAGATCAAAATAAACCAAAACAACCATAGAGATATATCAAAAAAAAGAAGGAGAGAAAAACAATTTGAGAAAGCAAAATAAAAATCCTTGATTACCTCAGGAGGACAAGACGGAGCTGAGTGCACGTCCATCCACTTGCCAAAGTTTTGAGGCCCACCAAACACGCTGTAGTCTATAGCATGCTTGGCCATCAGCTGGAAAACATCAAAAACAGCTAGGGATGTAAGAGAGAAAATAAAGGAACACTAACTAACAGCTCATGTATTGCAAAAAAAGAGAGGGGAAGAATGGAAATTTCAACACGGATGGCGGTGTTGCCGTGTGGCGTCAGACATGGGTGCCATGCGCAGACAGCCATGGCTAACAAGGGCATTCATATCTTGTTAGCCACAGACAGTTGCCATATGGGGATTTTTTTCATATGTTATGTAGCATCGAAATTGAAAGAATGCCGTGCAAAAGAAAGGAGGTAGAACTAACCTGCAGTTTCCCGTATTTCTTATCAGTTATCTTGTCTGCGGCAAGCACAGCCTTGACAGCATCGTACGTCCACGCAGAGACAGCAAACTTATGTGGAGGTGGCGGACCTCCTATCCCCGTAAAGTCAACGGTGGACAGATCAAGACGATCGACGTACATCAGCTGGTGTACACAAATAAAAAGGAAAAAAATGTCAGTTCCATCATGCTATGTTGAGAAGAAGCTACTGCATATTCCTTGAGTCATCAAGTTGATGGGGACGAAGAAAAAAAGAGTTGCCATCTAGCTATGGTAGTTGCCATCATGATGTACAATGTGTTAGTTGCCATCAAGTTAATTGTGTAAGAGAAAGGGCGTAGAAGGTGAAATGTAGGTGCAAAATTAGGGAGTTGCCGTGTGGAGGCAACTGCAGTTGCCACGTGTAATGCATTGTAATTGCCATGTGACAACAACTGAAGTTGCCATGTGGGTTGAACTGCAGTTGCCATGTGCTTGCCGAAAGAAAAATGCAACATGGCAACCAAAAAATGTGATGGCAGTTGCCATCTTGTTGTGATGATAGTTGCAACAAGGTCAACATCATGGTTGCCATGCATATTGTATGAACAGAGAGTGGATGTATGAAATGAATTTTTTTTGTATGCTGTTGACAAACAATATTGCCTTGTAGGCAGCAACCACGGATGCCATGGATTAAACAGAAAGTCGCCTTCACACGTAAACAAAAATCATATAGAAAACAAATGAAAACAAAATGGGTTGCCATGCATGATCTTGTACAGTTCACAGTTATCAACGGCTGACACGTTGATTTGGGAAAGCAATCAACGTGGTAAGAGTGTTTGCAAAGGAATAGGGAAAAAATACCATTAAATGGAGTCGACAACCCTTATGGTACATCTTGTTTGAGAATGCATCATGCAGGAAGTCCGCGATGAACTTACACCAATTCATGTTCTTCACATCTTTCAGCTTCGCCTGCGCGACACAAATTTCAGGACAAGAAGTTGCCGCATCAGAAATCAAACGAAAAAAAATCAAAAAACTGGCAGTTCATAGCTTACAAATGACATCGGAGTCAAAAGATTGAGGGAATAAAGGAGTAGAGATAGATCATTCACCAGGATGGGAAAGCATTTGTTGCTTGGGCGAAGAGACGTGGTAGGCGCAAATACAGCTGAGATCAGGTACATGAGTAGCTTCATCTTAAAAACCTCGCCATGGGTTTTCATGCCCTCCAACGAATTTGCCAGCACAGTCGTGTTCGGCATGGATGTCATCCCAGGAAACAAACGGGCAAACAATGTTTCCTCAATCTTATTATTGACCTCATACGGGACTTTCATTTCTCCACGGGGCACACCCAAAGTGCAGAACACTGATTCCTCATCCAACGGGAGTCTTCCACGTCCCGGAATAACAAATTCCCTGGAGGAGGTATCGTAAGTCTCACCGAGCCAGTCGCATACAGGGTTCACTAGGTTCTTGCACCGAACATCCATCAGAGCCTGCATCCCCATCTCAGCAGCAGCTCCCTTCTGATCGTCGGTAAATCCCTCGGTCAATATAGTCAGGCGTTCCTGTGAAGCCCTATTGCGATAACGTTTCTTCTTCTGCAAAATAGACAAATGATAATTTGTTGCCATGTTTCAGTATCATGAAATTTTAGTTCGTAACAGACGATTACAAACTAAAATGTGACATTCAAAACATATGTCATACAAAAAGTTACCTCATCGCCATCTTTTGTCCGTCCAGTTGCGCGATTCTGTTGCGGTAACTCCATGAAATCATCATCATCGTCTTGATGGTCGCCACGAGTCATTGTGCTGAGATAAGAACAAAATCAAAATGTCAGGGTGAAATGAACTTATGAATGAAGTAGTTGCCACCTAACAGAATGTAGTTGTCACATGCCTCAAATTGAAAAAGTGACAAAAAAGACTAGGCAATATCATAGGAACACCCACACCCCCTATGATTGTCCAACAAGAAAAGTGGCAACTAAACACATTGGCTCTACTTGAAAAAATGTACAGATCATAAGGCACTTACACAAAAAATGTTCAAGTTGCCATGTTAGCACAAGACAGTATAAAGAAATGAGCACACCTTCCACTACGCAGAGATGTAATGTGGCAACTCACACGCTGTCCTCTTATAAAAAATGAGTTGTCATATGTTCAAAGGCAAATGTACTAGGTTGAAATTGCCATGTTAAGATGGAAGACAATTCAAAAAGTTCTTGAAACATCCACTAGACAACCTGTACTGTGGCAAATCACACACTGGCCTCATATTAAAAATGAGTTGCCGTGTAATACAGCCAAATACGTTCAGATATCACTAATCAGCATTGCTAAAAACACAAAATTGAATCTATAGTACAGTGAAATTGCCACATTATGCTGCCTACAGCATGGCAGCAGCCATAGTGTGCTCACAAAAAATGTTGCCACATGTAAAGCATATTTGTGGCAACTGACATAGTTGATCAGGAAATTAGTTGCCATCCATTGCAGATAGTTGCTGAAACTGCCATGGCTGCCTTCATACTACACTTGCAGCATGGCAACGGCCATAGTGTGTTCACAAAAATAGTTGCCACATGGAAATCATATTTGTGGCAAATGACACAGTTGATCAGGAAATTAGTTGCCATCCAGTGCAGATAATTGCTGAAACTACCATGGCTGCCTTTATACTGCACTTTGAAAATACAACTACCTAGATCTAGGGTTCATTGGCAACTATTATAACCTCAAATTCAACAATGAAAAACTTCCCCCACTGATCGCAAATAGCATTTCGATGCAATACATAACTAGCAACTGTAAAACGCTGGCTCAATCGCAACGCAGAACCAGGATGTGGCTGTGAACAGGCCGAGCCATACCGGCCTGACTGCCACCGCGGCGGCGAAGAAACTACGCAATGCCACCCAAAACGGCAAGCACGTGACTCCGCCGCCGACGGGAACGCCGGAGCACCGCGAATCCGCCGGAATCTCGATGAATCTCGAGCGGAACATTGTCCACGGACGAGAGGGGGGAATGCAGGCAAAGGAATGTGAGCGTGTGAAGGAGCGTTACCTTCAATCTGCAGGCACTCCGGCGAAGACGCTCCAGTCCGGCGAGTCCCACCGACGGCCACGAATGCCGTCGACTCTTCCGCCTCCGCCGCCGCCTTCTTCTCTCGGCTTCTCTTCCAATCGAATGAACTACGCGGTGGGTTGGGTGAGTAATGAAGTGGAGCGAGTAAATGGAACCGCGAGGGGAGGGGGGGGGGGGCAAAGTGCGAGACGTGGTTGACGGCAACCGCAGTCGGGCGAGTCGTGCGGGCGCTAAGCAGTTCCACCACACACCCCCGAGTGGCAACCGTTGACCGCGGAGAGGAAACCGGCGTGTGGGCGAACTCTCTCACACACCACACACGCGAGTTGTCATACGTGGCACACAAAATCAGCAAAATGTGCCAAGATTCATGCAGAAACTGTTGAACGGAGATGGAGGCGTGTGGTTGAGTTGGCTAGCGCCCACACGTGTGGGCGTTAATGTTTTCCATCTTTTTAGCCTTTAGCAATTTTTGCATCTAATATTTGCTTTGTTTAATATTTGGTTGCATCCATCCTAGTATTAATGCTGGTTTAGATTTATTTGGGAGAGAATCATCTACTAGATCGCTCTGTTTTTGTCCACCCTCCAAATCTTTGCCGCAACGCACGTCTCAAATTTTTTTTTTGCACCGGATTGCTTCAGTTTTGCGTGCAATCGGAGTTCGCGTCAGTTAAAATTTCTTCTCGTCTGCCCACGCGTACAAGTTTGTTCTTTTGTGCCGGCCGCACACGTCCTGCGCCTGCTCTGCCACGTACGGAGCCTTGCACCCACCTTCCACATCAGACAACAGTCCACCTGTGTTTGCTAGCCAGCGCCGCTGTTTGTGCCGTAGTGTGCTGCTACTCAAGCACCATCTTTGGATTATCTTTCATTGCAACACGCAGGCCACTCTAATCTCTATTTCCGATCTTCAGCAGTACGTGACCCGGCCGCCCAGCCGCTCGTAGTAGCACTTGATCCCGTAGCATCTCTTCTCTTCTGTTCGCATCTTCGTGCATATACTTGTTGGTACCGGCCTGATAAAAGAAAAGAAAAAAAGAAAAAAGAAAAAAAAAGAATAGGAAAAAGAAAAAAAAAGAAAGTTGAAAAAAAAAAAGATCAGGCTGGCTAGCATCTATTTTGGATTGTTTTGTTCTGTTCGCTACTCAGGACATTATTTTGCTGCTACTTGATCGCCGCTTCATCTATCATATATTTTCGAGCTTTGTCATACATTGCGTTTATACCTCACTTATATTTAGCTATTTGGAGCTACCATATTTTCATTGGTTTTCCCTCATTTGATTCAGTATCTGGGCTTAGATTGTTTTCTCTCTTGCTAGTCGACTGTCAGCACTAGTTAGAAGTTTGAGCAATTATTCAACTTGCATTGCTTTTTCCTAAATTGTGCCACTTATATTGTGAGTTGAGAAGCCTTTGCCAAGCTACACTTTTTCCTACCAATAAGTACAGGTTCCGGCTCTATTGATTCCTGGTTATCGCTCCATCCAATCTTCATCGGTATTTGAAGCCGACACCAATGAGCCGATCACCACCTGTTGCATTGGTAAGAACAAGTAAGAATTTGATACTAAGCTTGAGTGTGAGCCCTTTTTCTCCACCACGTCCTACTAGTTGATAGGGATTATACACTGTGTTTCTTTTTCTCTTTCGCTAACAATGGCACAGGATCAACCCACACTTGAGGGCCTCACCGCGGATGTGAAAGTCACCAGCGAGCGTCTCGCCCAACTTGAGGGTGCTCAGATTATGGCCGAAGAGAGGCTCAAGGCCATCGAGGATGCACAGGGTGTTGCCAACACACATCTACAGGACATCTTGTCACGTTTGGACGCGTTGCAGACTGCACCGCCCGTCGACAACAATGTTGTTACTCGCAACTCCACGGGTGTCGCCGCTATTTCGCGTGCTAGACGTGTGCCTATGGGTCATCCACAACATCCAGCTACTGCCACTGATGCTGCCACCATAAACCAGCATCAACGAATTCCTCCCTGCACCAACGAGGAACTTGGGGACAATTACGAGGATTATTCTGGTGACATCGAGGGCGACCACCACAATGACCGTGATCACCGACAACTGCGCTTCAACCGTCACGGTATGGCACGAGGTACACACAGGTATGATGTTCGAGATTACGACCACTTTAGTGCTAAAATTAAATTTACTATGCCTGCTTGCAATGGTAAATATCATCCAGATGTTTATCTTGACTGGGAACTTTCTGTTGAACAAAAATTTGCATGTCATGATATTCCTGAGAACCAAAGAGTTAGGGCAGCCACTAGTGAATTTACAAACTTTGCTTCTATTTGGTGGAGTGAGTATTGCCGTGTTAATGCGAACAATATACCTGCTACTTGGGATGCTTTAAAACGAGCTATGCGAACAACGTTATGTTCCTTCTTATTATGCTCGTGGCAAACTAAATGAATTGCACCGTTTAAAACAAGGTAGCAGTTCTGTAGAGGATTATTATCAAGAATTGCAAACTGGCTTAGTGCGATGTGGATTAGTTGAAACCGAAGATGCTATGATGGCTAGATTTTTAGGTGGTTTGAATCGTGATATTCAGGATATATTGGATTATAAGGAGTACAATTCTATTACTCGTTTGTTTCATTTTGCCTGTAAAGCTAAAAGGGAAGTACAGGGACGACACAACAAAGGACGAGGTCACTTTTCTGTAGGTCGTCAGTCATCATGGACACACTCTCCAACTGTCCCAACCACTACCAAGGCAACACCACATATCTCGAACAATGGTGCACTCCCAACAAGTTCAAAATCAGCTCCACAATCCTCTGCAGCTTCGAAAGCGATATCTCTAGCACCCACCACCTCGTCTGGACGCACAAGGAACATGAAGTGTCATATATGCAAAGGTGGCGGGCACTTGATGAAGGACTGCCCAAATAAACGTACTTTCATTGTGCGAGAAGATGGTGAGTACTCCTCCGCTAGTGATTTGGATGAAGAAACACAAGCCATGCTTGCTACTAATCATGCAGGTGTCACGGAGGAGCAAGAGGAGATACATATTAATGCTGATGTGGCGGATAGATTCCCAAGCCTTGTAACCATGAGAGTACTTAGTGCCCAGGTGGGGCATGATGAGATGCCTCAACACCATAATCTTTTTCAAACTAAGTTTGTTATGAAAGGGCATTCAGTTCGTGTGATCATTGATGGTGGAAGCTGCAATAATTTGGCGAGCATGGAGACGGTAGAGAAGCTTTGCCTCACCACAACGAGACATCCCCATTCATATTACATCCAATGGTTCAACAACTGTGGTAAGTTGAAGGTAACACGTCGTGTGAGAGTATATTTTACACTTGATTCATATCATGATCAAGTTGACTGTGATGTTGTACCTATGCAAGCATGTTCTTTATTGTTAGGTCGACCTTGGCAATATGATAATAACGTTACACATCATGGTAGAACAAATTTGTATACTCTCGTGTTTGAAGGAAAAACCATTAACTTGCTTCCTATGACCCCAGAAGAAATAATACATGATGAGAAAGCTAAATCAACGGATCATACAATGCATAGTATGCTTGCTGTCAATTTTGAAATTTTCCCGTTGAGTGTCCCAACTTCTGATCTGGACATACATCAAGCTCAGCTAGTTCATTTGCGTCCCCGGAATTCATATATATACTCTGTGCGGGGTAAAATTTCTCATGATATTACTAATGGCGTAAAACTTTTGCTTGCCCCTCGTGAGCTAACACCTTCGAAAGAGAATATACCTGTTGCATCTATTTTTTCTTTGCTCTATGATGAGTTTCAGGTACACGAAAGTCAACAACGACTTTGTTTTCAAGGAAGGGAGGATCATGTACACATAGCTACCTCAGATAAGATCATGATCATTACATGTGGATATATTTTACAGGTGATCTCAATTAATAATTACACCATATATTATTTTGTTGCCCAAGACAAAATTACGACACACGGTTTTATTTTGTGCACAATTAATAAAGAACTCTACAAGCCATGTGTCAAGATGAAGAAAGAGATCACCGCCTTGTTGAAACAACCAACAACAACACTAGCTATTTGCATCCAAGAAAAGAAAGTATATTTTTATGGGCCATGCAAGAGGTGCAACGTGCATGCAAGGGGTTTGGGCCAGGACCCATGTGATGCGACATGATGCATGCATGTATGCAATTTAGTGCAAACGAGATGGGCTTCAAAAGTCCTTCTGTCGTACGACCCTGGAGATCGATCCACCGACGCCAGAATCAATCGGCGGCTGCCCTCGGTCATCTTTGGTCGACGTCAGGGTTTAGACTGGGGTTTTGTTTAGAGAAGTTTAGTTTAACTACTTTTATTTGTCTTCGCTTGTAGCGGCTAGTGTGACCGTCAAGACATCCTATCGGAACCCCATCTTGTGAAATTTATTCCATCTAGCATATTTGCAATTTTGAGATTGCTTGGCTATTATTTTTTTGCATGTTCTTCGATTTGCTTGCAGGAAAAATTCTTCGTGGATAGGTCGATCGCGCCGTTGGCTCGGTCGATAACGCCGTGGAGTTGGTTCAGCGATTGCCGTGGATATCAGTCATGTACGGTTCTCCCTGTACGGTTGGTAGCCGGATCATGAGGGTCAAGTCCCACACAAAATCGTAGTTATCTCTCTCTCATCGAAAGATCGGGCCCCAGTTCTCATCACTACACGGCCATGGCTATCATCGATGACTTTTTGAAGAAAAGCAAATATTTGCATAATCATAGCCAGATCATCAAGTGGTCCGAAGAGATGGAAAGGGACATGGACATAGGGGAACTATTAATAGAGCATGTGCGCCTCCAAAAGTTGTTGGCCAGAATCATCAACAAAGAGGTTATAAATGAGGATGTGAAGTTCCACTGCCAGCTAGAGCGAGATAAGAAATGACTTCACCGAGTCGAAGTCATATTGCGGCAATCGATTGTGAGCGATACACTGCTTCAAAACATCTTGATTTGTTGTTCATTATTTGTTGCCATACACTTCTTATACTATATGTTTACTTCATTAATACTCCTAATTATTGTATCACCATTGTAATATGGTTGTTTGAATGCTAAGACAATATTCTATGTATATGTAATGCAGTGGGATGATTGAGTGCAAAATACTGCTTCAGCGCCATTAAAATGTTGCCACGGTAGCAATTCACTACTGGAATTAGCTTATTTGCCATCTGCCAATTCTTTACCGTCTGCTGGCTGACGGCAAAGAAGGTCTTTGCCATCCGCTTACATAAAACGGACGGCAAAGAAATGGCTTTCTTTGCCATCAGCCATTTCTTTGCCGTCTGCTAGCGGACGGCAAAGAATCTTTGCCGTCAGCTGGCGGACGGCAAAGAGAGAGGTGGGCCCACTAACGAGCTGCTTAGGAAAAACCTAACGGCCTCCCTCTTTGCCGTCTGCTAGCAGACGGCAAAGAGAATAAAGCGGACAGCAAAGGAGCGCGGACGGCAAAGAGTTGACCTAACTAACGGCTGAGCCCCACCCCGCCCCCTCTTTCTCTTTCTCTCTCTGTTTCTGTCTTCTCTCCCCGACGACCAGCGCCACCCGCCGCCGCCCCCGCCACCAGCCACCCGCCGCCACCCCCACCACCCGCCGCTGCCCCGTTGCCGCCCCCGCCCCAGCCCACCCACCGCCCTTCGCCCCGTCGCCCCCTCGCCCTTCTCCCCGACCACGCACCGCCTCCGCCCCTTTCCCCCCCACCCCACCACCCGCTCCCCTCCTCTTCCCCACTTCGCTCCCTCTCTCCCCTCACCTCCACCCTTCTCTCCCGCCACCTCCCTTTCGCTCCCCTGCGCGCCCCTCCACTCGCCCCTGCCGCCCCTTCCACGTTGGCCAGCCGCGCGCGGCCGTCCAGCCGCCCCCCTCCCTCGCCTGCGTCGCCGTCCTCGCCCCGTCCCGCCGCGGCCGTCCGGCCTCCCCCTCCACCGGGCCACCGCCTCCTCCAGCGGCCGCCGTCCCATCCACCGCCGCCCCGCGCCTCCTCCACCGGCGATCCCCTGCAGGTGAGTTCTTCCCCCCTTTTTTTTAGTTTATTTTTTTTAGTTTCTTTTAGTTAGTTTCTGTTTAGTTATAGTTATAGTTTTAGTTTAGTTTTAGTTTCAGTTTAGTTTTAGTTTTAGTTTAGTTTTAGTTTAGTTTTAGTTTATTTTAGTTTAGTTTATTTTAGATTAGTTTTAGTTTTGTTTAGAAGAAGAAGATTAAAGAGGGGAGGGAGGACGATAGAGGAGGAGAAGAATCTCCCCTCCTCCTCCTCCTCCATCCTCCTCCCTCATCCGCCTCCTCCTCCTCCGCCTCCTCCTCCTCCTCCTCCTTCCTCCTCCTCCCCTCCGCCTCCTCTCCTCCTCCTCCTCCTCCTCCTCTTCCGCCCCTCCTCTTCCTTCTTCTTCTTCTTCTTCTTCCTCTTCTTCCCCTCTTCCCCCTCCTCTTCCTCTTCTCTCTCCCTCCTCCTCCTCCTCCTCCCTCTTCTCTTTCTTCCCCTCCTCCTCTCCTCCTCCCCTCCCCCCTTCCCCCCCTCCTCTCCTCCCCCTCCCCTTTCCCCCCCAGCCCCCCCCTTCCCGCCACCCCCTGACGCCCGACTAGCCCCCCCCCTCCCCTCCCCCGACTTCCACCGCGACCCTCCCCCACCCGACACGCCCCCACAGCAGCCGCCCCGCACCCCCTCCACCTGATCGACGTCACAGGGGGCTCAGCCGCACCTCCTCCCCCCCGTATCCCCTAACCCTTAAATTACCAATACTACCCTTAGCACCACTTACAACTCGCGACCGACAAACCCTTACAACCCTACACCCACTGGTCGCAAACGCACCCACACCCTACCCCTACATCATCCAGCCAACACACCGAGACTCTACATCTCACACATGAACACCTCGTCTACTGCTGCACACGCCCCTGACCGCCTACGCTCCACTTCACCCCTACATTCCTTACACCTCTCCTACCCTCTACCTCTTACACCTACATCAGCGATCCATTTCAAACTCCACGCATCGCTGACCCCTACTTTCCCCTACGCCCCCAAGCACGTCCATCAACAACCCATCAAAAAATTACATCATCATTCTCCGCTTTCCATCCCCTACATCCCGCATCCCTGACACCACACCCCGACCCCGACCCCGACACCCTGACACCCCGATCGACCCCGACACCCTGACACCACACCACACCCCGACCCCGACCCCAATGGGGTCATATATTTGTGAATTATGAGTTAGGTCGTATATTTTTCGATTTTGTTATGCAAAACATCATATATATTTGTGTTGATCGGGTGTATTTAAATGTGCAGTTGTTTCGTCGCTGCGAGGGTGTGCTGTTTGACGACCTCCCTGTGCGTTCGACGAGCTCCGCCCCTGCGTTCGTTGGTGAGCACAAATGACATCTCCTCCCCCTTCATTTGCTCTGTTCCAGTCTTCGTGCCGATGAAACTTGCTAGCTATAGGTGTCAATCATCAGTATGCGTAACCACTATGCGTCTCCCGTTCGAAAGGGTTACATCTATAAATATGCATGCATTTGCATATTTATAATCGTGATTCTTTCGAATTGTCCAACGTTATCCATGGACAGCCCGAGTATGTGTAGATTGGGTTCGTTTTCCCATATGCTCTGCTCCGGATCCGATGCAGAATTTCGTCAGTGCCTCCTTGTTGTTCTCCAGGTACACATCCTCTCTGCTTATTGCCGAGACATGTATCAGGAGAACAGCGGGGAGGTGCTGCCGAAATTTTGCATCGGATCCGGAGCAGAGCATGGGAAAACGAACCCAATCTACACATACTCGGGTGGGATTAGGACCAATCTTTACCTATTAGCGTGTAGGTTGCATGGACGTAATAAAACTGACAAACTCCATTAACTGATGGATATGGTTTGCTTAATTATGTATATATTTCTTGTGTGTCCAGTAGGAAGTCAATATGAGTGATCGTGCGTGGATGTACACCGGTTACACTAGTCAGAAAGTTTCGACCGAGGAATGGTTAACAAAAACCAAGGGGTTTGTTAGAGCCGCATTTGCAAATGGCCAGAAATTAAGCTGGTGCCCCTGTGTCCGGTGCGACAACTATAAAATGAGGGACGAGCTTGAAATGAGTAAAGACCTGCAGAAGTTTGGTTTTACGCCTGGTTACAGGGTCTGGACATTACATGGTGAGTCTACCCAACGTGCCAGAGCCGAGGTGGTTCGTCGTCGCACCGACGAGAATGGTACCGGGATGGAAGACATGGTGCAAGACTTTGACGATGCTCGGGACTCGGACGAGGAGATGGAGGAATCTGCAAAGGCCTTCACTGAAATGTTGGAGTCCTCAAAACGTCCTCTCCACGAGCACACTGAGCTTTGTCAGCTGGATGCCATCTCACAAATAATGGCTTTGAAGGCTCAATTCAACTTGGGCAGAGAATGCTACGACGCGATGATGACAGTATTCGGACGATTTCTACCCAAAGGCCATGTGCTACCTCCAAACCTGTACGAGTCAGACAAAATCCTCCGTGCTCTTAAGATGCCCTGTGAGAAGATACATGCCTGTGAGAAAGGATGTGTCTTATTTAGGCTTCAGTATGAGGACTTGAACTATTGTCCCATTTGCAAGTCTTCCAGGTATGTTGTGGTAGACAACGGTACGGGTGAGAAGACGCAGACCAAAATACCCGTTAATGTTCTTCGGTATATGCCAATCGTACCAAGACTTCAACGTCTTTTCATGGTCAAAGAGACGGCCAGACAGATGACATGGCACAAAACGGGCAAAAGAACCGAACTAGATGCAGATGGGAATGTGATGATGGTGCACACATCGGATGGTGAAGCGTGGAAGCGCTTCGATGCATTACATAAGGAAAGAACGGCAGATCCAAGGCGTCCTCGAGTCGCCGTCAGCACAGATGGGTTCAGTGTGTTTGGTCAGACGGCAGCCCAATACAGTTGTTGGCCCGTGTTTGTCATTCCACTCAATCTCCCCCCCGGGCAGATTATGCAAAGAAAGAACATTTTCCTGACGTTGATAATTCCAGGGCCCAACTATCAAGGGAAGAATATGAATGTGTACATGCAGCCGCTTAAGGACGAATTGCAAGAAGCTTGGGATAATGGGTTCAAGACATACGACGCCTTTAGCAAACAGAACTTCATAATGCGTGCCTGGTACATGTACTCGACGCATGACTTGCCGGCGTATGCGCTATTCGTTGGCTGGTGTGTGCATGGAAGGTTCCCGTGCCCCACATGCAAGGGAGCTCTTGAGTTTCGTTGGCTGACGGCAGGGCATAAGTATACTTGCTTCGACTTGCATAGACCGTTTCTAGATCCTTGCCATAAGTTTAGGAAAGACAAGAAGAAATTCATCAAAGGTAGAGTTGTCAAACACTCTGCACCACCTGCGTTGACAGGCTAACAGACCCTAGATCAGTTAAACGCTCTCGAGCCAGATCCAGAGCGTCCAGGGTATTTCAAGGGGTATAATAAGGAACACGCCTGGACTCACAAGACATGCTTCTGGGATCTGCCTTACTTCAAAGACCTCCTTTGCCCACACAACATTGACATGATGCACACTGAAAAGAATATCGCCGAAGCCATTTTTGGTACATTGTTCGGCATAGAGGGGAAATCAAAGGATAATACTAAGGCTAGAGTCGATCAAGAGGAGCTATGTGATAGACCGTTACAAAACATGCAAGAACCGAAACGAAAGCCAAAGGCATGGTTCAATCTTGGAAGGCCAGCTATGAAGGAAATTATTTTGTGGGTGAAATGCAGTTGATGTTCCCTGATGGGTATGCAGCAAATCTAAAGAGGGGAGCGAGTCTTGAAAAATTGAAAATATTTGGTCTAAAAAGTCATGATTGGCACATATGGATTGAGCGGATAATGCCAGTGATGTTGCGTGGCTTCATCCCTGAGGATGAATGGCTAGTCCTGGCAGAGCTGAGCTATTTCTTCCGTGTTCTTTGTGCGAAAGAACTATCGCCTGGCCTCCTAGAAGAAATGGAACAGTTGGCGCCGGAGTTGATCTGCAAGTTAGAGATGATCTTTTCGCCAAGCTTCTTTAATCCAATGCAACACTTGATTTTGCATCTCCCGACCGAGGCACGATTGGGGGGGCCCGTGCAAAATCGTTGGTGCTACTCAACTGAGAGGATGCAGAAGACGCTTCGAGCAAAATGTAAAAATAAACGTAGAATTGAAGTATCGATGGCCGAGGCATTCATCACTGAGGAGGCGACAAACTTCGTGACAGCACACTACGAAGCCAAAAATCGTCATTTGCATAATCCGAAGCCTCGGTACAATGCTGACGACCCTAAAAAGGGTCGATCCAACCTCAGCCTATTCAAAGGGAATCTCGCACCAGCCAGTGGTTGGAAACCAGTATTGTTGGATGTTGAAGAATGGCGGACCATTTCGATGTATCTCTTCAACAACCTAACAGAAGTGCGGCCGTACATCGAGTAAGATCTTGGTACATTGTTTCGCAACTTCTAATTCCTTTGAACTGCTCTTATTCTTGGATATTTGATGCAGTCGATACGTCGCCATATTCTCGTATGGAGTGGTGATCCAAAAGGATTCCGTCGAAGAGTATGAGCTTCTGGCAAAGCAAGGAGGCGAATATCCCGGTTTCATCTCTTGGTTCAAAAAAATGGTAATTTCCATTAGACCATTTCATTTCTTTGGCTAATTTGCGACTAATGCAACAATCCTTTCGTATTAAACTTGTAGGCTAATTCATAGATTATGGATGCCGAATTGAGACAAGTAGCTAATGGTTTTGACTATAAGGTCCGTTCATTTGACAAATACGACATCAACGGGTATCGCTTTCGTACCTATGGCAAAGAGCTATCTATGGCCGACCGAAAGTCTACAAATTGTTGTGTCTCTGCTATCGGCGAAGGAGATATCGAGTATTATGGAAGAGTTGAAGCAATTTATGAACTTCAATTCTATGGTGAAAACCCACCAAACGTCGTAGTCTTCAGATGTTATTGGTTCCAGCCGAGGGAGACTAGAAGGACTCATGAACATATAGGGCTAGTCGAAATCAAACAAAGCACCCATTTAGATGTTCCCGATGTCTATATTACGGCTCAACAGGCAACCCAAGTTTTCTATCTACCGTGGGGCTATCAAAGTGATCCAAATCTAAGTGGTTGGGATGTCGTTTATGAAGTGCCGCCACGTGTTAGACCACCTCCCCCCAATGAAGAGGATTATGAACCTCACATTAACCAAGACACATATGACAAAGGAGAATTCTTCCAAGAAACACGTCTTTCCAAAAAAACATTTCAAGAACCGCTCTACTCCACCCCAGAACATTGAAGTAGACAACGATAGTGAATCCGACTTCACCCCTGAGCTGGAACAAGAAGAGCCGGAACAAGAAGAAGTTACTGCTGCAGATGACCTGTCAATGCTTGAACGATTACGTAAAGGAGGCCTTCCACATGTTGATGCATTTATTGATGATGATGATGAGCACGTCACTGATAGTGATGATGATGATGCATTTAATGATCCCGGAGCATATATAGACGATTCAGAGTAATATTAGTAATGTGAGGTATTCAATTTTTTATTATGTTCATGATGATGATACACTTAAATTATATACATATTATTATGTTCATGTCAGGTATTCAAATTTTTTATGTTGTACTAAATTCGTTTACTTTTTGTCATTGCATGTGTTGACAGGATGGTGGGCAAGGGTCCAGAGCGCCCCGAGCCTCCTGCAAGCGCTACTGGGAGGGGTGGTTCCATTATTCCAGCCCAGCCCCTCCGGAGAGCGCTGCTAGACAGTATGCAGACAGTTGCGGCGGGCACTTCTTCTTCGGCTGGGAGAGGTCGGGGGAGGACGAAGAAAGCTGCTAGATGTGGACGTGGCAGCGGGAGAGGTAGGAAGGCTACTACGCCTTCCTCGTCGCCACCCTCAGCTGATTCACCCGACCACAGGACTGCTCCGTCTGACGTGGACCCGTCTCGGACTCCGGTCCATGAGCCTCCGGTCGCCGATCCTTCGCCCCACCAGACTTGGGTCGCCGATCCTTCGGCCCACCAGACTCGTGTCACCGATCTTTCGCCCCACGTGAGTCCGGTCCCAGAGTCTTCGTCCCAGAAGACTCCGATCCCGCAGTCTTCTTCCCACGGGACTCCGGAGGCTAGTGGCCCTACTGATGGTAGCGAGGACACCTTTTCAGATGATAGCTACAGCGACGACGAGCTGGTTGAGAAGGGCAAGAAGGTCTACAAGCGTGGCTGTACAAAGCTCCCGCCCGTGCCGACGACCCCCGACCAGAGGTCGTTGATTGCGCCTAAAGGGTTGAAGTAAGTGCATTTACTATTTTTTAACCTTTTGCCTTCATGTTCCTTCAAATTAATATCTAATGCGTTGGCCTTGTCATACTGCAGGGGCTGGGTACACCCCCGTGTTGTCCGCAGACCCAACCAGGTCCTTGGTGTGCTTTGCCGGGAGTACTTCCCTGGGTGGGTCACGTTGCCCGGTGAGGGTCAGGTTCCACAGCTAGCACTGAGCTGGGAGCTGTACTCGGTTGCCCCGGCCCCGCCGGAGGAGATGGTCGCCGGTGTCTTGTGCGAGACAGTGGCTGACATTGTGTTCCATCAGTTTTGGGTAATTTCTCCTTTACAGAATTAAAAATCAACACTACCTAGTGATTGTACTAATCAGTGTTGTCTTGTTTGATTGCAGACCTTCTACAGGGTTTCAGAGGGAGAGCAGGAGGCCGCGTCTATGGTTGTCGAAATCGAGTGCAAGCGCCCTACTTCAGAACTTACGGCACGAGGCTCGGGTGCAGGCCGTTCGAGACTACTACGCCTCGAAGGGTATTAGGAGGGCCAAGAAGAAGTGTCGCGGCAAGTTTCTGAGTAAGGAGAAGTACATGTAGGTAATTACCTATTCTTAAGGCCTTGAACTTAGTTTTCTTGATTTGATTCGTAGGCGTAGCGCTGAAATTTCTCTTGACTCACTTAGGTGCCCCCGAGATGGTGTGTGGATAAGATGGACTGTTGGGAGGCGTTGGTGGATGCGTGGTGCTCTCCCCAATGGCTAGTCGAACACCATAGGGCCAAGGATAAGCGCGACCAAATGGAAGGTGTGCCACACCATCAAGGGAGCTCCAACCTGTTTGAGTACGGGGATAACTGGGTATGTGGTTTGCTACATGTTTCATTCTTCATGCTAGCATTTATCCCTTCCAAAATGACTTAATATGCTTAGTTAGTTAAAAAATGGCATAACTACCTTGGATAGTTCATTTATGACACAATGAGTTCTAAAATGACATAATAACCTTAGATAGCTCTATAAAATAACTAAATATGCTTTAGTTAGTTAAAAAATGGCATAACTACTTAGGATAGCTAAATAATGACCTAAACTAATCTTAGCAAGTTCATTTATGACATATTTAGCTCTAAAATGACATAATAACCTTAGATAGCTCTATAAAATGACTTAATATGCTTTAGTTAGTTAAAAAATGGCATAACTACCTTCGATAGCTCAATAACGACCTAAACTAATCTTAGCTAGTTCATTCATGACATAATTAGCTCTAAAATGACATAATGACCTTAGATAGCTCTATAGAATCCCTAAATATGCTTTAGTTAGCTAAAAAATGGCATAACTACCTTGGATAGCTCAATAATGACATAATTAGCATACTTTGGTCAAAAATGGCATAATAATCTGAAGGAAATATGCCCTAGAGGCAATAATAAAGTTATTATTTATTTCCTTATTTCATGATAAATTTTTATTATTCATGCTAGAATTGTATTAACCGAAAACATAATACATGTGTGAATACATAGACAAACAGAGTGTCACTAGTATGCCTCTACTTGACTAGCTCGTTGATCAAAGATGGTTATGTTTCCTAACCATAGACATGAGTTGTCATTTGATTAACGGGATCACATCATTAGGAGAATGATGTGATTGACTTAACCCATTCCGTTAGCTTAGCAGTTGATCGTTTAGTATGTTGCTATTGCTTTCTTCATGACTTATACATGTTCCTATGACTATGAGATTATGCAACTCCCGTTTACCGGAGGAACACTTTGTGTGCTACCAAACGTCACAACGTAACTGGGTGATTATAAAGGTGCTCTACAGGTGTCTCCGAAGGTACTTGTTGAGTTGGCGTATTTCGAGATTAGGATTTGTCACTCCGATTGTCGGAGAGGTATCTCTGGGCCCACTCGGTAATGCACATCACTATAAGCCTTGCAAGCATTGTAACTAATGAGTTAGTTACGGGATGATGTATTACGGAACGAGTAAAGAGACTTGCCGGTAACGAGATTGAAATAGTTATTGAGATACCGACGATCGAATCTCGGGCAAGTAACATACCGATGACAAAGGGAACAACGTATGTTGTTATGCAGTTTGACCGATAAAGATCTTCGTAGAATATGTGGGAGCCAATATGAGCATCCAGGTTCTGCTATTGGTTATTGACCGGAGACATGTCTCGGTCATGTCTACATAGTTCTTGAACCCGTAGGGTCCGCACGCTTAAAGTTCGGTGATGATCGGTATTATGAGTTTTTGTGTTTTGATGTACCGAAGTTGTTCGGAGTCCCGGATGAGATCATGGACATGACGAGGAGTCTCGGAATGTCCGAGAGGTAAAGATCGATATATTGGAAGGCTATATTCGGACGTCGGAAAGGTTCCGAGTGATTCGGGTATTTTTCGGAGTACCGGGGAATTACGGGAATTCACCGGGGAAGAAGTATATGGGCCTTATTGGGCTTTAGGGGAGAGAGAGAGGCAGGCCGCGCGCCCCCCCCCCCCAAGGCCTAGTCTGAATTGGACTAGGGGGAGGGGCTGCGCCCCCTCCTTCGTTCTCTTCTCTCTTCCCCTTCCTTCTCTCCTACTCCTACTACTTGGAAGGGGGGGGGGGGGAATCCTACTCCCGGTGGGAGTAGGACTCTTCCAGGGCGCGCCATAGCTAGGCCGGCCCTTCCCCCTCCTCCACTCCTTTATATACGTGGCCAGGGGGAACCCCAGAGACACAACAATTGATCATTGATCTCTTAGCCGTGTGCGGTGCCCCCCTCCACCATAATCCACCTCGATCATATCGTAGCGGTGCTTAGGCGAAGCCCTGCGTCGGTAGCATCATCATCACCGTCACCACGCCGTCGTGCTGACGAAACTCTCCTATGAAGCTTTGCTGGATCGGAGCTCACGGGACGTCATCGAGTTGAACGTGTGCTGAACTCGGAGGTGCCGTGCGTTCGGTACTTGGATCAGTCGGATCATGAAGACGTATGACTACATCAACCGCGTTGTGCTAATGCTTCCGCTTTTGGTCTACGAGGGTACGTGGACACACTCTCCCCTCTCGTTGCTTTGCATCACCATGATCCTGTGTGTGCGTAGGAAATTTTGAAATTACTACGTTCCCCAACAGTGGCATCCGAGCCAGGTTTTATGCGTAGATGTTATATGCACGAGTAGAACACAAGTGAGTTGTGGGCGATACAAGTCATACTGCTTACCAGCATGTCACACTTTGGTTCGGCGGTATTGTTGGATGAAGCGGCCCGGACCGACATTACGCGTACGCTTACGTGAGACTGGTTTTACCGCCGTGCTTTGCACACAGGTGACTAGCGGGTGTCAGTTTCTCCAACTTTAGTTGAACTGAGTGTGGCTACGCCCGGTCCTTGTGAAGGTTAAAACAACACTAACTTGACGAACTATCGTTGTGGTTTTGATGCGTAGGTAAGAATGGTTCTTGCTCAGCCAGTAGCAGCCACGTAAAACTTGCAACAACAAAGTAGAGGACGTCTAACTTGTTTTTGCAGGGCATGTTGTGATGTGATATGGTCAAGACATGATGCTATATTTTATTGTATGAGATGATCATGTTTTGTAACTGAGTTATCGGCAACTGGCAGGAGCCATATGGTTGTCGCTTTATTGTATGCAATGCAATCGCCCTGTAATTGCTTTACTTTATCACTAAGCGGTAGCGATAGTCGTAGAAGCAATAGTTGGCGAGACGACAACGATGCTACGATGGAGATCAAGGTGTCGCGCCAGTAACGATGGTGATCATGACGGTGCTTCGGAGATGGAGATCACAAGCACAAGATGATGATGGCCATATCATATCACTTATATTGATTGCATGTGATGTTTATCCTTTATGCATCTTATTTTGCTTTGTTTGACGGTAGCATTATAAGATGATCTCTCACTAAATTTCAAGGTAAAAGTGTTCTCCCTGAGTATGCACCGTTGCCAAAGTTCGTCATGCCGAGACACCACGTGATGATCGGGTGTGATAAGCTCAACGTTCATCTACAACGGGTGCAAGCCAGTTTTGCACACGCAGAATACTCGGGTTAAACTTGACGAGCCTAGCATATGCAGATATGCCCTCGGAACACTGAGACCGAAAGGTCGAGCGTGAATCATATAGTAGATATGATCAACATAGTGATGTTCACCATTGAAAACTACTCCATTTCACGTGATGATCGGTTATGGTTTAGTTGATTTGGATCACGTGATCACTTAGATGATTAGAGAGATATCTATCTAAGTGGGAGTTCTTGAGTAATATGATTAATTGAACTTAAATTTATCATGAACTTAGTCCTGGTAGTATTTGCAAATTATGATGTAGATAAATAGCTCGCGTATAGCTCCCCAATTTTATTTTTGATATGTTCCTAGAGAAAACTAAGTTGAAAGATGATAGTAGCAATGATGCGGACTAGTTCCGTGATCTGAGGATTATCCTCATTGCTGCATAGAAGAATTATGTCCTTGATGCACCGCTAGGTGACAGACCTATTGCAGGAGCAGATGCAAACGTTATGAACGTTTAGCAAGCTCGATATGATGACTACTTGATAGTTTAGTGCGCAATGATTTACGGCTTAGAACCGGGACTTCAAAAATGTTTTGAACGCCACGGAGCATATGAGCTGTTCAAAGAGCTGAAATCGGTATTTCAAACTCATGCCCGTGTCGAGAGGTATGAGACCTCTGACAAATACTTTGCCTACAAGATGGAGGAGAATAGCTCAACCAGTGAGCATATGCTCAGAATGTCTGAGTACTACAGTTGCTTGAATCAAGTGGGAGTTAATCTTCCAGATAAGATAGTAATTGACAGAATTCTCTAGTCACTATCACCAAGTTACTGGAACTTTGTGATGAACTATAATATGCAAGGGATGACAAAAACGATTCCCGAGCTCTTCGTGATGCTGAAATCAACGAAGGTAGAAATCAAGAAAGAGCATCAAGTGTTGATGGTTAACAAGACCACTAGTTTCAAAAAAAAAGGGCAAAGGGAAGAAGGGGAACTTCAAGAAGAATAGCAAGCAAGTTGCTACTCCCGGGAAGAAGCCCAAGTCTGGACCTAAGCCTGAAACTGAGTGCTTCTACTGCAAAGGGACTGGTCACTGGAAACGGAACTGCCCCAAGTATTTAGCAGATAAGAAGGATGGCAAAGTGAACAAAAGTATATTTGATATATATGTTATTGATGTGTATTTTACTAGTATTCATAGTAGCCCCTGGGTATTTGATACTGGTTCAGTTGCTAACATTAGTAACTCGAAACAGGAGTTGCAAAATGAACAGAGACTAGTTAATGACGAGGTGACGATGTGTGTTGGAAGTGATTCCAAGGTTGATAAGATCACCATCGCACACTCCCTCTACTTTCGGGATTAGTGTTGGACCTAAATAAATGTTATTTGGTATTTGCGTTGAGCATGAATATGATTGGATCATGTTTATTGCGATACGGTTATTCATTTAAGTTAGAGAATAATTGTTGTTCTGTTTAAATGAATAAAACCTTCTATGGTCATACACTCAATATAAATGGTTTATTGAATCTCGATCGTAGTGATACACATATTCATAATATTGAAGCCAAAAGATGCAAGGTTAATAATGATGGTGCAACTTATTTGTGGCACTGCCGTTTAGGTCATATTGGTGTAAAGCGCATGAAGAAACTCCATGCTGATGGGCTTTTGGAATCACTTGATTATGAATCACTTGATGCTTGCGAACCATGCCTAGATGACTAATACTCCGTTCTCCGGAACAATGGAGCGAGCAACTGACTTTTTGGAAATAATACATACTGATGTATGTGGTCCAATGAATGTTGAGGCTCGCGGCGGGTATCGTTATTTTCTCACCTTCACAGATGATTTGAGCAGATATGGGTATATCTACTTAACGAAACATAAGTCTGAAACATTTGAAAAGTTCAAAGAATTTCAGAGTGAAGTGGAAAATCATCGTAACAAGAAAATAAAGTTTCTACGATCTGATCGTGGAGGAGAATATTTGAGTTACGAGTTTGGTGTACATTTGAAACAAAGCGGAATAGTTTTGCAACTCATGCTACCCGGAACACCACAGCGTAATGGTGTGTCCGAACGTCGTAATCGTACTTTACTAGATATGGTGCGATCTATGATGTCTCTTACTGATTTACCGCTATCATTTTGGGGTTATGCTTTAGAGACGGCTGCATTCACGTTAAATAGGGCACCATCTAAATCCGTTGAGACGACTCCTTATGAATTGTGGTTTGGCAAGAAATCAAAGTTGTCGTTTCATAAAGTTTGGGGCTGCGATGCTTATGTGAAAAAGCTTCAACCTGATAAGCTCGAACCCAAATCGGAGAAATGTGTCTTCATAGGATACCCAAAAGAGACAGTTGGGTACACCTTCTATCACAGATCCGAAGGCAAGACTTTCATTGCTAAGAATGGATCCTTTCTAGAGAAGGAGTTTCTCTCGAAAGAAGTGAGTGGGAGGAAAGAAGAACTTGATGGGGTAACTGTACCTGCTCCCTTATTGGAAAGTAGTTCATCACAGAAACCGGTTCCTGTGACTTCTACACCAATTAGTGAGGAAGCTAATGATGATGATCATGAAACTTCAGATCAAGTTACTACCGAACCTCGTAGGTCAACCAGAGTAAGATCCGCACCAGAGTGGTACGGTAATCCTGTTCTGGAGGTCATGTTACTAGACCATGACGAACCTACGAACTATGAGGAAGCGATGATGAGCCCAGATTCCGCGAAATGGCTTGAGGCCATGAAATCTGAGATGGGATCCATGTATGAGAACAAAGTGTGGACTTTGGTTGACTTGCCCGATGATCGGCAAGCCATAGAAAATAAATGGATCTTCAAGAGGAAGACGGACGCTGATAGTAGTGTTACTATCTACAAAGCTAGACTTGTCGAAAAAGGTTGTTGACAAAGTTCAAGGAGTTGACTACGATAAGACTTTCTCACCCGTAGCGATGCTTAAGTCCGTCCGAATCATGTTAGCAATTGCCACATTTTATGATTATGAAATTTGGCAAATGGATGTAAAGACTGCATTCCTGAATGGATTTCTGGAAGAAGAGTTGTATATGATGCAACCTGAAGGTTTTATCGATCCAAAGGATGCTAACAAAGTGTGCAAGCTCCAGCGATCCATCTATGGACTGGTGCAAGCATCTCGGAGTTGGAATATACGCTTTGATGAGTTGATCAAAGCATATAGTTTTATACAGACTTGCGGTGAAGCCTGTATTTACAAGAAAGTGAGTGGGAGCACTACAGCATTTCTGATAAGTATATGTGAATGACATATTGTTGATCGGAAATAATGTAGAATTTTCTGGAAAGCATAAAGGAGTATTTGAAAGGAGTTTTTCAAAGAAAGACCTCGGTGAAGCTGCTTACATATTGAGCATCAAGATCTATAGAGATAGATCAAGACGCTTGATAAGATTTTTCAATGAGTACATACCTTGACAAAGATTTTGCAGTAGTTCAAAATGGAACAGTCAAAGAAGGAGTTCTTGCCTGTGTTTTAAGGTGTGAAGTTGAGTGAAGACTCAAAACCCGACCACGGCAGAAAATAGAAAGAGAATGAAAAGTCATTCCCTATGCCTCAGTCATAGGTTCTATAAAGTATGCTATGCTGTGTAACAGATCTATTGTATACCCTAGATTGAGTTTGGCAAGGGAGTACAATAGTGATCTAGGAGTAGATCACTGGACAACGGTCAAAATTATCCTTAGTGGAATAAGGATATGTTTCTCGATTATGGAGGTGCCAAAAGGTTCGTCGTAAAGGGTCACGTCGATACAAGTTTTGACAATGATCTAGATGACTCTAAGTCTCAATCTGGATACATATTGAAAGTGGGAGCAATTAGCTAGAGTAGCTCCGTGCGGAGCATTGTTGACATAGAAATTTGCAAAATACATACGGATCTGAATTTGGCAGACCCATTGACTAAACTTCTCTCACAAGCAAAACATAATCACACCTTAGTACTCTTTGGGTTTTAATCACATGGCGATGTGAACTAGATTATTGACTCTAGTAAACCCTTTGGGTGTTGGTCACATGACAATGTGAACTATGGATATTAATCACATGGTGATGTGAACTGTTGGTGTTAAATCACATGGCGATGTGAACTGGATTATTGACTCTAGTGCAAGTGGGAGACTGAAGGAAATATGCCCTAGAGGCAATAATAAAGTTATTATTTATTTCCTTATTTCATGATAAATTTTTATTATTCATGCTAGAATTGTATTAACCGGAAACATAATACATGTGTGAATACATAGACAAACAGAGTGTCACTAGTATGCCTCTACTTGACTAGCTCGTTGATCAAAGATGGTTATGTTTCCTAACCATAGACATGAGTTGTCATTTGATTAACGGGATCACATCATTAGGAGAATGATGTGATTGACTTGACCCATTCCGTTAGCTTAGCACTTGATCGTTTAGTATGTTGCTATTGCTTTCTTCATGACTTATACATGTTCCTATGACTATGAGATTATGCAACTCCCATTTACCGGAGGAACACTTTGTGTGCTACCAAACGTCACAACGTAACTGGGTGATTATAAAGGTGCTCTACAGGTGTCTCCGAAGGTACTTGTTGAGTTGGCGTATTTCGAGATTAGGATTTGTCACTCCGATTGTCGGAGAGGTATCTCTGGGCCCACTCGGTAATGCACATCACTATAAGCCTTGCAAGCATTGTAACTAATGAGTTAGTTGCGGGATGATGTATTACGGAATGAGTAAAGAGACTTGCCGGTAACGAGATTGAAATAGGTATTGAGATACCGACGATCGAATCTCGGGCAAGTAACATACCGATGACAAAGGGAACAACGTATGTTGTTATGCGGTTTGACCGATAAAGATCTTCGTAGAATATGTGGGAGCCAATATGAGCATCCAGGTTCTGCTATTGGTTATTGACCGGAGACATGTCTCGGTCATGTCTACATAGTTCTCGAACCCGTAGGGTCCGCACGCTTAAAGTTCGGTGACGATCGGTATTATGAGTTTTTGTGTTTTGATGTACCGAAGTTGTTCGGAGTCCCGGATGAGATCATGGACATGACGAGGAGTCTCGGAATGTCCGAGAGGTAAAGATCGATATATTGGAAGGCTATATTCGGACGTCGGAAAGGTTCCGAGTGATTCGGGTATTTTTCGGAGTACCAGGGAATTACGGGAATTCACCGGGGAAGAAGTATATGGGCCTTATTGAGCTTTAGGGGAGAGAGAGAGGCAGGCCGTGCGCCCCCAAGGCCTAGTCGTAATTGGACTAGGGGGAGGGGCTGCGCCCCCTCCTTCCTTCTCTTCTCTCTTCCCCTTCCTTCTCTCCTACTCCTACTACTTGGAAGGGGGGGAATCCTACTCCCGGTGGGAGTAGGACTCCTCCAGGGCGCGCCATAGCTAGGCCGGCCATTCCCCCTCCTCCACTCCTTTATATACGTGGCCAGGGGGCACCCCAGAGACACAACAATTGATCACTGATCTCTTAGCCGTGTGCGGTGCCCCCCTCCACCATAATCCACCTCGATCATATCGTAGCGGTGCTTAGGCGAAGCCCTGCATCGGTAGCATCATCATCACCGTCACCATGCCGTCGTGCTGACGAAACTCTCCTGTGAAGCTTTGCTGGATCGGAGCTAATGGGACGTCATCGAGTTGAACGTGTGCTGAACTCGGAGGTGCCGTGCGTTCGGTACTTGGATCGGTCGGATCGTGAAGACGTACGACTACATCAACCGCGTTGTGCTAACGCTTCCGCTTTCGGTCTACGAGGGTACGTGGACACACTCTTCCCTCTCGTTGCTATGCATCACCATGATCCTGTGTGTGCGTAGGAAATTTTGAAATTACTACGTTCCCCAACATAATCTTGGTTACCTCGAAAATGACCTAAACTTAGCTTATTTTCCTCGAAAATGACATAATAACCTTACTTAGCTCCAAAATGACCTATTTACATAGCAATATCATTCTTCATGCTAGCTTGAGCCCTTAACTAATATTTTGTTCCTCTCTCTCAGGCGCACCACCACAAGAAGCCTGTGCCAAATCTGTTCGACCTCTATGGCATGGCCCATATGGCCCCGTACAAGAAGGCCAAGCCATTCACGGAGTCTGACCTAGATCATCCAGAGAGCTTCACCAACATCTCCTCCCACCACAAGCTTGTGAAGTACAGAGACGAGGGGAAGGCGAGGAAAGGGGAGGACTTTAACCCGAGCCAGGATCCTTTTGATACAGAGCTGGTGATGATATCTGGTGGCGGGAGGTCCCATGGCTCCGTAGCCATTGGTGATGGACTGATACGTTGTCCTAGGACTCTCCCGCAGATCAAGAATCGCCAGAGTAGCTCTGATCCTGAGATAACGCCTCGTGCACGGCCCGCAGAGCTCGCCATGGCGGTTAGTTATATGGACTCCCTCACCTTTCCTCCATTACATTGCGTGTGCGTCCGTCGATGATTACAATGCTAACGAGGAGTGGTGTGTTGCAGGCCTTGGTTGAGAAAGAGAGATTGAACACCCAGGCGCTTTTGGAGGAGGCAAAAAGGGAGGCGGCGGAGAGGGAGAGGGAGTTGGAGGACAGGACGGCTAAGCTGTTGAAGGAGGAGAGGAACCGGAACGAGGCGTCTAACCGGGCCCTATACGAGCTCATCGTGGTACGTTTCTCGTGCATATTAGCCCAATCATGCACGTAATGTTCGCATTACTAACTAATATGACTGACTCGTGAGAACCAAACGTGCAGACCATGTGCGAGAAAAACGGTCAGCCCCCTCCGCCGATGCCCCAGATTGCTCCGGCGACCACGATGAGTTTGATTTGAATGGTCGTTAGTTACTAGTATTCACATTTCAGTTTGCATCATGCTAACGAGACATTATTGGAAATGATCTTTGGTGCAGCATGGCTCCCGACAAGCATCGACCAATCATTCTGCGTCTGCCAATGGCGGAACCCCGACCGGTCCTTCACCTTCGTCTGCCACTAGCGCAGCCCCGACCATTCCTACACCTCCGTGATAATGGTATTTTTCTTCTTATTTAGCCTGTTTAGTCCATTTTTGACATAATTTAGCCTATTTAGTCCACAAATGACATAATAAGATGAAGAAAATCAAGAAAGAGGAAGAAAAGAAGGAATAGGAAGAAAAGAAGAAGAAGAAGAAGAAGTTCTTCTTCTTCTTCTTTTCCTCCTCTTACTTGTTTTTATTCGTAAATGGCATAATAACCTTGCTAACCTCATAAATGTCATATACTTAGCTTGTTGTCCTCTAAAATGACACAATAAGCTTAGTTAGGTCAAAAATGGCATAATTAGCTAGGTTAGCTAAAAAATGACCAAGTTTAGCTAGGTTAGCTCCAATATGATCCATTTAACCTATGTTAGCTCCAAAATGACCTATTTACCTAGCTTAGCTCTAAATTGACCTACACACTTAGCATTTTTACCTACCTTAGCCCAAAAATGGCATTTTTGCCTACATTAGTTAGAAAAGAAGAAGATAAATAATAGGAGACGAGAGAAAGAAAGAGAAGATAAATTCTTCTTCTTCTTCTTTTCCTCCTCTTCCTTTTCTTCTAGCTAGTCTTCTTCTTCTTCTTCTAACTTACATCTTTCCCAATTTGCAGATTTGCTTTACATGAGGAAGCTTGGATTCATGGAGTGTACTATTCTTCTGGTGCTTCCTTTTGTTTATGAAAACTTGTTTGGATATGTATGTCTATATGGATATGTTGTTGGAAACTTGTTTCTGGTTATGTATGTATATATGGATATGTTGGACTTTGTTGAACTATGTTGTTGGATATATATGTTGGATTTGATGAAATATGTTGTTGGACATGCTGTTATATGTTGTTGGATATGTTGGATATGTATGCATGTATATCTGTGTGTGAAATCCTGTCAAATTAAATGGATTCAAATAAAAACAGGGGATATATAGCCTCGTTGCCGTCCGCTAGCGGCTTTGCCGTCCGCTAGCAGACGGCAAAGAAGACACATGGCAGCCACCTGTAGAAACTGGGAACACTGGTTGCCTATTTTGGTCACTTTGCCGTCTGCCAGCGGACGGCAAAGAGGTTTGAATCTTTGCCGTCCGCTGGCGGACGGCAAAGTGACCAACAGACGGCAAAGCTGGCCACGTGGCAGCTTCTCAGTGCTGGCCGAGCTGAGCTCTTTGCCATCTGTCAGCAGACGGCAAAGAGCGCCGTTAACCCCCTAACGGCTCTCACCCCACCCCACTACCGTCCATGATCTTTGCCGTCTGCTGGCCTCCGACGACGGACGGCACAATACTTTGCCGTTCGTTTCCAAGAAGCAGACGGCAAAGTAGGCCTTTGCTGGCACTCGTTCAGGCGGACTGTTTGCCGTCCGCTGGCTGACGGCAAATCATTTTGCCGTCCGACATGTATGCCTTTGCCGTCCGCCATGACAGACGGCAAAGAAGCTGATCCCAGTAGTGATTTCTCTATATGCCGACATGACTACCAATGGCGGGCGGCAAAGGTGCTTGCCACTACTATTACACACAACAGTGACGGACAGAGACAAAGCAGTGACGGGCACAGACAAACACATCACTCGGTAGCTATTATAGTTGTGGCGGGCGATAACGCAGGCCCACCACTACAACACATCCATCAGTGGTGGATGGCCGCTCGCCACTGATGCCATAATAGCAGTGACGGGCGGCCCTGAGAGTCTTGTCCGCTACTAGTAGGCTTTTTGCACCTGCCACTGCTGGGCATTCGTGCAGTAGTGTAGGTTTGCATAAAAACGACATGATGATTTGATGTTTTAATGTAGAGTTCGTGTTGGGAAAGCACCTCTGACGGCCGCCATGCATGGGAAGGGTATGCGCGTTGGAGAAGACTTTCAGACTTCAGAGGGTTCATGGAGCAACGGATAGACATGTTCCTGAAGTTGGTGCTTCATTCGACTCTTTAAAGCAGGCATATGATTTGTACAACCTGTACTCCTGGGAAATTGGATTTGGTATCCTGTACAGAAATAGCAGGTTATCGAGCGCACACAATGTATGCAAGAGATCTTATGCGATTGCTTGGTAGGTAATAGCAAAAAATATTTTGTGAATTGGATGCAGTGGCATGTGTTCCCTAAGTGTCAATAGTCATTCCTTATAACTGACTAGTAGAATGCCCGTGCGTTGCTACGGGTTATAATGCATATATAAATAAATTAAATAAATAATTAGGGTTATCTTCAAGGTCGAAGCTCATTTCTCCCTCATACGTTCGGCCGTGTTCTAACATTAGACGAGTGCCCAGTAGGCTCCCCAGAATTTAAATGTCTGGATAGTCCAGGCTCTCCAAATCCATATCATATATGGGGGAGAAATATGGATGTCTGGACTATTCTTCATGTTATCTCCAACACGCAGACCCAACAGCAAAAACCCCACTCCACGGCACACCCTTCCCTTTTTTCCTATCGGACCCTCCATTTCCTACTCGATTTTTCGTCATACCAGGACATTTCTCACTTGAGCCCTCACCTTTAGAATTAGATGATGTTCACCTCACCTTCGCCATGCATTGCAACATGTATGAAACTTTTTATATTTACAATATAATAGAGCGGGTAGAGCTAACATATACTATTAACACAAAACAACAAATAACTATAGAGCTAATTCTCAAAGGTCCATTCAACTTTGCAAATTAAGACCGACTTGTAAAGCGAGTGGCAACCTGAACATATTCCTCGTCTCCAATAAGCTCCACCTCTAGCCCACACAACATTCATTGCTAGAAGTACTTATCGTTCTTCTCTTCCTCGTCCTTCCCTACATGTTTTATTCCTAGCCTCTTTGTCAATCTTCGTTGGCGCCAACCAACACCACGTCAACATCAGTGTGTTCGTCAGTGACGTCTCATCTTCTTCTTCCTCCTTCCGCGCTAGTTTTAGTTCTCGATCCTACTTTTTTTATAGGATACTCTTCTTTCTTTTTTTGCTTTATTTTCTAGAATATTCTTTTCTTCTCCAACACAATGGATCATTTGGCTGCTTTAATTCTTGTTTCCTTCTTATTCTTGGAACACTCTTTCTTTCTACTACAGAATGAACCACCTGACCACTGTAGTGTCGTGTTGTCCTCGCCCGCGAAAGTTTCAGCAACCGTCAGCGTGTGGACATACTGAAGAGCATGGTCATCATGCATCTTGGTGAACGCTTGGTTGCCCATGTTGCGAACGCATATGGTGGCCGTTGTCTATGGTGCTCGGTGATGCTCAGACCCTGTTGACCGCCCTTGTCCATGAGTGATTTCAAAATGATTCAGTGCGATTAACTGTCTACCTAACTCTATGCATGCCTAATTAACTGACAATTAAATCAATTAATTATCTGAATAATTGGGAAAAATCCCTACTTCAAATTTCTTGACATTTGAATGGTACACTTGATTTGAGAATATATCCTGGCTGGCTATCTGTATGACTGACAAGAAATATAATATGATCGCGTCCACAAACACATGTACGTGAAACGCCTTCCTCCAAGGCCGTCCTCGACGCCAAGCTCCCGCCATGGCATTCTCGAGCATTGCATCGGCGTCAGGCCCGGACACGACGTCCTCCATGGTGCCGCGCACGGCGTCCCACCGCAGGGGCGCGCGGATGCGTACGCCCATAAGAATTTTTTTATATTTTGTTAGGAAACTTGTGATTGTCAATTAATAATAGAGATAATGTTAATAATAAATGGCATAATGCGGCATTAGCCATTTGTTATTGAGAAATAGCTGATTTTTTTTAAGGTTATCGAGAAAAATCTTTTGTCTCTCTTTTAGGCAGGTGATCTCAGATGTATGGTATGATTTCTGAATACTTATTTATCTATTATTTCTGACTCAGCACCTACCAAAGTAAGCACGGAACCGTATCTCCCCCTTTAATGGGATTTGGATTTTTAATGGGAGAGAGAAAAATTCAGTGGCACGAGGTGATGAGAGGTGAGGCGTAAAAAATGAGACAAAAATAAACCGGTGATGAGAAGCTACCAACTTCCCCTTTAGGAGTAGAGATTCCTATTTCTAATTATCTACATGCTTAATTAACTATCAGCGTAATTAATTAATTTTATTCATAACTCGATATTCAAATTGATTCCGCGCTAAAAAATTCCTATTGAAATGGACTTAATTAATTGCATAAATAATGAACAATCTGGTAATTAATTGCATTAATGGCTTGATTATTCTTTTGGGATCCTGTTTCCAAACTATTTTCACCGTTGTCCTCGAAGGGACGGTCAAAACCATTTATCGTGAGTGCTTGGTTGTCCTCGAGCGCCTGTTGACCTCACATATGAATGTTTGGCAACTGTGAGCGTATGGACGTCCTACAGAGCATGGTCATCATCCATCTTACCGACTGCTTGGTCGCCCACATCGAAAGCGCGTGCTGGCCGTTGTCCATATTCGAAAGCACTGGTCGGTGATGTCGCTGAAAGCCCACTGACAGTCGATGAGAGCCTGCTGGCCATCCTCACCAGCGAGCGCTTTCAAATTGTTGGACACGCTTGACTATTTGCCTAGTTAATTAATTGCGGGATAAATTAACTGCATGCCTAATTATCAGAAGGCCGAATTAATTACCTACTAATTAATTAATTGCCCGCCAAATTGGAATAAAATTATACTTCCAATTATCTACAGGGCTAATTAAATGTATGTCTAATGAATTAATTGCATTAATGGCTTGGTTTTAAAATTGATTCCGTGTGAAAAATCCTTATTTAAATGAACCAAATTAACTTGCACCCATAATTAGCAATCAAGGAATTAATTGCATTAATGGTTTGATTTGTTAATTGATTCAGCAGTCGGTTTTCAAACTATTTTCGCATTAATGACTACGTGCGAACCAACCAAACGACGTACGGACTCCTCCATTAGAAGTAGAGATTAGGGGAACTGAAATAAGACTTGGCTGCTGCGAACAAATGACAACGGTTGGTACATATTAGAAGGTGCAGATGATGACGAAGGGGGATCTGTGGGGGAGATTAGTCTTGACAATGCAGATGATGATATGAGGAAGAAAATGGAGGATTTTGCTGAGCTTGGTGAGAAAGACCAAGGGTTATATTACAGGGTGCAACAAGACTCACAGAGTAGGATACGGAACCTCATATGAGCCGGATGCAATACAGTTTCTTTGGTGATGTGATAACATTTGACACAACATACGTACAAATATGTATGACATGCCCTTCGGGCTGTTTGTTGGAGTTAACAACCACTTCCAGAGCATTATCTTTGCGGATGTTCTTGTGAGAGATGAGACAGAGGAAAGCTTCAAGTGGGTCAGAGAGTTCATCAGGATGATGGGCAGGAAGCATCCTATAATTATACTAATTGGTATGTAACGTGACTAGATTTTTTTAGGACTTCCTGAATTTGGAGTGTTAGTTTCCAATCCATGCGTAACTAATAGCCCTCGTTATTTGGTGTACAGAAGAAAGCTAAGGAGAATCGGGGGCCGCTGTACATGAAAAAGAGTTAGTTCATGGCATGCTTTCACAAGATTGTCACCCACATGCTGACGGTGGATGAATTTGACCTACTTGACAGGTACTCCGTACGGAAGCATCTGTACCTGACACAGATTTTTGAGGTTCGAGAAAATGGGTAAAACCATTTCCAGGGGAAGTTCTGCGCCAAAATGACGACCACACAAAGGAGTGAGAGGGCAAACCATATGCTGAAACATACGCCCCAGCTAGCAGCGCAATCTACCAGTTGTCCATCAGTACATGAAGCTACTGCAAGAAAAGGGACGCAAGCGAAAACTATGAAAAACGAAAGACAAAAATAGTAAGTCGTACTCGTCGTAACAACTAGGGTAACCACAACTAGTGTGTGCTTACCTGTCTGTCTTTCAATTATTTTTTGCAGATTGCGCCAGTAATGAGAATGAACACACCACTGGAGCAGCACGCTAGTGAGATTTATACGCTAGCCATGTTCAAAAAGTTTGGCGAGGTTCTGTACGAGGCATGGCGAGAAAGGGGTGAAATACCTCATGAAGCGGCACCATCCAGAGGCATGACAAGTGGTGCCGCGTCATCTACGAGGTGCAGGTGCAGGATCGGAATTTGTTTGTGAGTGTGGCAATTTCGAGCATACCGGGTTGTTGTGCTGCCATGCCATAAAGGTATGCACTGACAAGATTTTTTCCGGTTTGATCATTGAATGGCTTTGGTGCGGGGCTGATTGTAACTAAGTGATCAAGTCATCGACTTGCTGGGGCTGACAGAGATACCGCCCAAGCATATAGTGAAGAGTTGAACCAAAGATCCAAGAGATTTACTATCGTCACACTTGGTACACTTGCAAAAGGATCATATTTCGCGTGGGTCAGTCACTTACTTGCACAACCTGTACAAGCGTGCTCTAGAGCTTGTCCGGCTAGGAGATGCAAAGCCCTGCACGTACGAGAAGGCCATGAAAATATCAAAATGGAAATGTAGACACTTCCCCCGCTGGCTGCTACAAGGGGCGGCTCCTGATGGCATGTCTGGGAGGTCGGTGATGCTGAGGGAGTTATTTACCCAAAACCACCACACTTGGGGCTAGGGTAACACGTCAGTACCAGATTTGAGGCAGGTCACAAAAAACCACCAGTTCTGAGCCTAATGCGTAATGCGGAGCACTGACGGGCTGATTTGGTCGCGAAAATAGCGAAACCGACAGGTGGGGCTCGCCTCTCGGGGCTGATGTGGCAAAGACCAAGCCCAAAAAAAAGCTTTGACCAGCTGAGGTGGCAAATGAGACGCGGACCCCGCCTGTCTGTGACTAGTTCGCGGCAAACAGTACCGGCCGGAGTGAACAGTAAATCCGAAAACTGAATTTTTCTTTTTTCCACCTGATGAACAGTAAAAATAAAAAATGAAGAAAATAAAAGGTTGGTTCTTTTTTGTTTTTTCACATGGTTAACAGTAAATTTAAACAAAATAAAAATTCAAAAAATCATTTCGATTTTTAGGTGGAATTCAATTTTTCAATTTTTCACATTCCCACATTGATCAAATTCTAGATCCGTCACTGTCAATAGGTAACACAACACTACAACAAACTTACAAACTCTACACTACTAGAGTCTACTCAAAATTGATTCTGGGGAATCGTACTCAGAAGCACTTCCTTTTTGTGTTGTATCATTATGATGTGCTTTCTTTAGTTATTTCATGTTTTTTTGAACTCTGTATGGAAGAGAGAAATAAAAAACTTTTGATACGGTGTTTCAAAAAACGTCTTATATTTTAATAGAGGGAGCGATATTTTTGTTTTTTGTGGCAGCATGTTTTTCTAGTTTCATTTTGTTCTCATACCTGATGATGTATAGCTTATTTGGCTCACTTTCTTTAGTTTATTTTGTTTGTACATTTTCATGCAACGTGTGATCCATCTAATGTTCGTACTGCCCTTGTGCACGTGGAACATGTTCGTACTGCCCTTGTGCGGTAGGAAATTGCAATTAGTGAGCATTGTTATTCTTCAAGAAATCAATGTTTTTTTTAGCATCTTTTCTCACCACCGACTATATGTGTGGCCTAGGTGCACCTAAAATTGGGCACGAAGAACGCGACGATAGCCTGGCGCGGAGGAGCGCGCCGTTCCATCTAGTGTAATTTGCTCTTGAAAGCTATAGTTTTGCATAACTATACGGGAAGCCGAAAAAATAGTAGCAAGACGAAAACTTTCCTCAGGCGAAATAAGTAGATTACAATCCTACTAATCGACCGGTTTATAAAGGAAATTTTGTTACGAAGTTCATTTCAATCAAAGAAGCTCCACGATACTATGAATGAAGGTTTGTGGCTCTCGGATGCCACATGTGACACCTCTGACTTAATCGTACACTAATCATATACATAATGTGCATGATCAAGATCAGAGACTCACGGAAAGATATCACTACACAACTCTAGACACAAATTAAAATAATACAAGATTTATATTACAAGCCAGGGGCCTCGAGGGCTCGAATACATAAGCTTGAATACATAAGAGTCAGCGAAAGCAACAATATCTGAATACAGACATAAGTAAACAAGTATGTCTTAAGAAGGCTAGCAAAAACGACATTTAGATCAAAAAGGCGCATGCCTCCTTTCTGGGAGCCTCCTAACAACTCCTGGTCATCGGCGGTCTCCACGTAGTAGTAGGCTCTGTCGGGGTAGTATTAGTCGTCAGCGGGATCAGCTAGCTCCTAGGCTCCGTCATCTAGTCGCATCAATCGGGTAAAGGAGAAAAAGGTAGCAAAGCAACCGTAAGTACTCATCCGAAGTACTCGCAAGACTTACATCAGATCTATGCTAAGTATGCATCGGTATCAATGGGGAGGGGATGTATCTATGGACTATACTGCAGAATTGCCAGAGGGGAAGGCCTAGCCTATCGAAAACTAGCATCTTGCAGCAACAGAAGAGAGTAGAGCAACATAACATATAGTAGCAAGTATATTTAAGTAACGCCTAGAGATCCTTCCTCAACTCCCTGCGAGAAAGTGATCCCGGAGACATCATATCCATTTATTGTCTCCAGTATCCAGTTCTAATTGTAATAGACCAGGATACAACTTCGAGCGTCCATTACCGTGGACACGACTATTCAGATAAATTAACTTCTCTGCAGGGGTGCACCAACTTACCCAACACGCTCGATTAACTTCGGCTGGACACGCTTTTCTGGGTCATGCCCGGCATCGGCTGAACAACACACCGTAGTCCGACCTAGGCTCAACAGAGAGACCAGCACGCCGGTGTACATCCTAAATGCGACGGGGTCATGGGCCAATCGTCCTTTGCAATCCTGCACGTTGCGAGGACGGCCGGGATCAGTCCTGGCTACCTCTGTATACAAAGCAGGTGCTTACGCGGACCACCCGGGCGCGTGTCGCTAAACTGCTGACGTCAGTGAATTTTCGGAAGAAACGTATGACACCGAGTGCCCATACTTATTCCCGCATGGTGGTCAGTGCGAAAAAGGCCAGAGGCCTAGTCAGATCACATATCCAAACCCGTTAGTCTCTTGAGAGCGCAGAGACAATCAATGATCCATGATCTGTGGTCCCGTCGCCCCGTCTCGCGGACTTATGGCAAGGGCTAAGAATGCCCAGCCGTGCTGCGTAATTATCTCGCGGGTACCCTCACGGTCAACCCGACTGCAATAACTCTCGCGGGTACCCCTCGGGGCCGACCCAACTTCATCAAGGTTCTGAGGTAAAGTCAAGGTAACCGTGTGTCCATAACATCAATGGGAATCCGAGGAATCACCCTCGATGGATTCCCACTCGATGTAACCGTCAAGGTGACCTTGGAGGAATCACCCTCGAGAATTCACACTTGAGGTGTTGCACGACAGAGTCGTTATCGGAAGTGGTTGTTGAGGAATCACCCTCCGTAATCCACGACCGATTAGCTACACTACAGAGATATCATCTGGAGTGCGTTACGAGGTATCACCCTCGGCACTCTATAGTAACTCTGTAGAGTCGTACAACTAAGGGGGTGTGCGGTGATGTGTCGATCTCTGCACCTCGATCACGTTGATCGAGTCATCCGGTAATAAAACGGGGGCAACAGGGACAATGTGAGGGGTCACTGATGGATCACTAACCAACCTATACTAAGCATATAGAATAACAGGTAAAGTACAATAGCATGTTACAAAAGCAGACTATACATTAGAATAGGAGTTATCAAACAACAATAGCAAAATCTAATGCAAGTATGAGAGAGAAGGAATGGACGATATAGAAATGATCAAGGGGGTTTTGCTTGCTTGGAAGCTCTGCAGTCGAAAAAGAACCTTCGGAAGTAGCTGATCACCGGATCATCAGCGGTCTCGAGGTCTACCGGAAAAGAAGTAACGGATGGGGAAACAATAAATAACAAAGCAAACAAATGCAACACAAATGCAATGGCACGGCAAGATGTGTGGGTGACATGCTCTAATGCATCCCTAAGCATTTTGAAGGAAGAGAGAAAATATCCAGGAATGTTTTCTCAACTCTAGTGATTTATCGGTGTATTGATCCAGATGAAAATGTTCAATGTTTGCTATGCTAGAGGTGTTTGACATGGGTGTGGATGGCATATTCAAATTCTTTATATTTTTCTGATCGTTTTCATATATAAATTATTTTGATTCGAGCTACGGTTTATTTTATATCATTTTTTAAAGTTTTAAAAAAATTCTGAAATTTATGTATCAAGTTTAATCTGAATTGACCAAGTCAAATTGACTAGTCAAAAGGGCAGGTGTGGCCCACATGTCATAGACTATTTACCTAATCAGATAAATAAAACAAACCTAATTAAAGAGGGGCCACATGTCATAGGGTAGTAACTATCCTAACTAGTACTCCCTCCGCCCAAAATTGTAGATACATCCGTATCTAGACAAATTTAAGACAAGAATTTTGAAACGGAGGGAGTAATTAGCATGTAAGCTAGTTGGCACACGGCCGGCCACTCACACAGAACACACACGCACGGCACACACACAGCTCACGGCCATGCCTTGGCCAGCAGCAGCAGCACAATAGCAGCGGCAGGGAGCAGCATCAGACCAGCGGCAGGATTTAAAGACATTAAAACTGTGCATCTTTCCAGCCTTCTCAAGCCATCAGCGTCCGTGACCGTCCGATCATCAACTTTGAGCATTTCCCACCGTCAGATTGCCGTGAATCGCTCCTATTCTGCTTCGTTCGCTATTAACGATGGCTCACCGTCATGCGCCGCTGCTCCGGTCACTTTTTTGGGCGTCTCCCGTTAAATTGGGCCTAATGGGCCTTTAGCAGCCTGCCCTACGCGTAGCCAGAAATAGAAAAGGACTAAGGTGACCCTCGTTTGTCTAAAAAAAAGGGTTACCCTCGTTTCGTTCGCAAGGTGCCAAGGTCGCTCGGCTCCCACCCTTCGCCTGGCGGCTCTTTCCATGGGAGACCGAACAGGTCCCGACCGATGCGGGAGCGAAGAGTCCCATGGCGACCAGAAGGATTCGGACGGACGCGCCTCACGCGAGCAATAGGGTCACGTCTCCGAGCAACGCGACGGGGAGTTGGTGGGGGCAAAACGAAGCATCGGCCGCGATTGGAGTCGACTCGCTGGCGATTGAAGATGCAAATCGTAGTTGATGCAGCCCATTACTGGCCACCGATAATTGCAGGTCCGTTACTACCCCGATTCATCTTCTTCATTTACTCGACGCTCGTGTATATATAACCTCCACCGTGCAGCTGTTCGTTCCCCATTCCCCTCATTACATATGTGCCTCCTCCGGCAGCCATGGCTGACATGTAGGTCGAGGATGAACTTCATCTTCCCCGTTCTGTCAGTCCTCCTCTTTCTCTCGTTCAAATTCAGATGGCTTGTGATTCATGAAGTTTTAAATTTCTGGCATCTCTTTTGCTGGACCTAAAGATGGGAGGCACCCCCTATCTTAACTTATTTACATTACATATTATATACTGGCGAGGGAACAGTTTGAAGCTTATTTAGGAGTAATATTCATTAAGAAGTACTCCCTCCGTTCCGATTTACTCGTCGTGGTTTTAGTTCAAATTTGAACTAAAACCACGACGAGTAAATCGGAACGGAGGGAGTAACATTTTGATACTCTGTCATGTTTAGCATTGTCCAGTTAATTGTAAAAATTCACACACCAGATGCGCTTGCCTTGTGTATGCTCAATTTGGAATCGTTCTTATGTGGTGTTATTAATGTAATTGTACTTCTTTCATCCTAGTACATCAGAGAAGTCTCTATATTTCACATGCACACATGCTTACCTTTTACTACATCCCCTAGCAGAAACTCCTCTACTCATGCATGAACCACGGAGCAACGAACGAAATTGCTTCACACACGACACTACTCACACGACCTGCGGACGATAGCATCAGCAAGGATAAAAACAATTCCTCTCCTGCCTGCAGCCTAGCTATTGGCGCTGCGATCGTGCATGCGTCGGCCGTAATATATCGTGTGTATAGCAACGTTCAGCAAGGAATGAGAAGTTGTTGAACTACTGATCACGTGGTCCCTCCTCAGATTTAGGTTCTAAAGTTGCCTCTGATCCCCGTTCCGCATTGTGCCCGATTGGGTGGCGAGGTTTCTCCTGATTTTTTTGGTAGGTTTGTGGTTGTTTCAATTGAAAAGGAATACATTTATCTGATGAGGTGACGTTTCAGGTTTCAACCCGTGGTCAGGGAAGAGACGTGAGATCGTATTCAACATGGGTGATCAGGTCGAGGGATCAATCCCTTTTGTGTTATCGCCAGCAAATAAGTTGATCTGTCTCTCAAGAAATTTCTCTGGTGCAATTTAATTTCACCTATTCTGTACCTGGATGGCTAAGTTATTTTGTGACTGCTTACTCCAGGTGATCTCTCCCTAGGATTCATGGGCATTGACCCTCATCAAGTCATATAACACGGAGCGACCAGTTAATACCGTTGGCACATCTTCTCCACTTGGTCATGTGTGCTCCTGTATCCTAGACTTCAGTCATATACTCTTATCACTGTGGAGACGCCCATGTTCGTAAGTTGTGAGCAGTTCTGCATACAGTTTGATCTCGCAACACATGGTTATGTCTTAATTTTTAAGTTATTTTGGTTCGTTGCATGCTAAAAAACATACTCTCCTCATGTCTATCTGGAGATGACAAGCACTGATGATGAGGTGTGTATCTCTCCATTCTCAAACCTAAATTGTAAAATAAAAATCTACAAGGCCTTGTAACAAGCACTAACCGTAAGGGCATGTATCAAGCAATAGCTCGTAATTTGTTCTTGCAAAGTTGACGAAACTCAACTTTTTTAGTTGCTCCTATGCACATAAAGCCTAAATTCACATCTTTTGATGTTGTTGGTGATTATCACACTAGTAGAAAACAGGGCTTTGGTCCAGGCAGGGCCAGCCCATTATTCCCGGTTCACTCACGAACCGGGACCAAAGGGGGCATCGGTCCCGGTTCGTGAGGCCAGGGGGGCGGCCGGGCCTCTTGGGGCATTGGTCCCGGTTCATCTGGCCCCTTTGGTCCCGGTTCCAGCCACCCTTTGGTCCCGGTTCGTGGCCACGAACCGGGACCAATGAGATGCCTATATATACCCCCTCGCCCGCGAGCAGAGCAGTGGAGTGCTCTATTTTTTGGGTCGGTCGTGGGAGAGCTTTGTGGTGCTCTAGCTCATCTCGTATGCACATGAGGTGTTTGATGAAATGCCCGAGCCACACTTAAGTTTTCTCCTCTTGAAGCTCCTTGTCCAAGCTCCATTTTCCTCGAGATTTGTCTAGGTTTGGCGGTCCGTCCTGTCCCGTCCCCGTCCTCACCGCCGTCGATCGCCCGCGCCGATCTCGTCGCCGGCACCACAGTGGTGAGCCTCTTGGTCTTATCTTCTTTGTAAAAGAAAAAAGTTCTTACTTGTATGATTAAGATAGATACTTGTGTAATTTTCTTATTTTTATTATTGTTTGTTATTATATATATTTGAGAGAGGAAGAATGCCGACTGTTGTCGTGGGGGTCGCTTCTCCTTCTTCTCTTTTGTGCTAGACCTTTGTTACGCACTAGGGGAAGAAGGAGTAGCGACCATCATCGACGGTCGAAACGGTGAGGGAGTGTCCACCATATATGAGAGAAGAAGAATGCCGACTGTTGTCGTGGGGGTCGCTTCTCCTTCTTTTCCTTGTGCTAGATATTTGTAATGCACTAGGGAAAGGAGGAGTAGCGACCATCACCGACGGTCGCAATATCAGAGAGGGAGTGCCCACCATATACATGAGATGAGAATTCAGGAAGGAAGACTCGACAGACCTAAAGTCAACCCGTTGCATATTGAGTAATAGTGATATGTTTGTTGAGTTTCCTGGTAGTTGCCTTCAATCAATTTTTGATCAACTATGAACATAGGAAATGTCTGACGACGAAAATGATTTCGGTATGTGCGAATACTGCGAAGACGAGCGCGGCCTGTGCGACAGAAATTTCTTATTTGGTGGTAGGCGCTTCAGCATCAAGTTGGATGAGACCTTCGAAGTGGATACAGTAAGTCACAACGACAAATCTTTTTTCGTAATTAAGCATGACTTCTGCTTCTTTTGCTTCAACTTATAATTTTAATTTTTTACTATTCTACTAGCGTATCCCCTGCCATGCAAGAATTTATGTCTTGGATAAGATTGGTTTCAGTCCTATGGAAACTATGGAGGTAAAGATAGTTCACTTGAGGACCGAGCATGGTTATACTTTTGCCGCAAAATTATACAATGCAGACACCTACACCTATTTTGAATGCAAAAATTGGAGATCACTATGCAAGGCTTATGCATTTGAGCCTGATATGCTTATCACCTTTGATATTCGTCCGGAAGATGATATTGAAGGTAATATCGACATCTGGGTCGATGTGCAGACGCCTCCAGTTCTACCATTATGTGAGTTTCTCAACCATATTTATGTCTTGGATATTGTTTATTCAAAAATAGTTGACAACTAATTTCTATTGACAGCTTATTTCCATTCAAGCAAACATGTCCAGCGCTTGGTAGACATGACCTACTACTGTCCCGGTGCTGAACTAAACTACGAGGAGATAAGTCATTATGTTTCATGGCTTGAGGATCTTGATACTGTCAAGACAAATTATTTTCCTGGACTTGAAAATCTTAGTACTCAAAACGTGCAACCACTAGCGTGCGTATTGAACTACGGTCATATCTATTTAGGAAAGATGGTAAGATTTTTACTATTTGTCCTCAGTGCATCTTTTGCATACATTATTTTTTAAGCTAAACTTCATTGCTAAGTATGTTACTACGATGTTCTTCAACAGGGACTCCCAATGAAAGTTGTGCCTCATTGGGTCGAGCCTAAAGGTCGCATGGCAATGGTTAGCTTACGGCCAAGACATCCTACATTGCACATGAGTGCATTCAGGATTTCTAAAAGCGAGCAAGTCTTAATAGTCAAAGACTGGAGCAAAATTGTGAAGGATCGCAGAGAAGTACTAGGGGGCAGCAATTAGAAGCGCAGCCCACAATTAGGAGACAGGTTCATCTGCATGCTCCAATATGATGAAGCAGGAGTGCTACACATGTTCTATGCTATTTTACCTGAGAGAGAGCAGTAGGAGTGATTAGCTAGCTAGAATGAGTTTGAAGATGATGATGTGCTACACTATGACTATGATGATTAAATAGCTAGTGTTGGTGGTAATGACTATGATGATTATTATTAGCTAATGTTGGTGGTGATTAGATAGCTACACTATGACTATGATGATTAAATAGTGTTGGTGGTAATGACTATGATGATTATTGGCTTTGAATGGTGCATTTTGAACACACAAAAAGTCTGGAGTTCAAATAAGTTCAAAAAAAATGAAATCCCTTTGTAACAGACGAGTTTTCGTATGAAACCTTGATACTTCGAAAGAGATTGCCTGTTTTGTACACGAAGTGCATCCAGTTTTTGTTGTAACCCTCTCAACTTTTTAGCACAAACTATGTGGGTGAAATGATGATACCATGCCAACTTTCAACCTTTTCAGAGTTCATTTGAAGTGCTTTTCAATTTCAGGGTCATATAACTAAAAAAAATCAGTAAATGCATGAAAAATAACAAATAAAGTCAGAAAGGGTTGAAAATTGATGATGTGGCTTTGAATGGTGCATTTTGAACACATAAAAAGTTTGGAGTTCAAATAAGTTCAAAAAAAATGAAATCCCTTTGTAACAGACGAGTTTTCGTATGAAACCCTGATACTTCGAAAGAGATTGCCTGTTTTGTACACAAAGTGCATCCAGTTTTTGCCGTAACCCTCTCAACTTTTTAGCACATGCTATGTGGGTGAAATGATGATACCATGCCAACTTTCAACCTTTTCAGAGTTCATTTGTAGTGCTTTTCAATTTCAGGGTCATTTAGCGCAAAAAGAATGAACTAATAGCAAAAAGAATGAACTTAAAATAATCAATTAAAATATTCTGTTACGATCAACTAAAACAAAACTATAATATTCTTCAATAGCAAAAAGAATCAACTAAAAAGCTTTTATAAAACTCTAATAGCAAAAGGAATCAACTAAAAAGCTTTTATAAACCTCTAGTATTTTTGAAACTAAAATTATATAAAATTTATGCAACTAAAAATTATCAAAGTATTTTCTGTTCAAAACATTAATGGCAAAATGAATTTTCATAAAGAATTTTTTTGTTAGAAACTTTAATAGCAAAAAGAATTATCATAAAGAATTTTTTGTTAGAAACTAAAATAACAAAATCTATTTTTGAATATAATGTTAAAACACAGTAATATTAAATAGCAGGAAAAAGAATCACTCAAAAATCTATTTTTATAGTAAAGTTATTCACAAACTAGTGATTCACACAAATTTCAAAGAATTCAAATTTAAACTATTCAAATTTGAAAACTAATGGCACTAACAGAAAGTTTATAATTTTTGTGACCTAACAGCAAAAAGAATTAAACAAAAACTGTGGTCAAACTATTGTCAAATCTGGTCAAATTGTGGTCAAACTATGGTCAAATCTGGTCAAATTGTGGTCAAACTATGGTCAAACTACTTATTCAAGAAATATTAGTGTTAATAAATAATTATTGTTTTTTAGAATAATAATTTCAAACTCAAACGGTGCTTTATGCTCAAGTTCAACTACTAAGGGTTAATAGGATTGACAGCTTAGTATTGTTAGGAAAACAACAAGTGCAGACTTGGAAACTAGGGCGAATAGAACTCGAAAGTTAAGCGTGCTCAGGCTACAGTAGTGAGAGGATGGGTGACCGGCCGGGAAGTTAGACGATTTGGAATGAGTGGTTCATAATTGAGTAGTGATGAGGGGTGATTAGAGATTGAATTGTCAAATAATTCAGAAATTTGAAAATAAGAAAATATTCAAAAAAAATTTAAAATTTTATTTTTCAAAAAAATTCAAAAAAACAAAATTTCAAAAAAAATTCCTTTAGTACCAACCGGGACTAAAGGTGGAGCTCCAGAGAGCGGCCACGTGGAGGGCCTTTAGTCCCGGTTCGTAACACAACCGGGACTAAAGGGGGGGGGGGCCTTTAGTCCCGACCCTTTAGTCCCGGTTTGGGAACCGGGACAAATGGGCCTTATGAACCGGGACAAATAGGCCTTTTTCTACTAGTGTCAGAGAAAGCAGATGCACTGGAAAGTTTACAGAACTAAGCTAGAGAGAGCAAGTATGCAGGTAAATGAAGCATTTCAATAGCCATAAATCTGATATCTCCCAGTGATCGCTTCAAGGATATATATCTAGGCAGAGACCAATTCCCAGAATATTTTTGGGCCAAAACAGAGGTTTATTCTACATTACAAGGATGCTAATTTGTTGGAAATCAGGAAGCAAAGCTATGCCTGCACTTTGCATGGTTGATACCAAAATTATCAACCCCTCCTTTTGCTGTTAAATAAGGTTGACACGTGTTAATCTTCTCACTTCACATTATGTGTATGCCCGTAACCAAACCTATTACATATCAGTATACCTTGGTCTATTGTTTTGGATGGTACTCCCTCTGTAAAGAAATATAACATCGTTTAGATTACTAAAGTATTGATCTAAACGATCTTATATTATTTGAAGTGACCCAAACGATCTTATATTTCTTTACAGAGGTAGTATAAGCTACGTAAATTCTACTGCTTAATATAATGCTAACCTTTGTCTTGCAGCAACTTTTTTTTTCAAGAACACCTCGAGAGGGGCAGGGAGTTCCTGCATTTCATTAAGAAGAAGAGAGTTGGTCCAGTTTGTGACGACCCCGGCTTAATCGTGCACTAACCATACACACAAATGCACACGATTAAGCCTAAGGACTCACTTGAAGATATCACAACACAACTCTAAAACATAAATAAATTCATACAAGCTTTATATTACAAGCCAGGGCCTCGAGGGCTCGAATACATAGCTCGATGGCATACAAGTGTCAGCGGAAGCGTCAGATATCTGGGTACAGATATATTACAGAACAGAGAGAGATAGGCCTTCACAGAGGCGGGGTAAAATAAAATACTACGATCGAAAAGGCGTGTGCCTCCTGCCCTGGACCCTCCGATCCTACTCCTGGTCGTCAGTCGGCTCCTCGTAGTAGTAGTACTCTCCGGGCTGGTAGTAGTAGTGGTCGTCGGTGGGAACAACTGGCTCCGGGGCTCCGTCGTCTGGATGCGACAAAGGGGTAAAGGGGGAAAATGGAAAATAAAGCAAACGTGAGTACTCATCCGAAGTACTCAGCAAGCAAGGATCTACACTACATATGCAACATTTTCAAAGGGGGCTGTATATGTGGACTGGGCTGCAGAAATGCCAGAATAGAGGGGAAAAGCCTAGTCCTATCGAAGACTAGCATCTTCAGCATCTTCATCAGTCTTGCAGCATTAGAGGAGAGCAGAATAACATAATGTAAAGTAGTAGTAGCATCAACCTCGGCCAGAGATTCTTCCTCGACTCCCTGCGAGAAAGCAATCCCAGAGCCGTACTATCCAGTTCTCATCTCCAAGTTCTAGTTGTACCGATCGGGATACAACTCCGAGTGTCCGTTACCGTAGGACAGGCTATCGATAGAAGTTTCTTCCCTGTAGCGGTGCACCAACTTACCCACCACGCTCGCTTAACTCCGGCCGGACACACTTTTCTGGGTCATGCCCGGCCTCGGCTAAGCAACACGCCGCAACCCGACCTAGGCTTATAAGAGAGGTCAGCACGCCGGACTAAACCTATGCCCCCAGGGATCTTGGGCCATCGCCCCGGGAACTCCTGCACGTTACGGGGCCACCGAGAGCAGACCTAGCAACCCCTTATACAAGCGCGGTTGCGTTCCCAGTCCAACTCGGCGTGCGCCGCTCCTTACTGACGTCAAATAAGCTTCGGCTGATGTATACGACACAGAACGCCCATACTATGCCCACGTGATGGTTAGTGCTATCGGGCCAGAGGCCCCTCGGATCAAATATCCAAACCGTAGTGGATTAGGAGCGCGCGGTAACGAGCAGAGACTCACGATCGATGTGACCCCGTCGCCCCGTCTCGAGGACTTGCGGCAAGGGCTAAGAATGCCCAGCCACGCCTCGTAGTTATCTCGCGGGCACCTCTCAGGTCAACCCGACTCCACATCACTTCGCATTCATGCTCGCGCGGGTACCCTCAGGGCCGACCCGTCTTTAGTATCATAGTATCATGGTTTAGTGTTCAGTCATAATAACCAAGTCTCAGTGTGTCTGACACCAATGGGGAATCCTGAGGAATCACCCTCGATGGAATTCCCGCTCGATGTTATCATCAAGGTGAACGAATGAGGAATCACCCTCGAGGTCCACACTTGAGAAGTTGCACGACGACGTCGTTATCGGGGGTGGTGTAGGAGGAATCACCCTCACTTACCACGACCGAATAACTAACCTACAAGGTTATCGTCAGAAGTGCTGACGAGGTATCACCCTCGGCACTCGATAGTAACCCAGTAGAGTCGAGCATCTTAGGGAAGTGACGTGCGGTGCCAGGGTCTGATCTTCGATCCCGTTGCTCGGGTCTTCTGAGAGTCCAGCGGGGCAGTCGGGACAAGTGGGTCTCTGATCAGGCTCTACCCGTCCTATACTAAACAGTTTAGGAGAACAGGCAAGTATCAAAAGTAGGCTACAATAAAACAGGCTATGCAACAGATATAGGACAGTAACAGCAGCAGTAACATCTAATGCAAGCATAAGAGGGAAGAGAATAGGTGATATAGGAATGCTCAAAATGGGGGTGCTTGCCTGTCTGCTCGACGGCAAGGGCAGGGTCGTCGGGGACGTAGTCGTACTCCGGAGCGGCATCTGCATCAGGAGCTACGGCAACGTCGGGGTCTACCGAAAGAGAAGAGGGGGAGGAAACAAGTAAATATAATGCAAACAGATGCAACACAGTGCGTGCGATGCTATGATGCAGCGCAGGGTTGACTAAATATGCCTCTAAGTCATTTTAGTTATTTTTAGAATTAATCTGGGATTTATTAACCGGTGTATATGCACTATTCATCTGCCGGATTCGGGCTCGGAGTTATGAGTTCTTCTACGTAGGAGGTTCCGACATGGAGACTCGTCTCATCGTTCTGAGCAACTTTCGTGTTTCAACTTTTTTGATCTGAGCTACGGTTTAAAAGTTATTAATTTTCGAAGTTTAAATCATTTTTTGGAATTATTTTTATTTACAGAAAATGAATTATGATGTCAGCATGATGTCATGCTGACATCAGCAAGTCAACAGCGGCTGTACAGGTCAAACCTGACATGTGGGTCCAGTGGGACCCACATGTCAGCCTCTTTTAGGCTAACAGTGGATTAAACTAAACTAATGGAATAATTAGAGGGGTGGGCCCCTGATGTCAGTGTCTAATCTAATTTCCAGATTAACTTAATTAACCAGAAACAGTAATCATGCGCGTGGGTCCCACATGTCAGTTGCTTGGGCCGGCCCAGTCAGCAGTTAATCGTTCGATGTCTGCTCGTTCTCCCCTCTTCAATTCCCAATGAACAACATGATCTTGAGCTATCATTTGTTCAATTTGGTCGATCTGATACTTAGTTAACTCATTCATCTTGATGTTCCCACTGATACCTAATCGATAACGAAGCTGAATGGCTTTTTTCGGTCCAATTCCATCCATTTTTGTTGAGGCAATTCTGACTTGTTCATCGGGAAGTGATCTAGCTCCTGAGATATATGACATTCTTTATCCTTATCTTTTCCTGGTCTTCTCGGCTGGAATCTACAATCTACACCTCTCCAAACACAAACACAATATCTTGAGTACCCGGAACCATGTTCAGTGCTGCAAAAGCGCAGCTGTAGCCCCCTAGAATCTTCGGCTCCTCGTTTTTATTCAATTATGAAATGACTCATTTTGATGGAGATTTGTAGCATCATTCAAGTAAATACAAATTGAGATCATAGAAACATGAGCTTGTGATATAGCTACACCTAATTCCAGACCGGTTAATGCTAGAACTATAAATAAGGGACCAAGATCTCCTATGAAATAGAAAATATTATTCAGAAATAGCATAGTCCAAGCAAACCCACTTAAAATCTTTACTAAACTATGACCGGCCATCAAATTAGCAAATAAATGTATTCCTAAGCTTAATGCATGAAAACAATAAGAGATTAGCTCAAGGAGTATTAAGAAAGGTGCTAACGGCAGTGGGACTCCCGCAGGTAATAAGAAGCTAAAAAAATGAAGCCCATGTCTTTGAAATCCAACGATCGTAATGCCTATAAAAATGGAAAATGAAAGAGCCAAAGTAATGAGAAAATGACTTGTCACTGTGAAGCTAAAGGGTATCATACCCTGGGCATTACGAAATAACGAAAAAGTAAAAGTGACCGAGATGCGAGGGAAAAACTTTTGTTTCACATTTCCGGAAAGACCACCTATTTGTTCATTTACCAGGTTCAGCACGAAATCATAAATAAGCTCGACCAAGGATTGCCATGCATTTGGCACTGACTTTCCACCTCCCTTTTTCGTAACAACAAAAACAGAAAAATGACCAAAACGACAGTGAGCAGCATATACAAGACTTCATTTGTAAATGAAAAAAAAAGTTGCCCACATTCAGATCAATTATTGGGTAAATGGCAAATTGATCCAATGGGGTTGAAGGACCGCTAAAATTATTAAAATTATCCACGACCTCTTCCCCAAAATTATCCGCGATCTCTTCAATTCTCCCATTCACCTCCAAAACCTGATTATTAGTCCTAATGCTGTCAAAAAAAGTCGTGACCTCCTGATCCAGTTCAGGACTTATTTCGTATTCATTCCTCTCTGCATTGAATCTCCTAACGTGGGGAGTACTGTCCCGGACAGGGTGGGCCTTATGGTGCATCCAAGCGCGTCTATAAATCTCCCCTCTTTCCAAGAGGGCCTCGGGGGATACTGGAAGAGACCAATCATACAGGTTTGGATGGGGCATGAATCTATCACGTAACTGTCGATGAATATTAGAATTTGCGAATTGTTCTAAGTCAGTCCACTTGAACAATAAGTACCTCATCTTAGGGGAAAAAATCTTTATCAGCTCTGCTCGCTCACTTTTGAAAGGAAAGGAGACTGATCTTGACGTCGGCGTTGGTTTTTCCAACGAAACGAATTAGTTTTGGATTGAGATTTCACATAAGCATTGCACAATGATCCGCATTAGGCAGGGAGCAGCAATGATACCGCCGGCCAGGAATAAGTACTTATCCCTCTTATACTTAAGAAAAGAGAATAGAAGTGGTTCCTTTTCTTTCTATACGAAATTCGACGATTTCGTTTGTGTTCATGTTGGCATAGGAGAACTACTAACTTCCGCCATCTGCATTAGTTACATTAGCGTAGGTAGGCGGTTCTCATGCCAAAGGGGAAGATCTCGCTCAGCCAAGTGCACAACCTGAGTAAGTACACTTATCCAGGAGTGATAGGGCAGCAGAGTTTGAGGCAAAAAAAAGATTTGGGTGGCTATGGGTGATATGGGGAATCTAACAATTAATTGACAATGATTTCACTGTGATGTGCATTGGTAGCTTCAAGACGAAGGCATTTTCCATATGTAAGCCACAATTTCAGTATCTTATTCTTCTGAACCAGGAAAAGCGTTCTGGTAAGGAGGATGAAAGAAGAGTACGAAAAAGGAAGTCAAAAGTAGTAGTCTTTAACAAGGCTTTCCTTCATCAGCGTAAATATCTAAAGTAGAGGCTTTGGTATAAACATAAATCCCATGATAGAGGGATCGATAATCACATTCTGCTTTGTTAAGAAAGAAGGATAACCTAGATAGATAAAGGTGGAATGGACTACGTGCAATCCCATCCATGGAAATATTTTATTTACTGTAGAAATATGTATGATGTGCTGCTAGGAAATCCGCCATCGCTTGCCCTCTAATGGCCTTCTGCGGCGCATACACAATGTCGAACTCAGTAAGGAGGCCCCATCTTGCCAATCTTCCTGTAAGCATTGGTCTTGTCATGAGATATTTAAGTGGGTGAACTTTGGAGATGAGGGTGACCCGATGCGCTATCATGTAGTGCCGTAGCTTCTTGACAGCGAACACCAGTGCAAGGCAATGTTTTTCGATAGGAGAGTACGCATGTTCAGCTCCTACGAGCACACGATTGAGGTAATAGAGGGCATTCTCTTTCCCGTTTTCATTTTCTTGTGCCAATAGAGCCCCAAGAGATTCATCCAAGGCCGTGGTGTAGAGTATAAGCTCCTTCCCTGGTATCGGCGCAGCCAGGACTGGCGGATTGAGGAGATAGCTTTTGATGCCATCTAGGGCTTGTTGGCAGTTTTCATTCCAAAAGAATGGAATGTCTTTTTTGGTTTTTCTTGTAAAAGGTTGGATTCTTCCTGCAAAATTGGCTATGAATCGCCTGATGTATGCCAGGCGCCCTTGAAGCGAACGCAGCTCCTTAAGGTTTTGAGGAGGAGGCATTTCGAGTATGGCCTTGATTTTACTCGGGTCGATTTCTATTCCCCGATGTCGAATGACAAACCCTAGGAATTTGCCTGACGAGACCATGAAGGCGCACTTCAACGGGTTTAACTTGAGTGCATGTTGCCTTAGGCGGTCGAATACGATTCTGAGATGTTGAAGATGTTCTTCATAGGATACCGCCTTTACAACAAGATCATCTACATAGCACTCGACAATCTTATGTATTATCCCATCGAAGATCTAAGTCATGGCGCGTTGATATGTAGCACCGGCGTTTTTGAGACCTTTAGGCATAATCTTGTAACAATATATGCCTATTGGAGTGCGAAAGGCTGTGCTTTATCAAGGCAAGCTTCTCTTTCTTTCGCCAATGAAGTTCATATAAGTGTATAGAAAGCCTTCTTTTCACAACCATGCACAAACCAAAGTGCTGCTGAAACATGAAATCCATGCACCAACAAGTTCGAGTTCATAAGCAATGAAAAAGCAGAGTATATGGGAGGATAGTGGCTAAACTGTTCACTTGAGGAGAGTGGGAAGTGACTAGTCCGATAGGAGAAGAGCGGAAGTGCGATCTTTCGATCCAATCTACGTCGACTAAAATCCATGTCTCATGGCACGAGGGCCATTGCGAGTTGATGTTGTTGCTTTACCGTCACAGTCTGTCCTCAAGAGAGGCATCCATTCCTGGCCAGACAAAGTTCCTATTAGTTCTCTTATAGGAAGCTAGTATACCTGAATGGCCTCCGGTAGCTGTCCCATGCAGTTCTTGCGCTATCCTGGCTCTTGCATTTCCAGCGGTCCCCACATAAAGCCTCCCTTTTTTCCTTAATACCCCTTCCTCCTCTTCCCAACCATCTTGTCCTCCTCTCGCTTCACTAATGCTCTTCTTAACTTCTTCAGCTAATTTTTATCCTTCGTAGCTTTGTTTCACTTCTCCTATCCAATCCGGCAACAACTTGCTTACAAGGGTGCAACCAGTGAATTTGTAACTGGGTCAACTGGGGCCGTGGGGCCCAGTATTAGTGTCCCAGAGGTGGGGCCCGGCCGTCCACGTCGGACGTCGGCCCGAGAACGCGCCGGAGAGGCCATTTGCGGCGGCTGCTCACCGGAGTTGGTCGGAAATGAGCTACAGAGGGTTTCCGGCCCCAAGATTTGACGCGTTCGGCTATGGGTGATGTTGCGCTTCCAATCGCGGTGGCTACAAGGGCTACCGTGGCCGGAGTTGGCACCAGCGATGACGGCAGGCGACGGCCGGATCGGAAACTAGGGAAAAACGTCGACGCGAGCGCGCTCGAATTGAATGGATGGGCCAGGGGGCACCTTTGCGCGCGTGCGAGTGCAACAGACTCGGACGCGGGACCATATGGTCGCCGGCGACGAGCTCGAGCAGTGAGGGGTTCGGGCATCGACGGCGAACGACGCTAGGCACGGCAAAATGGAGAGAAGACGAAGGGGATTCACGTCGAGGCTCACCTAGCGGCACAGGAAAGGCCTTTGGAGGTTTAGTAGCAGCAATGGGCACCGGGGAGTCGCCGGAGTTCGTCGCAGAAGAAGCAGCGACCGGGGACGAAGGAGAGCTTGATTCCTTCATTGTACTTCGTCCCGGCTTCAACCGATAGTCGAGGAAGAAGAGGCGATGGCTGGCGCACCTCCCAGACAAGATCCCCGGGCGCGGGGGCGCCGGTGGCCATGGCTTCGAGCAGCGCACGGTGGTGGCTGCGTTCGGGAGGAGGGGATCTAGAGGGGGAAGACGAGAGGAGAGGGCAAGCGAGGCGATGGAGGAGTGGATAAGGCGACGACGGAGAGGGCAGGGGTGGTCCTTATCCCCTCAGCCAGCTGCAGGCGTCGCCGTCTCGGCGCCGGAGCGGCGAGCGCGCGCTCGGCCAGGGAGAGGATGACACGCGACAGAGAGAGAGAGAGAGAGAGTTGGGCCAGGTGGGCTGGGCTCTAGGCACTGTGCACTTAGGCCGGTGCACAGTGGCCTTTTTCTTATTTTCCTTTCTCTGCTTTCTATTTTCTTTAATTCTTTTCTGTTTTGATTTAGTTAGGGCACTTTTGCATTTTTGTAAAGTATGGGAGTTGACCCAAATATTGCAATGCAATATTAGCATTGACCAAAAATTGGTTTGAGCCAAATTGGGTTCCATTTGAAATTGAAATGATTTTAAATGAATTTAATATTGTTGTTTTGATGCTGTTTCAAATTGTTTGAGTCATTTAATTAGTCCAAGTGCTACAGGTGTTATTTTTATGTGTGTTCTTGGAATATTTGCTAATTAGTGAACATTTTTCCAAAGGTGCTTGAGCAAACTTATTTTGTACTTTTGAATTTGAGTTGATTTCCATAATTGAATTTGAATTTGATCTTTAACCCATGTGACTTGGCACTGCAAATGGTATGACTTGGCAATATTAGCAGTTGATCACAGTGGTAGTTACACAGGGGTGTTACAAGTTCTCCTCCTCTAAAAGAAATTCTCGTCCCGAGAATTTAGGAGGTAGAAGGAAAGAGGTCGGGATATTCTTCCCGAAGATGATCCTCGCTTTCCCAAATGGCTTCATCTTCAGTATGATTCGACCACTGCACTTTCAGGAACTTGGTCGTCTTCTGATGAGTTCGACGTTCAGCTTCATCAAGGATTCAGATCGGATGCTCCTTATAAGATAAGTCGTCTTGCAACTGAAGCATCTCGTGGTCCACTGCGCGATGCGGAGATTCCTTGAAGCATTTGCGAAGTTGCGACACATGGAAGACATCATGAATATGAGAGAATTGTGGCAGCAACTCCAATTTATAAGCCACCTGTCCACGTCTGGAAACAATGCGAAATGGACCAATATAGCGAGGAGCTAGCTTGCCCTTGATTCCGAAACGACGGGTGCCTTTCATAGGAGTGACACAAAGATAAGCATGATCACCTGGTAGATAAGTCAGACCCCATTGTTTGTGATCATAATTGCTCTTCTGGCGGTCTTGAGCTGCTTTGAGATTCTCCCGGACAATTCTGACTTGTTCTTCGGCATGCTGAATAATGTCCGGTCCAACAAGAGGTCGTTCCCCAGTTTCTGACCAATTCAGTGGGGTTCGACACTTACGTCCATAAAGCACTTCGAAGGGGGCCATTTTCAAGCTGGCTTGATAGCTGTTGTTATAAGAGAACTCGGCATACGGGAGAGATTCCTCCCATTTCTTTCCGAAGGATATAACACAGGCTCGAAGCATGTCTTCAAGCACTTGATTAACGCACTCAACTTGGCCTTGGGATTGGGGATGATAAGCTGAACTCCATGTAATGTGAGTTCCCATAGCTTCTTGAAAACTTTCCCAGAACTTGGACGTGAAAAGACCGCCACGGTCGGAACTGATCTCCTTCGAAATACCGTGGAGTGAAACGATTCTGGAGATATATAGCTCTGCTAGCTGGCTAGCAGTGATAGTCTCCTTGACAGGCAGAAAATGAGCAACCTTGGAAAATTGATCGACGACGACAAGAATAGCGTCGTGACCTTTCTGAGACTTGGGAAGACTAGTAATGAAATCCATCTGCACTTTATCCCACTTCCATAGAGGAATAGGGAGTGGTTGAAGAATTCCAGCAGGTTTCTGATGTTCTGCCTTCACGCGACGACATACGTCACATTCGGCAATGAATCGAGCAATGTCCTGCTTCATTCTAGACCACCAGTACCTCTGTCGGAGATCGCGATACATCTTGTTGCTACCCGGATGGATAGACAGCGGGGTATCATGAGCCTCCTTCATGACCTTATCAGTCATAAGCTCGAAGCGAGGTACTACAATGCGGTCTCGGAAATATAATGTTCCATCTTCAGCAACTGAGAAATCCCGGTACTTATCTAGGTGAAGCTCTTTCTTCATTAGGTCAATCTCAGCATCTTTGGCTTGCGCTTCCTTAATAGCCTTTTGAAGGTCTGGCTGTACCACAAGGTTTTTAAGAGAACCTTGGGGAATAATTCGTAGATTCAGTTGATTCAATTCTGCATAGAGACGAGGTTGAGCTCGCCTAACCATGAGGTTGTTGCAATATGACTTGCAGCTCAGGGCATCGGCCATCACGTTAGCCTTGCCCGGGGTATATGAAATACCGCAGCCATAGTCCGTAATTGTTTCTAACCATCGTTGCTGACGGAGATTAAGATCCGATTGAGTGAACAAGTACTTCAGACTTTGATGATCGGTGTAAATCTCACACCGATTACCAAGAAGGTAATGACGCCATAACTTTAATGCATAGATCACTGCAGCAAGTTCGAGATCATGCACTGGATAATTTTCTTCATGCGGTCGCAATTGACGTGAAGCATACACAATCACTCTTCGTTCTTGCATTAGGACACAGCCTAATCCCTGACGAGAGGCGTCGCAGTATATGACAAAGTCCTTGCGGGAATTAGGAGGAGCAAGCACTAGAGCAGAAGTAAGCTTGTCCTTGAGGGTCTGGAAACTTTCCTGACATTTGTCTGTCCACTCAAACTTAACGCCTTTGTGGAGCAGATTAGTCAAGGGCTTGGCGATCTTGGAGAAGTTCTCGACGAATCATCGGCAATAACTAGCTAGACCGAGAAAGCTTCGGACTTGCTTGGCATTCTTCGGAGGAGTCCAGTCAAGGATAGCCTGAACACGCTCCGGGTTAACGGCAATACCGTCCTTGGAAATCACATGTCCAAGGTAAGTCACTTCAGAAAGCCAGAATTCACATTTGGAGTACTTGGCATATAATTTGTGCTCTCGAAGCCTTTCCAGAACAAGGCGAAGATGTTCGGCATGTTCTTCCTTATTCTTCAAATATACTAGGATATCGTCCAGATATACCACGACGAACTTGTCGAGGTAGTCCATGAATATGTAATTCATTAAGCGGGAGAACATGGCCGGAGCATTCGTTAGGCCAAATGACATGATGGTGTACTCATAGGAGCCATATCGAGTAACGAATGCGGTCTATGGAATATCCTCTTCTCGAACACGGATCTGGTGATAACCCAACCTCAGGTCGAGTTTAGAGAACACCGAAGATCCAGCAAGTTGATCATATAAGTCATTGATCCGGGGAAGCGGATATTTATTCTGAATGGTTGCCTGGTTGATAGGGCGGTAGTCTTGAACCAACCTATTCGTACCATCTTTCTTCTTGACAAAGAGAGACGGTGCTCCCCAGGCAGAGGAACTAGGGCGAATGAAACCCTTTCTTAAGGATTTATCGATTTCTTCCTTAAGCTCGATAAGATGGTGCGGAGGCATCTTGTAGGGACGCTTCGCAATAGGAGTGGTGCCAGGCTTCAAGTCAATGACGAACTCGACAGCTCTAGCAGGGGGAATTCCTGGAAGTTCTTCTGGAAAAACATCCGGGAAGTCACAGACAACTGGGATGTTCTCGATCCCCTCAAGTGGAGAAGCGTTCAACACATTCAAGGCATAAATCTGAGCCTCGGCGTTCTGAGTGATATGAGCTTGATAATTCACCATCTCATTCGATGGGTGCAGAAGGTGTACCACTTTAGTGGCACAATTGATTGAGGCGTAATGAGCCTTCAACCAATCCATTCCCAGAATAAGGTCAATCTTGGAAGATTTGAGGATAATGGGGGACGCGCGGAACTCCAATCCTTCAATTTCAATGGGAACATTATAACTAACCACGGAGGTTCGACATCCACCCGCGGGAGTATGTACCACTAAAGGTGTGCTCATGTACTCACACTTAACGTCATGCATGCGTGCAAAATGCTCTGACATGAATGAATGAGATGCTCCTGAATCAAATAAAACAGAAGCTGGTGCTGAATTAACAAGTAGAGTACCCATGACTGTAGCTGGTTGGTCTGGGTCTTCACTCATATTGACATGATAGGCCTGCCCACGACCATAAGAAGGTCTGGCATTGTTGTAGCGAGGCTGAGAATTCCCACGGCCAGCAGAAGGAAGAGCCAACTGATTCTGATTCTGAGAGCAATCTCTGGCACGGTGACCTGGCTGGCCACACTTGAAGCAGAGTCCATTGTCAGGACGTGGTGCAGGAGCTTGGAGTGCTGGAGCTTGCAGAGGCTGCCTCAGCGGTGGAGGAGGCAGACGTGGTGCAGCATAGGAAGGCCTGTGCACTGGTGCTGCTGGTCGATACATACTTTGAGGGATCCAGATACGGCGCGTCTGGGAAGACGAGCCCGAAGATGAGCCCGCCTCACGAGTGCGTCTGGTCGCTTCTTTATGCTTCTTCAATCTTGTCTCGACCATAATAGCCTTATTCACCAAGGTGCCGAAATCAGGGTAGTCTTGAACAAGCAGGGCTAACTGAATGTCATGGTGCAGCCCTTCGCGGAATTTCTCCTGCCTTCGTTCATCAGTGGGAATGTCCTCTTCAGCGTATCGAGACAAATCAAGAAACTCGCGCTGAAATACTTCCACAGACTTGTTGCCCTGAACGAGACTACGGAACTCGGCCTTCTTCCGAGCTATGACAGCTTGAGGAATATAGCGGGCACGGAAAGCAATCTTGAATTCAGCCCAGGTGACGACGGTACCAGGTGGTAAGGTCTGACGGTGAGTAGCCCACCACTGTGATGCGGGACCCTTCAGAAGGTATGTCGCAAAGGTGACATAGTTGACCTGGGCGACACCAGCAGACTCCATCTCATGGGAGATGTCACGCAGCCAGTCATCTGCATCCAATGTGTTGACTATGTTGCGGAAAAACAACGGATTAAGTCGCATAAATTCTGGCAAGGTGATGGAAGGTAGCGGCTGGTCGGCATTGGGACGGGGGAATTGCTGCATAATCCCCGTCATGAATTGGCGGTTGAGTTCGAACTGTTGCATCATCGCAGCCATATAGTCAGGTGGCGGCGGCGGAGGTGGATTGTTGTCAGCCATCCTGCTAAATCAACAAGGGTAGTTTAGCAGAAGCCAATGCGAGTGTAAAGCGTCATGCATGATGTAACGTGACAGAATTTAAATAGTACAACAGATGGTTAATAGTAGTCATTAAGTCATACAGATCCATACAGCGTCGGTTACATTCGGGCAGCATAATGGCGCAAATTCAAAAGCTAGACATGCTAGGCGGCGCGAGGCACGCGGTAAGGAAGTACACAATGAGACATAGCAAAGGCTACATCAACGTCGGAGAAAACCACTGAAATGGGGTAGCTGCAAGTGCGGATGATGGATGTTCGTCGCAGAAGGATCCTACGCTCCACGTGCACTCTGATGCAGAACCCGGTCTCGAACTGTAAGAAGAGGTCCACGTGTAGGCGTGTGACCTCCCACAGCAGGCCAATCAATCCCTGATGGTATCTCAGTCCTGCTCGGGTAAAGAATGTGCTCCGGGTGTATCCCTGCACGAACAGCTGGTAACAACTGTGTCATAGCCTCGTAGAGTCGTGCTCGAGTGGCGAACAACTCGACTGCAAGAGCGCGAACCGTGCGATCAAGAGCCTGAGTACAGTGAATCAGAACTCGCTGATCGTAGCGACGAGGCTCGTAAGGGGCACAGACAGCTGTGTAGAATCCAGAAGCATATCCAGCAGGGGCATACGAAATATAACGATACTCTGAGGCATCCAAGTCAGCACTGAACTGTCCTCGAAGACGTGCGACAACAGAGTAGGCGGCATCATGGACTGCCATCTCAATCGTCACGCCGATACCGTGAAAACGGTGTAGCTCAGTGTCTGAGTCATCCTGCTGATCGTAGATGCGAACATCAGCATAGTACTGCTCCTGGTTGAACTCACGATAAACCTCGTAGACCATGTACTCGGGGCACCAGCGGTATCCCAACCTGATCAAGAGGGCGATCAGAACAGCTGGAAACCCAGGGACGTCTCGAGCACAGGTGCGAAGCACAAGCTGTGTCGCAGGGCGAGGTGGAAACAGACGGTCCATCTGAAACAAGAAGATTCAGGATTGTCATTCGACGACGAGAAACATAACAGATCTCGAATGGAAAGTTTAAACAAAACAATGGAAAGGAAATGATTATCACACTAATCAGATGAAAGACAGGGAAATCGCACTGAATCCAGCTCTCCGGGTGGATAGAATTGACGAGATCCTAAGTGTCAGTGTTAGTAAATTTTATTAAACCCGAATAGAAGAGAGATTAGAGTCCCAGAGTAAAGACGAGGAATAAAAGATCCTAATACCACCCAGTTGGCGACGTGGGCCCGTAAGCCACACAGCCAAGTTAGTAAAACAGTTTTTGACGTCTAGACTCAACTTCGGCCAAAGAGTTGGATAGGGGAACTCCTAGAGGCAGTCGGCTCTGATACCAACCTGTGACGACCCCGGCTTAATCGTGCACTAACCATACACGCAAATGCACACGATTAAGCCTAAGGACTCACTTGAAGATATCACAACACAACTCTAAAACATAAATAAATTCATACAAGCTTTATATTACAAGCCAGGGCCTCGAGGGCTCGAATACATAGCTCGATGGCATACAAGTGTCAGCGGAAGCGTCAGATATCTGGGTACAGATATATTACAGAACAGAGAGAGATAGGCCTTCACAGAGGCGGGGTAAAATAAAATACTACGATCGAAAAGGCGTGGGCCTCCTGCCCTGGACCCTCCGATCCTACTCCTGGTCGTCAGTCGGCTCCTCATAATAGTAGTACTCTCCGGGCTGGTAGTAGTAGTGGTCGTCGGTGGGAACAACTGGCTCCGGGGCTCTGTCATCTGGATGCGACAAAGGGGTAAAGGGGGAAAATGGAAAATAAAGCAAACGTGAGTACTCATCCGAAGTACTCAGCAAGCAAGGATCTACACTACATATGCAACATTTTCAAAGGGGGCTGTATATGTGGACTGGGCTGCAGAAATGCCAGAATAGAGGGGAAAAGCCTAGTCCTATCGAAGACAAGCATCTTCAGCATCTTCATCAGTCTTGCAGCATTAGAGGAGAGCAGAATAACATAATGTAAAGTAGTAGTAGCATCAACCTCGGCCAGAGATTCTTCCTCGACTTCCAGCGAGAAAGCAATCCCAGAGCCGTACTATCCAGTTCTCATCTCCAAGTTCTAGTTGTACCGATCGGGATACAACTCCGAGTGTCCGTTACCGTAGGACAGGCCATCGATAAAAGTTTCTTCCCTGCAGGGGTGCACCAACTTACCCACCACGCTCGCTTAACTCCGGCCGGACACACTTTTCTGGGTCATGCCCGGCCTCGGCTAAGCAACACGCCGCAACCCGACCTAGGCTTATAAGAGAGGTCAGCACGCTGGACTAAACCTATGCCCCCAGGGGTCTTGGGCCATCGCCCCAGGAACTCCTGCACGTTACGGGGCCACCGAGAGCAGACCTAGCAACCCCTTATACAAGCGCGGTTGCGTTCCCAGTCCAACTCGGCGTGCGCCGCTCCTTACTGACGTCAAATAAGCTTCGGCTGATGTATACGACGCAGAACACCCATACTATGCCCACGTGATGGTTAGTGCTATCGGGCCAGAGGCCCCTCGGATCAAATATCCAAACCATAGTGGATTAGGAGCGCGCGGTAACGAGCAGAGACTCATGATCGATGTGACCCCGTCGCCCCGTCTCGAGGACTTGCGGCAAGGGCTAAGAATGCCCGGCCATGCCTCGTAGTTATCTCGCGGGCACCTCTCAAGTCAACCCGACTCCACATCACTTCGCATTCATGCTCGCGCGGGTACCCTCAGGGCCGACCCGTCTTTAGTATCATAGTATCATGGTTTAGTGTTCAGTCATAATAACCAAGTCTCAGTGTGTCTGACACCAATGGGGAATCCTGAGGAATCACCCTCGATGGAATTCCCGCTCGATGTTATCATCAAGGTGAACGAATGAGGAATCACCCTCGAGGTCCACACTTGAGAAGTTGCACGACGACGTTGTTATCGGGGGTGGTGTAGGAGGAATCACCCTCACTTACCACGACCGAATAACTAACGTACAAGGTTATCATCAGAAGTGCTGACGAGGTATCACCCTCGGCACTCGATAGTAACCCAGTAGAGTCGAGCATCTTAGGGAAGTGACGTGAGGTGCCAGGGTCTGATCTTCGATCCCGTTGCTCGGGTCTTCTAAGAGTCTAGCGGGGCAGTCGGGACAAGTGGGTCTCTGATCAGGCTCTACCCGTCCTATACTAAACAGTTTAGGAGAACAGGCAGGTATCAAAAGTAGGCTACAATAAAACAGGCTATGCAACAGATATAGGACGGTAACAGCAGCAGTAACATCTAATGCAAGCATAAGAGGGAAGAGAATAGGTGATATAGGAATGCTCAAAATGGGGGTGCTTGCCTGTCTGCTCGACGGCAAGGGCAGGGTCGTTGGGGACGTAGTCGTACTCTGGAGCGGCGACTGCCTCAGTAGCTACGGCAACGTCGGGGTCTACCGAAAGAGAAGAGGGGGAGGAAACAAGTAAATATAATGCAAATAGATGCAACATAGTGCGTGCGATGCTATGATGCAGCGCAGGGTTGCCTAAATATGCCTCTAAGTCATTTTAGTTATTTTTAGAATTAATCTGGGATTTATTAACCGGTGTATGTGCACTATTCATCTGCCGGATTCGGGCTCGGAGTTATGAGTTCTTCTATGTAGGAGGTTCCGACATGGAAACAGAAGGCACGATTATACTCGTCTCGTCGTTCTGAGCAACTTTCGTGTTTTAACTTTTTCGATCTGAGCTACGGTTTAAAAGTTATTAATTTTTGAAGTTTAAATGATTTTCAAGAATTATTTTTATTTACAGAAAATGAATTATGATGTCAGCATGATGTCATGCTGACATCAGCAAGTCAACAGCGGCTGTACAGGTCAAACCTGACATGTGGGTCTAGTGGGACCCACATGTCAGCCTCTGTTAGGCTAACAGTGGATTAAACTAAACTAATGGAATAATTAGAGGGGTGGGCCCCTGATGTCAGTGTCTAATCTAATTTCCAGATTAACTTAATTAACCAGAAATAGTAATCATGCGCGTGGGTCCCACATGTCAGTTGCTGGGGCCGGCCCAGTCAGCAGTTGACCCAGTCAACTGGGCCCGTGGGGGCCAGTATCAGTGTCCCAGAGGTGGGGCCCGGCCGTGCACGTCGGACGCCGGCCGGAGAACGCGCCGGCGAGGCCATTTGCGGCGGCTGCTCACCGGAGTTGGCCGGAAATGAGCTACAGAGGGTTTCCGGCCCCAGGATTTGACGCGTTCGGCTGCGGGTGATGTTGCGCTTCCAATCGCGGTGGCTACAAGGGCTACCGTGGCTGGAGTTGGCGCCGGCGATGACGGCAGGCGGCGACCGGATCGGAAACTAGGGAAAAATGTCGACGCGAGCGTGCTCGAATTGAATGGATGGGCCAGGGGGCACCTTTGCGCGCGTGCGAGTGCAACAGACTCGGATGCGGGACCATATGGTTGCCGGCGACGAGCTCGAGCAGCGAGGGGTTCGGGCATCGACGGCGAACGACGCTAGGCACGGCAAAACGGAGAGAAGACGAAGGGGATTCGCGTCGAGGCTCACCTAGCGGCACAGGAAAGGCCTTTGGAGGTTTAGTAGCAGCAGTGGGCGCCGGGGAGTCGCCGGAGTTCGTCGCAGAAGAAGCAGCACCCGGGGACGAAGGAGAGCTCGATTCCTTCACTGTAGTTCGTCCCGGCTTCAACCGATAGTCGAGGAAGAAGAGGCGATGGCTGGAGCACCTCCCAGACAAGATCCCCGGGCGCGGGGGCGCCGGTGGCCGCGGCTTCGAGCGGCGCATGGTGGTGGCTGTGTTCGGGAGGAGGGGATCTAGAGGGGGAAGATGAGAGGAGAGGGCAAGCGAGGCGATGGAGGAGTGGATAAGGCAACGACGAAGAGGGCAGGGGTGGTCCTTATCCCCTCAGCCAGCTGCAGGCGTCGCCGTGTTGGCGCCGGAGCGGCGAGCGCGCGCTCGGCCAGGGAGAGGATGACACGCGACGGAGAGAGAGAGAGTTGGGCCAGGTGGGCTGGGCTCTAGGCACTGTGCACTTAGGCCGGTGCACAGTGGCCTTTTTCTTATTTTCCTTTCTCTGCTTTCTATTTTCTTTAATTCTTTTCTGTTTTGATTTAGTTAGGGCACTTTTGCATTTTTGTAAAGTATGGGAGTTGACCCAAATATTGCAATGCAATATTAGCCTTGACCAAAAATTGTTTGAGCCAAATTGGGTTCCATTTGAAATTGAAATGATTTTAAATGAATTTAATATTGCTGTTTTGATGCTGTTTCAAATTGTTTGAGTCATTTAATTAGTCCAAGTGCTACTGGTGTTATTTTTATGTGTGTTCTTCGAATATTTGCTAATTAGTGAACATTTTTCCAAAGGTGCTTGAGCAAACTTATTTTGCATTTTTGAATTTGAGTTGATTTCCATAATTGAATTTGAATTGGATCTTTAACCCATGTGACTTGGCACTGCAAATGGTATGACTTGGCAATATTAGCAGTTGATCACAGTGGTAGTTACACAGGGGTGTTACACAGTTTATAAGGAAAACTGTACCCGGAAACCTAACATTCTCGGCTAATCAGGGAAAACCGAATGAAAGCAATTTCAGAGATGAGCATGAGCTATTAGATTGCTCTGCTGCATATGAAATATTGCCTGCAATATTAGTCTATACTCTCACATCGAACCATCTGGCTGATGCTATCTGGTACTCATAGGGAAATAAATTTCAATGTCAGAAGAATTGTACCAATAATACAAATCGAGTTCGCAATGTTGTGCCCAACGATAACTTGGATGTTGCCATTCCAGCATCTCGATTTTGTGCTCCTATACCTGAAGCTTAATGTGAAATATTAAGTATCTCAAATATTTCTGTTGTCTAATTAGTCTATAATATTTATGAAATTCCTCTCTGATTACTACTCCCTTTGTTGACAAATATAAGATGTTTTGGATATTTCAATATGAACTACATACAGACAGAAATGAGTGACAAACACACTAAAACATGTCTATATATATTCGATTCACAAAAAAGTTGAAACATCTTATGTTTTGAATAGAGGGAGTAACAAATATAATGGACGGGCGCGGCAAACGCGCGCCTTCATGGTCTAGTTAGTAGTAAGACCATCTTCAACAAACGCGCTATCTTACCCGCGCAAGAAAAAACTGCTTTTTTGCACGCGCGAAGTCGAAATGGGAGTTCCAGCAGCCGCGTAAAAAACGCATGCGCGGTATAATGAGTTCAGCGTGCAGAGAAAAACGACATCACGTGTCGCATATTTCGTGCGCCCGCTCTCGCATGCTGGACATTCGAGCGCCCGTGACCAATTGCCGCCAACCTCTTCGGCCACCCCGCCTTCACCCCGCCCCGCGCCGCCGTCGACGAAACTCGACCAATGGAAGGCCGTGCCGACATCCCCCCAACCCCTCCGCCGCCGCCGCCGCCACAAACCCTAGCGCGGGGTTGAGCTTCGGCTTCACCGCCGGCGGCCCTCCTCCAAGCACCGGTCTCGCGCGCGGCCATTTCATGGCGCCACGGGCGACCTCGCAGGGTGGCATCGCACCGCCGCTTGCTGTGACTCCACGGGCCCCCGTCTCCAAGTGACCGAATGCGGCGGCGGCAACGGCGGGGAAGGTGTCGGGGAAGAAGAACAAGGCGGATGGCTCTTCTAGGCGGCCGAAGAAGAAGCTTGCAGGGTGTCCGGCCGCGCCTCCACCGATCGAAGCGGCGGAGAGCTCGCAATTAGTTGCGCCGGCGGCCGATGCGCACAAGTATTTGATGAAATGCCCACAAGGTATGTTTTCGCCCGCTTTTTTTGGGTGTTTTTTACATAAATGTAGACATATGGATAGCTTAGTTTTTTTCTACATACTTTGTAGTTTCAATGATGACACATATATGTCAACTATGGGTGTTGGCTCCAACAATTCTCATTGGTCTCAAACCAATGATGTGCATGAAGATGATCATGAGTTTGAGGTGGACGAGGATGGTGAGGGTATAGTCGATGCACTAAAAGGAAGAGCAGGCAACTACACCATGGCCGAAGACATCTTGCTTTGCAATACATGGTTGCATGTGTCTATGGATGCCAATGTTGGAGGGGACCAAAGTAGAGATGCATATTGGGACCGGATGAAGGGGCACTTTGATTTATACAACATGAGTGGAATTGACCGCACGGATAGATCTCTTCGCTCCTGGTGGTCGACAATCAATAAAGATTGTCAAAGGTGGGCGGTGACACTTAAGGCGGTTGATACGATAAACCCAAGTGGCACTAATGATAGAGATAGGGTAAGAGTCATTTCTTTATGTTCCTTCCATGTTCATGCTTCTTTTTTGGTGTTTCAAGTGCTAACTGGTTCTTTTATTTGTAGCTCACTGTTGCACAAAACTTATTCCAAGGAGAAGAGAAGAAGATCAAGAAAGGGAAGGTCAAGAAAGGGAGACCATTTGTGTTGGCCCATTGCTACAATATGTTGAAGGATGAAGAGAAATGGAAGCCCCGTGATGACCAAGAGGAGAGCAAGAAAAACAAGGCAACTATTGATTTGGATGATGATGATGAGGAGGAGGCATCAAGTGATGGCAGCAAGAGAAGCCCTACACCAAACTCGGTTGCCTACTCCAAGCCAAAAAGACCAAATGGAGGCAAGAAAGATGCAAAAGAAAAGAAGAAGAAGAAGAAGAAGAAGAAGAAGAAGAAGAAGAAGAAGAAGAAGAAGAAGAAGAAGAAGAAGAAGAAGAAGAAGAAGAAGAAGAAGAGAAGATGATTTAAATAATGATATGGAAACTATTGTGAAGGGAAGAAAGGAAGCAAACTAGGCGAGGATGATGGCAAGGAGCCAAGATGCGGCGGCCGAGGAGAGGAGGGTCGCGGCCGAGGAGAGGAAGGTGGCATTGGAGGAGAAGAAATTGGCCATGGAGGAGCGATCTAGATTATTCGATGGGAGAAGTACTTGTTCTTCATGGACGCATCTACCCTCGATGATAGGCAAAAGGAGTACCTCAATCATTCCTGTGAAGAAGTCTTGGTCCAAAAAAGAGCCATGGCCATGGGAGGCATGGAAGGCATGGGTGGCATGTGTGGCTTCGGAGCTACCATGGGTGGCATGGGAGGCATGGGTGGCATGGGTGGCTTCAGAGCTACCATGGGAGACATGGGAGGCATGGGTGGCTTCGGAGCTACCATGGGCGGCATGGGAGCACCTATGGGAGGCATGGGTGGCTTTGGAGCTACCATGGGAGGCATGAGTTTTGGGTCTCTCATGGGAGGCATGGAAGCACCTCCGGGTGACATGGGTGGATGCATGGCTTCCGGTGTGCCTCACATACCTTCGCATGATGCCGTTCGAAATCTTGCGAACACCATCCGAGCTCCCGATGATGACGAGGCGCTTGAAAATGAAGAGGAGGAGGAAGAATCATCTTCGGATGAGGAGGAAGAATTGGAGGAAGAAGAGGACGATGATGATGTCGCATGATTGTTGATGTGTCATTTGTTTGTGTGAACTTGTATTTGTCATGAACTTGGTTGGGTGATTTTGAACTATGCCGTGCAATTGAACTATGGTATATCTTTATTTTGCACATTTCTTTAATGTTTGAAACATCATCATATTGTCAAATGGACATGTAAAAATCATATTTGCAAGCGCCGGCTACTCGCGCACGCTATAAATTAACGCGCCTGCTAGAGCTGCTCGCGCGCCCCATATTTTGCAGCGGCCGCTGGAGCCAGCGCCCTGCTGCGCACAAAAAAGGCTAATTCGGCGATGCAAAAAAGTTTTAGCGCGCCGCGCAGTTGCACTCCTGTTGAATATGCTCTAAGCAGTAGCAGAGCAGCACTGCCATCAAAGTAGCAGTTAGCATGCAGCGGCATCAGTACTAGCAGCGGCAAGAGTAGCAGCAGAAAAAGAGCAGCAGCGACAAAGCAGCAACAAGGAGCAGCAGGCCGCGGCGAGGGCGAGCAACGGCAGCGCCCACAAGCAGTGTGCGGGCCGGGCGCCGCATGGCCGCGGTGCTAAGTGACCAGGGTGCGCGGGCGCGAGGCATGGCGGTAGGGCGCACGGACAAAGCTTCGGCCATGGCGGCCAAGCTCACGGGGATACGCCTACGGCGACGGATCGAGGCAGGAAAATGGGGGATTCGGGAGAGATGATCACCACGAGCGCGACGGCAAGGTCGGGGAGGCCGGGGACGGGCGGGCGCAACGGAAAACAAGGGCGGATGACGATGATGTAGGCGGAGAAGACCATGTCGATGGTGAACGTATGGGACGTCCCGGCTCGATTCGATGCTCGGGGTAGACGCAGTCATTGGTGGCGGTCCTCTTGGACAACTCTTCAAGCACCGGGGAGTACGCAGGTCGCGGCTGTTGGGGAACGTTGCATGGAAAACAAAAAAAAATCTACACACACGCAAGATCCATCCATGGAGATGCATAGCTACAAGAGGGGGAGAGCATCTACATACCCTTGTAGATTGCTAAGTGGAAGCGTTTATCACGCGGTTGATGTAGTCATACTCTTCGCAATCCGATCATGATCCAACCGATCTAGTGTCGAACGGACGGCACCTCTGATTTTAGCACACGTGCGGCTCGATGACATCTCCTCCTTCTTGATCCAGCAAGTGGGAGTGGAGAAGTAGATGGGATCACAACCAACACGACGGCGTGGTGGTGGAGCACCGACACACTACTAGGAAAAACTTTATACACAGAAGCTTATCAGTAGCGCTTGTTAAAAGGGGGCGCTACGGCTAATTAGCAGTAGCGTGTTATCACAAAGGACGCTACTGCTATCCACATAGCAGTAGCACGGCAGGAATAAAACGCGCTACTACTATAGTTGCCACACCATTGCCGACATGCTAGGTTTAGTAGTAGCGCTCCTGCTTAAACCGCGCTACTACTATGGCGTTTAGCAGTAGCGCTTTACCCTAACACGCGCTACTGCTAAAGCCATCCTATCTTCTCCACCGTCCGCCCCTCACTCTCTCCCCTCTCCACTCCACTCTCACTCTCCCCCGCACCCCGTCATCTGCCGCCGCCGATGTTCGGCCCTCCCCGACCACCGTCGTCGCCTGCCGCCGCCGCCGCTCCTGCTCCTCCTCCACCGAGGTAGTTCCTCCATCCCCCCTCCTTCCACCTCCCTCCCCTCCTCGTCCCTCTCCCGATCCCTCCTTCCCTCCTTCCACCTCCCTCTCCCTCATCACTCCCGCCTCCTCCCTCCCACCTCCCACCTCCCTCCCTGCCTCATCCGTCCTCCTCCTCCCTACCTCATCCGTCCTCCTCCTCCCTTCCTCCCTCACTCACCCCTCCCTTCGTTCCTAGTCCCTCCTCCTCTCTCTGTTTTTGAAATTTTAATAATAGAAATTTTTAGGTATTAAATTTAGTAATAGAAGTTTGCAGTAAGAAAATTTAGGGTAGAACTAGTGTAATAGAAATTTTAGTAAGTGTTCAATAGAGTAGAACACTTACATTGCATTGTTTTTAGTAAGTGTTTAATAGAACTAGTTTATTTAGTAAGTGGTTAATAGAACTAGTTTAGAGAGAGATACCTATATTGCCAAATTTAGTTATGTTAGGATTATATATAAGATATATTGAAATGTTTTTGTTAATATTTTCAACCATTGAAATGCAATGAGCATCAAGTTTGAATGCTCATGTGTGAATGCTCATGTGGTGCACGGTACGTAGATCACCGACGAGCCGGTCGACGATGCCAAGAAGATCACCGATGACACCTGCACCCTCGACAACCATCGTCTATAGTGAGTAAACATGTATATCTAGTGTTGTGTACTAGCTAGTGTTGCTCAAATATGATGTAGATATAAACATGTATATCTAGTGTTGCTCAAATAGGATATGTGCTTGCCCAAGTGGCCTATGTTTGCAGGGAACACCTCCGAGTGGCCTATGTTTTGCCGGAGTGTTGATTAATTTCCGTTCCAGCAAATTTCAGGCGCTCGATATGTCCTTTTTTAGCAAAGGCCATGCCGGATTTTTTCGTGAATTTTGGCATGGCTTGTGCTATAATATAGGAAATATCGAGTGCGTTGGAAATGCCGAAAAGAGCATTAAACGACATTTTGGGTTTTGCCGTCGAGTTATAATCTTTGAATTTTGAACACAGGAGATGTCTGATGACGATGGGATCCCGGAGTGCGGGTACTGCTACGATGCCCGGGGTTTGTGCGACAGGTTTCCTCACCTGCAAAATGATAGGTTTTTCACCGTGAAGCTGGAAGAGACCTTTGATGTTTGTACGGTACGCAACGACAAGCATTTCATCGTAATTAATATCATCACTTGTGCTTCTTTTGTTCAACATGTAATTTCTGGATTTTTTCAATTCGATTAGTACATCCCGTGCCATGCTAGACCATATGTATTGGAGAAGCTTGGTTTCAAACACTTTGAGAATATGGATACGAGGAGGGCTCACTTAAGAACTAAACATGGTTATGAGTTTCTGGTTAAGCTGTACAATGCGGTCAATCACTCCCATTTCGGTTGCTCTAATTGGGAAGCTCTCTGCAAGGCATATGGATTTGAGGAGGGTATGCAAACAATATTTGATATTCATCACGAAGATTATGATGATGATGATAATATCGACATCTGGGTGGATGTGGATATGCCTCCTGTTTTGCCTAGATGTGAGTTTGTCAAACTAATTTGTTAAGTTAAGTTTTATATTGTTAATTTAAAAATATTTGGTGTTCATTGGTACTAAACTTATTTATTTATAATTGTCAGCTTATTTCTTATCTTCAAGAAATAATCGGAAGGTTGTAGACATCACATACTACAACTATGACTCCGAGCTTAATTGTGAGGAGAAAGGTTATCTTGTCTCATCCATAGAAGATGTTGAGGCCTTTAAAACCAATCACTCTATCCTCCCAAATTTTACTACATACGTGCCACTAGTCCATAAACTGCTTGATGGTTACTTCATTGCCAAAAACTTGGTAAGATTTTGTTAATGATGGTAACTGGTGTTTGCTTGAACTACATTGGTATTTCCCCAAAGAGGAAGGGATGATACAGCACAACAACGGTAGGTATTTCCCTCAGTGATGAGACCAAGGTTATCGAACCAGTAGGAGAACCAAGCAACACTATGTAAACAACACCTGCACACAAAGAACAAATACTTGCAACCTGACGTGTTAAAGGGGTTGTCAATCCCTTTCGGGTAACGGCGCCAAAAATTGGCAAACGGACGTGAGAAAGTTGTAATAGATTAATAGATGCAAATAAAATTCAGCGAGGTATTTTTGGGTTTTTGATAATATAGATCTGAAAATAAAAGTGGCGAATAAATAAAAAGGCAAATAGCAAAATAGATCTGAAAATATATGATGAGGAAAATAGACCCGGGGGCCGTAGATTTCACTAGTGGCTTCACTCGAGAAAAATAGCATACGGTGGGTAAACAAATTACTGTTGGGCAATTGATAGAACTTCAAATAATTATGACGATATCTAGGCAATGATCATTATATAGGCATCACGTCCAAGATTAGTAGACCGACTCCTGCCTGCATCTACTACTATTACTCCACACATCGACCGCTATCCAGCATGCATCTAGTGTATTAAGTTCATGGAGAAACGGAGTAATGCAATAAGAACGATGACATGATGTAGACAAGATCTATTTATGTAGAAATAGACCCCATCTTGTTATCCTTAATAGCAACGATACATACGTGTCGGTTCCCCTTCTGTCACTGGGATCAAGCATCGTAAGATCGAACCCATCACAAAGCACCTCTTCCCATGGCAAGAAAAATCGATCTAGTTGGCCTAACTAAACCAAAGATTCGAAGAAGAAATACGAGGCTATAAGTAATCATGCATATAAGAGATCAAAAGACTCAAATAACTTTCATGGATAAAAACATAGATCTGATCATAAACTCAAAGTTCACCGGATCCCAACAAACACACCGCAAAAAGAGTTACATCAAATAGATCTCCAAGAGACCATTGTATTGAGAATCAAAAGAGAGAGAGAGGAAGCCATCTAGCTACTAACTACGGACCCGTAGGTCTACAATGAACTACTCACGCATCATCGGAGAGGCACCAATGAGGATGATGAACCCCTCCGTGATGGTGTCTAGATTAGATCTGTGGTTTCTGGAACTTGTGGCAGCTGGAATTGGTTTTCGTCGACTCTCCTAGGGTTTCTGGAATATTGGGGTATTTATAGAGCAAAGAGGCGGTGCGAGAGGCGGCCAAGGTGGGCACAACCCACTTGGGTGCGCCTGGGCCCCCAGGCGCGCCCTGGTGGGTTGTGCTCCCCTCGGAGCCCCCCTCAGGTACTTTCTTGGCCCAACTTGTGTCTTCTGGTCCAGAAAAAATCACCAAAAAGTTTCGCTGCGTTTGGACTCCGTTTGGTATTGATTTTCTGCGAAGTAAAAAACAAGCAAAAAATAGCAACTGGCACTGGGCACTATGCCAATAGGTTAGTCCCAAAAAATGATATAAAGTTGCTATAAAATGATTGTAAAACATCCAAGAATGATAATATAACAGCATGGAACAATAAAAAATTATAGATACGTTGGAGACGTATCAGCATCCCCAAGCTTAATTCCTGCTCATCCTCGAGTAGGTAAATGATAAAAACAGAATTGTTGATGTGGAATGCTGCCTAACATGTTCATCACATATTCTTTTCATTGTAGCATGGACATTTGTACTTTTATATGATTCAAAGCAATAGTCTAGTTTTGACATGAAGATTTCAATACTCAAGCATATCAACAAGCAACCATGTCTTTCAAAATATCAACACTAAAGCAAGTTATCCATAGCCCATTATGCTCAATCATTGATCCATTCATGAAACACACTCGCGTATTAGCTACACCCAATGCTAAAGTACAATCATAGTGCCCTTAGTTGGTGCTTTATAAGAGAAGATGGAGACTCAAAATAAAATAAAAATTGCATAAAGTAAAAGAATGGCCCTTCGCAGAGGGAAGTAGGGATTTATAGAGGTGCCAGAGCTCAAAGCGAAAAAAGTAGAGATAAAACATTTTGGGTGGCATACTTTTCCTGTCAACGAAAACGATCGAGTAGTTCCCAATACTTTCCATGCTAGATATATCATAGGCGGTTCCCAAACAGAAAATAAAGTTTATTCCTTTTTCAACCATACTTTCACTTTCCATGGCTAGCCGTATCCACGGGTGCCTTCCATACCAACACTTTCCAAGGAATTTATTATTTGATAACATAAAGTAAATTCATTTTTCATTTCGGGACTTGGCATCCCTAATACCTTTGTCGTACTCTCGTGCAATGACAAGTGAATAAACACTCATCTTGAGAATAACACATCTAGCATGGAAATATATCAGCCACCCCCTACCGTTTCATGAGCGGTACGAGCACACAAAAGAGAAATTTATTTTGAAATTAGAGATGGCACATACCAATTTGCTTAGAACGGCATGGAAATACCGCATATAGGTAGGTATAGTGGAGTCATATGGCAAAACTGGTTTAAGGATTTTGAATGAACAAGTAGTGATCATACTTAGTGCAAATGAAGGCTAGCAAAAGATTGAGAAGCATCCAACCAAGAAATGAAAAATCTCATAAGCGAGCATTAAGCATAACTAACACCGAATAATGCACCACAAGTAGGATGTAATTTCATTGCATAACTATTGACTTTCGTGCTTGCATAGGGAATCACAAACCTTAATACCAATATTCTTACTCTAGCATAATTACTCATCAACATGACTCACATATTATATCAACATATCGCAAAACTATTACAAGGAATCAAGTTTATTTTGTCCAATGATCTTCATGAAAGTTTTTATTATATCCCTCTTGAATATCTATCACTTTGGGACTAATTTCATTTGTTGCTTTTGATAGCTCAAACAAATCTAAGTGAAGAACATGAGCATAAAATTTTCTTCTCTCAAAATAATTTAAGTGAAGCAAGAGAGAATTTCTAATTTTTTTTTACTAACTCTAAAATAAATCTAAGTGAAGCATGAGAGCATTTCTTCAAAAATACTAAAGCACACCATGCTCAAAAAGATATAAGTGAAGCACTAGAGCAATTCCATAGCTCATAAAGATTTAAGTGAAGCATAGAGAGCAATTCTAACAAGTCATAGCATAATTTTGGCTCTCTCAAATAGGTGTGTCCAGCAAGGATTCATGACTAAAAATAAAAAGCAAAACAAGCAAAGATTCATATCATACAAGACGCTCCAAGCAAAACTCATGATATGTGACGAATAAAAATATAGCTCCAAGTAAAATACCGATGGTTGTTAGAAGAAAGAGGGGATGCCACTCGGGCATCCCCAAGCTTAGTTGCTTGCTTCTCTTTGGATAATGGCTTGGGGTGCCATGGGACATCCCCAAGCTTAGGCTCTTCTTACTCCTTATTCCTTCATCCATCATAATCTCACCCAAAACTTGAAAACTTCAATCACACAAAACTCAACAAAACCTTCGTGAGATCCGTTAGTATAAGAAAACTAATCTTTACTTTAAGTACTGTAGAAAAACCATTCAAATTTTGTTTTTGCATTATATCTACTGTATTATAACTTTACCATGGCTTATAACCTCCAATACAAACCAAAGATTCATCAAAATAAGCACACAATGCAAAGAAAACAGAATCTCTCAAAAATAGAATAGTCTGCAAAGATACGAATTTTTCTCATACTTCTGTAACTCCAAAAATTCTGAAAAATAAGGAAAACAGATGAAATTTGTTTATCAATCTTATGTAAAAAAATTCAGAATTTTTTATCGCTTGTGTGAATTTCTAAAATTATTTAACTGGACGCAAAAGTTTCTGTTTTCCAACAAGATCAAATCAACTATCACCAAAGCTATCCCAAAGGCTTTGCTTGGCACAAACACTAATTAAAACATAAATAACACAATCATAACAGTAGCATAATTGTGCAAACACTCAAGAACAGAAAGAAAAAGACTAAAATAAATTTTATTCATTGGGTTGCCTCCGAACAGCCTACCCCAACTTGTTTGGGACTAAAGGCTTTGTTGTTGTTGTTGGGTTGCCTCCCAACAAGTGCTATCGTTTTACGCCCTTAGCTAGGCATAATGCAAAGATCCAAGTGTTGTCATCTTTGTTTCTAGATCCATAAGATGCCCTTATGATTGATTCATATGGTGGCTTAATTCTTGTTCTAGGGAAGTGTTCCATACCCTTTCTCAAAGGAAATTGGAATTTGATGTTCCCTTCTTTCATATCAATCACGGCACCTATAGTCCGCAAAAATGGTCTACCAAGAATAATTGGACAAGACGGATTGCAATCAATATCAAGAACAATAAAATCTATGGGCACATAATTCCTATTTGCAAAAATAAGAACATCATTAATTCTTCCCATAGGCTTTTTAATAGTAGAATCCGCGAAGTGCAAATTTAAAGAACATTCTTCAATATCGGTAAGACCAAGCACATCACATAAAGATTTAGGAATTGTAGAAACACTAGCACCCAAATCACAGAAAGCAAAACACTCATAATTTTTAATCTTGACTTTGATAGTAGGTTCGCATTCATCATGTAATTTTCTAGGAATTGAAATCTCTAATTCCAACTTTTCTTCCAAAGCTTTCATCATAGCATCAAAAATATGTTTAGTAAAAGCTTTATTTTGTTCATAGGCATGGGGTGAATTTATCATGGATTGCAACAAATAAATACAATCAATCAAAGAGCAATTATCATAATTAAAGTCTTTGTAATCCAAAAGAGTGGGCACATCACTAGTTAAAGTTTTGACCTCTCCAAACCCACTTTTATCAATTTTCTCAACAAGATTTTCACCCTCCAAATTATCGGGACGCCTTCTAGATAAAGTTCACTCTTCTTTAGTCCCTTTTTCATCAATTTTAATTTTACTAAACAAGGAATCAGTAGAAGAAACACCAATCACTTTATGATCTTCATCATTTTTATGAAAGCAATCACTGGAAAACGCTTTTTCTAAAAATTCTCTTCTAGCTCTAAGCATAGCGGTTCTTTTCTTACTTTCATCCATAGAAACATATAAAGCTTTAATTGATTCTTCAACCTTAGGCACAAAAATTTTCATCTTGAGATTTTCTAAATCATGCGAAATTCTATCAACGCTTCTAGACAAATCATCAATCTTACTCAATTTTTTTCCATCGTAGTATTAAAATTATTTTGAGCATTGATAAATTCTTTAATATTATTCTCAAAATCAGAGGTGTTCCTATTATTATTATAAGAAGGATTACCATAATTATTAGAGGAATTACTAGGAAGAGGCCTAGGATTAAAATTACCTCTATAAGCATTGTTATTGAAATTGTTTCGAGAGATAAAATTCACATCTACGGCATCACTATTTTGCTCAATCAAGGTAGACAAAGGCACATCATTAAAATCAATAGGAGAACATTTATTAGCAACCAATTTCATAAGAGCATCAAATTTTTCACTCAAAGAAGAAATTTCTTCAACCGAATTAACTTTTTTACTAGTAGTAGCTCTTTCGGTATGCCATTGTGAATAATTTGCCATAATATTGTCTAGCAATTTAGTAGCTTCACCCAAAGTAATTTCCATAAAATTACCACCCGTGGCAGAATCTAAAAGATTTCTAGAAACAAAATTCAATCCCGCATAAAATTTTTGTATGATCATCCAAAGATTTAAACCATGAGTAGGACAATTTCTTAGCATCAATTTCATTCTTTCCCAAGATTGCGCAACATGTTCATGCTCAAGTTGCTTAAAATTCATGATTTGTGTCCTAAGGGAAATAATTTTCGCGGGCGGAAAACACTTAGTAATAAAAGCATCTTTGCACTTATCCCAAGAATTGATTCTATTGCGAGGCAAAGAAGAAAACCAAATTTTTGCACGATCTCACAAAGAAAACGGGAATAATTTCAACTTCACAATATCATTGTCCACATCTTTTTTTCTTTTGCATATCGCAAAATTCCACGAATGTGTTAAGATGGGACGCGACATCCTCACTATGAGTACCGGAAAATTGATCTTTCATAACAAGATTCAACAAAGCGGCATTAATATCACAAGACTCCGCACTAGTGGCGGGAGGAGCAATCGGAGTGCTAATAAAATCATTGTTGTTGGTATTGGAGAAATCACACAACTTTGTGTTCTCTTGAGTCATCGTGACTACGCAACAAGATCACTCAAAAACAGATCTGACGAGAAAACAACGAACGAAAAAGAGGGCGAATAAAACGGCAAATTTTTGTGAAGTGGGGGAGAGGAAAACGAGAGGCAAATGGCAAATAATGTAAATTGCAAGGAGATGAGATTTGTGATTAGGAACCTGGTAGATGTTGATGATGTCTCCCCGGCAATGGCGCCAGAAATGGCACGTGGACGGGGGACTATCTTGACTTGATCCTCCCCGGCAATAGTGCCAGAAATTCCTTTTGATGTTTGCTTGAACTACGTCGGTATTTCCCCAAAGAGGAAGGGATGATGCAGCACAACAACGGTAGGTATTTCCCTCAGTGATGAGACCAAGGTTATCGAACTAGTAGGAGAACCAAGCAACACTACGTAAATAGCACCTGCACACAAAGAACAAATACTTCCAACCCGACATGTTAAAGGGGTTGTCAATCCCTTTTGGGTAACGGCGCCAGAAATTGGCAAACGGACGTGAGAAAGTTGTAATAGATTAATAGATGAAAATAAAATTCAGTGAGGTATTTTTGGGTTTTTGATAATATAGATCTGAAAATAAAAGTGGCAAATAAATAAAAAGGCAAATAGCAAAATAGATCTGAATATATATGATGAGGAAAATAGACCCGGGGGCCGTAGATTTCACTAGTGGCTTCTCTCGAGAAAAACAACATACGGTGGGTAAACAAATTACTGTTGAGCAATTGATAGAACTTCAAATAATTATGATGATATCCAGGCAATGATCATTATATAGGCATCACGCCCAAGATTAGTAGACCGACTGCTGCCTGCATCTACTACTATTACTCCACACATCGACCGCTATCCAGCATGCATCTAGTGTATTAAGTTCATGGAGAAATGGAGTAATGCAATAAGAATGATGACATGATGTAGACAAGATCTATTTATGTAGAAATAGACCCCATCTTGTTATCCTTAATAGCAACGATACATACGTGTCGGTTCTCCTTCTCTCACTGGGATCAAGCACCGTAAGATCGAACCCATCACAAAGCACCTCTTCCCATGGCAAGAAAAATTGATCTAGTTGGCCTAACTAAACCAAAGATTCAAAGAAAAAATACGAGGCTATAAGTAATCATGCATATAAGAGATTAAAAGACTCAAATAACTTTCATGGATAAAAACATAGATCTGATCATAAACTCAAAGTTCATCGGATCCCAACAAACACACCACAAAAAGAGTTGCATCAAACAGATCTCCAAGAGACCATTGTATTGAGAATCAAAAGAGAGAGAGGAAGCCATCTAGCTACTAACTACGGACCCGTAGGTCTACAATGAAATACTCACGCATCATCGGAGAGGCACCAATGAGGATGATGAACCCCTCCGTGATGGTGTCCAGATTGGATCTGTGGTTTCTGGAACTTGCGGCAGCTGGAATTGATTTTTGTCGACTCTCCTAGGGTTTCTGGAATATTGGGGTATTTAAAGAGCAAAGAGGCGGTGCGAGAGGCGGCCAAGGTGGGCACAACCCACCTGGGTGCGCCTGGGCCCCCAGGCGCGCTCTGGTGGGTTGTGCTCCCCTCGGAGCCCCCCTTAGGTACTTTCTCGGTCCAACTTGTGTCTTCTGGTCCAGAAAAAATCACCAAAAATTTTCGCTGCGTTTGGACTCCGTTTGGTATTGATTTCCTGCGAAGTAAAAAATAAGCAAAAAACAGCAACTGGCACTGGGCACTATGTCAATAGGTTAGTCCCAAAAAATGATATAAAGTTGCTATAAAATGATTGTAAAACATCCAAGAATGATAATATAACAGCATGGAACAATAAAAAATTATAGATACGTTGGAGACGTGTCAGTAACTTTATTGCATACATTATTCTTAAGTAAACTACATTGCTAACTATATATGTTACTATTACGGTTTTCAACAGAGGCTCCCAAAGGAGGTTGTGCCTGACATGCTATTTAGCGAAGGTGATATGCATATGGTTAGCTTACGACAAACTCCTTCGAAGGCTTACCACAATGCATACTCAATTTCTTCAAACGGTGGAAGGCTCCAAATCAAAGAATGGAGCAAAGTGATGAAGGCGCACTCGCAACTAATTGGAGACAAAATGAATGTGCGCAAGCCACAACTTGGAGATAGGTTTATCACCATTCTCCTTTATGGAGATAGACCGGTTTATCTGTTTTATGGTATTTTACCTAGGAGAGAGGAGTAGGTCCTAGGTATTAAGAACAATTAGTTAGTGTTGATTATATATGACTATGATGATGATGAGAAGTTGTTATTATGTGCTACAATGTGTTAGAGTTGATGATGATGAGGAGGAGGAGGAGTAGTGATTGAGTACTATGATGATGATGATAAGGAGTTGTTATTATAACTAGTGACCAAGTTGTTATATGATGTCCCATGGACGAAAATGATGATGATGAGGAGTTGTTATATGACAATGATGTATTATGATGATAAGTTATTAATGATATTATGATGATGATGATGATTTATTATATCATTGGGTGAAAGAACGCTAATCCAACTTGGTCACTTTGGATCCATCCACTTGAAACTAATCCGCGGTTCTTTGACCCAATGATGTAATAACTCATTACGATGTAGTAACAATCTCTAAATTGCTACTGTATGAAAACTTGTATAACGGTGTATGAATACTACATAAAATAAAAAAGAAATAGAATACTACGTAATAGTAGTAGCGCGGGTCAGAGAGGCACTGCTAGTAACTACCAGTAGCGCGTTCTTGAGACAGCGCTACTGCTAAGTAGGTATAGCAGTAGCGCTGAAAAAAAAAGCTACTACTATACATTAGCTGTAGCGCCTTATCAATAGCGCGGTCTCCTGCGCTACTGCTAGCCAAAAACCAGCGCTACTGCTAGGCATTTCCCTAGTAGTGACAACGCTTCGCTAAGCGTCGCCGGGACGAGGCGTTGGAACTACGGAGTAACGGGAGAGAGAGGGGCACCAAGGGATTGGTGTGTCCTCTTGGGGGTGCCCCCTCTCCTCTATATATAGGTGGAGGGGCATGGGAAATAGCCCCTCCAAGCCCTAGGGCGCAGCTAAGGGGGAGAGGACTTGGACTCCAAGTCCAATCCTATTCCTACTAGGACTCCTTCCTTTTTTGCCTTCCCTAGCCACATGGGCTTTTGAGGACTTGGTGCGCCTAGCCCAATAAGGCCAGGGAGCCTCCCCGCAGCCCATGCTAGCCCTTGGGTCATGGTGGACCTATTTGTGGACTTCCAGACCCCTCCAGAATCCTCCGAAACCTTCTGGAAGCTTCCCGGTACAATACCGAAAAACTGCACCTTTTTCCGGAACCCAAAATATGACTTCCCATATATAAATATTTACCTCTCGACCATTCCGAGACTCCTCGTGACATACGGGACCTCATCCAGGACTCTGAACAACATTTGGTTACCACTCATCAAATATCCCAATACTACTCTAGCGTCAACGAACGTTAAGCGTGCGACCCAGCGGGTTCGGGAATTATGTAGTCATGTCCGAGACACCTCTCCGGTCAATAACCAATAGCGGGACCTGGATGCCCATATTGATTCCTACATATTCCACAAAGATCTTTTAATGGTTGAACCTTTATGACAACATACGTAATTCCCTTTTTCTGTCGGTATGTTACTTGCCCGAGATTTGATCGTTGGTATATCTATACCTAGTTCAATCTCGTTACCGACAAGTCTCTTTACTCGTTCCGTAATACATCATCTCTCAACTAACTCCTTAGTCACTTTGCTTGCAAGCTTCTTGTGATGTGTACATCATCTTGCAACTATCTCCTTAGTCACTTTGCTTGCAAGCTTCTTGTGATGTGTATTACCGAGAGGGCCCAGAGATACCTCTCCGTCATACGGAGTGACAAATCCCGTATTGATCAACGAGCTAGTCTAGTAGAGGCTCACTAGGGACACGGTGTTGCCTATGTATCCACACATGTATCTGAGTTTCCGATCAATACAATTCTAGCATGGATAATAGACGTTTATCATTAATAGAGAAATATGATAATAACCAATTTATTATTGCCTCTAGGGCATATTTCCAACAGTCTCCCACTTCCGCTAGAGTCAATAATCTAGTTCACATCGCCATGTGATTAACACCCAATGAGTTCTGGGGTTTGATCATGTTTTGCTTGCGAGAGAGGTTTTACTGTTCGAAGGAATTATAGAATAATGCGAACATTTTAGTTTTACTGTTTGAAGAAATAATAATTTCACTTACAATTTAAGTTTGAATTTGACTTTGATTTTTATCAAGTGGCAATTTGGCTTAGTTAAACTTGATGACATGGCACCATTAGTGTGAGGTCACTGTAGCATGGCACTGGGGTGTTACACCACACACCCCTGTATGAATCTATCTTTACGTAATAATAAAGGGGTTATTGCTTCTTACCACCGTAATTTTGTCCGTTTTTCATCCGTCCAGCATCGATCCACTTCGTCCATATTATTTTCTATATCCGAGGTGGTACTATAACCTATCTATATATCCCTGCCCGTACCTGTGTACATAAAACACAAATCCCACCGAAAACATTCTGCTCGTATGCACGCCTCCGTATTGGGCCATGTTGCTTCTTTTACCACAATTGTCGGCTGGCCTTTTCTTATGGGCCACGGATGGGCCTTCTTTTATAGACTAAAAGTCACATAAAAAAGATAACTCTTGGTAATTGAACTCGTGACTTCAAGGATTGAGTACCATCAAAAGGTGGCTGTAGCGATCGACCACTACTGCAGGATGCTGCTAACGCGACACTACGATCAGAGACCCTTCGACGAAACTGTGTGCGATGCAATAATCGCAAATCGTGATGTAAAAAAACCATCAAAAAAGATGCAAAATATTTGCGATGGTGGAGACATCAAACACGGTTCAGATTTTAGTTACGTGTGTGATGCGGGGCATACAGTTCAATTCAATGAGCTGTTTGCGATGAGGCAGAAGAACAGAAACGGGTAGCCAGATGAAGGTGTGTGCGATATACGGCATACGGTTCACTCAAATGAACTGTTTGTGATTAGGCGGAACAAAAGAAACGGTCAGCCAGATCAAGGTGTGTGCGATAGAGGGCAAACAGTTCACTCGGATGAACTGTTTGCGTTGAGCCAAGATAACAGAAACGGTTCAATATAAGAAGATGTGTGTGATACACGGCAAACAGGTCTGTAATCAGAAATGTGTGCGAAGACCGATAATAACACAGACGATTGCTGCTAATAAGACGTGTGTCTTGTGCGTTGGGATTGCATACAGAACAACAACATATATATATATACACACTTATAAGGACATGGTTGCATAACCAAATTAAACATCCAATTACATAGGTGGCTACTACACACATGACATTTGCACACATGAAAGTAAACTATTACATGCATAATTACATAGGTGGCTACTACACACATGACATTTCCACACACCAAAGTCAACTATATATTACATGCATAATTAACTAGGACAAATGATCATCTGATCATCATCTACTTCTTGTGACACTTGCCGCTACTGCTCTGCTTGTGGCTCAATCCGGCCTCGTCGATTTTGGTAACGAGGCACTTCCTCATGTCAATGGTCTGCCTGTGCATCTTCTAGCATGTGTACACGCTCTTGGCCGCAAACCTGAGGTGAGGTTCATCCAGTTGCCACATCCAGGCCCCGTGCCAGGATACGGGACGTGTTCTGTTGGCATCCTGCTTCATCTTTTCATAGTATGGGTCGATTATGGCCGAGGCGAGTTCAACCAGGGAGTCCTTCTTCGTGCTGCCCTAGACCCTGTAGTGCTCACGGATTTCGACAAGGTTCTTGCAGGCCAAGCCCGTAACCTTGAGCGCTTTTACATCATCAGTGGTTTCCACCGTAGCGAACTTGTAGTCGGTGCTGTTGACAAACATGGCAAAACGGTCGCAAGGCTCTGTGGCCATGCAGTAGTGGTAGATGAGGACATGATGGCGCACGCACAACTGGGCGGCGGCAACCTTCTGATCTATGTTGGGACGACCGCCGGTGTACTGGAGGTCGATGCCGACCACCTTGTACTAGTCTCGAGCGAGCAACTGCTCAACGGTGTTGATGTAGTCGTCCACCACGGCCGGGTCGATGGTGTACACCACCGAGAGATCCATCTCCCTCGCGTGGGTCTCCACTTTATGCTCGCCGAACTCCATTGGAGCGCCGCTAGAAATCCCCTCACTATGTGTCGTAGTGGGTGTGCTTGTTGTGTTGTCGGCCATGATCGAAAGGTTGAAGAGACTAAGGTTATTATAATGGCCGCGGGAATTAAAGGGGAAGCCGGATGGCCTAGAATATCGGCACGCCCGGATGGCAGTTCTAATTTGCAGCGCGTAACTCCATCGTGCCGCACGTAACTGCATCGTGCCGCACGTAACTGCATCGTGGCGACGCGTGCGGCGCAACCGCATGCATATGGGGCCCCCGACGTGATCGTGTGCAGGCCCAACCGCTGGCAGAGCGCACGCGGAGGGACGCGAGCAGAGCGCTCCGCGGTCGCCTCAACGGCGAGCAACCATATATATGCATATAGCAGTTGAACACGCAAGGAAAAGTTGTCCACAAGCCGAGCGCGTGGAGGTACGCGAGCAGAGCGCGCCGACGGACAGTAGAGCGCGCCGACAGACGCGAGCAGAGCGGGCTGCGGCGCCTAACGGCGAGCACAGCGCACTGCGGCACCTAACGGCGAGCATAGCGCGCCGAGGGACGCGAGCAGAGGCCGGCACAGTGATACATGGCAAATAAGACGATCTGTCCGAGCGATGGCGGAGACATCAAGTATGAATCAGATTAGAGTTGCGTGTGCGATACGTGGCATACAGTTGATCCATCCGAGCAGTTTGTGATGGAATAAGCCGTGTGTGTTGTGGGCAAACACTTGCAGGTATACAACCATCTGTGATTGATGAATTCATGACCGACGGGTTCCCTAGTGTGGTCCGTGTGCGATGTGATATGCTCTGTCTACAGAACATCAACATATATACTTATAAGAACAGCATTGCATGACCAAATTAAGCATACAATTACATAAGTGACTACACACATAACATTTCCACACACCAAAGTAAGCAATTACATGCATACTAAACTAGGAGAAACGAGCATCTAATCATCTACATCTTGTTGCGACAACGTTTGCCATTGCTCTGCTTCCGGCTGGATCCCTGGTCGTGAATGTTTAATAAAATCTAAGTCTATTGCATATTAAGGTCAAAATAGTACTACCAATCTACGAGTCTCATACGATGCCATTTCAACGATTGTACCACAAAAGCCCGAAATATTACAAGGTCCAAATTCCAGAGTTACATGGCTCAAATTCAAAGATTACAAGGTTCAAACTGATATTAGAAATGAAATTCAGCTCATTCAGCTGCAAACACCCGTGCTGATCAGCTGAACATGGATATAAGAGAGGTTCAAACTAAAAATTAAAATAGTAAGTACGCTTTTGAAACCTCGTCATTTCTGCAAAGGGATCAGCCGCTGACAAGTCTTGTATGGGTTTGACACAATGACTTCCAATTACTCTGTCATATGCTCTTCCAATACGAAGTTTAGCTTTTTTGGAGCCTCTTCCATTCTGCAGTAGCTACCGGCTCTGATCAACAAACCATTCATCTTTCCTAATTAAATGCGTGTTCAACCTCAGTACCTTCAGCACCCTTGCTCTGGCAAGAAAGAACCTGGCGAATGTAATCTCCGGTAAGGTCCCTCGATAGGAATTCAAAGTAATTTTTGAGAGATGCAGATCCAGGCATTCGATGTGATTGTCATTATAAACATTATCCACCTCCGGGCCTATTATTATCTGCAAAAAAGAGAACTTGTTAGTGCCTACATGTAGTTTTGAACACTACTACATGCCTATTTGGTTTGCAGAATTTGTAAAATGCACCAACGTGCCATCTTTGATCTGACATGATTAACATGGGCATTTGATTACAATCTATAAAAATGTAGCCTTATTCACAAGAGGTTGGAGTGGATGAAAAATTCCCTAAGAAAACTAGTACAGATGAATCCAAAGGAGAAATGCTTATGGATTGTAACCATATGAATCAAGCAACCAATATGGGGTGGGGGGTGTATGTCCTGAAATCCTCCAAAATTCCTTCAGAAATCGTAGTACATTGTCATTGTAAACTTGGGAAAAGGTGCAAAAAATTGAACTCCCTTATGGTTAACATTTAACAGGAAAGGAACATCACCTCGATATATAGCTTCTTCAGGCACGGAAAGCATCTCAGGAAACTGACAACTTGGTCCATGTTGGGGCCGACAGATTCTAGTGCCAAGACCTTCACTGTGCGCAGAATCTGGGTGAAGCTTTGCTGGATGACAGACGAACATACATCTTCAAAATTAGAAATAATGTTGATATCAAGAAGGAGAGGTAGAAGGCGACTGTTGTACCTGAAAGTAGTAGTATTCGACAGACGAGTAGCCCACCACTGTCAATTTTGATGCAGAAATGACATTGATTCTTGTTGGACCTTGTTGATCAACTACAAGTAATCTCTCAAGTGAAGGTGTGTCCTCAATGACCCTATTGTGGTCCACCTTTTGTGATCTCTCGTTGCAGCACCAGCAACACACATAAATAGTCCGGAGAGTCCTGGAGGTGATGTGGAAGCTACTCGACAAATTCATCACCTAAAGACGAAGGAACTCGAGTGCAGTACAGCCGCGGAGTAGGTGCTCCATGTCATCCTTTGGGATGCAGATGGCGAGGTGGTTCAGTCATCGTAGAAAAAGAGAGGGCGCGTCATTAAGAGGGGGGGGGGGGAATGGCAGTTCATGAACTTGGCAAGGCGCAGCGTGGGCGCGAAGCGGAGCGCGGACGTTGGCAGCGAGCGCATATGCCCATCATTAAAACTGAGCTCCTCAAGCTGATCTAGGGCGGGGGATCAGAACCACTCGTCAAGCTTGGCTCGGTCCTTGCCATTGGAACGGAACTTGCCCGTGATAAGGCCTCTGATTGGGCCATGGTAACTGCCGTGGATCTGGGAGAACGCATCCAAGCTTTTGCGATAGCCATGGCAGAGCTCGTGGGCATCGAGGAGGTCGAGAGGGGTGGAGAGCCATAGGGGGCGCCACCGCCGGGAAAGGGCGGTTGTCCTCGCCCCATATTTGATTGGGAGGAGGGATATGCTGATTGTCAACATATCATCGGGGAGGCTGCTGATGAAGTCTAGGCTTGCTGGAGTCACTTGCGGTTCTTTCTCGACCCGCCTCCGCTTGTTGGCAGCCTTATTCTCCACCTCGTCGGCGGCGACGAAAACCTCTGTCTCCATATTCACGCCGTGCTCCGGTGCTTCAGCAGCCCCGGCATCGCCACTCCCTTCGATGGGGCGCTTCGGCGGCATCCTCATACACTGACGGCTTTGAGGACTAAGAGCGGCGTCGAGGATGCGGGCGAAGAGAGAGGATTGTGTGTGTGGCGAGGATGGGGGGTGCCGGCTTTGAGGTCTGAGAGCGGGGTTGAGGATGCCGGCGGAGAGAGAGGATTGTGTGTGTGGCGAGGATGGGGGGGGGTGTGGCCGCTCGGGCGCGCCATTAATACGGACAAGTGGGAGCGAGGCGGGCGGCGGTCAAAGGCAGTCTCGCTTCTCGGTGAGGCAGCGCAGCGGACTTCTGGCATTCTTATACCATCATTTCACGGAGCGAGGCGGGCGCGCCATTAATATGGAGCAGTGGGAGCGAGGTGGGCGGCGGTCAAAGGGATGGCTCGCCTCCTGGTGAGCCTGCACGGCGGACTGCTGGCACGCCTACCGTCATTTCACACAGCTACTAGCACGCCCCACGGTGAGTGTATAGCGAACACACGCTTGCCTTGGCCTCCCGATCTGCCTGCTAGCATGCGTCTCGTCAACTCACGCATGCTCGTACGGCACACGGGACGTGTGCGCGACACGTATTATATTGATTTTTCCTTTTTGATGATTAATTGTAACACCCCCTTGTAATAAGCTCTATGACACTCTGTTAAAACTGCCAAGTCATGATCATTTGCAGTGCCAAGTCATATGGGTTAATGATCCAATACAAATTCACATCTGAAAATCAACTCAAATTCAAAAGTGAAATATAAAGTTGGTCAAACTCTGTTGGGAAAATGTTCATTAATTGGCAAATAATCCAGGAACATTGCTAAAACCAATATCAAAATATTTGGAGTTGGACAAGTAACTCAAACAAGATGAAACAGCACCCAAAGCAGCAATATTAATTCATTTTAAATCATTACAAATTCAAATGGCTTCCAAATCTGTCCAAACCACTTTTTGGTGAGAGATAATATTGCATTGCAATATTTGGACCAACTTCCACATTTTTCAAAAGAGCACAAGTGGCCTAATCATTTTGAAACGGAAAAAGAATAAAAGAAAAGGAAGAAGAGAAATAAAAAAAAGAGAACGCTACTGTTGGTTGGGCCTAAGTGCACAGTGTGCAGCCCAGTCCAACAGCAGCCCACACCTTCTCCCTCCTCGTGCGTGTCGGCGCGCCCCTGGCCGAGCGCGCGCGCGCCGGCGAGCGCGCGACACCGGGGCAGCCACCGATGAAACAGTAACGGGGGGAGGATAAGGAGGAGCCCCGTCCAGCTCCCCTGGTCCCTCGTCCACTCTCCCCTCTCCTCCCTCGCTCGCTCCGCCCCTCGCTCCCTCCCAGATCCGGCCACCGAGCGCCGTCGTCGCCGCACTTCGCCATTTGCCGTGGCCACCGGCGACCCCGTGCTTGTCCACAGTGCCGGCCAGCTCCGCCGTCGTCTTCCTCATCTACTGGAGGCCTCAGCTGGAGCTGGGGAGCACGGAGCCACTGGATCCCCTTCGATCTCAACTGCGTTCGCCGCCGTTCGTCTCCGTCTCCGACGACGCCTCTGCAGCTCCTAAGCTGACACCGGGCCACCTTGTGCCTCCCCGGTGAGCTCCTCGTCCTTCCCTACTCCCTGCTGGTCCTGTCGCGTAGTCTAGCTACCTCTCCCACGCGCGCCCGAACGCAGCGCCGCGGAGCTCGTCGACGGCGAGTCTCCGGTGACCAAATGGTCACGGGGTCGCGCCCGTTGTGCTCAGTGCGTCGAGTAGAGCTCCGCTGGCCCAGCCGTTCGCCCGTTTGCACGCTAGAACCCCGAACCCATCGACACCCGAACTCCGGCGTCCGCCGTGATGCTCGCCGCCGTCGCTGCACGCCGTCTCCGGCCACGCCACCGCCCGGGATCGACGCGGTGTTGCACGCACGTTCGAACGCGACCAAGAACACGTGAAACGGGGCACTACAGAGGATTTCCGACGCCTGCCGGCGTTCGACCGCCTCGCGCGAGCTCGCTGGAGCAACTCCGGCGGCTCCGCTGAGCTGGCACTGGCGGGGCCCGCCTCTGTGACGCTGCCAGTGGGTCCCACGGGCCCAGTTGACCGCGTTGACCTGAGTCAACGCGCTGATGTGGCAGCACAGTGCCACTGACGTGTGGACCCCGGCGACTAATTAGACTAATTAAACAGTTAATTAGATTAGCCTAATGTCTCACTGACAAGTGGGGTCCGCCCCCTAATTAACCCTGGAATTAAAATTAGCCCACTGTTAAAATAACAGAGGCTGACATGTGGGTCCCACTGGACCCACATGTCATATTTGACTGGTCAGCGGCGCTGTTGACCGCTGACGTCACAATGACGTCATGCTGACATCATAATTCATTTTCTGTGATTAAAGTAATTCCAGAAATTCAAATAAACTTCGAAAATTCATAACTTTTAAACCGTAGCTCAGATCGAAAAAGTTAAAACATGAAAGTTGCTTAGAACGACGAGCCGAGTCTGATCGTGTCGTCTGTTTCTTCATCGGAACCCCCTACGTAGAAGAACTCGTAACTCCGGACCCGAATCCGGCAGATGAATAGTGCACACATGTCGGTTATTAAATCCCAGATTAATTCTAAAAATAACTAAAATGACTTAGATGCATAATTAGGCAACCCTACACTGCATCATAGCATCACACGCACCGTATTGCATTTGTTTGCATTATGTTTACCTGTTTCTTCCCCCTCTTCTCTCTCGGTAGACCCCGACGTTGACGTAGCTCCCGAGGCAGACGCAGCTCAGGAGTACGACTACGTCCCCGACGACACCACCGACGACCTTGCCCTTGCCCCAGAGCAAACAGGCAAGCACCCCCATTTTGAACATGCCTATATCGCCTATTCTCTTCTCTCTTATGCTTGCATTAGAACTGCTACTGCTACTGTTTTCCTATATCTGTTGCATAGCCTGATTATTGTACCATGCCTTGCTACCTTATTGGTTATCCTAGACTGCTTAGTATAGGCTGGGTAGAGACACGACAGAGACCCCCACTTGATCCCGACTGCCCTGCTGGATATCAGAAGACCCGATCTTCGGGATTGAAGACTAGACACTGGCACAGCACATCACTTCACCCTTAGTTGCCGACACTGCTGGGTTACCGTCGAGTGCCGAGGGTGATACCTCGTCAGCACTTCTGATGTTAACCTTGTAGGTTAGTTACTCGGTCGTGGTAAGCGAGGGTGATTCCTCCTACACCACCCCCGATAACGACATCGTCGTGCAACCCCTCAAGTGTGGACCTCGAGGGTGATTCCTTCTTCGTTCACCTTGATGATAACATCAGGTGGGGTTCCATCGAGGGTGATTCCTCAGGGCTCCCCTGGTGTCAGACACACAGTTACTGTTGATGAGTTGACTTGCAAGAAACCATGTTACTAAAGACGGGTCGGCCCTGAGGGGTACCTGCGCGAGCTTAATGCGAAGTGATGTGGAGTCGGGTTGACCTGAGAGGTGCCCGCGAGATAACTATGAGGCGTGGCCGGGCATTCTTAGCCCTTGCCGCAAGTCCTCGAGACGGGGCGACGGGGTCACATCGATCATGAGTCTCTGCTCGTTTCCGCGCGCTCCTAATCCGCTACGGTTTGGATATTTGATCCGAGGGGCCTCTGGCCCGATAGCACTAACCATCACGTGGGCATAGTATGGGCGTTCTGCGTCGTATACTTCAGCCGAAGCTTAATGGACGTCAGTGACTGAGCGGCGCGCGCTGAATTGGACTGGGAACGCAATCGCGCTTGTATAAGGGGTTGCTAGGTCTGCTTTCAGCCGCGTACGCAATGTGCAGGAGTTCCCAGGGCGAAGGCCCAAGACCCCTGGGCGCATAGGTTTAGTCCAGCGTGCTGACCTCTCTGTTAGGTATTCGGTCGGGTTGCGGCGTGTTGCTTAGCCGAGGCCGGCCATGACCCAGAAAAGTGTGTCCGGCCGGAGTTAAGCGAGCGTGGTGGGTAAGTTGGTGCACCCCTGCAGGGAAGAAACTTCTATCGATAGCCTGTCCTACGGTAACGCACACTCGGAGTTGTATCCCGATCGGTACAACTAGAACATGTGATGAGAACTGGATAGTACGGCTCTGGGATTGCTTTCTCGCAAGGAGTCGAGAAAGGATCTCTGGTCGAGGTTGATGATACTACTACTACTTTACATTATGTTGATCTGTTCTCTTCTATTGCTGCAAGACTGTCAAAGATTGTTGAAGATGCTAGTCTTTGATAGGACTAGGCTTTCCCCCTCTATTCTGGCATTTCTGCAGCCCAGTCCACATATACAGCCATTCCTTTGAAAATGTTGCATATGTAGTGTAGATCCTTGCTTGCTGAGTACTTCGGATGAGTACTCACGTTTGCTTTATTTTCTTTTTCCCCCATATTCCTTTTGATGCCACCAGACGATGGAGCCCCTGAGCCAGACGCCCCAGTCGACGACCAGTACTACTAACCGCCCGGCGAGTACTACTACTACGAGGAGCCGACTGACGACCAGGAGTAGGATCGGAGGGTCCAGGGCAGGAGGCCTACGCCTTTCGATCGTAGTATTTTATTTTACCCCGCCTCTGTGAAGACTTATCTCTCTCTCTCTCTGTAATATATCTGTACTCAGATATCTGATGCTTCCGCTGACGCTTGTATGCCATAGAGCTATGTATTCGAGCCCTCGAGGCCCTGGCTTGTAATAGAAAGCTTGTATGACTTTATTTATGTTTTAGAGTTGTGTTGTGATATCTTCAAGTGAGTCCTTAGGCTTGATTGTGCGCATTTGCGTGTATGGTTAGTGCACGATTAAGCCGGGGTCGTCACAGGTTGGTATCAGAGCTGACTGCCTCTAGGTATCCCCCTTCCCAATTCCTTGGCCGAAGTTGAGTCTAGTGGTCAAAAACTGTTTTACTAACTTGGCTGTGTGGCTTACGGGCCCACGTCGCCAACTGGGTGGTATTAGGATCTTTTATTCCTCGTCTTTACTCTAGGATTCTAATCTCTCATCTATTCGGGTTTAATAAAATTTACTAACACCGACATTTAGGATCTCGTTAATTCTATCCACCCGGAGAGCTGGATTCAGTGCGATTTCCCTGACTTTGATCTGATTAGTCTGATAATCATTTTCCTTTCCATTGTTTTGTTTAACCTTTCCTTCTGGGATCGGTTATACTTCTCATTGTCTTATGACAACCCTGAACTTCTCTATTTCAGATGGATCGACTGTTTCCACCGTGGCCTACGACCGAGCTTGTGCTTCGCACTTGGGCTCGTGATGCCCTTGGATTTCCAGCTGTTCTGATCGCCCTCCTGAGTAGACTGGGTTACCACTGGTATCCCGAGTACATGGTCTATGAGGTTTATCGCGAGTTCAACCAGGAACAGTACTATGCTGAAGTTCGGATTTATGATCAGCAGAACAACTCAGACACCGAGCTAAACCTTTTTCACGGAATAGGCATGACGATTGAGATGGCAGTGCATGATGCCGCCTACTCTGCTGTCGCACGTCTCCGAGGAGAGCACAATGCTAACTTGGATGATTCTGTGTTTCGGTACATTCCGTATGCACCTGTTGGAGATGCTACTGGATTTTACACAGCTATTTGTGCCCCGTACGAGTCTCGACGCTACGACCCACAGATTCTGATTCAGTGCACTCAGGCTCTGGATCGCACTGTTCGGGCTCTTGCCGTCGAGTTGTTCGCCACTTGAGCACGCTACTACGAGGCTATGAAACAGTTGCTACCAGCTGTTCGTGCAGGGATACACCCGAAGTATATTCTTTACCCACGCAGGACCAAGATGCCGACAGGTATTGATTGGCCTGCAGTGGGAGGTCACACGCCTGCACGTGGACCTCTTCTTACAGTTCGAGACCGGGTTCTGCATCAGAGTGCACATGGAGCACAGGATCCTGCCGCGACGAACATTCGTCGTCCGCACTTGCAGTTACCCCATTTCGGTGGTTTTCTCCGACGCTGATGTAGCCTTTGCTATGTCACGTTGTGTACTTCCTTACCGCGTGCCTGCGTGCCACCTAGTGTGTCTCTAGTTTTTCAATTTGCGCCGTTATGCTACCCGATTGTAACCGACTGTGTATGGATCTGTATGTCTTAATGACTACTTTTAGCATCTATTGCACTCTTTCAATAACGTCGAGTTACATCATGTTTATTGTTAAACACTTGCATAAGCTATTGCTGAAATACCCCTGTTGGAATAGCAGGATGGCTGACAACAACCCGCCACCGCCGCCACCACCTGATTACATGGCGGCGATGATGCAACAGTTTGAACTCAACCGCCAGTTTATGACGGGGATTATGCAGCAATTCCCTCGTCCTGATGCTAATCAGCAGCCACCATCCATTACCTTGCCAGAATTCATGAGGCTCAGTCCATCATTTTTCCGCAACACAGTCAACCCACTAGATGCAGATGACTGGCTGTGTGACATCTCTCATGAGATGGAGTCTGCTGGTGTCGCCGAAGTTAACTATGTCACTTTTGCGACTTATCTTCTGAAGGGTCCCGCAGCCCAATGGTGGGCCACCCACCGACAGACTCTGCCGCCTGGTACTGTCGTCACTTGGGCAGAGTTCAAGATTGCTTTTCGTGCCCGCTACATTCCTCTAGCTGTCATAGCTAGGAAGAAGGCTGAGTTCCGTAGCCTTGTTCAAGGAAACAAGACCGTAGAAGTCTATCAGCGCGAGTTTCTAGACTTATCTCGCTATGCTGAAGAGGACATTCCTACTGATGAACACAGACAGGAGAAGTTTCGTGAAGGACTGCACCATGATATACAGTTGGCCCTGCTTGTTCAAGATTACCCTGATTTCGCCACCTTGGTGAATAAGGCTATTATGGTTGAAACTGGACTAAAGAAGCATAAAGAAGCGTCCAGACGCACCCGAGAAACGGGCTCATCTTCGGGCTCGTCTTCCCAGAAGCGACGCATCTGGTTTCCCCAAGGCATGTTCCGTTCAGCAGCTCCTGCGAACAGGCCCTCTTATGCTGCACCATGTCTGCCACCTCCACCACCGAGGCAGCCTCTGCCAGCTCCAGCACCTCGTCCTGACAGCGGACTATGCTTCAAGTGTGGCAAGCCAGGTCACCGTGCTAGAGATTGTTCTCAGAATCAAAATCAACTGGCTCTTCCTTCTGCTGGCCGTGGAATTGGCCATGGTATTCCTCAACAGTGCAACAATAATGCCAGACCTTCTTATGGTCGTGGGCAGTACTACCACGTCAACATGTCTGAAGCTCCAGTTCAACCAGATACTGTGATGGGTACACTTCTTGCTAATTCAGTACCAGCTTCTGTTTTATTTGATTCAGGAGCATCGCATTCATTCATGTCAGAACATTTTGCACTCATGCATGACATTAAATGTGAAACAATGCACCAACCGTTAGCAGTGAACACTCCTGCGGGCCAGTGCCAAGCCACCCTATTCAGCCCCGAAGTCACAATTGAGATCGAGCGGTTGAAATTTCAGGCATTTCCCATAATCCTGAGATCTTCCAAGATTGATCTTATTTTGGGAATGGACTGGTTGAAGGCTCATTACGCCTCAATCAATTGCGCCACCAAAGTTGTTCACCTCTTGCACCCCTCGAATGAGATGGTGAATTACCATGCTCATATCACCCAGAACGCCGAGGCTCAAATTTATGCCTTGAACGCATTGAATGCTTCTCCACTTGATGGGATTGAGAACATCCCAGTGGTCTGTGACTTCCCGGATGTCTTTCCAGAGGAACTTCCAGGAATACCCCCTGCTAGAGCTGTCGAGTTCGTCATCAACTTGAAGCCTGGCACCACTCCTATTGCGAAGCGTCCCTACAAGATGCCTCCGCACCATCTTATTGAACTCAAGGAAGAAATTGATAAATCCTTAAGGAAGGGTTTCATTCGCCCTAGTTCCTCTGCCTGGGGAGCACCATCTCTTTTCGTCAAGAAGAAAGATGGAACGAATAGGTTGGTCCAAGATTATCGTCCTATCAAGCAGGCAACCATTCAGAATAAATATCCACTTCCCCGGATCAACGATTTATATGACCAACTCGCTGGATCTTTGGTGTTTTCTAAAATCGACTTGAGGTTGGGTTATCACCAGATCCGTGTCCGCGAAGAGGATATTCCGAAGACTGCATTCGTTACTCGCTATGGTTCATATGAGTACACCGTCATGTCGTTTGGCTTAACAAACGCTCCAGCTACTTTCTCCCGCTTAATGAATTACATATTCATGGATTACCTCGACAAATTTGTCGTGGTATATCTGGATGATATTCTGGTTTATTCGAAGAACAAAGAAGAACATGCTGAGCACCTTCGTCTTGTTCTGGAGAGACTACGAGAGCACAAGTTATATGCCAAGTACTCTAAGTGTGAATTCTGGCTTTCTGAGGTAACCTACCTTGGACTTGTCATCTCCAAGGATGGTATCGCAGTTAACCCGGAGCGAGTTCAGGCTATTCTTGACTGGACCCCTCCGAAGAATGTTAAGCAAGTCAGAAGTTTCCTCGGGCTTGCAAGTTATTGTCGCCGTTTCATCGAGAATTTCTCCAAGATTGCCAAGCCCCTGACTAATCTGCTCCACAAAGGTGTTAAGTTTGAGTGGACAGACAAATGTCAGGAAAGCTTCCAGACCCTCAAGGACAAGCTGACTTCTGCTCCAGTCCTTGCTCCTCCAGACTCTCGCAAAGATTTTGTGATCTTTTGCGACGCCTCTCGCCAAGGACTAGGTTGCGTCCTAATGCAAGAGCGAAGAGTAATTGCTTATGCTTCGCGACAATTGCGTCCACATGAAGAGAATTACCCAGTGCATGACCTCGAACTTGCTGCTGTCATTTATGCTTTGAAGCAGTGGCGTCATTACCTCCTTGGTAATCGGTGTGAGATTTACACCGATCATCAGAGCTTGAAGTACTTATTCACTCAACCGGAACTTAATCTTCGTCAGTAGCGTTGGTTGGAAACAATCACCGATTATGACTGTGGTATTTCCTACACTCCTGGCAAAGCTAATGTGATGGCTGATGCCTTGAGCCGCAAGTCATATTGTAGTAACCTCATGGTAAAGCAAGCTCAATCCCAGCTATATGAAGAATTGCGCAAGCTGAATCTCTGCATCATCCCGCAAGGTTCTCTTAATAACCTTGTGATACAACCAGATCTTGAGAAAGCTGTCAAGATTGCGCAAGCTAAAGATGCCGAAATTGGTCTAATGAAGAAAGAGCTTCACCTTGAAAAATATAGGGATTTCTCGATTGCTGAAGATGGAACCTTGTACTTCTGAGACCGCATTGTAGTACCTCGCTTCGAGCTGATGACTGACAAAGTCATGAAGGAGGCCCATGATACACCATTATCTATCCATCCGGGTAGTACCAAGATGTATCGGGATCTTCGTCAAAGGTACTGGTGGTCTAGAATGAAGCAAGATATTGCTCGTTATGTTGCCGAGTGTGACGTTTGTCGTCGCGTGAAGGCAGAACATCAGAGACCTGCAGGAATTCTACAACCACTACCTATTCCTCTGTGGAAGTGGGATAAAGTGCAAATGGATTTCATTACTGGTCTTTCCAAGTCTCAGAAAGGTCACGATGCTATCCTTGTCATCGTTGACCAACTTTGCAAGGTTGCACACTTTCTGCCAGTTAAGGAGACTATTACTGCTAGTCAGCTAGCAGAGCTATATATCTCCAGAATTGTTACACTCCATGGTATTCCAAAGGAAATCAGTTCAGACCGTGGCAGCATTTTTACTGGCCATTTCTGGGAAAGTTTCCAGAAAGCAATGGGAACTCATATTACCTGGAGTTCAGCTTATCATCCACAATCCCAAGGCCAAGTTGAGCGTGTTAATCAAGTGCTTGAAGATATGCTTCGAGCTTGTGTTATATCCTTCGGTAAGAAATGGGAGGAATCTCTCCCGTATGCCGAGTTCTCTTATAACAACAGCTATCAAGCCAGCTTGAAAATGGCCCCCTTTGAGGTTCTTTATGGTCGTAAATGTCGAACCCCTCTGAATTGGTCAGAAACTGGGGAACGACCTCTTGTTGGACCGGACAATATTCAACATGCCGAAGAACAAGTCAGAATTGTCCGGGAGAATCTCAAAGCAGCTCAAGACCATCAGAAGAGTAATTATGATCACAAGCGATGGGGTGTGATCTATCAACCTGGTGATCAAGCTTATCTTCGTGTCACTCCAATGAAGGGCACCCGTTGTTTCGGAATCAAGGGCAAGCCAGCTCCTCGCTATATTGGTCCTTTCCGCATCGTGGCTAGACGTGGACAGGTGGCATATCAATTGGAATTGCCACCGCAATTCTCCCATATTCATTATCTCTTCCACGTGTCGCAACATCGTAAGTGCTTCAAGGAATCCCCGCACTGTGCAGTGGATCATGAGATGCTCGAGATACAAGATGATCTTTCTTATAAGGAGCATCCGATCCGCATCCTCGACGAAGCTGAACGTCGGACTCGTCAGAAGACGACCAAGTTCCTAAAAGTGCAGTGGTCGAATCACACTGAAGATGAAGCCACTTGGGAACGCGAGGATCATCTTCGGGAAGAATATCCCGGACTCTTTCCTTCTACCTCCTAAATTCTCGGGACGAGAATTTCTTTTAGAGGAGGAGAACTTGTAACCCCCCCTTGTAATAAGCTCTGTGACACTCTGTTAAAACTGCCAAGTCATGATCATTTGCAGTGCCAAGTCATATGGGTTAATGATCCAATACAAATTCACATCTGAAAATCAACTCAAATTCAAAAGTGAAATATAAAGTTGGTCAAACTCTGTTGGGAAAATGTTCATTAATTGGCAAATAATCCAGGAACATTGCTAAAACCAATATCAAAATATTTGGAGTTGGACAAGTAACTCAAACAAGATGAAACAGCACCCAAAGCAGCAATATTAATTCATTTTAAATCATTACAAATTCAAATGGCTTCCAAATCTGTCCAAACCACTTTTTGGTGAGAGATAATATTGCATTGCAATATTTGGACCAACTTCCACATTTTTCAAAAGAGCACAAGTGGCCTAATCATTTTGAAACAGAAAAAGAATAAAAGAAAAGGAAGAAGAGAAATAAAAAAAAAGAGAACGCTACTGTTGGCTGGGCCTAAGTGCACAGTGTGCAGCCCAGTCCAACAGCAGCCCACACCTTCTCCCTCCTCGTGCGTGTCGGCGCGCCCTGGCCGAGCGCGCGCGCGCCGGCGAGCGCGCGACACCGGGGCAGCCACCGACGAAACAGTAACGGGGGTAGGATAAGGAGGAGCCCCGTCCAGCTCCCCTGGTCCCTCGTTCACTCTTCCCTCTCCTCCCTCGCTCGCTCCGCCCCTCGCTCCCTCCCAGATCCGGCCACCGAGCACCATCGTCGCCGCACTTCGCCATTTGTCGTGGCCACCGGCGACCCCGTGCTTGTCCACTGTGCCGGCCAGCTCCGCCGTCGTCTTCCTCATCTACTGGAGGCCTCAGCTGGAGCTGGGGAGCACGGAGCCACTGGATCCCCTTCGATCTCAACTGCGTTCGCCGCCGTTCGTCTCCGTCTCCGACGACGCCTCTGCAGCTCCTAAGCTGACACCGGGCCACCTTGTGCCTCCCCGGTGAGCTCCTCGTCCTTCCCTACTCCCTGCTGGTCCTGTCGCGTAGTCTAGCTACCTCTCCCACGCGCGCCCGAACGCAGCGCCGCGGAGCTCGTCGACGGCGAGTCTCCGGTGACCAAATGGTCACGGGGTCGCGCCCGTTGTGCTCAGTGCGTCGAGTAGAGCTCCGCTGGCCCAGCCGTTCGCCCGTTTGTGCGCTAGAACCCCGAACCCATCGACACCCGAACTCCGGCGTCCGCCGCGATGCTCGCCGCCGTCGCTGCACGCCGTCTCCGGCCACGCCACCGCCCGGGATCGACGCTGCGTTGCATGCACGTTCGAACGCGACCAAGAACACGTGAAACGGGGCACTACAGAGGATTTCCGATGCCTGCTGGCGTTCGGCCGCCGCGCGCGAGCTCGCCGGAGCAATTCCGGCGGCTCCGCTGAGCTGGCACCGGCGGGGCCCGCCTCTGTGACGCTGCCAGTGGGTCCCACGGGCCCAGTTGCCCGCGTTGATCTGAGTCAACGCGCTGACGTGGCAGCACAGTGCCACTGACGTGTGGACCCCGGCGACTAATTAGACTAATTAAACAGTTAATTAGATTAGCCTAATGTCTCACTGACAAGTGGGGTCCGCCCCCTAATTAACCCTGGAATTAAAATTAGCCCACTGTTAAAATAACAGAGGCTGACATGTGGGTCCCACTGGACCCACATGTCATATTTGACTGGTCAGCGGCGCTGTTGACCGCTGACGTCACAATGACGTCATGCTGAGGTCATAATTCATTTTCTCTGATTAAAGTAATTCTAGAAATTCAAATAAACTTCGAAAATTCATAACTTTTGAACCGTAGCTCGGATCAAAAAAGTTAAAACATGAAAGTTGCTCAGAACGACGAGCCGAGTCTGATCGTGTCGTCTGTTTCTTCATCGGAACCCCCTACGTAGAAGAACTCGTAACTCCGGACCCGAATCCGGTAGATGAATAGTGTACATACGTCGGTTATTAAATCCCAGATTAATTCTAAAAATAACTAAAATGACTTAGATGCATAATTAGGCAACCCTGCACTGCATCATAGCATCACATGCTCCGTATTGCATTTGTTTGCATTATGTTTACCTGTTTCTTCCCCCTCTTCTCTCTCGGTAGACCCCGACGTTGACGTAGCTCCCGAGGTAGATGGAGCTCAGGAGTACGACTACGTCCCCGACGACACCACCGACGACCTTGCCCTTGCCCCAGAGCAAACAGGCAAGCACCCCCATTTTGAAGATGCCTATATCGCCTATTCTCTTCTCTCTTATGCTTGCATTAGAACTGCTACTGCTACCGTTTTCCTATATCTGTTGCATAGCCTGATTATTGTACCCTGCCTTGCTACCTTATTGGTTATCCTAGACTGCTTAGTATAGGCTGGGTAGAGACACGACAGAGACCCCCACTTGATCCTTACTGCCCTGCTGGATATCAGAAGACCCGATCTTCGGGATTGAAGACTAGACCCTGGCACAGCACATCACTTCCCTCTTAGTTGCCGACACTGCTGGGTTACCATCGAGTGCCGAGGGTGATACCTCGTCAGCACTTCTGATGTTAACCTTGTAGGTTAGTTACTCGGTCGTGGTAAGCGAGGGTGATTCCTCCTACACCACCCCTGATAATGACATCGTCGTGCAACCCCTCAAGTGTGGACCTCGAGGGTGATTCCTCCTTAGTTCACCTTGATGATAACATCAGGTGGGGTTCCATTGAGGGTGATTCCTCAGGGCTCCCCTGGTGTCAGACACACAGTTACTGTTGATGAGTTGACTTGCACTAAACCATGTTTCTAAAGACGGATCGGCCCTGAGGGGTACCCGCGCGAGCTTAATGCGAAGTGATGTGGAGTCGGGTTGACCTGAGAGGTGCCCGCGAGACTACGAGGCGTGGCCAGGCATTCTTAGCCCTTGCCGCAAGTCCTCGAGACGGGGCGACGGGGTCACATCGATCATGAGTCTTTGCTTGTTTCCGCGCGCTCCTAATCCGCTATGGTTTGGATATTTGATCCGAGGGGCCTCTGGCCCGATAGCACTAACCATCACGTGGACATAGTATGGGCGTTCTGCGTCGTATACTTCAGCCGGAGCTTAATGGACGTCAGCGACTGAGCGGCGCGCGCTGAATTGGACTGGGAACGCAATCGCGCTTGTATAAGGGGTTGCTAGGTCTGCTTTCAGCCGCGTACGCAACGTGTAGGAGTTCCCGGGGCGAAGGCCCAAGACCCCTGGGCGCATAGGTTTAGTCCGGCGTGCTGACCTCTCTGTTAGGTATTTGGTCGGGTTGCGGCGTGTTGCTTAGCCGAGGCCGGCCATGACCCAGAAAAGTGTGTCCGGCCAGAGTTAAGCGAGCGTGGTGGGTAAGTTGGTGCACCCCTGCAGGGAAGAAACTTCTATCGATAGCCTGTCCTACGGTGACGGACACTCGGAGTTGTATCCCGATCGGTACAACTAGAACATGTGATGAGAACTGGATAGTACGGCTCTGGGATTGCTTTCTCGCAGGGAGTCGAGAAAGGATCTCAGGTCGAGGTTGATGATACTACTACTACTTTACATTATGTTGATCTGTTCTATTCTATTGCTGCAAGACTGTCGAAGATTGTTGAAGATGCTAGTCTTCGATAGGACTAGGCTTTCCCCCTCTATTCTGGCATTTCTGCAGCCCAGTCCACATATAATGCCATTCCTTTGAAAATGTTGCATATGTAGTGTAGATCCTTGCTTTGCTGAGTACTTCGGATGAGTACTGATGTTTGCCTTATTTTCGTTTCCCCCCATATTCCTTTTGATGCCACCAGATGACGGAGCCCCTGAGCCAGACGCCCCAGTCGACGACCAGTACTACTACCCGCCCGGCGAGTACTACTACTACGAGGAGCCGACTGACGACCAGGAGTAGGATCGGAGGGTCCAGGGCAGGAGGCCTACGCCTTTCGATCGTAGTATTTTATTTTACCCCGTCTCTGTGAAGACTTATCTCTCTCTCTCTGTAATATATCTGTACTCAGATATCTGATGCTTCCGCTGACGCTTGTATGCCATAGAGCTATGTATTCGAGCCCTCGAGGCCCTGGCTTGTAATATAAAGCTTGTATGACTTTATTTATGTTTTAGAGTTGTGTTGTGATATCTTCAAGTGAGTTCTTAGGCTTGATCATGCGCATTTGCGTGTATGGTTAGTGCACGATTAAGCCGGGGTCGTCACATTAATTCTGCCGCTTTATTGCTTAACCGAAGCACGGCACTTACATTGTTGGTCTAACACACACGGTTCGAATAAAGACTTCGTTTGCGATATTGGTTGATAATTATTTATAATTTCCTGTATGTAAGAAGATTATATCAAAACTTGCCTCAAATTTGAAAATAATAATAATATCACAGTCTATTGGTGTCCATATGACACCACGATAAGTTTCATGAATTTCAACTTAGTTTTTGATTTATTGGATTTTAAAATTAAGATTCTAGATGTTCGAAATTTCTTGCATGGGGACCGAACATGCACCCAGGGACACGTACACATATGATTTTGCAATCCATTTCTGTGCACTATCACGGGTCTCATGTAGATCAAATTTGATTTTTGCACATTTAAATCCCTGGAAAATCAATCAATGTATAAAAAACGGATAGATGTTATCTATTTTTTTTTCAATTTTCAACACTAAACTCCTTTGGTCGCATGTTCGCTGCAGAAAAAGTTTGACATGCATCTTTGGGTCACATGCACGCGGTGGTCCTAGGACACTCACTCGCGTGGGCCCGCGAGGTCGCCGTCCAGCACTATGACATGTGATGAGAGAGGTTAATTTGACCAACAAGGATGGTCATTTTTTGGTTTTTGTTATACGTACGGTAGGAGTATATATATAGTACACGTTGAAGAGGGTGGCCGGGGGCAATACTACGCGTCATATAGGACACTCACTCGCGTGCGATGCTTCCATCCGTGGGCCCGCGAGGTTGTCCTTCATCACTTTGACCCAGCAAGGAGGTTTCTTTTTGGGTTGTGTTGCGGTAGGAGTATATAGTACGCGTCGAAGAGGGGAGGAGGGGCCGGGGCTGCACATATATACTACACACACATCATGAATCGATCTCGCTCCGTGTGGGGACTTTTCGGTTTCTGAGGAAGGTGCCGCAAAGAAGTTGTGCATATTGGGTATTAAAAACATTACCAACACATTGGGCCACGTGCAGACGATGGTTGTCACTCATTCGCCTGCGACTCTTCCCTCCATGGGCCCGCGAGGTCGTCGTCCATCTAATATATGACAGAACGAGAAAGGTAATTTGACGAACAAGGAGGATTATTTTCGGGTTGTGTTACGGTACGTAGGAGTATATATTACGCGTCGAAGAGGGGAGGGGGGCAACATATATATACTACGTGTCATGAACCTCGGTTCGTGTGGGGGACTTAAAGGTTTCTGAGGCAGGTGCCACATCAAAGTTCTGCATATATATTAGGTATTCAAACATCACAACCACACATCTCCATAGATGTGTTTGGCCCACAAGAAAGCGATGGCGGTTGTCCTCTAGCACTCACTCACGGGGTTATCAGCGAGATGCTTCGTCCATCTCTGTGTGCCCGCTTGGTCAATCACTTCGACCGACAGTGATAGAGGTTAATTTGACTTATAATTAGGAGGAGATTAAATTTTGGTTCGTCTTATACGGTTCGGTACAGGCAACTATATACTACGCGCACATGTGTACGCACGAATCCCTCCCACCGGGTCGAAGTGAGGGGGGGGGGGGGGCGAGCACGTGACGCATCATGAATCAGATCTGTGTGGGGACTGTGCATTTTTCGACGCATGCATGCGCCACATCAAAATGTTGTGCTTTTGGTATTCAAACATATATGCATGCATCACGCATGTCCATACATATGTTTGGGGCACATATATACATGCAGTGGTTGTCTTTGGACACTCTCCCTCGCTTGGTTATCATCGACGACCTATATATTAGTGGGCCCGCGTGGACGTCCATCACTTCGACCAACAACTCGAGAGAGGTTACCAGGATGGATTCTTCTTCTCTTGGTTCGCGTTACCGTATAGTCGTATGTCGATCATGGTGAGATTCGAGACCTAAGTTCGAGGGCTCGCATACACATGAATCCCTATATATATATATATATATATATATTTATTTATAGTATACTATGCGTCGTGAACCCTCGCTCTCTGTGGGGACTTTCCGGTTCCAAAAGCACGCGGTCACATCAAAGTTGTGCATTGGGTATATTCAAACACCACATGACACTTCATACATATGTTTGGGCCACATGCATGCAGTGGTTGTCTTTACGCACTCCCTCGCGTGGTTATCAGCGACAAGCTAGCCTATTTTGTGCGGCCGCGTATGGAACGTCAATGCATGACTTTGACCCAACAAACAAGAGAGGTTATACGACCAAGGTGGTGATTCTTCTTGGTCAGTCTTACAATACGCCTTGGTGAGATGCCCCCTCCCACCGACTCAAAGTGTGTGTGTGGGGGGGGGGGCACAGTACTACTTCGTACTAGATGAACCTCCATGGGGTCGGGGATGCCCGGTTAATTTGCGATGCACATGTGCCACATCAAATTTGTGATTTGGTAATGCCAGAAGAACACATCTGTGGGCCCGCACATGGTCCACATTTGACCGGAAGCAAAGGGGGGAGGGGGGTTGATGTACTCCTTTTGGTTTTGTGTTACGGTTGTCAGACCTAGCTATTTGGGGGCATGCGTTCATAGCTAGGATTCCCCTCCCGGCAACATGAAGTCTGTGTGTTTGGGGGGGGGGGGGGGGGCTAGCAATAATAACGTGCGCTTTGTGCGACAGGTGCCACATCAAAGTTGTGCATTGGGTATTTGAACATCAAACCACCCTTTTCATACATATATTTGATCCACATGCAATTGTGTTCGTGTTCTGACCCTTTCCCGCATTTTTTTGGCCAAATTTATAAACAGACACGGTTCCCTAGGACTACCCGTGTGCCGCGCCCCTGCCCCTGTCACCCACATGATCACAGTAGATTGGGCTCCACGAGGCTTCCCACCCCCTCTCGAAAATATCTACTCCCTCGCAAACTCGAAAATATCTACCCGCGTCCGCGTACATGGTTTTTTCTGTTTCATAGCACATGATTAGTATGTCTGGACCGTGTGCGATGTCTGTTACTCCCGCTCTACTTCAAACAGTAGATCCAAATTTTCAGTACCCCAGCATTTTACTCCCTCCTCCATCCCTCGCAATCTCAAAAATATCTGCTCGGCTGGAGTGTTTTTCTATTTGATAGCACATGATCATTATGTTTTAACCGTGTGTGATGTTCGTTACTCCCGCCCCGCTCTGCTTCAACCCCTTGATCCAAATTATCGGTAGCCCCGCCATTTTACTCCCGCCTAGTAAAATTTTCAGTACCCGCGGCATTTCCTCAAACACCACCTTGGACCCCCCTCCACACACACACACCAAATCCCCCGCTCACACACATACACACCACCCTTCCCTCGCTCCAAACCTAGCTAGGTCGCCGCCGCCGCGCCGCCTCCATCGTCAACCTCTGCCGGTCTGCCCGTGCAGTTTACCCACCGATATACATACCCTCGCCACCCTGAGTTTCTTAGATGACGCCTGTGAAACGCCCCCTTTCCCAGAGATCCCTATCCCCACCCCCTCCCCCACTCCGTGCTTCCAGTGGCCGGACATCCGGGCCCTGAACCTTTTGCTCTCTGACCCCCGCACGCCGGATATCCGGGCCAGGACCCCGGATGTCCGGCCCGTCGCCCGCAGCCACACATAATAGGGGAGGAGCTCGGGATTTGGGGGCAGTTCCTCATTCACTCCCGTTCCTCTTCCCATCTCGCCACACAGCCGCCGCTGCCACCGGGCTGTGCTCTGGCGCTGCCCCGGCCCTCTCCTCCGACCTCCGGCCCCGATCTCCTGCCCACGTTTCTCCTCCTCCCGATCTACGGTTCTATCCAATCCATTTCTTGGGTTGTGGTGTGAATCTCTCGGGAGGGACCGGTATATTGTGGGATTCACTGCCGGAGTTCTTCATGGCACGTACCAAGAACTCCGGCCCCGAGCGCCCCGAGCCTTCTTCTCGGGTTGCTCGCCGGCAAGGCTCAACCGACTCCGATGAACATGCTCGGCCTAAGAAGAAGAAGACCACCACCAAGAAGAAGAAGCGGGCACCATCCACAAGTCCGTCGGCCTCGGATCCTGATGATGAGGACTATGTTGGGGAGGAAGAGGATGAGTTTGCTCCAAGACACTCTGTTGGCCAGACCAAGCCTGGCACTAGGTGGGCACCGGTGCCTCAAGTCCGTGGTACCGCAATGCCCGTTGTCCATGGTCGTCGCATCTCCATGGAGCTTCCTGACAGCGGGAATCGCCCCACTCACGACTTCACAACTGTGGGGGCGGGTCAATATCTTGTGTTCCGTCGGGATGTCAATCAATATGAGATGGTGGCTGATGCAGAGGATCCTCGGTTCTATACTCGTATGCAGCAGGATCTCTATTCCAGTTTCGTCCATGGGCGAGGACTAGCTCCTCACAAATACTTGGATCTCAAATTCCTGCGTGATCATCCTGCCATGTTCCCTAACAACCCGGTCAAGATCATTGATGATATGACTCTAGGTCCTGCAATGACCTTCAGGTGTGATTGGAATGAAGCTGCCATTCTTCAGTTCTATGCCACCTGTTTCTTTGGTCCGGATAACACTCTCACATGGATGACCGATGACACTACACTGAGTATCACCTATGACCGGTTTGTTCAGATTTTGGGTCTCTCTAGAGTTGGACATTGCATCCACAGTATGGATCCAGAGTATAAGCCCAAAGGGATTGATGCTTGCTTGCCTCTTGTGAAGCCTACCTCTCAGCTCATTGAAGAGGAACGTGGATATCCACTCAATGAGGTATCCATCTTCCGTGCTCCTTACTACATCCTCTATCAGTGTGTGCTTCGCACCCTCTATCCTAAGAAGGGAGATCGCTCAAGGGCTCGCAACTACTGTATTGACTTGATGGTTTGTATGCATGATGAACCCACTATACCTCTAGACACAACCCATTTCATTTGGCATGAGATCTGTCTTTGCAGCTTCATTCAGTCGCGCCAGTTCCCTCATGCTCCATTTATTCAGGCTCTGATTGATCACACTGCTCCCTTTGAGGTGGTTAAGACTGTTGTGCACTCCATTTGGACGCCTCCTCCTCATATGCGCGTGCTGGGTAATGCTCAGCCTGCTGCTCCTACTCAGCCTAGGAGGTCTACTAGTGGGACTCAGCCCACTGATTCCTCTGCTCCATCTTCCTCGGCCGCTCCTCGTGGCTGTTTTGCCTCGTTCTTGGGCAAGGCTCAGTCTGCTATCATGAAGGCAATTACTTTCAGCTGTCAGCAGAATCATGATGTTCAGAAGCGCCTCATCATCTCCAAGAATCAGCTCAAGCAACGCCTTCGTGATCGTGGGAGTCCTGTGAGTGATGATGATCCGATTCCCGCAGCTCCGTCCTCTTCCACTTTCGGATTCCCTTCTCGTGTCGAGTACCCCGAGTTCTTTGATGATGCTGATGACATCCGCCAGGAGTGACAGAGTCCGTTTAGTTCTTCGCCCCTTTTTACTTGTTGCTGTTAAAGGGGGAGAAGTAGTATCTTAGTATGGTCACTTGTTATTGTGAGACTATGATATTATGTTGCTACCTATGGTATTTGATTGTTTAAGACTATGTTATTATCTTATGGCTGTGAAATGTTTTTAGTCTATGTGTTATGGTGGTTTCATATGTGCATGTCTCTCACATTTATATCTCTTTGACCTACATATGCTACCATACGTAGTTTGTGTTGTACATCCTAACATATTCATCTCATGCACACAATGAGGGGGAGCTAAAAGTAAATAGAAACATAAACATATTTTGTACTTTTGCTCTCTTGTTTGTCAATGCTAAAATTGTTTATTGCATCTATGATACTACATGTATGATTGTCATCAACAAACAAAAAGGGGGAGATTGAAAGTGCAATCATCCCTTTACATCATGTTTTGTTGTTGATGACAATATACATGTAGGGGACTAACAATGGCTGTCAAGTAAATCTCAGGTGTTGGTCCCCGGTTCATCAAAGTGTGTGGATCAAGAGCATACGAAGTGGTTTCACTCAAGGATGAAGTATTAAAATGATTTCATATTTTGTTTCCTTGAGTATAGGATCCCTCACTATTAAGAGGGGATCGATAGGGTTAGTAAAAGACTTACTCTTGCCAAAATTCTCCTTCCCATAGCTCATTTGATCTATCACTACTCTCTGGCTTATTCTGCCCCTGGGAGTGCCGGATGTCCGGGCTTCATGCCGGATGTCCGGGCTGCTCCTCGGATATCCGGTTCGTGCCCCAGATGTCCGGCCTTAACCCTCTTCATGTCTAGAAGGTTTCTGGTTCCACGCCGGATGTCCGGGTTTTCCCCGGATGTCTGGCCCTTCCTGATATGCCGGATGTCTGGGCCCTATCCCGGATGTCCGGCCTCTACTACCCGTGGAACAGCTGAGGTTCTGTAACCTTATTGTGATCACGCCGGATGTCCGGCCATCTGCCGGATGTCCGGGCCTTCCTGATATGCTGGATGTCCGGGCTTGGCCCCCGGATGTCCGGCCCCCTCTACTTTCTGTTCTGTTTCTGCTTTGTTCTTCGTGCCTTGCCCGGCCGGATGTTCGGCACCTTGCCCGGATGTCCGGCCTGCCCGTTCACTTACACTACAACGGCCATATTTGTGCTGACACTATATATATCCCTTCTCCCCCCATGGGAGAGGGTTGACCATTCACTTTGAACAAACCCTAGAACACATTTCACTCTCTCTCTCAATCCTCCACACCAAATCTTAGATCCCCAAGGGATTTGAGAGCATTTGAGAGAAGTTGTTAGATCAAGTGATAGATCCACTCCTTCCCCTTCTTTGCACCGAAGGAATTTGTGATTTGAGAAAGTCTTGAGCTTTTCCCCATCGTTCTTGTTACTCTTGGAGGTTGGAGACTCCTAGGCGGTAGGAGTCTTTCGGAGAGGAATCGACCATTGTGATTACCCCCGGAAAAGTTTGTGAGGGTTTGGAGACCACCCCAAGGTCTACCACTAGTGGTTGAGAAACGCCTTCATGGTGTTGTCTCAAAGAGAGAATAGGGTGAGCCTTTGTGGCGTTGGTGTGCCTTCGTGGTAACATCCACCCCTCTAAACGGTGATGTAGCTTCCCTCCAAGGAAGTGAACATCGGCATACATCCTCGTCTCTCGGAGTTGCGGTTATTCCTAACCCTAACTCCCTTCTTGTGGTTACTTGTCTCTTAGCACTTACATATATCATATTGTGCTTGCTTACTCATATATTTGTGCCACTTGTTTATCTTGCTTAGCTCTTAGCATCATACTTGCAATTGTTAGGCTCACTTTCATATTCAACATTATTGCTAAAATTGCTAAGTAATAATTAAAATTTGTAATTGTACCTATTCACCCCCCTCTAGGTCCATCTCGATCCTTTCAGCTATCCTACGTTTCCTAAATAACAATGATACTAAACAATGACTAACCCTGAACTAACTCTAGCCAAAGAGGTGTTTGGATGACAGTGTTAGATTGGCAATAAATGCACTAGGAGAACTAGCCCCAATCAGCACCTCTTGGGTGGGATAGTTGTTTTGGGTGGGTTTGACGCAACTAGCTCAAACTAGCCCTCATGTTTAGATACTTTAGGGCTATTTGAGCCCAAACTAGCTCAAACTAACTCTAACCCATGAATCCAAACAAGGCCAATAACTAGTGTACTTAGACCTGCACAATACAAGTTTGAATGACTATGTTTGCTTGTTTTTAAATATTAGGCCTGTTGCAGTTAATAACACACCTTTCCACTTCTTGTTTTTAAATATTAGGTTTTTAACAATTTGGTCTTGCACATGGAGGTCCTGCTATCAGAGGTTTTGACCCATTGTATGACCCTTTTTGCATATGTGGAAATGAGTTGTCCATTAATATCAGTCAAGTCAAGACACTCAGAAAGATTGTTACGATAAAAAAATTAGCGATAAAAAACAACAAGATATTTGTCTGCACAATGAAGAAGACATCAGTTCACTACGGGATGGTACTAACTGTTATACCTTATCTTTTTAATTCCTTTGCGCCATTTCAAATCTGGAGAAGATATTTATGCATATCCTTGTTTTCAGGCCTTTCCAAAGCAGTTCACTGATGATTACCTCTCAAACCACCTGTATAGTCAGGAGGCGAGGAAGGTTTTCATACAACACCCACGGTTCAATGTTGAAGTGTTCCTGAAGAGGACGAAGGATGGACGGTCAATCATCCACAGGCACTGGCCTAAAGTTGCAAAGACCTTCAATATCAATGAAGGCTCAATATTCGCCTTCCGCTTCAACAGTTTTTTAGATGAGATTCATATGTCTATATTCCGTCTATGATGCTAATTTCGAAAGGTTGTAGATGTTGCATGTGAAACTTGGTGCTGGTGCAGTTGTGTAATGGGGTAGCTGAGTGCTGAAGCTATATGATGTTGTACTCTAATGTATTTCAATTATGAAATCCTGCTTCCTTAATATGGAAATGAAATATATTATGTGCTTAATATGAAATTTCAATTAGATTAATAAATGGATTATTAATAATAGGTAATTAGCCTGCTAATGGCCAATTAGCCTGCTAATTGGGTTTTTCTATTGTAAACGGTTATTGAGAAAACACCGTGGGCGATGACCTCAGGCAACGCACACAGTTTCTAGGAATAAACCGTGTTGGACCAATGAACAATTACACACGACATCCTCTTGAAAACTGTTTGCGTTAGGCCACCTTGCGCAAATGTTTACCACATAAAAAGTGTGTGTGATGGACAGCCTTTGCTACACGGTTTCTTCTACGCACCGTGTGTGATGCATTCAATAACGCAAACGATAAAATTGTTAATATCGTGTGCAATGACAACGCTATCACAAACGATTTAATGGGAAAAATTGTGTGTGATGTACCTGCGAACGGAAATGTTTTCCTTGGAGCGACTGTGTGGGATGTATATACGAACGGAAACGTTTAGCAGGGACTGACTGTGTGGGATGTACTTACAATCGGAAACGATTTCGCCTGTATAATTGTATTTTTTAGCACTACTGTACGTATAACCGTAATTGATCGCTCGCCGGTCACACACGACCTCATTTTGCCGAGCGTGTGTGCCAGGAGGGCATATCCCCGACGGTTTTTGGGTCGTGTGGGAAGGACCCCCTATCGCAGTCACTCACTAGGCGATGGTTCAGAACGCCGTCACGGAAAGGGGTTAGAAACCGTTTGTATAGCACCTCGCTATACCAGTGCACTCATCTATCAATTTTTCATGTCATGTAATCCCACCTCGCTCCTTCAAGCAGATTGCGACCCGTTTATATAGGATCACATGTTTCCTGAAATATCAACAACAGGACTAAATAACTACAGCCAAGAATTGTGGGCTATCTCAAGGGAGGGATATTAAAGGGAGGATTCCATCCTTAAAAAGGAAGGATGCATGGCAAATAATCAGTAATTGTGGGCTGTCTCAACTCTCAAGGGAGGTGTATTAAAGGAAGGATTCCATCCTTAAAAAGAAATTATGGGGCTTGATTTCCAGATTGATAATTATCAAGGATGGATGGACGTGCACCGGAGGGTTGAGAAGGATGGATTTTCACGATTGTGATCCTCAAGGAGGAGGGATGTGCTACCGTAGGATTCGAACAAAAGCAGTAACACAGCCCGCTAAAAAAAGATAACAAACGATTGTGAGAGGGACGTGCTGCCATAGGGGATTCTTCCAAAGTAACGCAGCCCCGCTCAAAGAAATACAACATCATCTTTAATATGTAAGACCAAAACGGGTTAAAAAGATTACACTTTTTTCAGCTTTGCAATTTCCGCATACATATTTTTTTAATGCCCTAAGTTACAACCGGGTGCCCTTTATCACCCTCGACGCATCCGAGTTCCTTTGGCCGAACCCACACACCATCAGAACCGCATCGAGAATTATAATCCATTCAGATGAAGCAGAGCTTGAATCGTGCTTCCTGAATGATGATTTTTCGCGTTCAATCTATACCAACCGTCGCAAGACTATGTCGCGGTCAGTAAGAGATTTTTAATTCTTTATGCCTTATGCATCTTTCTATCCGAAACACTTTTCCGAAGAGAAGTATGAACTGGTAAGCTGGGGCACTTGGGTCATAACTAGGGATTGATGATATGTGACAGATGTTGGGCAGCCGGTAGTTTAGGGTGTACTATGGAGCGTGCACCAAAAGTCCAAAACCCACCTTACTAAAAGGACCTTCTTACAGTATGTTGATAAGGGAACTACTCCCTCCGTTTACAAATATAAGATGTTCTAGCTTTTTTTGGAATCGAATGTATATAGACACGTTTTAGTGTGCTTGTTCACTCATTTCAGTCCGTATGTAGTCCATATTAAAATATCCAAAACATCTTATATTTGTGAACAGAGGGAGTACATTATTATTCCTAGAATAATGTAGATGTTGTCAACTTCCTAGACTTTGTTCTTGGTCCAATTGTTGTCGTTGGACGCATGCACCATGCTCCATACCAGCCACAGATGTGAACTGGATGTTGCATACTGCGGCATCACCTTGATGCGGTCATCGAAATGTCACTCATATGTAAACTTTTGTGTTACTTTTTTAGCCTCGTCCGTATGAGTTTAGATCAGTGAGCCTCAAGTTAGTCCGGTCTACGAAGCTCTATCACCGTCACCATGAACTGAATGCCGATCGTTAACATTACTCCTCCACTACTCCTCTGGCCTCCTTCTCATGGACAACTAATACACCATCATGGGTGTATTGTATCTAAAACATGAGAATGAAACTCGGAAAGCTGCAAACCAAACTTCATAAATTTGCTAACGGTTTTGCAAAAACGGTATGGTTGAAAGCACAATTCTTTGTCGTGTTGGGAATAATTTATGTGGATCATAAATTAAATAATGATTTCTATTTTAACCCATGCTAGGGAAGACCAAAAATTTTATCCCGTTGCAACGCACGGACATTTTTGCTAGTAACTAACAATAAAGGGATGAGCCTTTTTCGGTTCTTCTTTTGTCACCCCTTTGTATTCTTTAATTTTGTGTTAATCATAAAGATTGACGGTTGAGATTTAAAAGTAGATCTGCATAATGGTTCGAACCAGAATAGGTGGCGCGTTATTTGTTCCACCAATAGAGACTTCTCATACACATGAGATAGGTGGGCCCGGGTTGGCATGTGGCAAGTTTGTTACTCGTGCAATGGGTACGACCATGCGGCCGAGAACCCCGTGCATGGCCAGCATGACCACCTACTATGGAGTGTCGATGTGTTTATTGCCATGTCGATTGAGGGTTCTGATGGTGAAGGAGGGCACCTTTTCTGCGTCAAGTGTGGTCGGTTGGCCGGTTCCCATGGCTCTTGTGGTGACCCTACTCTGTACCTGCCCAGTGGGTATTTGATTGGATGGGCAACGATCGTTTTTGGCTGCATGCCTGCATGGGACCCATGCCTGTCATTCTACTACACGAAGACACGCAACCCTACGTTGACTTCACTAGTCGCATGGACTACTGCAGATGGTCCTAACGCGACAGTCCAATCAGAGACCCTTCGACGAAACTGTGTGCGATGCATTAATCACAAATGATGGTATAAGAAAACCGTAAAAAATAAGACGAACTGTTTGCAATGGCGCACACATCAAACATGATTCAGATCAGAGTTGCGTGTGTGATGCATGGTATACGGTTAATCCATACGAATTGTTTGAGAGGATGCAGAACAACAGAAACAGTTAGCCAGATGAGGGTGTGTGCGATATACGGCATACAGTTCACTGGGATGAACTGTCTGTGATTAGCCAACACAACAGAAATGGTCAGCTTAATCAAGGTGTGTGCAATGGAGGGCATATAGTTCACTCGGATGAACTGTTTGCGATGAGCCAAGACAACAGAAACAGTTCAACTGAACAAGATGTGTGTGATATGCGGCAAACAGGTCCGTGATCAGAAATGTGTGCGAAGACCAATAATAACACATACGATTGTTGCTAATAAGCCGTGTGATTTGCTCTATCTACAGAAGAACAACATATATATAACTAAAATAAACATCCAATTACATAAGTGACTATACCGATCGTTCGCACACACCTCAATAAACAATTGCATGCATTCTAAACTAGGAAAAACGATCATCTAGTCATCTACTTCTTGTGACGCTCCCGCCACTGCTCTGTGGCTCTATACCTCGTCTAGGGCAGGCCGAAGACACTTCCTCATGTCAACGATCCGCCTGTACATCTCATAGCTTGTGTATGCGTCCTTGGCCGCGTACTTAATGTGTTCTTCATCCAGTCTGTGATCCCAGACACTGTGCCAGGCGTTACTGTCCTTCTTGCTTTCATCCTTCATCTTCATGTAGTATGGGTCGATGATGGGCGAGGCGCGGTCAACCAGGGAGTTCTGTTTGTTCTTGTTGCTGCCCCAGACCTTGTAGTGGTCACGGATGTTGACAAGATTCTGGCAGGTCAAGCCCGAAACATCGAGCGCTTTTAGATCGTTGGTGGTGTCCACCGTAGCGAAACTATAGTCGATGCTGTTGATAAACCTGGCGAAACGCTTGCAAGGCCTTGTGGCCAGGTGGTAGTGGTTGATGAGGACATCATGTCGCACGCACAACTGGGTGACGACAACCTTCTGATCATGCCCAGCACGACCGCTGGTGAACTCGAGGTCGAAGCCGACCACTTGGTACTTGTCCACAGCAAGCAACTGCTCCATAGTATGGATGAAGGTCTCCACCAAGGCTGGCTCTTCGTGTACACCACCGAGAGGTCCTTCCCCCTCATGTGGGTGTCCACTGCGTGATGCGTGGTGAACTGCCCCCCGTTGTCATCGTCGGCCGCTGGGAGCGCCATTGGAGCCACGGGGAGCGCCATTGGGACCACTGGATGTCCTCTCTGTATGCGTCGTCGTGGTTGTGCTTATTGTGTCGTGTGGCGCGAGAGATGAAGGTAAATGGCCGCGAGAATAAATGGGGGCCGGGCGGCCTGGATTCTTGGCATGTCCGCATGACAATTTTTGTAGCGGGTAACTGCATCGTGGCGCCGCGCCCGGCGCAACCACATGCATAATGGCAGCACGAATGTACGTGATCATGCGTCGGACCCAAACACTGGCAGCGCGCGTGGAGGGACATGAGAGCAGAGCGCGCCGCGGCCGCCTCAACCACGAGCAACCACACGCATAGAGCAGTTGAACACGCAGGAAATGGTCGTCTACAAGGCGTCCGGCAGTTGCGAGCCGGCGGCATGATGTGAAACTACGTCGCGTTCCACATCACACGGTGGTCGAACAATCATTCGCGACGTTGCGTAGAGAGCGGCCGTGTGCTACTACCTCCGTCTTGGTCTATTAGTCCCCTTTATATTCTGTGCCATATTTTGACCTTAAATTTACCTAACAAAATGTTAATGCATCTTATAAAAATAATATAATAGAAAACTATGTTCAAATACGAATCCAATGATATAATCTTTGGTGACATGCCTTAGTATTTTATTAGTTAAATCTCTAGTCAAAATTTGGGTAAAAAATACAAAGAGAACTTATAAACCAGGACGGTGGTAGTAGGTAATTAAATCGCAAATGTTTTTTTATTAACCGTATGTGTACATGTCGTTTCGTCCTCCTCTCGCACGTCTTGTCACCCCTCTGCCGCAGCCAGCTTCGAGCGCAAGCTTGAGCAGAGCGCATGGGCGTTCTTTTGGCCAAACGGTGGCTCGAAGTGGCGGCAATGAATCGTCGGTGAGCCCGTTCCCGCGCAACCGTGCAGGTTCCCGCGCATAGCCGTGCAAGCTTCCCGCCCGACTCGGCGAAATTCCCCTAAATCCCAATGCTTACCGGCCTGCTATATAAACCCTCATGGCCGGCGAGTCATGCGTCGCATTTTCCCCTCCCTCCCTATAGCTTATCTCATCTGCTTCTCACACAATCGCCAATGGCACCGGTCCGTCGTCGTCGCTCAGCCACTTCACCGTCATAAGAGGATAGCTCCAGCTGGGAGGCTACACCGCGGCGGCAGCGTAGTCCTCGGCGTAGTGTAGTGCGCGTGGCGTCCCTGTTGGGTGTGCGCGCAACACCCACCACACGCTTCACCGCCGCGGCCCGTCGGCAGCTGTTGCCGGCCGCCGTTGCCGTCGCCCCACGGTCTGCCGCCGTGGCCACCACACCACCATCGAAAGCTAGGGCCATCGCCCGCTCCGCCACCGCGGCCCGAAGACGGGAGGTGGCCGTCATGGCTGCCACGCCATTGTCGGCCACCGTGGCCATCACCTGCTCCGCTACCACGGCCCGAAGGCGGGAGGTGGCGGTCATGGCCGCCACCCCACCGTCGGCCGCCGTGGCCGCCAGCCCACCATCGACCGTCGGGGTCATCACCCGCTCCACCACCGCCGCCCGAAGGCGGGAGGTGGAGGTGGAGCCCCGCACGTGCGTTAGCGACCTTCCGCGCTACATCGAGTTCCTGCTGTAGGAGGAGGAGCGCCTGGTCGAGCATGCAAAGAGTCTTACGGCCACCGTGGCTGCAGCACACGCCGCCGCAGAGGCGAGGAATGAGGAGATCTACGAGGAGTCCCGCCGCTTCGAGAGGGGTCGTCTGGAGCTGCAAAGGGCATTCGAAGTGAGCGTCGCTAAAGGTGCAGCAGTGGTAGGCACCGGATTCCATTTGTCCAGCTCGTCGGTAGGCTCTTCCTCCTCTGCCTCTTACTGAGCGTGCTCATCAGAGGAGAAGCTGCTGGAAGTAGTACAAAGCCCCTCCGTAGTACGTAGTAGTATTTAGGGGCGATTTTGTTTAGTTTATCTGGCTATAGATGTGGTTGAACTGTACAACGTACTTAAAATTAGCTAGTATATATAGTTGAACTAGCTATTTTAGTATGTGGTTGGCAACAATAGGGGAAAAGTTTGGTCGGTTCAGCTGTCGACTTGAACTGTTTGTATAAAGAATGACTGCTTAATCTATGAATGAAATCTATGCTTACTGAATTTTAGTTGCAAAAATTTGATAGTGCTAGTGATTTTTAGCTGCAAATTTTGACAAATGGAAGTGTTACAAGGTTGACAAAGGGCAATGTTACTAGATCAACAAATGTCAATCTTTCAAGTTTGACAAATGGCAATATACCCAATATGACAGATGTAAATCTTACCAAATTGTCTGTACGTGATTACACACGGGTCATCCGAAAAAACCGTTTGCGTTGAAGGGATGTACAAATCCTGCGTGCTAGATTTTCTCTTGGCTTAGCGGCGAAGTCTCGCTTTGCATACCGTCTTCAATCTGAATTGTTTGCGTTGAAGAGATGATGTGCGGCGAATTTTCCCTTGGCTTACTGGGGAAGACCATAACTCTCACTTTGCATATGGGTGTTCTATCTAAAACGTTTGCGATGAAGAGCAGCACAAATCCTGCTCGGCACATTTTCCCTTGGCTTACTGGGGAAGCTGTCGGTTTGCATACAGGTGTTCTATCAAAAATGTTTGCGATGAGTGTTTTAAATTTAAAAACCATTGACGTTTTTAAAAAAAGTTTGACAAGTATGTACATTCATAGAGAAATACGCAAGTTCGTTCAAACCATATCTTTCATTCAGTCACACTATGACTTTATATTCATACGATCGAGATACAGTATTAAACCAAAATAAACTAATTCCGGCGGCGGCGGAGGCGATGTGCCGCGCTGGCGTTGTCGTCCTCCGGGACGCCATTGTTGAAGTCTTCAAGGCAGCACAGAATATTCCTCACTTGGAAATCAAACATCCTGTCGTCGTGTGATCGATGGGCGGGGCGCGGGAGGACGACGACTCGCGGTGCTGCGAGGTAGCGGTCGACAGCGGCATCCCATGACGCTGAGGGGGGCGCGTGCATGGGCACGGGCGCAGTGGATGCATGCAAACGCACGGGGACCGGCGCCGCGGTGGGTGCAGGGGCACGGGCGCTAGCGCTGGCATGTACACGAGCTCGCGCGGGTCCACAGCAACCTCGCTGACGCCCGCGGCTTCCAGCTCTATGATAGTGCTCGGCGACCAGCCCGTCAATGCTACGGGGATGGTCGCTGGCGCGGGCGCGGGGGCTCATCCTCCGCGGCCAGCTCGTTTAGGGCCATGTCCATGAGGCCGCATTCCTCCTTATTTTCTATCTCGTCCGGCTTGGAGTCGACCTCACCAAACTAGAAGACTAGTGGCAGATGATCCTTCTGCGCCATGGCGTTGGTGGAGGACTGCGGGAGGGGAATGGGAGGCGAACAGTATGGCCGCCCGTATTAAATAGCGGCTCGAGCACCATTAATGGAGAGGATGCGAGCAAGGCGTGCGGGCATGGAAGTTAAAGGGCTCGCCTCCCAGTGAGCCTGCGCAGCTTTCAGCTGGCACGCTTCCCGGTGAGCCTGCATATTGGAGGACAGCTTGCACGCCTTCTGGTCAGCCTGCGCAGCGGACTGCGCTCGCACGCCTCCCGTCTACTCAAGCATCTGTCCGCATGGCACCTCCTAGCCATTAAAAGTGTTACGCATGGCGTCACGGGAATGGATACAAAAAGCACACGATTTAAATTATAGAAACGTTTGAGATGTTAAAGTGGCAGCTATTTATTTCAAAATGCACATAGAATGCCTAGAAAACTCAGTTAATGTATAAAAATTTCCAAACGAACCTCGAAATTCCAAATTTTAACACGACACTTCTGTTGCTCTATGTTGCCACTAGAAAAAAAATGAAAACAAGAAGAGGCAACGAATATCGTTTCATCCACGAAGGAGGCACATATATTCCCTAGTGGAACCATGAGGCTTGTTGTGAGAAGCTCTGGTTTGTGAGAAGCTTATACCCAAACCTGCCCCAAATTGGACAATTTTTTTACCATAGCATGTTGATGCCGTTCAATGATAGCATGCCAAGTTTCATGAATTTCAAATGAGTTTTGGATTTACTAGAATTTAAAAACCATGTATCTCAATGTTTGTGGACGAGCGACAGTGGCAAGGTGTTTGACATTCATTCCCATTTCTTGCATGGGACCTACGCATGCAACCAAGGACACACATTTGATTTTTGAACCCATTTATATGCACTGGAGCATGTACCTGTAGTTGAATTATGCACATAAATGCATAGAAAACTCAGTTAATCTATAAAAATGTTCAAGCAAACCCCGAAAAATTCCAAAATTTAACACAACACTCCTGTTGTTCTATCTTGACACTAGAAAAAGTTTGAAAGCAAGACGAGGCAACGAATATCGTTTCGTCCACAAAGGTGACACATTCCCCATCAGAACCATGAGGCTTGTTGTGAGAAGCTTAAACCCTCCAACCTGCCCCAAATGGGACAATATTTGTACCATGGCATGTTGATGTCGTTCCATGATAGCATGCCAAGTTTCATGAATTTCAGACGAGTTTTCGATTTACTAGAATTTTAAAACAATGTATCTCAATGTTAGCGGCCGAGCGACGGTGGCAAGGTGTTTAACATTCATTCCCATTTCTTGCATGGGACCTAAGCATGCAACCAAGGACACACATTTGATTTTTCAACCCATTAATATGCACTGGAGCATGTGCATGTAGTTCAAATTTGAATTATGCACATAAATGCATAGTAAACTCAGTTAATGTATAAAAATGTCCAAATGAACCCCGAAAAATTCCAAAATTTAACAGAACACTCATGTTATGTTGACAGTAGAAAAAAATTGATAGCAAGAAGAGGCAATGAATATCGTTTCGTCCACAAAGTGACACGTTCCCTACCGGAATCATGAGGCTTGTTGTGAGAAGCTGTGGTTTGTGAAAAGCTTATACCCAAACCTGCCCCAAATGGGACATGATTTTTACCACGGCATGCTGATGTCGTTCCATGATAGCATGTCAAGTTTCATGAATTTCAGACGAGTTTTCGATTTACTATAATTTTAACACCATGTATCTCAATGTTAGCGTCCGAGCGATGGTGGCAAGGTGTTTGACAATCATTCCTATTTCTTGCATGGGACATAAGCATGCAACCAAGGACACACATTTGATTTTTCAACCCATTTATATGCACTGGAGCATGTGCATGTAGTTCAAATTTGAATTATGTACATAAATGCATAGAAAACTCAGTTAATGTATAAAAATGTCCAAACGAACCCCAAAAAATTCCAAAATTTAACAGAACACTCCTGTTGTTCTAAGTTGACACTAGAAAAAAATTGACAGCAAGAAGAGGCAATGAATATCGTTCCGTCCACAAAGGTGACATGTTCCCTACCTAAATCATGAGGCTTGTTGTGAGAAGCTCTCGTTTGTGAGAAGCTTATACTCCCAACCTGTGAGATCGCACACAGTTTTTTTATCACCAACCGTGTGAGATGCAGTACAAAATACCTTGGAGCACCGTCGGAGTATAGTACATATATGGCTTACGCGAGAAGGTGCGTCGGCTACAGTCCACAGCCGGCGCGTCAAGCACACTAGCTCGCTCCCCAAATATCATTTCACTGTTCAATCGTCGCCGGTGAAAGATGGGGAGGTGGACCCATGTCGTGAGGGCCACTTTGGAGGCCCACTCCGGTGAGAGCGCGGCCGCAACAACCATGCGCGTGCTAACAAGCTGCCTAAGTGTGGCCTCAATCTTCGACTGGGCGGCCAAGGAATCCTAAACGGCTGATGTGCTGCTCAGGTTGCGGCGGCAACATCTGCATCAGGGATAGCAACTGGCGAGAGCGGCACAGAAGCTGTCCGTTCCGCAGCGGCGGCCTTAGCCCTGATGGAGGACGCCCACGACCATGTCGAGGCCGCCCACGCCCAGCTCATGGTGGTCACCGCACAAATTGAACGAAGCTTCTCTCACAACGGTCGGCAACCCACGGCCGAAGAGTTGTCAATCGCCGAGAGCGTTGGAGTAGCCGCTTGTTCCTTTGCAGCATACCTTGCCACGACGGAGCCCGTCCAAGCCGAGATCGCGGCCGCCCATGCCCGGCTCGTGGCGGCCTTTTCCAAAGAGATGGCGAACGCGGATGGCGAGATGCTTGCGGATTATGGTGCGATAAATGCCATGGAGCCCCTTCCCCAGGAGATCGTCGGACATGGAGGAGGCGGCGGAGATCGACGAGCGCCAGCCGGAGTAGTACTCTTTGTTTAATTTAGAGCACCGTGATGCGGCTTGAACTACGTCCGTATTTCCCCAAAGAGGAAGGGATGATGCAGCAAAGCTACGGTAGGTATTTCCCTCAGTGATGAGGCCAAGGTTATCGAACCAGTAGGAGAAGCACGCAACACTATGTAAACGGTACCTGCACACAAAGAACAAATAGTTGCAACCCGACGTATAAGAGGGGTTGTCAATCCCTCCTGGGTAAAACGATAGATAAAGTAGATTGGATAAATAGATCTTGGGGAAACGCGAAATAAAAATAAATAATAAAAAATTGCAGCAAGGTTTTTTGGGTTTTTGGATTAATAGATCTGAAAATAAAAGCGAATAAAAATAGATCTCGAAGGCAAATATGATAGAGAATAGACCCGTGAGCCGTAGATTTCACTAGTGGCTTCTCTCGAGAAAAATAGCATACGGCGGGTAAACAAATTACTGTTGGGCAATTGATAGAACTTCAAATAATTATGATGATATCCAGGCAATGATCATTATATAGGCATCACGTCCAAAATTAGTAGACCAACTCCTGCCTGCATCTACTATTATTACTCCACACATCGACCGCTATCCAGCATGCATCTAGTGTATTAAGTTCATGGAGAAAAGGAGTAATGCAATAAGAACGATGACTTGATGTAGACAAGATCTATTGCTGTTGGAATAGACCCCATCTTGTTATCCTTAATAGCAATGATACATACGTGTCATGTCCCCTTCTGTCACTGGGATTGGGCACCGTAAGATCGAACCCATCACAAAGCACCTCTTCCCATGGCAAGAAAAATCTATCTAGTTGGCCTAACTAAACCAAAGATTCGTAGAAGAAATACGAGGTTATAAGCAATCAGGCATATAAGAGATGAAAACTCAAATAACTTTCATGGATAAAATAGATCTGATCATAAACTCAAAGTTCATCGGATCCCAACAAACACACCGCAAAAAAGAGTTACATCAAATAGATCTCCAAGAGACCATTGTATTGAGAATCAAAAGAGAGGGAGGAAGCCATCTAGCTACTAATTATGGACCCAAAGGTCTACAATGAACTACTCACGCATCATCGAAGAGGCACCAATGAGGATGGTGAACCCCTCCGTGATGGTGTCTAGATTGTATCTTTGGTTTCTGGAACTTGCGGCGGCTGGAATTGTGTTTTGTCGACTCCCCTAGGGTTTTTGGATTTTCGGGGTATTTATAGAGCAAAGAGGCGATGCGGGAGGCGGCCGAGGTGGGCACAACCCACTAGGGCGCGCCTGGGCCCCCAGGCGCGCCCAGGTGGGTTGTGCTTCCCTCGGAGCCCCCTCTGGTACTTCTTTGGCCCAACTTGTGTCTTCTGGTCTAGAAAAAATCTCCAAAAAGTTTCGCTGCCTTTGCACTCCGTTTGGTATTGATTTTCTGTGAAGTAAAAAACAAGCAAAAAAACAGCAACTGGGACTGGGCACTATGTCAATAGGTTAGTCCCAAAAAATGATATAAAGTTGCTATAAAATGGTTGTAAAACATCCAAGAATGGTAATAGAACAACATAACAATCAAAAATTATAGATACGTTGGAGACGTATCAGCATCCCCAAGCTTAATTCCTGCTCGTCCTCGAGTAGGTAAATGATAAAAACAGAATTTTTGATGTGGAATGCTGCCTAACATGTTCATCACATATTCTTTTCTTTTGTAGCATGGACATTTGGACTTTCATATGATTCAAAGCAATAGTCTAGTTTTGACATGAAGATTTCAATACTCAAGCATATCAACAAGCAACCATGTCTTTCAAAATATCAACACTAAAGCAAGTTATCCCTAGCCCATTATGCTCAATCATTGATCCATTCATGAAACACACTCGCATATTAGCTATACCTAATGCTCAAGTACGATCATAGTGCCCCTTAGTTGGTGCTTTATAAGAGAAGATGGAGACTCAAGTAAAAATAAAAATTGCATAAAGTAAATAGAAAGGCCCTTCGCAGAGGGAAGTAGGGATTTGTAGATGTGCCAGAGCTCAAAGCGGAAAAATATAGAGATAAAACATTTTGGGTGGCATGCCTTTCCTGTCAACGAAAACGATCAAGTAGTTCCCAATACTTTCCATGCTAGACATACCATAGGCGGTTCCCAAACAGAAAATAAAGTTTATTCCTTTTTCCACCATACTTTCACTTTCCACGGCTAACCGAATCCACGAGTACCGTCCATAGCAACACTTTCCAACGAATTTATTATTTGACAACATAAAGTAAATTAATTTTTCATTTCGGGACTGGGCATCCCTAATACGTTTGTCGTACTCTCGTGCAATGACAAGTGAATAAACACTCATCTTGAGAATAACACATCTAGCATGGAAAAATATCAGCCACCCCCTACCGTTTCATGAGCGGTACGAGCACACAAAAATGAAATTTATTTTGAACATTAGAGATGGCACATACAAATTTGCTTAGAACGGCAAAAGAATACCACATATAGGTAGGTATAGTGGACTCATATGGCAAAAACTGGGTTTAAGGATTTTGGATGCACAAGTAGTTATCCCACTTAGTACAAGTGAAGGCTAGCAAAATATTGAGAAGCAACCAACCAAGAAACAAAAAATCACATAAGCGAGCATTAAGCATAACTAACACAGAATAATGCACCACAAGTAGGATGTAATTTCACTGCATGACTATTGACTTTCGTGCTTGCATAGGGAATCACAAACCATAACACCAATATTCTTACTAAAGCATAATTACTCATCAACATGACTCACATATTATATCATCATATCGCAAAACTATTACAAAGAATCAAGTTTATTTTGTCCAATGATCTTCATGAAAGTTTTTATTATATCCCTCTTGAATATCTATCACTTTGGGACTAATTTCATATGTTCCTTTTGATAGGTCAAACAAATCTAAGTGAAGAACATGAGCATAAAAGTTTCATCTCTCAAAGTAATTTAAGTGAAGCATGAGAGAATTTCTTCAAAAATTTACTAACTCTCAAATAAATCTAAGTGAAGCATGAGAGCATTTCTTTAAAATTACTAAAGCACACCATGCTCAAAAAGATATAAGTGAAGCACTAGAGCAATTCCATAGCTCAAAAAAAATTAAGTGAAGCATAAAGAGCAATTCTAACAAATCATAGCATAATTTTGGCTCTCTCAAATATGTGTGTCTAGCAAGGATAGATGACACAAAATAAAAAGAAAAACAAGTAAAGGCTCATATAATACAAGACGCTCCAAGCAAAGCTCATGATATGTGACGAATAAAAATATAGCTCGAAGTAAAATACCGATGTTCGTTAGAAGAAAGGGGAGATGCCACTCGGGGCATCCCCAAGCTTAGTTGCCTGTTCCTCTTTGGATAATAACTTGGGGTGCCATGGGCATCCCCCAGCTTAGGTTCTTCTTACTCCTTATTCCTTCATCCATCGTGATCTCACCCAAAACTTGAAAACTTCAATCACACAAAACTCAACAAAACCTTTGTGAGATCCGTTAGTATAACAAAGCAAATCACTACTCTAAGTACTGTTGCAAACCATTCATATTTTATTCTTGCATTATATCTACTGTATTCCAGCTTTTCTATGGCTCATACCCCCGATAGAGTCCATAGATTCATCAAAATAAACACACAACACAAAGAAAACAGAATCTGTCAAAAACAGAACAGTCTGTAGCAATCTGAAAACATCGTATACTTTTGTAATTCCAAAATTTCTGAAAACTTAGGATGATGTAGGAAATTTGTATATCAATCTTGTGTAAAACATTCAGAAGCTTTTGTCAATTCTATTATTTTTGAAAATTATTTTACTGGACGCAAAATTTTCTGTTTTCCAACAAGATCAAATCAACTATCACCCAACATGATCCCAAAGGCTTTGCTTGGCACAAACACTAATTAAAACATAAAAAACACAATCATAACAGAGGCATAATTGTGTAAACACTCAAGAACCAAAAGAAAAAGACAAAAATAAATTTTATTCATTGGGTTGCCTCCCAACAAGCGCTATCGTTTTATGCCCTTTGCTAGGCATAAAGCAAAGATTCAAGTACTGTCATCTTTATTTCTAGGTCCATAGGATGTCCTCATGATTGATTCATATGGTGGCTTAATTCTTGTTCTAGGGAAGTGTTCCATACCCTTCCTTAATGGAAACGGAAATTTAATATTGCCTTCTTTCATATCAATCACGGCACCAATAGTACGTAAAAACGGTCTTCCAAGTATAATTGGACAAGACGGATTGCAATCAATATCAAGAACAATAAAATCTATGGGCATGTAATTCCTATTTGCAAGAATAAGAACATCATAAATTCTTCCCACAGGCTTTTTAATAGTAGAATCCGCCAAGTGCAAATTTAGAGAACATCTTCAATATTGGAAAGACCAAGCACATCACATAAAGATTTCGGAATTGTAGAAACACTAGCACCCAAGTCACATAAAGAAAAACACTCATAATTTTTAATCTTGACTTTGATAGTAGGTTCCCATTCATCATGTAATTTTCTAGGGATTGAAATCTCTAATTCCAACTTTTCTTCCAAAGCTTTCATCATAGCATCAACAATATGTTTAGTAAAAGCTTTATTTTGTTCATAAGCATGGGGTGAATTTATCATGGATTGCAACAAAGAAATACAATCAATGTCAAAGAACAATTATCATAATTAAAGTCTTTGTAATCCAAAAGAGTGGGCTCATCACTAGTTAAAGTTTTGACCTCTCCAAACCCACTTTTATCAATTTTTTCAACAAGATTTTCACCCTCCAAATTATCGGGACGCCTTCTAACTAAAGTTGACTCTTCTTCAGTCCCTTTATCATCAATTTTAATTTTTCTAAACAACGAATCAATAGAAGAAACACCATTCATTTTAAGATCTTCATCAGTTTTATGAAAGCAATCGCAAGAAAACGCTCTTTCTAAAAATTCTCTTTTAGCTCTAAGCATAGCCGTTCTTTTCTTACTTTCATCCATAGAAACATATAAAGCTTTAATTGATTGTTCAACCTTAGGCACAAAAAATTTCAACTTGAGATTTTCTATGTCGTGAGAAATTCTATCAATGCTTCTAGACATATCATCAATCTTATTCAACTTTTGTTCAATCATATTGTTGAAATTTTTTTGAGCATTGATAAATTCTTTAATATTATGCTCAAGATCAGAGGTGTTCCTATTATTATTATAAGAAGGATTACCATAGGAATTGCCATAATTATTAGAGGAATTTGCCAGAAAAGGCCTAGGATTAAAATTACCTGTATAAGCATTGTTATTAAAATTGTTTCGCGAGACAAAATTCACATCTACGGAATCACTATTGTGCTCAATCAAAGTAGACAAAGGCACATCATTAAGATCAATAGGAGCACTTTTATTAGAAACCAACTTCATACGAGCATCAACTTTTTCACTGAAAGAATTTATTTGTTCAACCGAATTAACCTTTTTACTAGTAGGAGCTCTTTCGGTATGCCATTGTGAATAATTTGCGATAATATTATCAAGCAATTTAGTAGCTTCACCCAAATAAATTTCCATAATAGTACCACCCGCAGCGGAATCTAAAAGATTTCTAGAAACAAAATTCAATCCCGCATAAATTTTTTGTATGAACATCCAAAGATTTAAACCATGAGTAGGACAATTTCTTAGCATCAATTTCTTTCTTTCCCAAGATTGTGCAACATGTTCATGCTCAAGTTGTTTAAAATTCATGATTTGTGTCCTAATGGAAATAATTTTCGCGGGCATAAAATACTTAGTAATAAAATCATCTTTGCACTTATCCCAAGAATCGATATTATTGCGAGGCAAAGATGAAAACCAAATTTTTGCATGATCTCGCAAAGAAAACAGGAATAATTTCAACTTCACAATATCATTGTCCACATCTTTTTTCTTTTGCATATCGTATAATTCCATGAATTTGTTAAGATGGGACATGACATCCTCATTAGGAGTACCGGAAAATTGATCTTTCATAACGAGATTCAACAAAGCGGCATTAATATCACAAGACTCCGCACTAGTGGTGGGAGAAGCAATCGGAGTGCTAATAAAATCATTATTATTGTAATTGAAAAAATCACACAACTTGGTATTTTCTTGAGATATCGCAACCACGCAAACAAGATTGCACACAAAACACAGATCTGACGAGAAAATGGCGAATGAAAAAGCGAGCGAATAAAACGGCAAATTTTTGTGAAGTGGGGGAGAGGAAAATGAAAGGCAAATGGAAAATAATGTAAATTACAAGGAGATGAGATTTATGATTAGGAACCTGATAGATGTTGATGATGTCTCCCCAGCAACGGCGCTAGAAATTCCTTTTGATGCGGCTTGAACTATGTCGGTATTTCCCCAAAGAGGAAGGGATGATGCAGCACAACTACGGTAGGTATTTCCCTCAGTGATGAGACCAAGGTTATCGAACCAGTAGGAGAACCACGCAACACTATGTAAATGGTACCTGCACACAAAGAACAAATACTTACAACCCGACGTATAAGAGGGGTTGTCAATCCCTCCTAGGTACAAAGATAGATAAAATTGTAGTAGATTGGATAAATAGATCTCGCGGAAACATGTAATAAAATAAATAATAAAAATTGCAGAAAGGTATTTTTGGTTTTTTGGATTAATAGATCTGAAAATAAAAGCGAATAAAAATAGATCTCGAAGGCAAATATGATAGAGAATAGACCCAGGGGCCGTAGATTTCACTAGTGGCTTCTCTCGAGAAAAATAGCATACGGCGGGTAAACAAATTACTGTTGGGAAATTGATAGAACTTCAAATAATCATGACGATATCCAGGCAATGATCATTATATAGGCATCACGTCCAAGATTAGTAGACCGACTCCTGCCTGCATCTACTACTATTACTCCACACATCGACCACTATCCAGCATGCATCTAGTGTATTAAGTTCATGGAGAAACAGAGTAATATAATAAGAACGATGACATGATGTAGACAAGATCTATTCATGTAGGAATAGACCCCATCTTGTTATCCTTAATAGCAACGATACATACGTGTCATGTCCCCTTCTGTCACTGGGATTGAGCACTGTAAGATCGAACCCATCACAAAGCACCTCTTCCCATGGCAAGAAAAATCTATCTAGTTGGCCCAACTAAACCAAAGATTCGAAGAAGAAATACGAGGCTATAAGCTATCAGGCATATAAGAGATGAAAACTCAAATAACTTTCATGGATAAAATAGATCTGATCATAAACTCAAAGTTCATCGGATCCCAACAAACACACCGCAAAAAAGAGTTACATCAAATAGATCTCCAAGAGACCATTGTATTGAGAATCAAAAGAGAAAGGAAGCCATCTAGCTACTAACTACGGACCCGAAGGTCTACAATGAACTACTCACGCATCATCGGAGAGGCACCAATGAGGATGATGAACCCCTCCGTGATGGTGTCTAGATTGGATCTGTGGTTTCTGGAACTTGCGGCGGCTGGAATTGTGTTTCATCGACTCCCCTAGGGTTTTTGGATTTTTGGTTTTTTTATAGAGCAAAGAGGCGGTGCAGGAGGCGGCCAAGGTGGGCACAACCCACCAGGGCGCGCCTGGGCCCCAGGCGCACCCAGGTTGGTTGTGCTCCCCTCGGAGCCCCCCTCTGGTACTTCTTTGGCCCAACTTGTATCTTCTGGTCCAGAAAAAATCTCCAAAAAGTTTCACTGCGTTTGGACTCCGTTTGGTATTGATTTTCTGCAAAGTAAAAAACAAGCAAAAAAACATCAACTCGCACTAGGCATATGTCAATAGGTTAGTCCCAAACAATGATATAAAGTTGCTACAAAATGGTTGTAAAACATCCAAGAATGATAATATAACAGCATGGAACAATAAAAAATTATAGATACGTTGGAGACGTATCACGCCGGTCTTTAATTTGTTAAGAGTAATGTTTAGGTCAGCTAGCTCTGTTTAATTGCTGAACTTGCTCGACTAAGAAGTGTGGGTGTGTTGTAGGCTCCTTTTTGTACCCAAATTATGCAACGACCATGGATGACCACTGTAACCAGGGAAATTCGGACCAAAATTTGCATGTTCAAACTCATCACACACGGGGTAAGCTATAGCATCGTTTGTGATGTTCACATATCGTACACAGTGTTGAATAAGGGACCGTGTCTGATGACACTTTGCGCGTCAGCTTTTTCGCTGCACCGAGCCAAAATTTTCGGCTTCCGCAGAAATATCTACCTCCCCGCCCCCTCCCCCTTACCAAAAGCCACATTTCCCCTGTTTCTGCCTTCTTTTCCAAGTTCAAACCTTCACTTCTTGCTTGCAGCACCGCCTCGTCGCCGGCGACCCTCCTTCACGCTGCTCGGCCTCGTCGATTCAGGCAGGTAATCCACACCCGAACCCCATCCTCCTCCTCCTTCTACATCCCACATGCCCCGACCACCGGCGCGACACCTTCCACCCAAATCACCGACCCCTACCCCAAATAAGAGCCATGCCCTAAGCCATCGTGCCCACAGTATAGCCAGGAGCTCAAGGAGCATTTGGCAGCGGAGAAGTAAATCACGGCCGCGCGCGCGAATGAGTTCGCGATGGCTGCCATTCGTGCTGACCCCCAGATCTTGGAGGAGCACCTCGCCGTCGAGGCCACCGTCGATGCCTCGCGCGCCGACGCCGCGATGCGATTGGATGCTTTAAACGATAGTTCGTGGCGTTTTCTCAAGGCTACCATCGGTGCCTTCGACGAATAATACGAGGTGTTTTCTCAGCATGCCCGTGCTTACCTCAACTCGAGAGCCAGGAGGTTGGTGCTCGGAGCCGCTCAGGCAACTCACCACTACTAGGAGGGCACCCATGATGTGGAGGCCTCGCCCTCTTCCATGTCCAAGGAGCCAATCATCATCGATATCTCCGACGATGAGGAGTAGCCACTACTGCAGGATGCTGCTAACGCGACACTACAATCAGAGACCCTTCAACGAAACTGTGTGCGATGCAATAATCGCAAATGGTGATGTAAAGAACCAGTCAAAAAAGATGCAAAACATTTGCGATGGCTGATACATCAAACACGGTTCCGAATTTAGCTGCGTGTGCGATGTGGGGCATACGGTTCAGTTCAATGAACTATTTGCGATGAGGCAGAAGAGCAGAAACGAGCTGCCAGATGAAGGTGTGTGCGATATACTGCATACGGTTCACTCGGATGAACTGTTTGTGATTAGGCGGAACAAAAGAAACGGTCAGCCAGATCAAGGTGTGTGCGATAGAGGGCAAACAGTTCACTCGGATGAACTATTTGCATTGAGCCAAGAGAACAGAAATGGTTCAATTTAACAAGATGTGTGTGATACGTGGCAAACAGGTCTGTAATCAGAAATGTGTGCGAAGACCAATAATAACACAGACAATTGCTGCTAATAAGACATGTGTGTTGTGCATTGGGATTGCACACAGAACAACAACATATATATATACACACACACACACACACACTTATAAGGACATGGTTGCATAACCAAATTAAACATCCAATTACATAGGTGGCTACTACACACATGACATTTGCAAACACCAAAGTAAACTATTACATGCATAATTACATAGGTGGCTACTACATACATGACATTTCCACACACCAAAGTCAACTATATATTACATGCATAATTAAGTAGGATAAACAATCACCTGATCATCATCTACTTCTGGTGATGCTTGCCGCTGCTGCTCTGCTTGTGGCTCGATTCGGCCTCGTCGATTTCGGTAACAAGGCACTTCCTCATGTCAACGATCCGCCTGTGCATCTTGTAGCATGTGTACACGCTCTTGGCGCGAACCTGAGGTGAGGTTCATCCAGTCGCTGCATCCAGGCCCCGTGCCAGGATACAAGACTTGTTCTCTTGGCATCCTGCTTCATCTTTTCGTAGTAGGGGTCGATGATGGCCGAGACGAGTTCAACCTGGGAGTCCTTCGTGTTGTCCCAGACCTTGTAGTGCTCACGGATTTCGACAAGGTTCTTGCAGGCCAAGCCCGTAACCCTGAGCACTTTTAAATCGTCGGTGGTTTCCACCGTAGCAAACTTGTAGTCGGTGCTGTTGACAAACCTGGCGAAACGGTCGCAAGGCTCTCTGGCCATGCAGTAGTGGTAGATGAGAACATGATGGAGCATGCACAACTAGGCGACGTCAACCTTCTGATCTTTGCCGGGAAGACCGGCGGTGTACTGGAGGTCGATGCCGACCACCTTGTACTTGTCTCCAGCAAGCAACTGCTCCACGGTGTTGATGTAGTCCTCCACCACGGCCGGGTCGATGGTGTACACCACCGTGAGATCCGTCTCCCTCGCGTGGGTCTCGACTTTATGCTCATCGAACTCCATTGGAGCGCCGCTAGATATCCTCTCTGTACGTGTAGTCGTGGGTGTGCTTGTTGTGTTGTGGGGCGAGATCGAAAGGTTGAAGAGACTAAGGTCATAATGGCCGCAAGAATTAATGGGGAAGCCGAATGGATTGGAATATCCGCACGCCCAGATTGTAGTTCTAATTTGCAGTGTGTAACTCCATCATGCAACACGTAACTGCATCGTGGCGATGCACGCGGTGCAACCGCATGCATATGGGCCCCCAACATGATCGTGTGCAGGCCCCAACCGCCGGTAGAGCGCGCACGCACAGACGCGAGCAAAGCGCTCCTCGGTGCCTCAACGGCGAGCAACCATATATATGCATATAGCAGTTGAACACGCAAGGAAAAGCTGTCCACAAGCCGAGCGCGTGGAGGTACGTGACCAGAGCGCGCAGACGGACATCAGAGCACGCCGACGGACGCGAGCAGAGCCCGCCGCGGCGCCTAACGGTGAGCATAGCATGCTGCAGTGCCTAACGGCGAGCAGAGCGCGTCGAGGGACGCGAGCAGAGGCCGGCACAGTGATACATGGAAAATAAGATGAACTGTGCGAGTGATGGCGGAGACATCAAGCACGAATCAGATTAGAGTTGCGTGTGCGATACGTGGCATATAGTTGATCCATCCGAGCTGTTTGTGATGGAATAAGCCGTGTGTGTTGTGGGCAAACGCTTTCTGGTATATAACCATTTGCGATTGATGAATTCATCACCGACGGGTTACCTAGTGTGGTCCATGTGCGATGTGATATGCTCTGTCTGCAGAACATCTATGCTCTGTGTACAGAAGAACAACATATATATACTTGTAACAGGACATGATTGCAAGACCAAATTAAACATCTAATTATGTTATATAACATATACCATAAATATTGCAAGGTTCAAATTCCAGCATTACAAGGCCCAAATTCAAAGATTACAAGGTTCAAACTATTCAGACACATAAAATTCATCTTCTTCAGAATCTTTTTCATGCATTATTTCTGCGAAAGGATTAGCCACCGAGAAGTCATATAGCAGCTCAATACAGTGACTTGTGAATAATCTGTCATATGAAGTTACAAACTAAAATTCAGCTTGTGCAGAGCCTTTTCCATTCACCTATAGACGCCTGCGCTCTTTAGCAATCCATTCACTTCTGCGCAGTAAATATAGGGCAAACCTCATTACCTTGAGCAATCTTGCTTTCTCAACAAAGAACCTGTCAAATTTAATTTCTGGTGTGGTTCCTCGGTACTCGTTAAAAGTAATTTCTGTGAGATGAAGATCTAGGCATTCAATGGGATTGTTATATTCCCCAATATTTTCTACTTTCGGGCTTGCTAATATCTGCAAACGAAGACAACATATTAGTGCATAGCTGCAGATTTGAACACTTCGGGCCTCTTTGATTTGCAGGATTTCTAAAATACACGAAAAGAGTGAAATGCCACCTTCAATCTTTCATGATAAACTTTTATCATGAAAGCATGTCGGGCGAAGGAATAAAACACGTACAACACTAGCATCTCAAAAAATATATGTATTGAAATCCTCCAAATTTCCTTTAGAAATCATTCTACATTTGTCATTGTAATCATGGGTAAAAGTAACAAAAAATTGAGCTCCGTCATGGTTAACAATTAACAGGAAAGGAGCATCACCTCGATGTATAGCTTCTCCGTGCAAGGAAAGCATCTAAGGAATCGAACAACTTCATCCAGATCGGGGCCGACAGATTGTAGTGCCAAGATCATGACTGTGCGCAGAGGCCGGGTCAAGCTTGTGGGAATCATTTTCTGGATGACAGGCGAACATATAGATCAACAACAATTAGATAAAATGTGTTGTCCAATAATATATAAGAAGGAGAAGAAGAAGAAGACTATTGTACCTGAACGGATAATGATCCAGTAACAAGTTCGTTGAATTCAGCACATGAATAGCCCAACACTGTCAATTTCGGTGCGTGAATGACCCTGATTCTTGCTGGACCTAATTTATCAAGTACATACAATCTCTCGGGGAAAGGCGCATTCTCAATGACAATATCATGAAACACCTCAACTGACAGCCTTGGGCGGTGCCAGCAATGCACATAAATCGCAAGGACATTCATCGAGGTGATGTGGAGGCTACTAAACCCATCCATCGCATGAAGACGAAGGTACTCGAGCGTTGTACATCCGACGAGCAGGCGCTCCAAATCCTCCTTCGAGATGCGGATGGCAATGAGCTCGAGGTGCTTAAGTTTAGGGAGATGAACAGCGCGCGCGGCATCGATCCGGGGGAAATGCACCACCTGAATGTAGCGCGGCGCAGCGTGGGCACGAGGTGGAGCATGGATGGTGGCAGCGAGCAAGGACGTCTAGCATGAAGGCTGAGCTCCTCAAGCCAATCCAGGGCTGTGGATATGAACCAGTAGTGCAACCTGGGTTCGGTCTTGTTGTGGGGATTGAGCCTGCCGATAGCAAGGCGTCTGACCGGCCCAGGGTGCGTGGCGAGGACGTGGGACAATGCGTCCAGGCGTTGCTGCTCCCCGCTGTAGAACACGTGGTCGACGATGATGTCCAGCGGGATGGTGTGCCAGAGGGGGCGCCACCGCCACGAGAGGACAGTGGTCCTAACGCCATACTTGATGGGGAGGTGGGATATGATGGTTACCAACATCTCGTTGGGGGGGATGCTGATGAAGTCCATGTTCACCGGAGGCTCTTGCGGTTCTGGCTCGACCCGCCCCCGCTTGTTGGCCGGCTCGTCCTCCATCTCCCAGCAGGTGGCGATCCTCGGCGGCGGTGTTGTAGATGAGAACGGAGGACTGTTCTACGTACCTTCCCGAGGTGGCCGAAACAAAAGTAAAAAACAACCAATAAATTGTAGCGCTCGCGGCGTGCACGGCGGATTGCTCACAGTCGTCCCATCTAATCAAACAGCTGCCCGCGATAGTAAATGGTTAGTTGAACGCCCACGGTTGAACTAATACGACCGTTTGCGATAATAACGTGGTGGCTATTTGTTAAAAATGCCTAGGAAAATCAATGTATAAAAAGGCGAAATGAACCCTAAATAATTTCATATGTTTAGCACAGTTGCATGTTGCCTCTATAAAATAAATCAAGGCGGGAAGATACAGCGTATATCGTTTGGCACATAGATCATGTGACCAAGTGCCCTCTCGGAACCATGAGGCTTCTTGATAGAAGCTCCGGTTTGTATGAAAGAAAATATGGGTCAAAGCGTAGTTGAAAAGGGCAGCAATATCTAACCCCAGCTTACAGAAGGTACAAAAGCACGATGATTAATTGTTCATCAGGTTTGCACAAAATTCAGATTGAACAGGACAATAACAACTAACTCAACCAATGTTTTCGGCAGTGACAATAAAATGGATTGGTCTGATCCAGAAAATCAAGATCCTGGACAAGAAAATCTACTGGTACATGAAGACAAGTTGTTGTAAATAGAAGCCGAGCACGTTCAGAAGCCCTTTTGTCCACCTGAAACTTCTTTTTATGTTGTTCAACGTGTCCATCCGTGAGAAAGTTTTTGTTAAAAAACTTAATCCTTATGGACAATAGTACTCTCGCATTCAACAGGAAGAATGTGACAAAGCTAGTGTTTGCATGGTTGGATGCATATCCTTCCAGCGTTATTGTCCTGAAATGAATGTCATGAGAACTGAGAAAATCCCGGTGCTTATTATTCCACCGATTGGTTATACCTTTTTGTCCATGTCCTTTAGCCTAAATAGACATGAAGACTGAAAACAGTTAATGTCTAAAAAAACAATACAACTGAAGGGTTAGTTCTAGTAAAGTATATCAATGTGCTTGATATCATCACCTCTATATACAAATTCTCCAGACATGGAAAGCATCACAGCAAGCTGATAATCATGTTCAGATCAAAACACCACGTACTGGTATGTAAGGTCTTGACAGAATCCAGCACCATTGATAGGGTACCCATGGACAAACTCTTCATTGAGCATAGAACATAATATTAGTACCAAAAGCGTACTCCAAGATTATATAAAGATTATGCGCACAAATGAAAAATGCAGCTTATGATTACAAAAGTGTTGATGATATAAAACTTACGCACACAAATGAAAAATGCAGCTTATGATTACAAAAGTGTTGATGATAATATACAGTACCTGAATAAGTGTGGAGCCATCCACCATCTTGTAACCTTCAAACGGATCAGGAATTACACCCAAGGTCTCCAGTTTAGGCGCAGAGACCACAGTTATTTGCGAAGGTGCATAATGATAATCAAGGAGCAGCCTTTGGAGTGAAGGGGTGTCTTTGATGATGCGCTCCTCTCCTTTAAAGCAAATTCCAATGCTTACAAGGTGAGGCGACTTTATTTGGAGACAACGAAAACAGATTTCTTTTCCAAAAACAAGCAGCATGCGCTCCAGGGCAGGGCAGCAGGAGTGGATGATGTTGTGCAGTGAGGCCTCCGACAGATCGACAACCACAAGCGTGAGTTTTTTTTAGCAGTGGGAGTCGAAGCATTTGTACTAGATTGTCTGGTAGATGACACCAGGCCAGGGTGGTGGTGTGGAGAGAGGAGGAAAACCATGATATGGATACTGGTGGTGAGGGCACAGCTACAATGCTTGGTGGACAGCTATTTGCATAGTAATGGTACTCAAGATGTTGGAGTTTTTCAAATTGACGGGATGTCAGCCAGACGTTCACCATGCAGGGTATGTGCAGCAGGCAGGATGCCGGGATGCATAGGCGTTGAACTGAGCCCTAGTGGGAGGAGATGATGGCTCCGTGGAGTTCAAAATCATGAACGACAGATAGCTGGCGATAGCCGAGATTAAGAGGTGCGGCGCGCCACAGAGTGCACCACCGAGATGCGATGACCTATGTGCGGCAGCCATCCTTGGTGGGGAGAAGGAAGATGGTCTCCCCAAGGACGGCGTCCAGGAGATCGCTGATGCGGTCCGCCCGATATTCTACGGGTTCCTCAGATCCAGGGGGCATGGGCACTTCTGCCCGCGCTGCTGGGTGCAGATTCTACAGCCGGCGGTGCCGCTGACCGGAGCCTCATCTATGTACATAGCAATCTGGAAGAAAAAAAGGCAGAAACATACATGTAGGACATTCAAAATCAATTCTCAAGATTTGGAAGAAAAAAAAGGGCACAAACATATATGTAGGACATTCAAAATCAATTCTCAAGATCTGGCTACGAATTATTAGCACGCACACTAACCCTAGTCGGATTATTAGCAAAAAAATCATTTGTACAGAACAAACAATTAATCCTGAACCATAGATACCATTCAAACAATCAATACACTACACGGATCTAATGAATCTTACTCTGATTTCATGGACTGGGTGAACATAACCAAGGGTTTCTGTTCCCAACAAAGGGGGGGGGGACTAACCGATTTTCCGCCGGAGTCGGAGTCGTTGGCGGAGTAGCTGTGGACCTCGGGCTCCGGCTCGGGAGGCACCACGACGGCGACGAAGTCAAGGTCGCGATGCCGCCCGCGCGAGACCTCGTCGGCGGCGACAGCATCCTCTGCGCCCAGCTTCATGCGTTGCGCGGGTGCTTCACCAGCCCCGGCGTCGCCACTCCCACCGATGGTGCGCTTCGGCAAAATCCTAATACACTCCATGCGGCGGTGACAACTGTGGACGGGGTGTGCAGCCGCATATTATGACCAGCGGATCGGGTGCGCCATTAATATGGAGCAGTGGGAGCGAGGTGGGCGGCGGTCAAAGGGCTGGCTCGCCTCCTGGTGGGCCTGCGCATCGGACTGCTAGCACGCCTACCTTCATTTCACACAGCTAATAGCATGCCCCACGGTGAGTGCGTAGCGAACACGCGCATGCCTCGGCCTCCCGGTCTGCGTGCTAGCATGCATCTCGTCAACTCACGCAAGCTCGTACGGCACACGGGACGCGTGCGCGGCACGTATTATATTGATTTTTCCTTTTTGATCATTAATTCTGCCGCTTTATTGCTTAACCGAAGCACGGCACTTACATTGTTCGTCTAATGCACACGGTTCGAATAAAGAGTTCGTTTGCGATATTGGTTGATAATTATTTATAATTTCCTGTATGTAAGAATATTATATCAAAACTTGTCTCAAATTTGAAAAAAATAATAATATCACAGTCTATTGTTGTCCATATGACACCACGATAAGTTTCATGAATTTTAACTTAGTTTTGGATTTATTGGATTTTAAAATCAAGATTCTCGATGTTATAAATTTCTTGCATGGGGACTAAACATGCACCCAGGGACACATACACATATGATTTTGCAATCCATTTTCGTGCACTATCATGTGTCTCATGTAGATCAAATTTGATTTTTGCACATTTAAATCCCTGGGAAATCAATCAATGTATAAAAAACGGATAAATGTTATCTATTTTTTTCAATTTTGAACACTAAACTCCTTTGGTCGCATGTTCGCTGCAGAAAAAGTTTGACATACATCTTTGGGCCACATGATACTTATGTACCTAGAAATGATTTTTGGAAAAAATAAAGAGCAAACTATGAGGCAGGTGCAGTTTAAATTTGACCCGCTTCCTACTGAATCGGCGGAAATTTGTCTTTTTCATGAGAGGTGGATCAAATCTTTTGACACCCAACCATTTGGTCAATTGTGCATTAAATATGGCCTAATATTTTATAAAAATGATTTGGTCCAATATTGCAACAAATATATGGTAGGTCCTTCACAAAAAAAACTCATTTTGGGCACTCAAAAAATAGAAAATGAATTTTTCGTCCAAAGAAAATAAAAACTTCCTTAGGCAACATTGTTTGCCATCCCAAGATACACCCTTGCGCACAATATGAGATCATTTGAACAAACTATGCTATGAATGTGGCCATAAGATTGATCATTTGGCTTGAAAGCCATGCATCTTCACACATGATAGCTCGTTTCTGAGAACACTTTTTAAAAATAATTACCGTATTTCAAGTTTATTATTTTTCCTGGTAACTTGGTCACATATAATGACACAATGCGAAGGTTTCACAATTTTTTGATTTTTTTTGAATTTTTTATGCTCGTTTCAAAATGCGGTCAAAACGGCGAGAACGACCGTTCCTAGCTAGTGGTTGAATCTCGGAATTTTTATGGTGTTTCTCTTATTAAATAGATACTTATGTACCTAGAAATGATTTTTGGAAAAAATAAAGAGAAAACTATGAAGCAGGTGCAGTTCAAATTTGACCCGCTTCCTACTGAATCGGCGGAAATTTGTCTTTTTCACGAGAGGAGGATCAAATATTTTGACACCCAACCATTTGGTTAATTGTGCATTAAATATGGCCTATTATTTTATAAAAATGATTTGGTCCAATACTGCAACAAATATATGGTAGGTCCTTCACAAAAAAACTCATTTTGGGCACTCAAAAAATAGAAAATGAATTTTTCATCCAAAGAAAATGAAAACTTCCTTAGGCAACATTGTTTGCCATCCCAAGATGCACCCTTGTGCACAATATGAGATCATTTGAACAAACTATACTATGAATGTGGCCATAAGATTGATCATTTGGCTTGAAAGCCATTGATCTCCACACATGATAGCTCGTTTCTGAGAACACTTTTTAAAAATAATTATCGTATTACAAGTTTATTATTTTTCCTGGTAACTTGGCCACATATAATGACACAATGCGAAGGTTTTCCAATTTTTTATTTTTTTTTGAATTTTTCATGCCCGTCTCAAAATGCGGTCAAAATGACGGGCATTACCGTTCCTAGCTAGTGGTTCAATCTTGGAAAACTTTTGATGTTTCTCTAACAAAATAGCTATTTTTTACCTAAATTTTTTTTTGGAAACAATCATGAGCAAACTATCAAGTACCTGTAGTTCAAATTTGACCCGCTTTCTACTGAATCGGCGGAAATTTATCTTTTTCACGAGAGGTGGATCGACAGTTTTTGAAACACAAATATTTGGTGAATTATACATAAAACATGGTCTAATATTTTCTAAAAATTATGCGGTACAATTTTGCAAAAAATACATGGTAGGTTCTTCACAAAAAAACCCATTTTGGGCACTCGAAAAATAGAAAATGGCTCTTTGTGCAATGAAAATGAAACCCCCCAAATCAACATTGTTTGTCATCCCAAGATACACACATGTGCACAATATTGATTCATTTTAACAAACTATAAGTGGTTAATATGTTGAATATTTTCCCTGAATAAGAGAATAAAAACTATAAGAAAAACAAAAGAAAAAAATATTACACAACCTTAATTCTGATTGGTGGAATCAACTATGGCATGGATCGATGACATGGCGGAGATCTATCCATCCATACAGCCATCCATCCGTCCATCCAACCCACTGCAGCCCCTCCCCGATCCAGATCCTACCCTAGCCTCCACTTCTCTCCCCGATCCAGATCCTACCCTAGCCTCCGCTTCTCTCCCCAATCCAGATCCAACCCACCTCTCCTCCTCCCCGCCGCCTCCCATCCACACGCCGTAGCGCCAAAGCCCTGACGGCCCCAAGAAGGCTGCCAAGCTGCTCTCCACGGCGCCCGCCGTCGCCGTCGCCTACTCCCCCAAAGCCCGCGCCGCCGGCCTCGTCGCCGAATTCCTGCAGCACCCCACCAGTCGCCACCTTGCCCGAAGAGCTCACACGTCCCCCCTCCGCTCCCGACCTCGCCGTCCCTGTCGAGCAGTGAATCCTCCCGCTGCAAGATCCCGCCCGATTCCGGCGTCCTCCGGCGGCGCCCAACACACCATCGTGACCCCCTCCCTGCCGTCTTCCTCCCCCGCATGAGCCGCCCGAATCCTCCGCAGGTATGCTGTCTAGTAGATGAGTAAATCAATGGGCGTGGCTGTGTGTATGTGTGTGTGTGACATCGAGGTTTCCTGTAGGTCGGCGGTGGCTGGGCTGGAGACCCTGCTGCCCCTGCACACCGCGGTGGCGTCGGCGCGCCTCAAGTCCTGCATCGCCATCGACTCCACCTGCTGGTGCTCCATCTCCCAAGGTACTAAACCCACCGTCAGGATCCCTCTTAGCTGCACCTTGCACCATATTAGAGGCTGCCAGCCAGCAGAGAGAATCTAGATAGCTGAACGTGATGGCCAATTGCAGCTTAACAGTACGTATATCCAGCTTCATTGGTAGCAGCATCTTGTGGGGTGTAGTCCATTGCACTCTCAACGTCTTCTCCCCAGCTGAAATGCATTTACAGACCATGCATTGTGGGGTGTAGTTTCAGACCTACAAGACATGCAAACAGAATGAATTGATTTGTTTATATGCCATGGAATTTACTTTACTTAAAGATGTTACTGTTGTGTCATAGAAAATTTGATTTATATCTACTGTTTTGTCCAGATTAGAAATATGTGTGATGTGTGCTTTCAAAAACTAATGCTATATGTAGGCTTAAGAAACTGAGCAAGGGAAACCATTATATCCCCTTGTTTTGTAAACTGTAATTTGTACCTACTAGCATTGTTGTGTGTGTCTGTATGAGTTAGAGTGCATTGCTTGTCTGACACATGTGCTGATGTCTTGTGAATCAACTGGAGCTGCTCTCCTTCTACCTGATCGAGCTGAGCCTCGTGGACTACAAGATGCTTAGGTTTCACCCCCATCTCTATTTCTATCTATCACCATCCTACTTGTTGGCTCTTCAGCAACACCAGAGACCATTGCGTCTGGAAATTAGTTTGTTTTCTTTTTGATCAATAGTCTCTACCCTCTCTACTGTGTGTTGTGTTGGGAATAAAATTTCTCACTAATCGTTGCCATGTTTTGATAAACTCTCGGTGAATCACCTGACAAACACCTGCTTGAGAAAAACTAGACAAAACTACTAGTTTAGTTAACCTTGATATAATTAAGTTGGTGGAAGAATTGAACTGAGAATTAATGTTTGGGTTTTCAGTTTTAAGGAAGGTAATTTTTCGGAAACCATCCTCTAATCTATGCTCATTTTTACAGTTTGGTGCTACAGTTCTGGCCTTATCTAGAAATTTTGGCATGAAATTAAATCTGGCTACTTGTTTACGTTCAAAGTCCCTATATATCATGCTGTAATCACTGATGACTATGTAAAGAAAATCACTGATGCTAAATTAATTTTTGTTCTGTGTAACTTTGAAAAATGTTGACTTTGTTGTGGTGCTAGGTACAAAGCTTGCTGGCTTCCCCTTCTTGCCAAGCACACCGAGGCCGCTGTTGCAGATGAGCCTTTGGTTGTTCCGCTTGACTGCGAATGGATATGGCACTGCCATTGGGTTAACCCGGTATGCATATTGACTCACAGATGCTTGTACGTGTCGTTCAAAATCTGTGAACACCACATATAGAGAACTAGTACTAATTTATGTTCTGAACATGCATGGTTTGAAATGTCTAAATCAAAGTCATCTTGTATTGTTTCTGGTTGATTTTGCTGTGCTGACTGCTGACAACAAATGTATGGTAGGATACTGGACCCTAGCAGTGTCAAGTCCTCCATTCAAGCAAAGTCCAAGGATCAGTCCGAGAAAGTTTGAACTGTGAACCGCAAGCCGCCTACAAAATTACCAACTCGTGCACCTCGCGCTGTGGTCGGTCGTCTCCTCGGAGGAGGGGATGGCCGTGTTCGTCGTAACCCACCCTATGGGCTCACGGTCTTCTCCCTTGACGAATCAGTGCAGGTCTTTTAGCGATCCTGATGCAATCCCCTTAGCGTTCCATGTCCGATATGCCTGATTCTATTATAGTTTTATTGGTTGAACGACACCCTGGTTGTTATAAGTTTAATATAATTTACCCAGGCTTAATTTGTATCTGATTCCACTGTTTGATTCCTCCCTAGATTTGTGTCTAGTTTAAACATTACATGGAATATTTATCAGCAGTCTGATAGGCAACGATGATATCCATATAACAGGTTATCTTAGCTTGTTAATGTGTGCTCAGTGAAGTATATGAGCTCTCTTTACTGCATCTTGTATGCTCATACATTAGCATGAAATAGTATCACTCATACACTACATGGAATATTTATGAGCATAGTTTTTGTGCCATATCCATTTCACACCTGTCATCTGCCATTGTAACTTCATGCCGATGCAACATGTGAATCTGTTGGTCCTGCTTATTGTCTTTAAAGAAGTCAATGTACCTACGTATTTTTGTGCTTTGTTATTATCTTTGATCAGTATCAGTTGTGTCTCTTAGAGAGACACTCCTACCTTTTCTGACTCGAGTTGTTAACTATTGTTCCATACTTCTGTTAGCTACAACAAAAAATCTTTGAATTTGGTACTGCATGAGTTTTTACTACTACTAACACAGAGAGTATTTGCTACTACTAAAACAGGGATTTTGTATGCACTGCTACCTGATGAGTGCTTTCTTTGTAATATTTCACCTTGGCATGCATATGTTTATTCGGTTTGAACTTTGCATGACATGATATAATTATTTTCAGTGTTTTTCTCAACTTATTTTCATTGCCACTTGATATATACTTAGCTTGTACTTGAAGCTCTGCGTTAATGTGGTGATTTTGTTCTACTTGGATGCATTGGTACCCCCATAATCGAGCGCATGGATGCAATGGCAAGAAGATCATGGTTGTGCGCATCATCAAGCACACCATGGAGATAATCGACCTCCTCACCCATGGTAACTCAATCCAGATCATCACTTTATACTCTCCTACCTTTGTGATGTTAGTATGCTTCTGCTGACTAGTATTGTTAGATCTTGCCAGTAGTAGAATGGTACTTTGTTTTAGGCACAATGTGTTGCAGTGAAGTCTTTTGCACGATCTGCACTTGCGCAATGCATATTTGTCTCTGTTTTCTTGTATGAATGAGTATCTCATTTTAACTAGCTGGAGAACAAAAATGATGGTACTAGCTGAATTTGTGTTGTCATTCTAAATAACTGTCCTTTTTTCAATGGTCAATTCATAGTATATTGGCTTCTGTCCTTTTTTGAATGGTCAATTCATAGTATATTTGGCTTCTATTTTTTTGATTCTTCTCTGCTGATTCATGACAGGAGCAGGTGCCTAGTTTGTGATCGCTATCGAAGGAGCTTCATGCTGAAGAACATAGCACTTGTAGAGTTTGTGATGGCTATCTAGTATTACACTTTTGGAGCTTGTAACTGTGATTGCCATACTTGCAGAGCTTGTAACTATTATTACACTTCTAGAGCATGTAAAGTATATGCTAAGAGCTTGTATCACGGGTTATTTGTACAACAGGATCTCTGTATTGAATCGGGCTGCTATTATTTGAAGTATTATGTTGTCTGTTCCAATTTAAATACTGGTTAAATTGAAATAAGAAGAATATGACTCTGACATCTGGGACCCATTGATCAGAACCTAACACCCAATCTGACTAGTGGACCCCTTTAAAAAAAAGAAAAACTAAGTATTAAGAAAGAAGGCCATGGCCCAAAAATAAAAAGGCTGCAATGTTGGCCTCGGCCCATGAAGTCGACCAAAAATTGACAGGAAAATATATATAGAAAGGCTGAATTATTGGGCTCGGCCCATGTAAAACATCAAATTGGACCAGGCTGAATCTTATCAACGACCTTTTCAATTGGTCGCAATTTTGCCACGTCAGATTGCCACGTCGGATCCGACGTGGCCTGGGCAGACAGCCAGCGACCAAAACAAAAGGTCATTGGTTCAATGACCTTTTGTTTTGGTCGTTGCCTTCCACTACCTTATCCCGAAGAAGGTCGTTAATTTCAGTTTACGACGGCCAGCTTTTGACCATCTCTTTTTGGTCACAAAAAGGTCGCAAATGGAAAACAATGACCATTTAGTGACCAATAGTGATGGTCGCAAGTTGAAGTATTTCTTGTAGTGTGCTAGATCGGCTGGTGGCCCAACGAGCCGGTGCGGAGCCCCAGCTATAGGCGGAGGTGGGCCGGATTGCCGCCAGGGCCAGCTACCTGGCCTCGTTCGCACTCCACGATGAATTCCAGGTGGAACTGACCGACGACGGCGGGGTGGTGCCGCCCGACGACTTCGGCTTAATGCTGGACGACCCGGAAGGCAGCTCTGAGGAGACGGGCATCTACACCGACGACGAGGACGCCGGGTTGGCTGATACCGGAACCTCGGTGAACCCAAAGGCCCCCGAGGAGGAGCCGGCGGCTGCGCAACCCGGCGCGGGGAACGCCTGAAGCCGTCCTGCTTTAACTTTATCGCACTTTGTTAAGTAGCAGGTCCACCCACCCACTAGGGTGTTTTTTGGGTGATTGTAATGAACTCCTGGCCTTGGGCCCATATTCTTGTGATGTAAACATTTGTGCAAATGCTTGCGCTTTTGCTCGTTGTTTTCTGGGCCGTTTTTCTTGCTTGGCCCTCCCTTGGGCTTCCCCCCTGCGAGTCGACCAGCCGGGTTCCGGTCTATAACAAGGAGTTCGGTCCTTGGGAGGAGCGCGCAGTACTTGGGCCCGGGCATACCCGGGGGTCATCCCCCCGACAGTAGCCTCCGAGCCTCTGTGCAACTTGGAAAAGTTGCGCGGAGGGTTTTAGCGGGCGTTGATGAAACAGAAGATGTCGATGTCAGCCGACTGCGGACCGCAGCCGGCGCGGCTTGCTTCCAGTGGGGGCGCGCGAGCGCACCCACTGGGTGTAGCCTTCGAGCCTCTGGGCATCTTGGAAAAGTTGGGTGGAGGGTTTAAGCTGGTGTTGATGCAGATGATGGCGTCGAGGATGCCGGGCACGGACACGGAGTCCGCCGGCTGGTGGGCACGGGGCCCTGCCGGGCGCGGACGCGGAGTGCGCAGGCTGATGGGTGCGAGGCCCTGCCGGGTGCGGACGCGGAGTCCGCCGGCTGAGTGGGGGCGCATGAGCGCACCCACTGGGTGTAGCCTCCGAGCCTCCGGGCAACTTGGAAAAGTTGGGCAGAGGGTCTTGCTGTTGATGATGAAGCCGACGGCGACGTCGAGGGTGCCGGGCGCGGCCACGGAGTTCGCCAGTTGAGTCGGCGCAGGGCCCTGCTGGGCGCGGATGCGGAGTCCGCCGACAAAGTGGGGGCGCGCGAGCGCACCCACTGGGTGTAGCCTTCGAGCCTCCGGGCAACTTAGAAAAGTTGAGCAGAGGGTCTTGTTGTTGATGAAGCGGACGGTGGCGTCGGAAACGCCGGTTGCAGCCGGCGTCGGGCCTGCAACCCTCGCGTAGCCTCCGAGCCTCCGAGCGAGGAGGGGGTTCTCCACAGAGATGATCATGCAAAAGACAAGGTTAGTCCGCACAGATATATCAAATGTTTGCTTTTAGCCATGCAAGTTTTATGCAGAGGGTGCCGACTCGGTTTCTTCTGAGCCCCCTTCAATCTTTTTCATGTCCCCTCCACTCTTTGGCTTTGCCTCTTGTTAGCTAGACAGCCGGGAGCCGGTTTGTATCTGTTACGATGAGTGGCCGTGGAGTGGAGCATACAATACTCGGACTACAGGAGCAGATTCGACCGAGTAGATACTCATAAAGGAAACGACCGGGTTGCCCAAGCCGTCTTCTCCCGGACGTTTTTCGCGTGGGGTGACCTCCAACTTTTGCTCTCACTTGCCAGACAGCTGCGTGGCGGTCTGTGGCTGAGAGGTGGGCCTTCGGTACCGTATGCGCTACTAAGCCGTCTGCGGGAACAAACGTATCGGGCCGAGCGGCCAGCCTCCGGGCCGAGACTAGCTGGCGCCAGGGTGAACAGTAGTGCAACTGTAAAAAAGCGGACGTGCTCCCCGAAGGTCACTCGGGGTTATCCGTATTTACGCGGTGCAAAATTATACAAGTGAGGAGCTCACATTGGTTTTCGTGTAGATAAGGCGAAGGATGTCGATGACAGCCGGCGCGGGTAGGTGCTCGCGGAGCGCGCCGGCGCACCCACTGGGGGTAGCCTTCGAGCCTCCGGGCGCTCGAAGGGGGTCCAGCCGGTCGGACCCGACCGACCAGACATCGAGGGGGATGGGCTCTCCAGCCGGCCCGGTGTCGAAGTAGGCGGGCAGGCCAGCAGGCCAAGCGGGCGTAGCTCGTGGTCTTTTTCTTCTTCTATCCGGCAGTATATCTATTTTTTTCTCAGCCGGCTTGGGCACTTCTTCTTTTTTTTTACAGCCGGCTTGGTCAGCCGGGTTCTTTCTCTTTTTCCAGCCAGCGCACAGTGTTGACCCGGCCGACTTCTCTCCTCCTTTTTTTATCATCTTTTCACTGCCTGAGCAGCCGGCAGGAGCGGGACACGGCGGAGGCCGGCTGGCACGCCCAGCTGGCGGCCGGGTCGCGGCAGCAGCCGGCGGCCAGCGTGCGCGGACGCAAGGCAGCCGGCCTGCGGCGGCGCAGGCGTGGGGGACGGGGCGCAGCGGGTCGGCCCACAGCGGCACATACGCACGGTCACGGAGGTGAGGTAGGAGGACCCCGGCGAGGTCAATGGTGGCGGCAGAGGGTCGTGGGGCGGCGCACGGGAGGCCGGGTCGCACGAAGGCTGTGGGAGGCCGGGTCGTGCGGGAGCCGAAGCCGGCGAGGGGCGCAGCCGCGGCCGGGTGCGCGGGAGCCGGAGCCGGCGAGGGGCGGCAGCGGGGAGCCCGGGTGGAGCAGGGCATGGCTGGAGGGAGGCATGGCGCGGACGACGGGGCGCTGGGACGGAGCGGGCAGAGCCGCGCGGAGGAGGCGCAGCGACACAGGCGGGCGGAGGGCCAGGCGCGGCCAACCATGGCGGAGGCGCGCGGAGGCCGCGGGTTCGGGCGAGGTCGGCGTTGGCCTGGGGCATATGGAGGCGGGGCTGGTGCACGCCCTGATGCGGGCAGGGAGCAGCGCGCGCGGCCGCGCGAGCAAATGGGTGGTAAGAAGCAGCGGTAGTGGTAAGTAGAAGCAACAGCAGCACTCGAGCAGGCAACAACAAGAGCAGTAGGAGCCAGTGACATCGGCAAGAGGCAGCAGCAGCGTTCGAGCCGCAGGCGCGATGCGATGGTAGCACGCGCAGGGAGACATGCCCCGGGCGGCAAGGACGTGCGGGTGGTGCGACGCAGGCTCGCAGCGAGGCCGCTGGAGGCCGGGTGCGGACGCAGGGAAGACCGGAGACAAACGAAGCATGGCGCAGAAAACGCATTGTCTGGGTATTATCTGACTAATGTATGGCCAACGTATGAGGACTTTATGGAGCATGTATGGCTATCCTCTCGGAGGAACAATGTGGACGCAATGGCGTGGAAACGAGCGTGCATGACGGAGAGATGCCGGAGGCAGGAGGCCAGGCGCGGCGCAGGAGGCCAGGACGACAGGCAGACAACGAGGACGCGCCACCCGGCACGGGCGCACCAGGAGCGTGCTGAAGTCGAGCCCCCGAGCTCCGCCGGAGGGATGGCAGCGATGTCGCGGTGGTGATGACGAAGAGGACGAGACCGACGACGAGCACGCGTCGCCCCGCATAGTCGTCCCGGGGCCGTGTCGATGTCGGGCCCCCGAGCGCTACTGGAGAGACGGCGGCGACGCCGCGGAGATGACTGCGGAACGGTCCCGCCCGGACCGCGGTTCCAGCAGCAGCGAGCCCCACGGTGGGCGCCAACTCTCGTGGTTATCTCGCGGGTGGGTTCGCGAGACGACAGATGCCATGGAGTGGCTTGAGGTGAGGGCAAGGCTGCAGTGGAGATCAAGGGATGGGATTGGGCAAGCAGCACGCAGTGGTTTACCCAGGTTCGGGGCCCTCGTGTGGAGGTAACACCCCTACTCCTGCATGTCTGATGATATATGCAGTGTATATGGTTGTACAGAGTTGCTCCTGGAGCTGTATTAGAGAAGGTAGAAGAGAGCCAGGTGCTCATCTACTAGTACGTGCGTGTGTGTGGGCGTGAATGCCTTCTGGCCAAGTGAGCCCGTGGGTGTGAGGCCTCCCCTGGGTCACTTTATATACTAGTGCCCAGGGACAAGGGGTGGCCCACACACCCACTACACTATTGGGATGTCATATGCATGATGCAGGTTACAGTGCACCACTATTGGAGCGCAGCAAATTGTCACATGATACAGGAACAGTGCCAGCTGCTCATCTACAGTGCTTCACTGTTGAGCATGGCCGTTACGTCTGCGCAGGTCTGACGGGACATCTTAGTTGACTTGGCTAGATTCCAGTCGGATGGGCTCAACCCGGACGGCTCAACCCGGATGGGCTCAACCCGGATGGGCTCAACCCGGACAGGCTCAACCCGGATGGCTCAACTCGGACGGTCAACCCGGATGGGCTCAACCCGAATGGCTCAACCCGGACAGTCAACCCGGATGGTCAACCCGCATGGCTCAACCCGCATGGTCAACCCGGCCAGGCTCAACCCGGATGGTCAACCCAACCAGATTCCAGCCAGCCAAGTTCCAGCCAGCCAGGGGGCACTCCCCTGGCAATGTTTTAAAGCGTCGTTTCGCCGTCTTGGGCATACCCGAGGGTCATCCCCCCGACAAAAAGTGTGTGTGATGGACAACCTTTGCCACACAGTTTTTTCTACGCACCGTGTGTGATGCATTCAATAACGTAAACGATAAAATTGTTAATATCGTGTGCAATGGCAATGCTATCACAAATGATTTAATGGGGAAAATTGTGTGTGATGTACCTGCGAACGGAAATGTTTTCCTTGGAGTGACTGTGTGGGATGTATATGCGAACGGAAACGTACTTCTTGGATTAATTGTGTGGGATGTACATACTAATGGAAACATATTCCTTGGATTGACTGTATGGAATGTACATACGAATGAAAACGTTTAGCCGGGACTGACTGTGTGGGATGTACTTACGACTAGAAACGATTTGGCCTGTATAATTGTACTTTTTTAGCACAACTGTACGTATAATCGTATTTGATCGCTCGCCCGTCGCATACGACCACATTTTGCCAAGTGTGTGTACCAGGAGGGCCTATCCCCGACGGTTTCTCGGACGTGTGGTAAGGACCCCCCTATCGCAGTCACTCACTTGGCGACGGTTCAGAACGCTATCGCGGAAAGGGGTTAAAAACCGTCTGTATAGCACCTCGTTGTACCAATGAGCTTCTCTTATTAGCTCACTATAAGGACCTATGTTTAGTTAGCTAGCTACATCAGTTAAGCATGGTTGGTTTACCTGTTGCATGTGCTGCTCCTGCCTTTCCTTAACAAATTCTAGTGAATTGTCGTATGTACTCTTACCATGCAATCTGGTCCTCTAGTGTATATGTTCTATATATCGTGCAATGTGGTGCTCACTTATTAACTATTTGGTTAATTTGTTTTCGTGTTCAGTTAACTGTTTGGTTCAATTCTGCAATGTGATGTTCAATTCTTCTGGGTGCAATTTTGTATTGTCTTCCATGTGAGAAATAAATCGAGTTTGGTTGTACAAAATGTGGCACCCCGGCTCAGAGAACCGGTTTACCAGTGTTTCCAACCCAGAGATCATGTCTTCTGGAAACACACAACAACTTGAAACAGAACATAGCTGAACTTTTATTGATAATAGTCGAGTACAAGCTTATATATTACATGATCATCGAGGCCAAAAGCACATCTAGTGCTATGACAATATCTACATTATTTATCTAACATATCAGGTCCTCGGTATTACTGCAGGATACTACAACGAAAGACAATTGCGTAGCGGAACATGATAGTAACTCCATCCACAGGGACACTGCTGAGGACACATCCTAGTCATCGCAACACAGACCCTCGAGACGCCCGTCTTAGTCTTCTCCTACATCTGGCATGATACGCCAGGTGAGTACTTTGAATGTACTCGCAAGCAAATGAAAACCAAGTATGCAACAAATAATAGCATGGCAATTCAACATGTTAAGTCTTAAATGATTCAGGTACTGTTATTAACTTACTCATATCCGGGTTGTCTCACAACCCTCGGAATACTCGATGCCAACGAGTACTCCCGCTCATAAGACAAGTTCTTCCATCTTTACTATGGTTATTATGGTTGATCACATAGAGAGGTCTGGACAGGCTGTCCAATACCGTGGACGCGGCTATTCGAATGATTTTACACTCTGCAGAGGTTGCGCACTTTACCCACACCATGGAGCACCTGACCTCGTGATCCCATTCGGGTGGACCAGCATTGCTCCAACGAAACACGCCTGACTCGTGACCCTCCCATCGTACCACTGGCAATCACACTCCCTCGGAGTCAAGCCTTGGGTGGCCCCGTGTCACCTCGTGACACCTGCCACCATCGTGGCCTGACTAAACTGTCCCAAACGGGGACGCCGGCACAAAACTCAACTGGGCTCACAGGGTTATCGCCGTCTGCCTGATCAGGGCAGCACACACACGCATAACCCTCCCTGTCTGGAGGTACCAGTGAAAGAGCACGGAGGCAGACCAAATCAAGGCCGTCCCATTCCGGCAAATGTGGCTACACGGGTAAGCCCGGACAGGTGACTCTTGATCAACCAACTAAGTTTCACTTAGCAATCATGGTCATTCATCATTTCAATTTAAGTTGTCATCAATAGACATTTAAATACTTCACTGAATTATCTATGTTAATTAAATGCAAGAAATGAATATGAATTATGCAATGCTATGAGATGCTTCATAATATGGATGTCCTGGCTTGCCTTGATCAGTTGGGTTGTTCAAATACTCCTGGTCTTTATATGGCAAAGGAAAATGTCATATAAAGCCTTTTTATTCACCAACACTTCTGTGAGTATTGGAAAAAATACCAAACTTGGTCAGAAAATAAAGGAGTTTAATACCAACACAATGCACAAAGAATCAGGTGATTTGGACCTTTTAATAAAAATTTATTAGTGGTCAAAGTGGCTGGTCAACTCTGTTTAATAAATAAAAACCAGAAAATTAGAAAAACCAGCGGAGGGGCCACGTCGAAGGCGTAAACGCCCCGGGCGCCTCCACTTACCGCTTCGGCCAGAGGATGACAGGTGGGGCCGTGCCCGTTTAAAACAGAGAGAGCAGAGAGAGGGGCGGCTCACCGGCGATAGCGACAGCGGTTGGGCTGGGAAACAACGGGGATAGATCGGGCACTCGAAGACGGTCCTCCCTGTACCCGTAGCTCCCCCAGAGATGGACGGAAGGCGCGGCCCCCTTCTTCTCCGGTGGATGGGTGCTACGGTGATCGACAGAGAGGCTCAATTCGGCGGCAGTTCGATGAGGCAGGAGCTATAGGAGGGCTAGTGGACCGAGCTGATCACGACGGAGGGCTCGAGGCAGAGGTGGAGTGGAGGTGGCTGTCGACAGAGAGAGAGCGGCGGAGGAACTCCGGCGAAGCTCGAGGCCAGAGGGCCTCTCGGCCTTGGCTCTTGCTTTGGGGAGTCGATTTGAGAATGGAGGGAGAGGGGTGAGGAGTGAGCGAGGCCGGGCAGGGCTATTTATAGGCGGGAGGCGAAGCTCACCGAGCTCTCTGGATCGGCGATGACGTGGCTATGACACTGGCGCAAGGACGGCGAGCTGGCCGTCGTGGCACAGGGCGAAGCGACGGGAGCGAGCAGAGCATTGAATGCGCGAAGAGATGGCTCGGGGAGAAGAAGACGAACGGCGCCGCAACTGTGGCCGCATGGGTGGCACAGTGCTCGTGGTTGTGGCAGCTGCCGAGAGCTTCGTCAGTGAGGGGAGGGGTCTAAAATGACCAGGTGGAGGAAGGAGTGGATGTCGACGCACGGAGACAAGCCACTGCGACGAGAGACAGTCGGATGCGACGCCACAGACACGGGCACGGTGCAGAGCGCACGCAATGGCATGCTATTGTCGTGCTCACCACGAAAGTTGATGTCTAGAGGCCACTAGAGCCTGGCGTTTCTTGTCTGGCACGTCGACCCTCGATCACTCAGATCACCTACACCTCTGGTTTGGCTTGTCTCAGTCTGAGATGAGCGGTAGCCTTAGATACAGTTTTTGACAGTGAACTAGAGAGAGGTCTGGAGAAGTGGTGAGCTGTGAATGGTGCCAGTGGAGATGTCCAGGGTGATCTAGGTTGGAAGGACTCAAAACTGGTCAAGTTTGAGAAGGTTTGGTTGAGATTTGAGGGTAGTTCATGTATAACCTACCAATCTGGTCCAGAATGTGAAAGTTGAAGCCCTGCTCATATGAATGATCTTTAGATGCTGAAACTTGGTGGAGGGAAGTCATTTGTAGTTGTCCTCATGCCACAGAAATTTCAGATCATTTGGACAAACCTAGTAGGTACTTCCTTCACAAAGGTCCAGACTGACCAGGAACAAAAATGAATTGTTTTGCAAAATATTTGAACTAGGCCATGGAATATTTTTGGATATTGGGGGAAGATATGGTCCAAGGTATTTTAGGGAATTATTTGAGAATTTTCTGGCCATCCAAACTATAGGTTGCTTCACAACCCATAGTGATGACCTAAATTCCCAAATAAAAGAAAAGGGTTATTGGAAAAGATTTAAATAGGGATTTGTGTCCTAGAGGTACTTTGCAGGGTTTTGGCAAGGTGATGAGGCTTTGGATTACTTGGAAAGGATTCAAAAGTTTCCAAGACCAAATGAAAAGGTTCAAAAACCATTCAAATTTCAAATAAAGGCAAGAAATGTTTGAAAAGAAAAAATTGCCAAAATCAGGGTGTCACAAACCTACCCCCTTAGGATGAATCTCGTCCTTGAGATTCGGTTGCTCAGGGAACAAATATGGATATGCAAATCTCAGAAAATCTTCTCTTTCCCAAGTGGCCTCTTCCTCGGTGTGGTGCTCCCACAGCACCTTATAAAATCTTATCACCTTACTCCTAGTGGTTCTTTCCATCTCATCCAAGATCCTGACAGGTTTTTTCTCATAGGTCAAATCCTTAGCCAATTCTAATTCACTCATATCCGCTTGCTTGGCTGGGGGTGCAATGCATTTCCTTAACTGTGAGATGTGAAAGACATCATGAACGTCTCACAATGCTGGTGGCAATTCCAACTGATATGCGACTCTGCCCCTCCTAGCAATCACTGGAAAGGGACCGATATATCTTGCGGCCAACTTTCCCCGGGTGCCAAACCTCTTTACTCCCTTCATAGGGGTGACGGTGTCCTAGACTAGGGGTACTCACTACATCGTCTCCCGACCAGTGGGTCGGGCCGAGGACCCCCATGATGATTCACTAATGGGCCAGTTTGGGCAGCCCATGCCGAATACAAGGAGGATTTCAGAAGACTTGGTGCATAAGACAAGGACTCCTCTTAACCCTAGGCCTACGGTGCATATATAAACCGAGGCCAGGCTAGTCAATAGACAATCTCATATTCATTACTACAATCTCGTGGTAGATACCTGTACTATGTACTATCCTCATATCAATACAATCAAAAGCAGGACGTAGGGTATTATGTCCTTGAGAGAGCCCGAACCTGGGTAAAATCCTGTGTCCATATTACCATCATTGCAAGACGCCTAGCTTAGGACCCCTACTACGAGATATGCCGGATTTGACACCGACATTGGTGCTTTCATTGAGAGCCTGCTAGGTGATCGCCATGGCTCGATGGCAGTCTAGATCAACGATCAGGTGATATTTTTTCAGTCAGATCTATTCCACATAAATCATCTTCTTGCAAATTATTGCTTCCGCCTTGCGCTATTTGATTCACAGATACATATCAGATTGGGACGCGTAGACAATTTGATGGCGGCGACCGAATTGGTATTTGGCGATTTATCGGAGCCGATCTGATCGCGACGGCGCCGATCACGTATCCGGACAGTGGCAATTGTCCGTGTAAAGGCATCATGTGCGCAGCACTTTCAGGCGACTAATGATCCAGCGTGCTGTTTTCCCTCACCGATTGTGGTATATGGCCACAAGTCCCAAGGTTGCCATCTACCAGGGCCAGGTGCTATCGAAGCATCATAATGACAGGGATCAGCCCGGCCGATGCATGGTACTACTCAAAGTATACATGCAAGGTACTACTACTCGTGGCACAATAGTATAAGTACTATCCACAAGAGAAGATCAATCATGTTCGCCCACGGAATCTAGTTTTCCAAAACTAGTACTCTACGTGTGCATTACTACTTCTTCATGCAAACACCCAGGTGATATTTTTCCTTTATGCGAGTACTTAGTTACATTGCTTTTGTTTTTTCGGGGCTATGGCTGTATCACTTTTCGCAGGAGATTTCTTAGCGGTGACACGATGGTACGACGTTTTCCGTACTGCAGTAAGCCGGCCTCCTCGACGGTGGTTCGGCACACACTGCTTCGCAATCCGCTCTTGCTCTACAGATACGGACCTCGCGGCACTGTCGTCATCAAGCCGAACTTGTCGCCCAGGCCATATTTCATTAACTTTTTTACTCTGCTTAAATTGATTAAGTAGAGAATTTCTTTAAAACAAAATATGACTATTCATTACTATTTTTGGACTGCACTATTTCACATGTGTAGGTAATTGACTTCGACTGCGTCACGCGGTCACTTCGGCAAGCCGACGTCGTCGTCCCAATCGGCATAAATCGGCTCGCGTGATCTCCTGGTTGGTCGAATTGCCATACCGACATGTTCGGTTGCCTCGGAGACTTCGGCATCGCTGAGAGAGCTCCACCTCATTGAGTGTTCGGCACACGGGCCATATTTCTTTTATTACTCACTTTGCATAAATTATTAATCATGCAACTATTTTTTGTTTTAAAACATTTTATTATTATTACTATTATCTCTGGCTTGCACTATTTCCTGTGCACAGGTAAATGATCTGAGTAAGGCAGCGCTGTCACCTCGGCGTACCGACGCACCACGTCACCTCGGCTGGACCGGGGGCTTCGTTATCACTTCATTAACCCACACCGGGGACTTCGGCGTCACACTGCCGGCCTGCCCCGTCACCTTGGCCGGACCGGGGGCTTCGCCTCGCCACATCGATAGTGCCATGTCTCCACTTCGGAGAGCCGAGCTCTTTGCTCGGTCGCCTTAGGACGGACTTGGGGGCTGGGACCTCGTCCCGAAGTAAGCTCGGGCTGCACATCGACACCGAGCACATTAACTAGCTAAGTCGCTTCCATGCTCAATTTTTTTTAATAAATGTTCGGTTCAACCAAACTTTATAATTGTGTTAAACAAAGAACTTAGTTTGTTAAAAATGTTCTTTGTTAAAAACACTTATTTTACCCAAGTTAACTGGGGCTCTTAAATTTATATGAGTCATTTTGCAATAAAACTCTTCTTCTGAGTCGTTTTAAAGTCTTTTTCTACCACTCCTTTTTCGACTCAAGTGTACGGTCAATAACCAGATGGCCTAGTCTCTCTCTAAAGCCGCTCGAGTTTAGTTCGCTAAACTGGCCTTTGAGAAACACTCCGCCTTCGGGATAGGGAGGTTGAAGCCGAAGGCTGACCCGCTTGAAGTCTTGAGATCGGATGTGTCAGGTTAAAACACGACGGAAGCACAAACTAATTTTAAGACCAATGTTTGGATTGGCACCCAAAATTTGATTTAGTTCGGACGTAAAGTTTTTACTGAAGTTTTTTGGTTTTCCAAAGCCTATGGCACTTTTATCCTATTTGTGTGTTTCCAGCATAAGTCTCGTAGTGCAACGCCAGACACCTTTAGAGATTCGGCAAAAACATTCTCGGATATTGCTATATATGCATCAGTTTTGAATTGTGTCTTCGGTCAATAGTTGGGTTGCCCGGCTCCTGTGCTTGCCTCCTATGTTTCGCTTTGTCCGGCTAGGTGTGCAAAGGGAGAACCACTGCGATTGTGCTCCCAGCTCGAATGGTTAAGCACCTCCGTGGAGTAAGTCGAAAACTGACTGTCACAATGGGCGTAAACTGGTCAGCGATCCGATGACGGTGTCAAACTATAGATCAATACCGATTACCCCGTGTTAAACGATGGGCCTTTCATAACATTGGCCGAAGTGTTAATGGCTAGACTTCGGTCGGTGCCGAACACAAACCGGGGGCTTGTAGCTAGCTTCCCCAGTTTAAAGCTCCTATGACTAAGTGAAAGTTATAAAGCCCGCATATCTGATTGCCTTGTTTCCACTAACACAACCTTCTCCGGGCACCGAGATGTCGGCTAAGGGTTGTCTTGTTACTGCGGAAACACCCTGCGTAGTATCTATAAAGGGGTAGAAGCCGACGATGGGCCACTTTCAACTGATAAACGGTCGCAACGGAGTGAAAATAAACATATATCATCAGTGTTTGTATTCAGTATACAAGCGCTGCCTTCCGTAATTATCATTATAAAGCCATAAAAATGCATCAAATTTGACTTAAGATTTTGGCCAAGCTGGGTTGCCTGACTCTTGTGCTTAACCCTATGTTCCCGATTGTTCGGCTAGGGGGTAAAGGGAGCACCTCTGTGATTGTTACTATCGGGTCATCCGGATTAGTACCTCAGACTGGGTGAAGCCGAAAGCTAGCTGTCTTAAGAATATAATTGGTCGGCAACGACGAAAGTGAAAATTTTGGTTCATTAATACCATAGAGTTCAGGAACTTTCCCCACACTAAATCCTCGATATTTTCCTCCCACATTGATCGGAGGTGAGGTTTCATGATCATGATCAGCATGACAACCCAAAGAAAGGAACCGATAGCGGGACTATATTCTTCGGAAGATGTTTCTTACGATAAAAAGTAATATAACATATCTCTTCGTGTACCTTTGTTTATAAAACCATATGGCCGGATTGCCTTGTTTGTCATAAATCTTTGCCCTTATAAAGGCTTTATAAAGTAGGACAAACACTCCCCCGCTACTGGCCGAGGAGGTTGAAGCCGATGGTCGGTCATCAAAGTTTTGTACAATGCGGATCCGGGCATTAATGATGTAGAGTACTTGGATACGTAGAATCATTACACATAATTTGTGATTTTACTCCGGATATCGATCCTTAATTCGGCCACCCGTGCCCACATTAAGGCTCGGGGGCTACTAGGCTTCAGGCTTATCATCTACTAATGTTAAAGGGGCACATCGATCCCCTGATCTGGTGTTGCCACCCGACCAGTGTCTCGGGGGCTACTGCATTGCCTATTCAATACAGAAAATTCAAAGTGCTCAGTGTTCGGCTTAACCGAACTATGGGCAAATGCGTCTTCGAACAACAATAGGTACCATCTGGGACTTATCCGGCATCAAGCTAATATATTACGGTAACTTCTCAAAACCCTCTCTCAAGGACCTGTCCTCCGATCACTATCTCCTCTAATGTGCATCTCGGATTTTAGGCCGACACACACCTTGAGGGCTACTGGCTATATATCTCGTCAGTAAATAAATTGCATCAATCGGAAATAAAATCCGCAAACAATCAGCCTAAGCCTGAGGTGGTGCATCACCTCGGAAGCAGTCCGGCATAAAACTTGGCTTTGAGCGGCTGGCTCCATAGAGAACTTTTTCAGCGTTAAGCTCGGGTAACCTCCTTCAAACTTTTTCAAACATGAGGTACTCTGGGCCTCCTCGGATGCAGTCCGGCGTTTGAGCTTGGAGGCGGTCCGGCATAAAGCTCAGATTCGAATGGCTCGTTCCATAGAAGACTACTCCGGCATTTAAGCTCAAATGAACTCATTCAAATTTTCAGAGGCCAAGGTAATCTATGATACCTCGGATTTAGTTTGGCGTTGGATCTCGGACGCAAGAGGATACCTTGAATGCTAAATAGTGTTGGAGCTCAGCTGTGGAAAGACGCCTCGGATTCAGTTCGGTGTTGGAGCTCGGACGCAAGAGGATATCTTGAATGCCGAATAGTGTTGGAGCTCGGCTGCGAAAAGACGCCTAGGATTTAGTTCGGCATTAGAGCTCGGACGCAAGAGGGCGCCGTCGGACGGGAAACACTTCAAACCCCTGGTGTGGCGTAAAAAACTTACAAGGCATTGATAAAGGCCGATAACTTAAAGGGGCTCCTCGGATGCCCGACATGTAAACTCTTCGGATTCAGCTCAGCGATCGTCAAGATCGGACATGGGAGGATTTATTGAACCAGTTTTCAAGACCGACGATCGAAGATGAAGAATTATTCGGAAGAACCGAGGAGCATCATCAACTTGAAGACTGGTTCAGGGGGCTACTGACGGTGTCCTGGACTAGGGGGTACTCACTACGTCGTCTCCCGACCAGTGGGTCGGGCCGAGGACCCCCATGATTATTCACTAATGGGCCAATTCGGGCAGCCCATGCCGAATACAAGGAGGATTCCACAAGACTTGGCGCACAAGACAAGGACTCCTCTAAACCGTAGGCCTACGGTGCATATATAAACCGAGGCCAGGCTAGTCAATAGACAATCTCATATTCATTACTACAATCTCGTGGTAGATACCTGTACTATGTACTATCCTCATATCAATACAATCAAAAGCAGGACGTAGGGTATTATCTCCTTGAGAGAGCCCGAACCAGGGTAAAATCCTGTGTCCATGTTACCATCATTCCAAGACGCCTAGCTTAGGACCCCTACTACAAGATATGCCGGATTTGACACCGACAAGGGGTTACTCGCAAGTAAGCATAGTCTCCAGGCTCGAAAGTTACTTCCCGGTGTTTTGGGTCGTAATAGCTCTTCTGTCGGGACTTGGCTGCTCGCAGATGCTCTTGAATATCCTTGACTTGTCTTTCAGCCTCGAAAATCAAGTCTGTACCAAAGATGCGACTATCTCCTGTTTGGGACCAGTTCAGCGGTGTGCGGCACTTCCGTCCGTACAATGCCTCAAAAGGCAACATCTTGAGACTTGCCTGATAGTTGTTGTTGTAGGAGAATTCAGCGTACAACAATCTATCCTCCCATTTGGGTCCATGGGAGAGAGCACATGACCGAAGCATATCCTCTAATATTTGGTTCACTCGCTTGGTCTGTCCATCCGTCTGCGGATGGTACGTTGTGCTGTGTTTTAGCATGGTTCCCAGAGCTTGATGTAGACGTAGCCAGAATGCTGAGGTAAATAGGGAACCCCTATCTGAAGTGATAGACTTGGGTACTCCATGCAGACTGACTATCCGGGACATGTAGAATTGTGCCAGCTGATTTGCATTGAAAGTGGTCTTTACTGGGATAAAGTGAGCCACTTTTGTGAGGATGTCTACAATGACCCAAATAGCATCATTGCCTCTCGTGGACTTGGGCAGTCCCACAATAAAATCCATACATATGTCGTCCCACTTCCACTGGGGCACCGGTAAAGTTTGCAGTAGCCCAGCGGGTTTCTGATGCTCTCCTTTGACCTTGTTGCAAATGTCACAGCAGGCAACATAGATGCTATATCTTTCCGCATTCCAGACCACCAAAAAGTTTCTCTCAAGTCCTGATACATTTTGGTACCTCCCGGGTGGATCGAATATGCGGACTCATGAGCTTCCTTGAGTATTTGTTGCCTCAAGTTGTTCTGATCCGGCACACAAATTCGTTTCTCGAACCACACGGTACCCTGTTCATCTACACGGAAGGACTTGGCCTTCCCTTGCTGAATTAACTCCTTGATCTCCCGAATTTCTTCATCTAACTTCTGTGCTTCCTTGATTTCCTCCATGAGAGTTGGAGTAATTTCCAACATGTCCGGGGTCATTGAGCCGCATAGCACCATATTGAGCTTAACAAACTCTTCTTGCAAGCTCGGATGCATACCCCCAACTAGTGCATTCCCAGCAGCTTGTTTCCTGCTCAGGGCGTCAGCGACCACATTCGCTTTCCCTGGATGATAGTTTATTCCAACATCATAGTCCTTGACTAGTTCAAGCCATCTTCGCTTCCTGAGGTTCAGGTCGGGTTGAGTGAAAATATACTTGAGACTCTTGTGGTCTGTGTATATTTCACATCGTTGTCCAATAAGGTAATGCCTCCAAATCTTCAGGGCATGAACCACAGCAGCTAGCTCCAAGTCATGTGTGGGATAGTTCTCTTCATGGGGTCATAGCTGTCGTGATGCATAAGCTACAACCTTCCCTTCTTGCATCAGCACACATCCGATTCCACGCCTGGTTGCATCACAGTATATGTCGAAACTCTTGTGAATGTCTGGGAGGACTAAGACAGGGGCTGTGGTTAGCCTCGTCTTTAACTCCTAGAAACTGCTGTTGCACTCGGCTGTCCAGATAAACCTTTGGTTCTTTTTCAACAATTCCATCAGTGGCTTGGCTATCTTAGAAAAACCTTCAATGAAGCGACGGTAGTAGCCTGCCAAGCCCAGGAAACTACGGACTTCGATCACCGTGGCTGGTGTCTTCCAGTTCAAGACCGCAGTAACCTTACTGGGATCACCGGCTATTCCTTTCTCTGACAAAATATGTCCAAGGAATCCCACCTCTTTCAGCCAAAATTCGCACTTACTAAACTTGGCATATAAGCGATGGGTTCTCAACCTTTCCAAGATAGCTCTGAGATTTCTCTTATGCTCCTCTTCATCCTTAGAGTATATCAGGATGTCGTCAATGAACACCACTACAAACTTGTCCAGAAAGTCCATGAAGACTTTGTTCATCATGCTCATGAAGTAGAATGGAGCGTTGGTCAATCCAAATGCCATAACTGTAAACTCATATAGTCCATATCGAGTAGTGAACGCTGTCTTGGGGATATCCTCCATTCGGATTTTCAGTTGATGATATCCCGTTCTGAGGTTGATCTTAGAGAATACCCGTGCTCCATTCAACTAGTCGAATAAGTAATCAATTCGAGGGAGCGGGTACTTGTTCCTGATAGTGACCTCGTTAAGCTGGCGATAGTCTACGCACATTCGTAGACTTCCATCCTTCTTCTTGACAAATAATACTGGTGACCCCCATGGCGAAATGCTTGGGCGAATGTATCCTTTCTGTAGCAACTCGTCTAACTGCTTCTTTAGCTCTGCCAGCTCTGGGCCTGGCATCCGATAGTATTTCTTGTATATTGGAGCTGTACCGGGAATTACCTCAATCGCAAACTCCAATTCTCGGTCGGGCGGCATCCCTGGTAATTCTTCAGGGAACACATCTGGGAACTCGCAGACTGCCGGGATCAGGTTCATATCTGTAACAGTGGTCTGGTATGCCGTGCCCTTTCTTGTTATCATTCTGCTGGCCAGAAATTGGACGGTCTGTCCGGCGGGGTTCACCAATGTCACCGTTCTGGTGGCGCAGTTGATACACACTTGGTGCGGTGCCAACCAGTCCATCCCCAGTAGTATATCCAGTCCTGGGGATTCAAGGCAACAAGCGTAGCTGGGAATTTGACTCCATGGATTGAGATTTCCAGACCCTTGTATATTATATTTAATCTGAGCATAGAGCCAGGGGATTGTACCACCATGATTTTTTCCAAAAGTGAAGGAGAAATTTTTTGCAAGGTGGCAAAACTTCGCGAAATAAACGAGTGGGAAGCCCCAGAATTAAATAAAATTACTGCAGGTATGTCATTGACAGAAAACATACCAAGGACAATGTCTGGAGCTACACAGAATTCTTCGGCAGAGATGTGGTGGACGCATCCGTGGCTGAAGTTGTGGTTGGGGCGGCGTCCAAGGTGATTAACTTGTGGCTTGTGGTCATCTGATTGCTTTCCGTTATTAGTAGTAGGACACTGCTTGGCGTAGTGTCCACTCTGGCCACAAGTGAAATAGGTGTTGTTGCGGCGGCAGTCCTCTATGACTGGCAGCTTGCCGAAGGTCTTGCTCTGGTTGCCTGGCTTGCTGTTGTTGACACCATTGTTCCACACAGGTTTGTTTTCAGATGGCCCTGACTGCCAACTGCGTAGCTTTTGCGCATATGGCTCCCTGTTATCCTTCTTGGGCTCGAACTTCCTCTTACGATCATCATTCCCAGACTTGTGTTCTCGTTCGGCGATGAAGGCCTTATCCACCAAGGTCTGGAAATCAGGGAAGTCCAACATGCATAGCTGACATCGGAGGGCGTGGTTAAGTCCTCTGAGGAACCGGTCTATTTTCCTTTCTTCGGTAGCCACATCATGAGGAGAGTACCGGGCCAAGTTGTTGAACTTGTTTAGGTATTCTCCCACAGACATGTTTCCTTGTGTGAGAGCCAGGAATTCTCTCTGCTTCACTTTCATGATACCCGTGGGAATATGATACTTGCAGAACAGCTCTTTGAATTTCTCCTAGGAAATCTCTTCTCCAGCAGGCCACATTAACTTGGTGTTGTCCCACCATATGGCTGCCGGGCCTTCGAGATAATGGGTGACAAATGGGACTTTATCTGCTTCTTCACAACAAGCGATGTCCAATTTCTTTTCCATGGTTCTTAACCAGTCATCAGCCTCAATAGGATCCACAGCCTGACCAAAGCTGGGTGGTTTTATGCGCTGGAAGTCAGACAGTTTGGAATGCACCCCATTGCCATTGTTCTGACCTACTATCGTCTGCATACTCTTGAGAAATTCCATGAGGTCTTGGTTTCTCTTTTCCTCAAACATTCTCATTATCTGATCTGTGGTTGGTGCTTGAGGTGGTGGTGGTGGTAAGTCTTCGGGCGGTTGCCCTGCCTGCCTGGCGGATCGACGGACGGGGTTTCCATCGCCGCCTTGACTGCTACTTCCTTTCTTCATCCTAATTTTTGTTTCCATGGAAAATACCAAATCGATGAGCAACATCCATAAGGAGAAATACAGTAATATGACACCAGAGAAAATTCATGAAAAAGGCAAATAAAGATAACAACATAATTATACAAGATAACCCAACATCATACATGGCAAGCTAGTAGGGGGATATCATGGCTAGACTGCTCATACGGCAGTCGACATATGCAAAGATGCATGCATTACTACTCAAGCTCCAGTCTAGTGCGTTGGTGACATGAACACTGCCCATCTGAAGAGTCCTCGTCGTCAGATCCTGAGTCAGAATCAGAACTGATGATGTGAGTCACCGGGTCAAAGGAGATGCGACGTCGCTGTTGAGACGGCTCTCCTTCTGCGGGAGAAAGAGCACGTCGCCTCAGCATCGGCGGAGCAGGACTGGCTAGGAGTGAGGCCCACTCAGCTGAGGCCTCACGTCGACTACCAGACGATAAGCCTGATGGTCCAGAAAAACCAGAAGGGGTATCAAGCACATGTGGAGGTGGAACTGGTGGTGGATACCTAGGTGGAACTACAGGAGAAGGAGGTGCTGGAGTCACTACTGCAAGTGCCTCCTGAACACGACACAGCTCCTCAGCCAAGGAAATGATCATACGGTAACTGGCGTTTAGGTAGCGAGACAAAACACCAGCTGCATGATCACATGCCGGGTCAACAGGTGAGAAAAGGACTCGCCCTGTCATAGGCGACAGGGTGGGATAGTGGAAGAAACCTGGATGGGTCTGCATCTCGACCTCGTGGAAGCGCAAGTCAGTAATAGCCTCCATGGCAGCAAACTGGATCGCCAGCTCCGGAGTAGAAGCCACTCCGCCCTTGGAAGAGCAAGAAGAGCTTCCAATATCCGAAGTCGCGGTCAGCTAAGCCACTGCATGGTACTCATATACTGACTCGCCCAACTGCTCTCGAAACACCTGGTACACCGGGTCATCACCGTTGGGATACAGTCGAAGCCAGACGCTAAGAAGCATAGCTGGAAAAGTGTGGGGTTCTGGCTCATGATGAAAGTGATATGGAACTGGTGCCATCTACACTCACAATGCCAAGGGTTAGTAACATAATGGATTATGTTGCATGAGGCATGGCATGCAACAATCATATGCAACAAGTAGGATGCACACTCAAGGTCCTATGCTAATCACAGTCCTAGCGCGGGTTACCTAGGGTGTCCTACAGTTAGCACAGTTCTGATACCAAGCGTTGTGGCACCCTGGCTCAGAGAACCGGTTTACCAGTGTTTCCAACCCAAAGATCATGTCTTCTGGAAACACACAACAACTTGGAACAGAACATAGCTGAACTTTTATTGATAATAGTCGAGTACAAGCTTATATATTACATGATCATCAAGGAAAAAAGCAGATCTAGTGCTATGAAAATATCTACATTATTTATCTAACATATCAGGGCCTCGGTATTACTGCAGGATACTACACCGAAAGACTATTGCGTAGCGGAACATGATAGTAACTCCATCCACAGGGACACTGCTGAGGACACATCCTAGTCATCGCAACACAGACCCTCGAGACCTCCGTCTTAGTCTTCTCCTGCATCTGGAATGATACGCTAGGTGAGTACTTTGAACGTACTCGCGAGCACATGACAACCAAGTATGCAGCAAATAATAGCATGGCAATTCAACATGTTAAGTCTTAAATGATTCACTTACTGTTATTAACTTACTCATATCCGGGTTGTCTCACAACCCTCGGAATACTCGATGCCAACAAGTACTCCCGCTCATAAGAAAAGTTTTTCCATCATTACTATGGTTATTACGGTTGATCACCTAGAGAGGTCTGGACGGGCTGTCCAATACCGTGGACGCGGATATTCGAATAGATTTTACACTCTACAGAGGTTGCGCACTTTACCCACACCATGGAGCACCTGACCTCGAGATCCCATTCGGGTGGACCAGCGTTGCTCCAACGAAACCCGCCTGACTCGTGACCCTCCTATCGTACCACCGGCAATCACACTCCCTTGGAGTCAAGCCTTGGGTGGCCCCGTGTCACCTCGTGACACCTGCCACCGTCGTGGCCTAACTAAACTATCCCAAACGGGGACGCCGGCACAAAACTCAACTGGGCTCATAGGGTTATCGCCGTCTGCCTGATCAGGGCAGCACGCATGCATAACCCTCCCTGTCTGGAGGTACCGGTGAAAGAGCACGGAGCCAGACCAAGTCAAGGCCATCCCATACCGGTAAATGTGGCTGCACGGGTAAGCCCGGACAGTTGACTCTTGATCAACCAACTAAGTTTCACTTAGCAATCATGGTCATTCATCATATCAATTTAAGTTGTCATCAATACGCATTTAAATACTTCACTGAATTATCTATGTTAATTAAATGCAAGAAATGAATATGAATTATGCAATTCTCTGAGATGCTTCATAATATGGATGTCCTGGCTTGCCTTGACCAGTTGGGTTGTTCAAATACTCCTGGTCTTCAAATCCACAAGAATCTCCTTCTGAAAACATTTTTTAATGGCAAAGGAAAATGTCACATAAAGCCTTTTTATTCACCAAAACTTCTGTGAGTATTGGAAAAATACCAAACTTGGTCAGAAAATAAAGGAGTTTATTACCAACACAATGCAAAAAGAATCAGGTGATTTGGACCTTTTGATAAAAAGTTATTAGTGGTCAAAGTGGCTGGTCAACTCTGTTTAATAAATAAAAACCAAAAAATTAGAAAAACCAGCGGAGGGGCCACGTCGAAGGCGTAAATGCCCCGGGCGCCTCCACTTACTGCTTCGGCCAGAGGATGACAGGTGGGGCCGGGCCCGTTTAAAACAGAGAGAGCAGAGAGAGGGGCGGCTCACCGGCGCTACTCGCCAGTGATAGCGACGGTGGTTGGGCTGGGAAATGACGGGGATAGATCGGGCACTCAAAGACTGTCCTCCCTATACCCGTAGCTCCCCTCGGAGATGGACGGATGGCACGGCCCCCTTCTTCTCCGGCGGATGGGTGCTACGGTGATCGACGGAGAGGCTCAATTCGGCGGCAGTTCGACGAGGCAGGAGCTCTAGGAGGGCTAGTGGACCGAGCAGATCACGACGGAGGGCTTAGACAAGGCGGAGGTGGAGTGGAGGTGGCTGTCGATAGAGAGAGAGTGGCAGAGGAACTCCGGCGAAGCTCGAGGACAGAGGGCCTATCGGCCCTGGCTCTTGCTTTGGGGAGTCGATTTGAGAACGGAGGGAGAGGGGCGAGGAGTGAGCGAGGCCGGGCGGGGCTATTTATAGGCGGGAGGTGAAGCTCACCAAGCTCTGTGGATCGGCGGTGACATGGCTACGCCACTGGCGCAAGGACGGCGAGCTGGCCGTTGTGGCGCAGGGCGAAGCGACGGGAGCGAGCAGAGTATTGAATGCGCGAAGAGATGGCTCGGGGACAAGAAGACGAGCGGCGCCGCAATTGTGGCCGCACGGGTGGCACAGTGCTCGTGGCCGTGGCGGCCGCCGAGAGCTTCTCCGGCGAGGGGAGGGGTCTAGAACGACCAGGTGGAGGAAGGAGAGGATGTCGACGCACGGAGACAAGCCACTTCAACGAGAGGCAGTCGGATGCGATGCCACAGACACGGGCGTGGTGTAGAGCGCGCGCAATGGCGTGCCATTGTCGTGCTCACCATGAAAGTTGATGTCTAAAGGCCACTAGAGCCTGGCGTTTCTTGTCTGGCATATCGACCCTCGATCACTCAGATCACCTACACCTCTGGTTTGGCTTGTCTCAGTCTGAGATGAGGGGTAGCCTCAGATACAGTTTCTGACAGTGAACTAGAGAAAGATCTGGAGAAGTGGTGAGCTGCGAATGGTGCCAGTGGAGATGTCCAGGATGATCTACGTTGGAAGGTCTCAAAATTGGTCAAGTTTGAGAAGGTTTGGTTGATATTTTAGGGTAGTTCATGTGTAACCTACCAATCTGGTCCAGAATGTGAAAGTTGAAGCCCTGCTCGTATGAATGATCTTTAGATGCTGAAACTTGGTGAAGGGAAGTCATTTGTAGTTGTCCTCATGCCACAGAAATTTCAGATCATTTGGACAAACCTAGCAGGTACTTCCTTCACAAAGGTCCAGACTCACCAGGAACAAAAATGAATTGTTTTGCAAAATATTTGAACTACGCCATGGAATATTTTTGGATATTGGGGCAAGATATGGTCCAAGGTATTTTAGGGAATTATTTGAGAATTTTCTGGCCATCCAAATTATAGGTTGCTTCACAACCCATAGTGATGACCTAAATTCCCAAATAAAAGAAAAGGGTTATTGGAAAAGATTTAAATAGGGATTTGGGTCCTAGAGGTACTTGGCAGGGTTTTGGCAAGGTGATGAGGCTTTGGATTACTTGGAAAGGATTCAAAAGTTTCCAAGACCAAATGAAAAGGTTCAAAAACCATTCAAATTTCAAATAAAGCCAAAAAAGTTTGAAAAGAAAAAGTTGCCAAAATCAGGGTGTCACACAAAATACATGAGAAACAAATACAATTGCAGTACTTCCAAGTTGTCAAGCATGCTTGGTTTGGTTAACTGTCTGATCTTCTAGTATGTTATATATTGTGCAATGTGGTGCTCAGTTAATGTTTGGTTCATTTGTTGTGGTGTTTAATTAGTTAACTGTTTGGTTCAATTCTGCAATGCGATGTTCAATTGTTGTGGGTCCATTTTTTTATTGTCTACCATGTGAGAAATAAATCGAATTTGGCTGTACTAAATACATGAGAAAAAAATACAATTGCTATATTTCCAAGTTGTTAAGCATGATTGGTTTGTTTAACTGTCTGATCTTCTATTAGGAGTATGTTATATTGTGCAATGTGGTGCTCAATTAATATTTGGTTCATTTGTTGTGGTGTTTGGTTAACTGTTTGGTTCAATTCTGCAATGCGATGTTCAATTGTTGTGGGTACAATTTTGTATTGTTATGCATATGAGGAATAAATCCAATTTGGTTGTAATAAATACATGAGAAACATAAGCAATTGCTATATTTCCTAGTTCTTAATCATTCTTGGTCTGAATAAATGGCTATTCCATGTGTCTCGAATTAATCTGCTGAATCTGCAATCTGTTTATTTTTCATCAACATATTTTATTGATAGCATGCCAACCCTCACTTAACCTGATCAATAACAACCTTATATATGTTGCAGGGAAACAATGGGAAGCACTGAGGTTTACAATCGAGGTTTGCACATGCATGGTCCTTTGTCTAATAGCACATTATTGTGCAACTGCAGGAACCATTATAATATTTAGGTTTTTAACAATTTGGTCTTACACATGTAGGTCCTGCTGTCAGAGGTTTTGACCCACTGTATGACCCATATTGCATATGGGGAAATGAGTTGTCCATGAATATCATTCAAGTCAAGAAACTCAGAAAGATTGTTAGGATAAAGAAACTAGCGACGAAAAACAACAAGATCTTTGTCTGCATAATGAAGAAGACATCAGTGCACTACAGGATGGTACTAACTATTATACCTTATCTTTTTTATTCCTTTGCACCATTTCCAAATTTAGAGAAGATATTTATACATATCTTTCTTTTCAGGCCTTTCCAAAGCAGTTCACTGATGAATAATTACCTCTCAAACCACCTATATGGTCAGGAGGCGAGGAAGGTATTCATACAACACCCACGGTACAATATTGAAGTCTTCCTCAAGAGGACGAAGGATGGACGGTCAATCATCCACAGGCACTGGCCTAAAGTTGCAAAGACCTTCAACATCAATGAAGGCTCAATATTGGCCTTCCGCTTCAGCAGTTTTCCAGATAAGATTCATCTGTCTCTCTACCATCTATGATGCTAATTTTCAAAGGTTATAGATGTTGCATGTGAAACTTGATGCTGGTGCAGTTGTGTGATGGGGTTGCTAGCTATATGCCTATATGGTGTAACTGAGTGCTGAAGCTATATGACGTTGTACTCTGATGTATTTCAATTATGAAATCCTGGTTCCGTAATACGAGAATGGAATATATCGTGTGCTTAATATGAAATGTCAATTTGATTAATAAATGGATTATTAATAATAGGCTAATTAGCCTGCTAATTGTGTTTTTCTATTGCAAACGGTTAATGAGAAAACACTGTGGGCGATGACCTTAGACAATGCACACAGTTTCTAGGAAGAAAACGTGTTGGATCAATGAACAATCACACAGGACTTCCTCTTGAAAACTGCTTGTGTTAGGCCACCTTGCGCAAACGTTTTCCACATAAAAAGTGTGTGTGATGGATAGCCTATGCCACACAGTTTCTTCTATGCACCGTGTGTGATTCATTCAACAACGCAAACGATAAAATTGTTAATGTCGTCTGCAATAACAACGCTATCACAAACGATTTAATGGGGAAAATTGTGTGTGATGTACGTGCGAACGGAAACGTTTTCCCTGGATTAATTGTGTGGGATGTACACACAAACGGAAACGTACTTCTTGGATTGACTGTATGGGATGTACATATGAACAGAAACATACTTCTTGGATTGACTGTGAGGGACGTACATACGAACGGAAATGTTTGTCTGGGACTGACTGTGTGGGATGTACTTACGACCGGAACCGATTGGGCCTGTATAATTGTATTTGATCGTTCACTCGTCGCACACGAGCTCATTTTGCCATGCGTGTGTGACCAGAGGGCCTATCCCCGATGGTTTCTGGGTCGTGTGGGAAGGACCCCCTCTCGCCCATACTCACTAGGCGACGGTTTAAAATGTCGTCGCGGAAAGGGGTTAAAAACCGTTTGTATAGCACCTCATTGTACCAGTGATGTGACCAAATGTTAACAGGCCCCATGACACCCCTAGGTGTGCGAAGCACAGAAACCAAATGCAACCAGAAAGCTAGCTGAACTAATTTAGTTCTTTTTTACCATTTTTCACATCTTCAAAAGTACTTATATATGAATCCATCAACCAATTCTTCCTGCTCCACATTGTGTTCCACACTCTTACTTATCAAAAATGCTACATCGACCACCCAGAGTAAAACACTGCCATGGCAGTGGATTCTCCAACCACAGCTTGAGATTCTGCCATGGCAGCAAAATCTCATGGCTTGGCATTACATGTCGAAACCACCACCATGACAGGCAAAAATACCGCCATGTAGGAACCTGTAAATCCCAAGATTAGATGCTTGAGTCCTCTTGAATATTTCCTTGGGGTGCATTGGGCATCCCTAAGATTGAGTTCTTGCCTCTCATGATTCCTCTCATATCGATGTCTCCCAATCTTAAAAACATCATCCGCACAAAACTTCACAAAACTTACTAGAAGGGTTAGTAGACATAAAAATATATCATGTTCATGTACTGCCAAGACAAGATGCATACCAACATATAGTACATAAACCATGTACACTCTTAAAAGCATATACACCACATAAATTAAATAAAAGCTCCAACGATGATGCCATACCTATGATCAAGGAATAGTAGTTTCGAAGAAAAATCTGAGCTGGTGCTTGACAAATGACGACATGAAAGAAAAATTCAGAGGGAAGCGAATGCACACCTGGGCACTGATGTTTCTCCATCCTAGCACTGTTTAGAGGAACTTCAAGCAACCACGAAGGGTACTTGGTGAGAGAAAGAAGGCACATACGGAAATATGAGAGATTTGAAGAGGGATCTCCTCGCATGTACCTCAAGCTCACTCGTAGGCCATCGTCCACTGCCTACACACCATCGCCACCAAATCGACCACGCCACCCTTCTTCCTCTCGGACATCAGGCTCCCCATATCCTTTTGTACCTCCTGTGCCGACACTGCACCGATTGCCACGTGCAAAGAGGAGAGTGCAACGGGATGGGAGGAGGGATTGGATGAGGTGAAATGAAATTAGTGTTGCCTGGAACCAAGAGGACGTCCTTTTATGCAGCCACCAAATGCAACAGGCTTATGGAAAATACATAAAATCTCAGAGATGCATTTGTGTGTGGGGCATGTCTGGCTTGTTGGGAAACGTAGTAGAAGACAAAACTTTCATCCTACGGTCGAACCAGGAACACTATGAAGATGCATAAAGGGTTTAGATCGAATCGTTACCAAATACAAGTTGCAGGGGAAGAAGAGTTGGTGCAGATCGTTGGTGAAGTCCCTCGAACCGTTCAGAAAGATCCCTCGAACCGAAGACTGAAAGCACGACTTCTCTATGGATTGCACGCGTACGAGCTTCACGATCCGGCAACACTTTGCCTTCTAGAGCTAATCGTCATCGGAGAATTAGAGGGAGAAGAAGATAACCACACATGGCTTCTCTATTATGAGGATTAGAGAGATCTAATAGATCTAATTAGATCAACTAGAATTAGAACAAGAGAACTAAAGAGGGCTCCAGAACTTGTATGTCTAAAAACGCCCAAAACCTCCGATACGTCTCCATCGTATCTATAAATTTTTATTGTTTCATGCCAATATTCTACAACTTTTACATACTTTTGGCAACTATTTATATCATTTTTTGGGACTAACATATTGATCCAGTGCCCAGTGCCAGTTCTTGTTTGTTGCATGTTTTTTGTTTCACAGAAAATCCATATCAAACGGAGTCCAAATGCGATAAAATTTACGGAGATTTTTTTGGAATATATGTGATTTTTGGGAATCAATGTGAGACGATGCCCGAGGGGCCCACAACCCCTAGGGGGGCCCCCCTACCCAGGGTGCACCTGCAAGGCTTGTAGCCACCCTGAAGGTCGGTTGGAGGTGTCCTTCGGCCGCAAGGAAGCTTATATCCGGATAAAAATTGTGTTAAAATTTCCGCCCAATCGGTGTTAGGGATCTCCGGGAATTTAAGAAACAGTGAAAGGCCAGAAACAGGGTTTGTGAAACAAAAAAGAAACAGAGAGATAGATCCAATCTCGAGGGGAGGGTCCCCCCCCCCTCCGCCACCAAGGACACCATGGACCAGAGGGTAAACCCTCCTCCCATCTAGGGGGGAGGTCAAGGAAGAAGAGGAAGGAGGGGGGCTCTCTCCCCCTCTCTCCCGGTGGCGCCGGACTGCCGCCGGGGCAAGGATCGTGACGGCGCTACACCAACAACCTCGCTACCGTCAACACCAACTCTCTCCCCCTCTATGCAGCGGTGTAACACCCCTTATCCCCGCTGTAATCTCTGCTTAAACATGGTGCTCAACGCTATATATTATTATCCAATGATATGTGGCTATCCTATGATGTTTGAGTAGATCGGTTTTGTCCTATGTGTTAATTGATGATCGTGATTGGTTTGAGTTGTATGTTTTATTATTGGTGTTGTCCTATGGTGCTCTCGGTGTCGCGCAAGCGTGAGGGATCCCCGTTGTAGGGTGTTGCAATATGTTCATGATTTTCTTATGGTGGGTGGCATGAGTGACAGAAGCACATACCCGAGTAAGTAGGTTGTTGCGTATGGGAATAAAGAGGACTTGATACCTTATAATGCTATGGTTGGGTTTTACCTTAATGATCTTTAGTACTAACGGATGTTTGCTAGAGTTCCAATCATAAGTGCATATGATCCAAGTAGAGAAAGTATGTTACCTTGTGCCTCTCCCTCATATAAAATTGCGATAATGATTACCGGCCTAGTTATCGATTGCCTAGGGACAAATAACATTCTTGTGACTAAAAGCTCTCTACTAAAACTAACTTAATTGTTTCTTTATCTGAACAGCCCCGAGATTTTATTTACGCTATCTTTATTATCTTGCAAACCTATCCTAGCACTCCTACAAAATAGTTTTATACTTGTTCTAGGTAAAGCGAACGTCAAGTGTGCGTAGAGTTGTATCGGTGGTTGATAGAACTTGAGGGAATATTTGTTCTACCTTTAGCTCCTCGTTGGGTTCGACACTCTTACTTATCGAAAGAGACTACAATTGATCCCCTATAGTTGTGGGTTATCAACCTCTAGTATATATAAGTTGGAGGGAGGGGAGGGGTGCCACTAGGGGGAGGAGGATCCCACCTCCTTGTGTCGGCCCTAGGGGGAGGAGGACTCCCCATCCTTGCCGCGGCCCTAGGGGGAGGAGGAATCCTCCCCCATCCAATCCTCCCGCTCTAGCTCTTGCCCAACAAGCTAGGGGGTGCACCATTTTGTTATTGGGTCCTAGGGCCCATTAACCTTCCACCACTTAGCCTTTTTATTATTTCTATGGCCAGTTGATATTATATTTATTATAAAAGCCTCATAATCATTATTAGAACCTTTTATTATTAATTTAACATCTCTAGAAACATTTTCCACCTATATATCAATTCTCGGTGTTACCTGGTAAACCCCGAAGCTCTTTCGGTGACTTCGGTATGCTCCCGGTTTCTCGTGAAACTATTTCTAGTATTAATGGAAATTCGCGAAAAATAGCACTATCAGAAAGAGGCAATAACAGGAAACGAGATTGGAAGGAGAGGTTCCGTGATTATGGGGATTGTGGGAGCGTTTCCTTAATTTTTTCTGATGCTTAAATCGGCTCGTTGGAACTACACCGAAATCATCTGACGATAAAAAAGAATCAATTGTCTAACTTGAAGTCTTTGCCAAAAGAAAAGGTAATAGTGGGAAAAGACCTTGACAATGGGCTGGCCCTGCAAAATCGTGGGCTTCCATGAACTGAAGAAGAAAAAGGAAATAAAGAAGTAAATATGGATGAGCGTTAAGATGTCCTAATTGGTTAGTGCAGTTCTCTTTGAAGGAAGAGGTCATGAGTTCCATTCATGTTGCTTGCATTCTTTTTTGAAGTTTAAAAAGAAAGAGAGAAAATGCTAAGAGCACAATGTACAGGCGACATATTTTATAAAAAGACCATCCTACCCTTTATTATGAAGGGGTATGAAGAGATCTCAGCCATCGATGTGTTTAGGGGGTGTACCAAAGTACAAGTGTGTTTTCTTTACATACCTTTCACTCCCTAGTTAATGTTTTCATTGCTCAAGAAAGAAAAATCCCTTATGTGTGTTCTCAGAAAGCAAGTGTTAACTATAGTAAATAGAATAGAAATTACTTTGTTGTTTTGTCCAGTTGAGCAAGAGTTTTGTGTTGGTTATCTTTGCTTCACTGGCACTTGCATAATAGCCATGCCACCACTATAGCTATACCAAGTTTTCATGTGAAGAAGTGGAGGGCTATCTAGGCATACCGATCATAAGTGAACTAAAACATTCTCATTATTTTAGTTTAAACAGCTGAGTTCCTAACGGTTTGGATTTCTATCTATGTTACTCGAGGACAATCAAATTTAAGCTTGGGGGAGTTGACGAGTATTATTTTTACGCTCCTCACACCGTAGTGTAAACTGGTTTATCTTATAAAAGTTGAGATATTCCCTCCGATATTGCTACAAATGACTAATGAATGCAAGAGATTGCGAAATCCTCTTTTTATTTTGTTTTCATAGAAAAAAGGCTATATATATATGGAGAAAGTCAAGCATTTATAAGGAAAGAAACAAAATGGAGATAGAAGAGATAAAGTGGGAGCTGCACAAGGCATTCTAGAGCGTAAGACAACATCTAGTACAAGCGCAAGCGCTCGTGCCAGGTGCACACAATACTGTAGAGCCCAACACAACAACTTTTATAAAGGTGCCTTCGCCCGATTTACAATAGACAATACCTTCATCTCCACACGAGAAGCCATTCTTTAACTCTAGTCTCCACCATTTTCAAACTCATCTGCATACCCGCCACCATAACCATCACTGCAACAATCCATCTTCAAGTTAGCCCTACTTGTAATCATGTATCTCATCCGACAACCATTGTAATATATATTATCAATAAAGCATTCATATTGATGTCTTCTTCAATGACTTCTTGTTGTGATTTGATGCCATGTGTGAGTAATTGGGTAAGGAAATGGGCTGAGGCATAGCCTTGCAACCCGATGTATTTGTTTGAGGGATCGATGGATCTCTCTCTCCCTTTCTCTTTCTCTCTCACTCTCTCTTTCTCCCCCCCCCTCTCTCTATCTCTCTCTCGTTCTCTGACCCTGCAGGTACCCAATATCCCCGAGTTTGGTCCAAGAGGAGGTTAGGAGCAGGGACAATGTGAAGCGCTATTCTGAACACCAGTGACAAAAGGGTTAAGTACGGTAGAGTGGATCCAATCTCTAGAGATACATGAGGAGCAGTCATTAAACACCCAATGCCTTTGTCTGATTTATCTTAATTTCCAAGGTAACCCCGTGCAATGGATAGGGCCTACGGTAGGACAACTGACTCTTGATGCAGGGCGTGTTCCGATCAAGATGTAATTTGGACACACTCCACTTTGAGTTATCGCAAGCACATCTTAACGGGTGTCTCCAAAGCACAAATTAAGATATTAATGATCCCGATAATAAATATATGGTTGTAAGAATCAAGTTCACGTACCCATGCCTATTTTTATTATAAGTGTTTCGACAACAAAGTTAATTACGACCAGGTCTAAAACTGGAATTTAAAAGTCTTGCAAAAGCTTGGTAGAAACCCTTATGATAAGTGCACACCCTATCGTGGGTCCAATAACTCATGACCACACCTTGAAAAGGGACAGAGATCCTTTTTCCTATCCATTATTGGATCACTAAAGGGACTCATCAACACTCACCACCTCTTTATGTAGGAGCGCATTGCAGGTGCCATGGCGAGGGTTGCATGTCCATCTCAGATCTTCTCTCTTCGGTCCATCCTTTGTACCCCTCCTCCCCCAGGTGAACCACCCACAATCAAATCCCCAATTTGGTGCGGTACAGACCGTCCAAGGTGATGTCGATAAGGAACAGGCCAAGCGATGCGAGATTGGACGAGGACTCACACAACATTTGGGCGTGATACGTCTCCAACGTATCTATAATTTTTGACTGTTCCATGCTGTTATATTATCATTCTTGGATGTTTTACAATCATTTTATAGCAATTTTATATCATTTTTTGGGACTAACCTATTGACATAGTGCCTAGTGCCAGTTGCTATTTTTTGCTTGTTTTTTTACTTTGTAGAAAATCAATATCAAACGGAGTCCAAACGCAGCGAAACTTTTTGGAGAATTTTTCTGGACCAGAAGACCCAAGATGAGCCAAAGAAGTACCAGAGGGGGGCTCCGAGGGGAGCACAACCCACCAGGGCGCGCCTGGGCCCCCTGGCGCGCCCAGGTGGGTTGTGCCCACCTCAGTGGCCTCCCGCACTGCCTCTTCACAATATAAATCCCCAAATAATCCAGAAACTCTAGGGGAGTCGATGAAAAACAATTTCAGCCGCCGCAAGTTCCAGAACCACGAGATCCAATCTAGACACCATCGCGGAGGGATTCATCATCCTCATTGGTGCCTCTCCGATGATGCGTGAGTAGTTCATCATAGACCTACGGGTCTGTAGTCGGTAGCTAGATGGCTTCCTCTCTCTCTCTTTTGATTCTTAATACAATGGTCTCTTGGAGATCTATTTGATGCAACTCTTTTTGCGGTGTGTTTGTTGGGATACGATGAACTTTGAGTTTATGATCAGATTTATATCCATGAAAGTTATTTGAGTTTTGATCTCTTATATGCATGATTATTTATAGCCTCGTGTTTCTTCTTCGAATCTTTGGTTTAGTTAGGCCAACTAGATCAATTTTTCTTGCCATGGGAAGAGGTGCTTTGTGATGGGTTCGATCGTGCGGTGTTCTTTCCCAGTGACAGAAGGGGCAGCAAGACACGCATGTATCGTTGCTATTAAGGATAACAAGATGGGGCTATTCGTACATGAATAGATCTTGTCTACATCATGTCATCGTTCTTATTGCATTACTCTGTTTCTCCATGAACTTAATACACTAGATGCATGCTGGATAGCGGTCGATGTGTGGAGTAATAGTAGTAGATGCAGGTAGGAGTCGGTCTACTAATCTTGGACGTGATGCTATATATTGATCATTGCCTGGATATCATCATAACTATTCGATTTTCTATCAATTGCCCAACAGTAATTTGTTTACCCACCATGCGCTATTTCTTGAGAGAAGCCACTAGTGAAATCTACGGCCCCCGGGTCTATTCTTATCATATTTGCTTTCCGATCTATTTGCTTTCGAGATATATTTTTATTTGCTTTTATTTTCAGATCTATATTATCAAAAACACAAAAATACCTCGTTGAATTTTATTTATCGTTGTTCTATTTGCATCTACTCATCTACCTATTTACCAATCTTATACCCGTGAGGGATTGACAACCCCTCTTACGCGTCGGGTTGTAAGTATTTGTTCTTTGTGTGCAGGTACCATTTACATAGTGTTGCGTGGTTCTCCTACTAGTTCGATAACCTTGGTCTCATCACTGAGGGAAATACTTACCGTCGCTGTGCTGCATCATCCCTTCCTCTTTGAGGAAATACCGACGCAGTCTCAAGCCACGTCAAAGATATTTCTGGTGCCGTTGCTGGGGAGACATCATCAACATCTATCAGGTTCCTAATCACAAATCGCATCTCCTTGCAATTTACATTATTTGCCATTTGCCTCTCATTTTCATCTCCCCCACTTCTAAAATGTTTTTGCGAAAAGCACAAAAATATTTGCCTCTTTATTTGCCTTCTTTCTGTTTGCCTTTTTCGTTTGCTCTTATGTCTTACTTGGTTTGTTTGCTTATTTGTTTGACATCTTTGCATGTTTGTTGAAAATCAGAAAACAAAAAGCTTATGGATCCTCATCCACTTGCTAATCTTTTTAAAAGATCCAAATATGATGAACCAATTGCTAGTGAGTTGAATGCACTAGATTATCTTTATGAAGTTTTGCTTGAGATTCGTGAATCTGGAAATTATAATGAAGTGTTAAAAGAAGAAATTTATAAAGTGATTCATGATAGCTCCTTGAATGAAAAGCATGATTGCAATGATGTTATTGAAAATTCTATTAATGTCAATTGTGTTAATGATATGCAAAACCCCAAGCTTGGGGATGCTAATTTTGCTATGTCTACTACTTGTTGCAATGATCATGATTGGGGTGATTCTTCTTATGATCTTGAAAATTTATTTAAGCCTCATGATGAATATGATTTGTATAATAGTGTTTGCAATAATATTGAAAGTGGGTTTGGAAGAGTGCCAACTCTAGGTAATAATGATCCCACTACTTTGGAGAATGATCAATCTTATGAAATTTTTGATAACAGTGGGTTTGGAGAGGTCATGACTTTATTTGATGATAGTCCCACTATTTTGGAAGAGTGTCAACTTTGCATGCATGTAGATCATGAAGAGAAAATTTTATCTGATAGCTATATTGTTGAATTTGAGTATGATCCTACATGTAATTATTATGAGAGAGGGAAATATGGTTGTAGAAATCTTCATGTTACTAAATTACCTCTCTTCTTGTTGAGATTGTCAATGTTTTATTCTCTTTCCTTGCATATGGTGATTTTTGCTTGCGTTGATAATTTGTTCGCTTATCAAATGCCTATGCATCGGAAGTATTTTGGAATTAAATGTGATTTTCACATTCCTTATGATGCTTTATTTGTGTTTCAATTCTTGTCTTTCAGGTGAGCATCATTAAAGTTATTGATGCCTAGCTATAAGGCTTTAAAGAAAAGTGATTGTTGAGAGACAACCCAATACTTTATTTTCTGTTTTAAATAAAAATACACAAATATTCCTCTATTTAGATGTGTTTTTGTGATTTAATTTAGTGTTTGTGCCAAGCAAAGCCTTTGGGATGATTTGGGTGATAGTTGATTTGATCTTGTTGGAAAACAGAAACTTTTGCGCCCAGTACAGAAAATCCTAAAAATCACCAGAGCGTGAAAAATTTTGGAATTTTTTACACAAGATTGATATACAAATTGCCTACGTTTTCCTAATTTTTCAGAATTTTTAGAGTTACAGGAGTATGCGAAGTTTTCAGATTGCTACAGACTGTTCTGCTTTTGACAGATTCTGTTTTCGTTGTGTTATGTGCTTGTTTTGATGAATCTATGGTTTTTATTGAAGGGTTTAAGCCATGGAAAAGTTAGAATACAGTAGATATAATACAATAACAAAATTGGAATGGGTTTGCAATAGTACTTAGATTAGTGATTTGCTTTCTTATACTAACGGATCTCATGAAGGTTTTGTTGAGTTTTGTGTGGTTAAAGTTTTCAAGTTTTGGGCGATATCACGATGGATAAAGGAATAAGGAGTAACAAAATCATAAGCTTGGGGATGCCCCATGGCACCCCAAGATAATATCCAAGGAGAAACAAGAAACTAAGCTTAGGGATGCCCCCAGTGGCATCCCCTCTTTCTTCTAACGACCATCGGTATTTTACTTGGAGCTATATTTTTATTCGTCACATATCATGAGTTTTGCTTGGAGCATCTTGTATGATATGAGTCTTTGCTTGTTTTGCTTTTTGGTTTGTGTCATCTATCCTTTCTGGACACACCTATTTGAGAGAGGCAAAATTATGCTATGATTTGTTAGAAATGCTCTCATGCTTCACTTAGATTTATTTGAGAGTTAGTAAATTTTTGAAGAAATTCTCTCATGCTTCACTTATATTATTTTGAGAGAAGAAAATTTTATGCTCATGTTCTTCACTTAGATTTGTTTGAGCTTATGAAAAGTAATATATGAAACTAGTCCCAAAGTGATAGATATTCAAGAGGGATATAATAAAAACTTTCATGAAGATCATTGGATAAAATAAACTTGATTCTTTGTAATAGTTTTGAGATATGATGATAGTGATATGGGAGTCATGTTGATGAGTAATTATGCTTTAGTAAGAATATTGGTGTTAAGGTTTGCGATTCCCTATGCAAGCACGAAAGTCAATAGTTATGCAATGAAATTACATCCTACTTATGGTGTATTATTCGGTGTTAGTTATGCTTAATGCTCGCTTATGTGATTTTTCGTTTCTTGGTTGGTTGCTTCTCAATCTATTTGCTAGCCTCCATCTGTACTAAGTATAAATACTACTTGTGCATCCAAAATTCTTCAACCAGTTTTGCCAAATGAGTCCACCATACCTACCTATATGCGGTATTTCCATGCCGTCCTAAGCAAATTTGTATGTGCCATCTCTAATTTTCAAAATAAATTTCCTTTTTGTGTGCTCGTACCGCTCATGAAATGGCAGGGGGTGACCAATATTTTTCATGCTAGATGTGTTATTCTCAAGATGAGTGTTTATTCACTTATTATTGCATGAGAGTGCGGCGGTAATAGGGATGCCTAGTTCCTAAATAAAAAAAATTACTTTATGTTGTCAAATAATAAATTTCTTGGAAAGTGTTGGTATGGAGGGCACCCATGAATACGGCTAGCCATGGATTGTAAAAGAATGATGAAAAAAGAAATAAACTTTATTTTCTTATTGGGAACCTCCTATGATATATCTAGCATGGAAAGTGTTGGGAATTATTCGGTCATTTTCGTTGATGAGGGGAAAACTATGCCTCTCAAAATATTTTTTATCTCTTAATTTAAGCTTTGAGCTCTGACACCGCTACAAATCCCTACTTCCCTCTGCGAAGGGCTTTTCTATTTACTTTATGCAATTTTATTTTTATTTGAGTCTCCATCTTCTCTTATAAAGCACCAACTAGGGTTCACTATGATCATACTTGAGCATTGGGTGTAACTAATATGCGAGTGTGTTTCATGAATGGATCAATGATTGAACATGATGGGCTAGGGATAACTTGCTTTTGTGTTGACTAGGAAACATGCCCGTGCGTTGCAACGGGAGAAAAAAACATCACACGTATCTAATCCAATAAGCATCATTACCCCCCCCCCCCCCCCCCTCTCTCACAGGTGTCTTCTATTTCAACACGTCAAAGAAAACCGGGTGTCACTCTCCAGTAATTGCAATGAATGATAAAACATTAAGAGGTAAATTGACAACTAAAATATCATTATCCACAATATTATCATGACATGCAGAAGTTGAAAAGCTTATGAAAACAATTATATAATTGATTGGCTGCAATTTATAATTTGCCGCCAAAAATTAAAGAATCATCTAAGTATGAAGAATCATATGTTTATCAAACAAAGAAAATAGGCAAACACCAGTGTTGGAATCTACCTAAGCCATAAAAAAATAAGCATTTACATACTCTAATTTTTTTATGGAGATGTTTGAAACATACATGCCTTGCTACCCATTTGCCGGAAAATTATGAATGTTGCGCTAATGGGAGGACAAACTCAGAGACCTCAAAACCTACAAAAAGGCAAATCAGTTTCATTGACAACACATGTGGACACTTAAGTCGAATATACAATAGAAGATTCATCTCACTGCGATCAATAATACAACCATACTTATATTAGTTTAAAATCATTTAGAAATTTGAGATGAAAATTACAAATCCTATTTGAACACAACATACCCATAGCTTAAATAAGAATGGCTTAATGGCTCAAGGATAACCCTCTCCCCGCACAATTCCATGTTCTGTATTTGAACATGGTATCCCATTTGTATCACTAATTATCCTCCTTTCCGCCCTCGACGATGATGGCCACGTCAATACCAACGTGATGATCTCTGCTTCTTTTGGCATACTCAATCCATTCATGTTAACCCTGGTTGGGGTTTGGACCCCAAGAATCCCCAAATGAATGATTAATGTTTTAATTGAACCAATGCATTACAAGAACTTCTATTATTTACTTGGTAGGACATCGGTTTTGCAACTCAACCCACTCCATCCATTTGATCTGAACGCATGGACAGTTACCACAAAATATTTTATTACCCTGCTAAAATAAGTTTTAGTCTAACCGATGGACAAAGAAACAAACATATATACCTGAGCATGTAGTTGTATTTGTAGCAGGCATCCTGAAAGAAGAAAACAAAGCGCTCGCATATGTCTCTTTCTCGTAAACCACAGCCTGCACCACCAACACACACAAGGATTTAGCTAAGCAAAACATGGTGTGAGAAGCCCAACTAAAAATTTAGCCAATGCATAAAGCGGCGTGCACTACAAACAACAACAATCTTGGTTATCACTTATCACCACCTGTAGAAAGCTTCTCCACCTGACCTAAAATGCAAAGGCATTACTCCTACTGTATAAAAAAAATCTGAAACACATGTAGACGACAGTGGAACTTGCAGTTGCAGTTTCAAGATGGATAAGCACCCATCAAATATAGAAAGAGTATAAGATAATATGTTGTGCCTTTGAGCTGGAATAGCATCCTGGACTTGAGGAACAAAACAATTAAAACCATGCTGGGAAGAACACAATGAAACACCTTTGAGAAGGCAAGGTGACAACCACGATGGATAGGGATATGGAGCGCTTCTACCCATTGTTACTGCTCTCCCTTTTTCATCATGTTCAGTTTCTCAAAAACTAAATCAACTTATGCTCTGCCTCGCGTGCAATTCTTGCCTGTTGTTCCCGTCCGAGAGCTGTCCAAGCCATGCCATACCAACTCATGTGCAGCTTCCGTCGTCTTCCCTTGCCTATACGCAGCTGCCGTCGACCATCGGACCGATATTGTCCCACTCCTATTCTGTCCACTGGGAGGTCCGACGTCGAGGTGGAGCCACCTCGGCTGCCAATTCCTCCCGTATCACTTTGCTTAGTTACAAGGTGGAATCACATTCACACTAATAAAAAAAAGGAAAAAACTAACGCCAACACATGTGGCATCTTGTACATCATCCACACGCCTCCTTTACCATTCATTTTGCCACATGTGAACAGATGACATCAGCAGGAATCTTTTTGGTTTTCGGCTTAAAAATGTTTTATCTCCTAATTAAAATATCAAATTAAAAATCCGTTTTCACCATTAAATCCGTCTCGACGAGATCTTCAAAACTAGACCCCATGTTGATATGTTTCGACGAAAAAAAATTTGGCCAAAAGTTGCCATGATGTTTACACTGTAGTTGTCATAGTGCTTAAACTAAAGTAGCCATGTGGCAGTTTCAGTTTGTAGAGCATGGCAATTTTAGTATTTTGATGATTGCAACTCCAGTACTTTGACCATGAAAATTATTTTTTGTATGAACCATGGCAATTTTAAGTGCATGTATCATGGCAATTTAATTTATGGTTCATGGCAAGTCTAGTTTCTCAATTCCCCGTTTTATAAATGTCAAAATTTACTTTTAAATTTAGAAGAAAAGAGCTGAAACATATCATGGCAACTTTAGTGTAAACACCATGCCAATTCATGTGCAATAGACATGGCAACTTTTAACCCAAAAAAAATTTCATCGAAATATATTGATATGAGATCTAGTTTCGAAGATCTCGTCGCGAGGGATTTAATGGTGAAAACGGATCTTCAATCAGATTTTTCATTTAAGAGATAAAGCATTTTAAAAACTAAAAATCCAAAAAGATTCTCACATGCATGCATGAGGTGACATGGCGCAGTCTGTGTGTTATAGGGCATGTGGGCGGGTTTCGATCCCACTACACGTGTGGGCGTTAGCATTGTCCTAAAAAAACTGTCAGCGGTTCAGTGAATTAAGAGTTGACTAACAGAACATTTATACACCTACACTACATGTACATAGAGTCATAGACATGAACCGAGGCTGATGGATAAACAAAAATTATCACGAACTTCTTGAGTAGGCACCAAATCGGATCACCGGAGAACGATATTACTATGGACTGTATGAAGACTACATGTATTTTTACCCGGGCAACTAACAACCTCACGATATTTGCCAAATAGAATTCATCAACATATTAGCGAACCCATGTTAAAGAATGGATATTGCTCCATCAAAGTCACACAAAAAGTTTGAGCCTTTGGGTATCCAATGTTAGGCTGATCTCCACCGTGTGGGCCCAACGGCCCACCGGGCCCTTAGATCCGCGCCCTGATCGGGGGCGCTCAACCCACTATTGTAACACCCCAAAATTTTGACCATGTTTTATTAATAAAAATTTCGCCAGGAAATTAAATTTTTTTTTTCTCTGGATTATCTTCTGATTTCAGAACAACTCTTTTCTTCTGGATTGTGGAGTTTTCCCTCCAAATAAAAACCTTTCAAAATATCGTAGGACTTGAATACCATCTCGAGAGCAACTCTTTTATTTATAGATGATCAGTGGTAAATACTTCTAGAATTATTCTCCTAATTTGTTTCTTTTAAAATGGCTTGTCATTTCTTTTAAGAGCCTCAGTTGCACTGCAACCATTTGATAACTTCATTTAAAGATTCCACAAAAATTTGGGGATGGCATGTGATGTCCCTGGATCACTTTTATGCAAAAACCCAGGCATATGTTTCGAAAAATTTGAGCAAAACATCCTCATCTTCATTCTGGTTCAGTTTGGTGTTTTGTACTGCAACCATATTTTATTTTGCTCTAGTAATCTTGGGATTTCTCCTGCTTGCAATCCACCCTGCCAAACCCTTAAGTCTAGGAGATCAGACCCATTAGAGGATTTTAAACGCATGCAATAATGGCATTCATTTTCTGTCCAGATTTGGTTTTCTCAAAAACTTGCACTAGGAAGTTTTTGCTTTTGTCAAACTAACCTTGCCACCCTCTTTATCATCTAAAGAGAGCCCAACCTGGAGAATTTGGCCACCAGTAGAATTGCCTTGATGCCCTTGGCATTCTGTCGAACACCTTGTGTTCATGAACAGATTTGGCATGGAGCCAGGTTTGCATTGTAAACTTGCCCCTCTGGACCAACCAACATGTCCACTAATCTCCTAGATACCTCTAACCTAGCCCTGTTAATTTCCAGCCTCACCCAAGCCCTCTAGGCCACCCAGGGTTTCTATCGAGCATGTAACGTGCGTGCTCTGGGCGCGCCCAGAGCGCACGTTTTGCACGCGCGCGCAACCGAGCCGCCGCATCCTGCCCCTGGCCTTTGCTCGCACGCAGGGTCACGCCCCATTCTCATCCACTCGCCCGTGCCACTCTGCTACCTCTGGCACCCCGCAGCGCCACTGCAGCAAGCCCCTTGGCGGCAAGCCTGCGGCCGCAGCAAGCTTCTGCAATGGACGGTGCCGCCCGAGCCTTCCCCGCGCGCCAGCTACCCTCTAGAACAACTCGAGCTCATCCACGAGCTCGTTGGTTAGCGCCGACCAGCGCCACGTCGCCCTGCTTGCAACAGAGCGGAGGTTCACCGGCGTTCTTATCCGCAGCCGCGGAACCGACCTAGCCGTGCTATAAATAGGAGCCCCCGAGCCCCAGCCGAGTCTTGAGCCCCCCTGGACCCTCAGGCCTCTCCCCCTCGCACAAATTTAGCCGGAGCCGCCTGTACTGCCCCACTCTGGTCACAGCGCTGCCGCCAGCCTCCGGCAAAATTCAGGCGAATCCGAACCTCAGCCATCCCACCCTGGCCTCTGCTAGCTCCACCAAGACCTCTCGAACCCACTCCCTCTGCTTAATTGCACCATTACAGCCGTAGGCCGATGCCGTGTTCGCCGGAGCTCTTTGTCCGCCATGGATGAAGGGGTGCTCACCCCCGAGCTCCCCAACGGTCCTTTTTCTCTCCATAGGATGGGGCCATCCCTCCTGAGCACGCCGGTGTGCACAGCTCCGGGAGAGGTGCCCCCTAGCGCCGGCAATCGCCGCCGGAGTCGGCCTCTGCCTCTGGCCAGGAGCGCGCGTGAGGAGGGAGACAAACCCGATAGGTGGGCTCCACCTGTCGATGTCACAACCCAACCACCAGTGGCGCTGGCCCTCGAGTACGTCTTCTTCGCGAGTAAGCGTATTACTGGATATATGTTTTCCATTTCTGGAAAACGTATTCTTCCCCGAAACGTTTCTTCTCTGTTTATTTTAAAAACAGAGTTTTGATCTAAACTTTCACTGGCTCTAGTTTCTAAACTACAACTCCATTTGACTTGATTCTTTTTTGGTGTTTCTCAAATTCCATCTAGTTTATTTTCATATTTAGTTGAAAATTTTCCAAACAACTTTTCTGTACTGTTTTCAAATTATGTGTTGAGTTGAATCTTTTCAAAAATAGGAAATGGAGAGAGATGAAAACATTCAAAGGTGCACCCTACCTCTCCACACACTAAAGGCAAGCATTCTGAACCCTGGCGTAATATTTGTTATGTGTTGTTTGATGCGAATACAACACCACCTTGACACGAAGTATTCGTTAATTTATGTGATGATATGATCATACCCATGAGTGTATGATGAAGTTTCCTTGCTGTTGGGAATTGATATGCTTGTGATAGTAATCACCCTTGTATGCCTTTCATGCCTACCGGAAGGAATCCGGGAAAGTCTCTGTCTTGGGTGGACACGAGCTTGTTACTGATATTTCGCTGAGACGGGTATATTCAGTAAGGCATGGTAAGGTATGATGAGTGGTGATTCTGCCTGTTGGTGTGAAATATATTTGTTATGCTAATCATGCAGGGAATACTTAAACCTCCTGAGACGACCATAGATCGAGTCTTGTGCCAGTAACCCCCATACTTGCTTCGTGCTACCACTTGTCCCTGCCTTAGGTAGGGTACGGTTCAGTAAGTTGTCAACCCCTTTCTTAGCACACACCGTATAGAGAGGCCATGGTGGAAGATACCGGCTGCATCCGGTAGACATGCCACCTAGTCCAGGGGCATGGGTGTTTCCGGTTGGAGCCGAAGGGGTAGCTCCCCTAGTTTGCGTGCGTTATAAATTTTGTGATCCCATGCTAGTCGAGGTTGTAGCCTCCCCACTTAGAGTTTTGCTTAACGGGTGTCGAGGGTGATTCCAGACACCGGTATGTTAAGCTGGTGTGTGCGGGTCAGGTGTGTTTTCAAGTAAAAGACCATAAACGGAATTAGTCCCGATGGACTAAAGGAATCCGTTACTCGTGGGGAAAGAGTACACCCTCTGCATAGATTATATCTATTCGAATAGCCGTGTCCATGGTTAAGGACTACAGTATGGGATGAGTCAAGTGTCGGTCTTAGTGTCGGTCTTCGGAGGAAAAAAAACTGCTATACCAGAACATTGATCAAGACATGTGACATATGATGATTATGATTATTATTATTATGGACTAACCATTTGTATTATTTGAATTATTGAGTATCCCTGGGATGGTTCTACCTCCTGGATATTCACTTTGATTATTCTTTATAAGCCCTTTATGAGGTGTCGCTCAGACGCCCGACTGTGGCACGTTTGTTATTTACTTTCTTTATAAGCCCTTTATGTGGTGTCACTGAGACGCCCAACTGTGGCATGCTGATTATTTAATTTTCTTTATAAGCCCTTTATGTGGTGTCGCTCAGACGCCCGACTGTAGCATGTCTTATATTATTATCCTTTCGAGGTGTCGCTTCAGACACCCGATCGGTTTATTTTATTCTTATTATCTAATTGCTTTTTCATATTTAATTCTGAATGGCCTGCTTGCATGCGGCATGAATTTTATTTCATGACTGGCTAAGTGATCATGAGAATATTTCAGAGCATGATTATCATCTGTTATATTATACCTGTGTTCATAATGTTTGCGAGTACATTCAAAGTACTCACTGGCTTGTCCCTGGCTATTGTCTTGGCCAGATTTCTCGCTTGGAGAGGAGCGCTGCGATGACAGCCCCGGAACCTAGGCAATGATGATAGCAGCCTCGCTAGGATAGGAGTTATCCAGGTCAGCTGTTCCTGTGGGAAATGGAGTCCCATAGACGCTAATGAACCGCAAACCGCTTCCGCCATCAACCACTAGAAACCATTTGTTGTACTCATAGGCCAGAATGGTCTTGTACTTCATATTTTGTATTTTTGCTTGGAATTTCTGTATCAAGTTTGTGTCTCATCAGCTAACAGTAATCCTGGGGCTGGTGAGCACAAGGGCCATTTACTGGGAAATTAATATCCTGGAAAACCGGTCCTAACAACCTTGGTATCAGAGCCAGGCTGACCATTGGCTAATCCTATCTTAGCCAGGTCGATAAACCTAGGTTAACCAACCCACCAGACCTTAACCTAAACCCAGCCAAGCTTCTCGTGTAAGATAGCCACACAGTGACCCCGACACCTTTTGGCAGTCGGTGCCTAACTTATCAGCCTAGCCTGTCGATCACGTGCCAGTGACCGACACCTAAATTGTCTCATTCGCAAGCGTGCGAAGGAAGACTCCGTCCTCTTTTTCTATAAAAAGGGAACGCTAGCCCCAACCCAGCACAGCACAGCCTCTACCCCAAACCGAGCCAAGATGCCTGGCCCCATTGTTCACAATGAGACCACAGCAACCAACCTTGGAGGTTTTGTGACAGTGCTAGCAAACCTCACCCGTCGTGCCTTTGCATTAGAAGAGCCCCCAGAGTATGTTGTGTACCAAGGGCTCATGAGCGGTGAGAGCCGCCAATTTTGGGCCATGGTGCACATCTATGGTAGGGGTATATCGCCAGAACGCCCCTACAGGTTCACCGGAAGGACAACTTCCTTTGAGCCACAAGCCATCCAACTAGCTGCTCGAGAGGCTATAGTTCAACTCCGGCACCTGTCGCCCAGAGTTAACTGCCGCTTGTTCTACTACTACCCCAGCCGTGACGGGTATAGTAGGCCACCCCAGGTTGCCAACGGAGACCACGAGATGGACCCTGCATTGCTGCATATGGTGCGCTATGTAAGTGCACAAGAGGCACTATTCGATCAGATCACCCTTGATCTGATCGCCGCTCATGGAGAGCTTGTTCGCCGAGTCCCGGCAAGAGGAGAAGAGGAGCCCGACGCCGACAACCCAGTTGTGCTGTTCGAGCACCCGATCGAATCCTTGAGGTCTGCCCCGGCCATCGACCGGAATGCTTTTGTATCCCCGGAGGAGTTTCGTCGCCTTTTGGGAACACGCTCCAACGGGATTCTGACCACCAACCCCCGCGATGGTCATCATCGCTACCCCGACCCTGCCGCTCCACAACCCCGCCCAGCAAACCACGATGGTGAAGCCCATGGAGAAGCCTCGACGTCCGCAAGGCACGCCCGCTTAGATATTAACGAGGTAGACTAAGCCACTCGAGTAGTATCGAGTCTTAGTATTTCTACGCCTTGTAATAGTGTGACCTTGTACTCGCCTTGAATGAATGCAGACTGCTTGTGTGCCTCTGTTTTGAATAGTAGCCATGCATAAGTATGTTGGTGTGCGGTTGAAATTTTTTTAATTCCGGGCGTAGCTACCAAAAACCACCCCGACGACACCCACAGTAATACGTCACTTTTGTGAGATATGTGTATCTATGGCTTTGACCCCGACCCCATAGAGCAGAACCGACAAACTAGTTGCCCCCACACCGCTATCGGTAACCCAGCCTTGATGCTATATAAGAGGCCACCCCGTGACCTTACCAAGCATCCCTCCCTTTGTGCACAACTCTCACAGCCATTTCTTTGCCATGCCGAGCCCTAGTATTTATTTGAGAACTCCAGATGCAACCCCAGGTAGTTTTGTAAAAATATTGTGCGACTTTACCTGCAGTACCATGAGTTCTACCCATCCACCCCAGTACGAGCTGCTCAAATCGAGGATCACCCCTTCCACCTCGAAATATTGGGCAGTAGTGCACATCCCTCCCGCTAACCCAAACCAAGACCCAACGGAAGTCTCCTTCGTGGGGAAATCTATGTCGACTCCGCAAATGGCCATAGAAGCTGCTGCGTACGAAGCTATCACTCGTCTTCGCTTCACAGTACCCTATGCCAGCGAAAGGGGGTATTATTACTTCCCAAGTCGTGCAGCACCCGAAGAAGTAGCATCTTTTCTCGGTGGGCGAATTGAGAGGGACCCAGTACTGGCCAACCTTGCCCAGTATGTCATCGTTCAAGAGCGTTTGACCCAGCGAGTAATGGGTTATCTCCAGAGCCTCGCCGATTTGAATCCTCAGATCGCTATTGGCAAACCACTGAGGCCAGACCAGGAGAGACGTGCACTAGTAGAAAAAGGCTTATTTGTCCCGGTTCATAAGGCCCATTTGTCCCGATTCGCAAACCGGGACTAAAGGCCCCCCCCCTTTAGTCTCGGTTGTGTTACGAACCGGGACTAAAGGCCCTCCACGTGGCCTCTCTCTGGAGCTCCACCTTTAGTCCCGGTTGGTAAAACCAACCGGGACTAAAGGAATTTTTTTGAATTTTTGTTTTTCTGAATTTTTTTGATAAATAAAATTTTGAATTTTTTTTGAATATTTTCTTATTTTCAAATTTCTGAATTATTTGACAATTCAATCTCTAATCACCCCTCATCACTGCTCAATTATGAACCACTCATTCCAAATCGTCTAACTTCCCGGCCGGTCACCCATCCTCTCACTACTCCAGCCTGAGCACGCTTAACTTTCGAGTTCTATTCCCCCTAGTTTCCAAGTCTGCACTTGTTGTTTTCCTGACAAAACTAAGTTGTCAATCCTATTAACCCTTAGGAGTTGAACTTGAGCATTAAGCACCGTTTGAGTTTGAAATTATTATTCTAAAAAACAATAATTATTTATTAACACTAATATTTCTTGAATAAGTAGTTTGACCATAGTTTGACCACAATTTGACCAGATTTGACCATAGTTTGACCAGATTTGACAATAGTTTGACCACATTTTTTGTTTAATTCTTTTTGCTGTTAGGTCACAAAAATTATAAACTTTCTGTTAGTGCCATTAGTTTTCAAATTTGAATAGTTTAAATTTGAATTCCTTGAAATTTGTGTGATCACTATTTTGTGAATAACTTTACTATAAAATAGATTTTTGAGTGATTCTTTTTCCTGCTATTTAATATTACTGGTGTTTTAACATTATATTCAAACTGATTTTGTTATTTTAGTTTCTAACAAAAAATTCTTTATGATATTCTTTTTGCTATTAAAGTTTCTAACAAAAAAATTCTTTATGGAAATTCATTTTGCCATTAATGTTTTGAACAGAAAATACTTTGATAATTTTTAGTTGCATAAATTTTATATAATTTTTGTTTCAAAAATACTAGAGGTTTATAAAAGCTTTTTAGTTGATTCCTTTTGCTATTAGAGTTTTATAAAAGCTTTTTAGTTGATTCTTTTTGCTATTGAAGAATATTATAGTTTTGTTTTAGTTGATCGTAACAGAATATTTAATTGATTATTTTAAGTTCATTCTTTTGCTATTAGTTCATTCTTTTTGCGCTAAATGACCCTGAATTTGAAAAGCACTACAAATGAACGCTGAAAAGGTTGAAAGTTGGCATGGTATCATCATTTCACCCACATAGTTTGTGCTAAAAAGTTGAGAGGGTTACAGCAAAAACTGGATGCACTTCGTGTACAAAACGGGCAATCTCTTTCGAAGTATCAAGGTTTCATACGGAAACTCGTCTGTTACAAAGGGATTTCATTTTTTTTTGAACTTATTTGAACTCCAGACTTTTTGTGTGTTCAAAATGCACCATTCAAAGCCAATAATCATCATAGTCATTACCACCAACACTATTTAATCATCATAGTCATAGTGTAGCTATCTAATCACCACCAACACTAGCTAATAATAATCATCATAGTCATTACCACCAACACTAGCTATTTAATCATCATAGTCATAGTGTAGCACATAATCATCTTCAAACTCATTCTAGCTAGCTAATCACTCCTGCTGCTCTCTCTCAGGTAAAATAGCATAGAACATGTGTAGCACTCCTGCTTCATCATATTGGAGCATGCAGATGAACCTGTCTCCTAATTGTGGGCTGCGCTTCTGATTGCTGCCCCCTAGTACTTCTCTGCGATCCTTCACAATTTTGCTCCAGTCTTTGACTATTAAGACTTGCTCGCTTTTAGAAATCATGAATGCACTCATGTGCAATGTAGGATGTCTTGGCCGTAAGCTAACCATTGCCATGCGACCTTTAGGCTCGACCCAATGAGGCACAACTATCATTGGGAGTCCCTGTTGAAGAACATCGTAGTAACATACTTAGCAATGAAGTTTAGCTTAAAAAATAATGTATGCAAAAGATGCACTGAGGACAAATAGTAAAAATCTTACCATCTTTCCTAAATAGATATGACCGTAGTTCAATACGCATGCTAGTGGTCGCACGTTTTGAGTACTAAGATTTTCAAGTCCAGGGAAATAATGTGTCTTGACAGTATCAAGATCCTCAAGCCATGAAACATAATGACTTATCTCCTCGCAGTTTAGTTCAGCCCCGGGACAGTAGTAGGTCATGTCTACCAAGCGCTGGACATGTTTGCTTGAATGGAAATAAGCTGTCAATAGAAATTAGTTGTCAACTATTTTTGAATAAACAATATCCAAGACATAAATATGGTTGAGAAACTCACATAATGGTAGAACTGGAGGCGTCTGCACATCGACCCAGATGTCGATATTACCTTCAATATCATCTTCCGGACGAATATCAAAGGTGATAAGCATATCAGGCTCAAATGCATAAGCCTTGCATAGTGATCTCCAATTTTTGCATTCAAAATAGGTGTAGGTGTCTGCATTGTATAATTTTGCGGCAAAAGTATAACCATGCTCGGTCCTCAAGTGAACTATCTTTACCTCCATAGTTTCCATAGGACTGAAACCAATCTTATCCAAGACATAAATTCTTGCATGGCAGGGGATACGCTAGTAGAATAGTAAAAAATTAAAATTATAAGTTGAAGCAAAAGAAGCAGAAGTCATGCTTAATTACGAAAAAAGACTTGTCGTTGTGACTTACTGTATCCACTTTGAAGGTCTCATCCAGCTTGATGCTGAAGCGCCTACCACCAAATAAGAAATTTCTGTCGCACAGGCCGCGCTCGTCTTCGCAGTATTCGCACATACCGAAATCATTTTCGTCGTCCGACATTTCCTATGTTCATAGTTGATCAAAAATTAATTGAAGGCAACTACCAGGAAACTCAACAAACAGAAGCGACCCCCACGACAACAGTCGGCATTCTTCCTCTCTCAAATATATATAATAACAAACAATAATAAAAGTAAGAAAATTACACAAGTATCTATCTTAATCATACAAGTAAGAACTTTGTTCTTTTACAAAGAAGATAAGACCAAGAGGCTCACCACTGTGGTGCCGGCGACGAGATCGGCGCGGGCGATCGACGGCGTTGAGGACGGGGACGGAACAGGACGGACCGCCAAACCTAGACAAATCTCGAGGAAAATGGAGCTTGGACAAGGAGCTTCGAGAGGAGAAAACTTAAGTGTGGCTCGGGCATTTCATCAAACACCTCATGTGCATACGAGGTGAGCTAGAGCACCACAAAGCTCTCCCACTGCCGACCCAAAAAACAGAGCACTCCACTGCTCTGCTCGCGGGCGAGGGGGTATATATAGGCATCTCATTGGTCCCGGTTCGTGGCTGGAACCGGGACTAAAGGCCCCCCTTTGGTCCCGGTTCCAGCCACGAACCGGGACCAATGGTTGTGGGCCAGGAGCGAGGCCCATTGGTCCCGGTTCGTGGCTGGAACCGAGACCAAAGGGGCCAGACAAACCGGGACCAATGCCCCTGGCCTCACGAACCGGGACCGATGCCCCCTTTGGTCCCGGTTCGTGAGTGAACCGGGATTAATTGGCTGGCCCTGCCTGGACCAAAGCCCTGTTTTCTACTAGTGGCGTTCTTCGACTAGTCAATCCGCTTTCCCCGATAGAAGAAGATTGTGCCCCAGTGCCGGAAACATTTTCTCAGGACCCAACATATTTTACGTTTGCGTCATAGACGCCACTTCTGTGTTTATTAGCCTAGCATGTGTTGCAGCTTATACGCTGTATCCTAAGTTTGTGCGATGAATTAATTGTTTGGTTTCAATTAATGTATTTCACTGTTGTTATTTTTTATTAACTGTTTTCGCTCTCAGAAAATTCCGAGGTGGGACTTTCCCTTGAGTTATTGCAACAATTAATTCTCCATGACATAAATTTTAATTCACGCAGCACCGCGACAGCAGGCTCACAACCACTACCACTCGACCACAGGCACTAATTGCTAAACCACGTACACATTTTGCACCTAACTGATCACCTCACTAACACACCACAAGTTTCTGAAGGAGAAATTTGTGGGTACTTATTCTAGTGCAGATTGCCTCCAGCACACTGACAGCAGTTAGCACCCGACACCAGCACCTAATCCTCATGATCACCGCCGCCGTGAAGAGCTAACAGTCGAGCAGCAGCATCATGACGATCATCAAGGATCATCGCGCACAAGAGCCCGGAGAACCCCAGCAAAGCCGCCAACCCTCCGCACATCAGGATCATGTACCAATCTGGCATCACCTCCGCCATTAGAGCCTCGTCGCAAGCTCCTGCAAACAGTAATGGAAGGAGAAGAAGAAGCAAGGCCAGGTGTGAGGAAGAAGAGTGGAGCACCGCGGTCATTTTATAGCTCGAGATCGGTGTACGGTGGGCGAAGTCCACCAGCGCCGCTCGTCGCTCGATCGCCAGTGTTCGGAGGCGAATCCGCGAGCAGTGCCGACAGCGCACTAGCCCGCGAGGTGTGTGCACGCTGCGCTGGCAGCTAGTGCGCCGCGCACTACCGTAGTACGGCCTAGGTGCCCTACTCGCTAGGTGTCGCAGGTGGAGAAAGCGCGGACGCGCGCGAGAGAGAGAAGGAAGATGGAAGAGGAAGAAGAGACTGACAGTGGGCCCCGGGTCCACTTGTCAGCTAGAGAGAACTATGCACTCGGGTACGACAAGCGAAATTTAGAAATTTATTCTAAATTTACCCTAGCCAATAGTAGAAATTTCTCGGTTTCCCCAACCGTAGAATTTTTCCACACAGCGCCAGTACCCCACTGTAGTTGTACCAATTATCTGCCCTCTTGCTGTAGCCTCGTCATTTCGCGTGAGCAGGTTATTTAATTTTCGAATTATTATTGCATGATAGTAGGAGTAATATTTCTGAAACCGCCCTTAGCAAATCTCGAGGACGAGATTTTTCTTCAGGGGGGTAGTGTTGTAACACCCCAAAATTTTGACCATGTTTTATTAATAAAAATTTCACCAGGAAATTATTTTTTTTTCTCTGGATTATCTTCTGATTTCAGAACCACTCTTTTCTTCTGGATTGTGGAGTTTTCCCTCCAAATAAAAACCTTTCAAAATATCGTAGGACTTGAATACCTTCTCGAGAGCAACTCTTTTATTTATAGATGATCAGTGGTAAATACTTCTAGAATTATTCTCCTAATTTGTTTCTTTTAAAATAGCTTGTCATTTCTTTTAAGAGCCTTAGTTGCACTGCAACCATTTGATAACTTCATTTAAAGATTCCACAAAAATTTGGGGATGACATGTGATGTCCCTGGATCACTTTTATGCAAAAACCCAGGCATGTGTTTCGAAAAATTTGAGCAAAACATCCTCATCTTCATTCTGGTTCAGTTTGGTGTTTTGTACTGCAACCATATTTTATTTTGCTCTAGTAATCTTGGGATTTCTCCTGCTTGTAGTCCACCCTGCCAAACCCTTAAGTCTAGGAGATCAGACCCATTAGAGGATTTTAAACGCATGCAATAATGGCATTCGTTTTCTGTCCAGATTTGGTTTTCTCAAAAACTTGCACTAGGAAGTTTTTGCTTTTGTCAAACTAACCTTGCCACCCTCTTTATCATCTAAAGAGAGCCCAACCTGGAGAATTTGGCCACCAGTAGAATTGCCTTGATGCCCTTGGCATTCTGTCGAACACCTTGTGTTCATGAACAGATTTGGCATGGAGCCAGGTTTGCATTGTAAACTTGCCCCTCTGGACCAACCAACATGTCCACTAATCTCCTAGATACCACTAACCTAGCCCTGTTAATTTCCAGCCTCACCCAAGCCCTCTAGGCCACCCAGGCTTTCTGTCGAGCATGTAACGTGCGTGCTCTGGGCGCGCCCAGAGCGCACGTTTTGCACGCGCGCGCAACCGAGCCGCCGCATCCTGCCCCTGGCCTTTGCTCGCCCGCAGGGCCGCGCCCCGTTCTCATCCACTCGCCCGTGCCACTCTGCTACCTCTGGCACCCCGCAGCGCCACCGCAGCAAGCCCCTTGGCGGCAAGCCTGCGGCCGCAGCAAGCTTCTGTGATGGACGGCGCCGCCCGAGCCTTCCCCGCGCGCCAGCTACCCTCTAGAACAGCTCGAGCTCATCCGCGAGCTCGTTGGTTAGCACCGACCAGCGCCACGTCGCCCTGCTAGCAACAGAGTGGAGGTTCGCCGGCATTCTTATCCGCAGCCGCGGAACCGACCTAGCCGTGCTATAAATAGGAGCCCCCGAGCCCCAGCCGAGGCTTGAGCCCCCCTGGACCCTCAGGCCTCTCCCCCTCGCACAAATTTAGCCGGAGCCGCCCGTACTGCCCCACTCTGGTCACAGCGCTGCCGCCAGCCTCCGGCAAAATTCAGGCGAATCCGAACCTCAGCCATCCCACCCTGGCCTCTGCTAGCTCCACCAAGACCTCTCGAACCCACTCCCTCTGCTTAATTGCGCCATTACAGCCGTAGGCCGATGCCGTGTTCGCCGGAGCTCTTTGTCAGCCATAGATGAAGGGGTGCTCACCCCCGAGCTCCCCAGCGGTCCATTTTCTCTCCAGAGGATGGGGCCATCCCTCCTGAGCACGCCGGTGTGCACAGCTCCAGGAGAGGTGCCCCCTAGCGCCGGCAATCGTCGCCGGAGTCGGCCTCTGCCTCTGGCCAGGAGCGCGCGTGAGGAGGGAGACAAACCCGACAGGTGGGCCCCACCTGTCGGTGTCACAACCCAACCACCAGTGGCGCTGGCCCTCGAGTACATCTTCTTCGCGAGTAAGCGTATTACTGGATATACGTTTTCCGTTTCTGGAAAACGTATTCTTCCCCGAAACGTTTCTTCTCTGTTTATTTTAAAAATAGAGTTTTGACCTAAACTTTGACTAGCTCTAGTTTCTAAACTACAACTCCATTTGACTTGATTCTTTTTCTAGTGTTTCTCAAATTCCATCTAGTTTATTTTCATATTTATTTGAAAATTTTCCAAACAACTTTTCTGTACTGTTTTCAAATTATGTGTTGATTTGAATCTTTTCAAAAATAGGAAATGGAGAGAGATGAAAACTTTCAAAGGTGCACCCTACCTCTCCACACACTAAAGGCAAGCATTCTGAACCCTGGCATAATATTTGTTATGTGTTGTTTGATGCGAATACAACACCACCTTGACACGAAGTATTCGTTAATTTTTGTGATGACATGATCATACCCATGAGTGTGTGATGAAGTTTCCTTGCTGTTGGGAATTGATATGCTTGTGATAGTAATCACCCTTGTATGCCTTTCATGCCTACCGGAAGGAATCCGGGAAAGTCTCTCTCTTGGGTGGACACGAGCTTGTCACTGATATTTCGCTGAGACGGGTATATTCAGTAAGGCATGGTAAGGTATGATGAGTGGTGATTCTGCCTGTTGGTGTGAAATATATTTGTTATGCTAATCATGCAGGGAATACTTAAACCTCCTGAGATGACCATAGATCGATTCTTGTGCCAGTAACCCCCCATACTTGCTTCGTGCTACCACTTGTCCCTGCCTTAGGTAGGGTACAGTTCAGTAAGTTGTCAACCCCTTTCTTAGCACACACCGTACAGAGAGGCCATGGTGGAAGATACCGGCTGCATCCGGTAGACATGCCACCTGGTCCGGGGGCATGGGTGTTTCCGGTTGGAGCCGAAGGGGTAGCTCCCCTAGTTTGCGTGCGTTATAAATTTTGTGATCCCATGCTAGTCGAGGTTGTAGCCTCCCCACTTAGAGTTTTGCTTAACGGATGTCGAGGGTGATTCCAGACACCGGTAAGTTAAGCTGGTGTGTACGGGTCAGGTGTGTTTTCAAGTAAAAGACCATAAACGGAATTAGTCCTGATGGACTAAAGGAATCCGTTACTCGTGGGGAAAGAGTACACCCTCTGCAGAGATTATATCTATTCGAATAGCCGTGTCCATGGTTAAGGACTACAGTATGGGATGAGTCAAGTGTCGGTCTTAGTGTCGGTCTTCGGAGGAAAAAAAAACTGCTATACCAGAACATTGATCAAGACATGTGACATATGATGATTATGATTATTATTATTATGGACTAACCATTTGTATTATTTGAATTATTGAGTATCCCTGGGACGGTTCTACCTCCTGGATATTCACTGTGATTATTCTTTATAAGCCCTTTATGAGGTGTCGCTCAGACGCCCAACTGTGGCACGTTTGTTATTTACTTTCTTTATAAGCCCTTTATGTGGTGTCGCTGAGACGCCCAACTGTGGCATGCTGATTATTTAATTTTCTTTATAAGCCCTTTTATGTGGTGTCACTCAGACGCCCGACTATGGAATGTCTTATATTATTATCCTTTCGAGGCGTCGCTTCAGACACCCGATCGGTTTATTTTATTCCTATTATCTAATTGTTTTTTCATATTTAATTCTGAATGGCCTGCTTGCATGCGGCATGAATTTTATTTCATGACTGGCTAAGTGATCATGAGAATATTTCAGAGCATGATTATTATCTGTTATATTATACTTGTGTTCATAATGTTTGTGAGTACATTCAAAGTACTCACTGGCTTGTCCCTGGCTATTGTCTTGGCCAGATTTCTCGCTTGGAGAGGAGCACTGCGATGACAGCCCCGGAACCTAGGCAATGATGATAGCAGCCTCGCGAGGATAGGAGTTATCCAGGTCAGCTGTTCCTGTGGGAAATGGAGTCCCATAGACGCTGATGAACCGTAAACCGCTTCCGCCATCAACCACTAGAAACCATTTGTTGTACTCATAGGCCAGAATGGTCTTGTACTTCATATTTTGTATTTTTGCTTGGAATTTCTGTATCAAGTTTGTGTCTCATCAGCTAACAGTAATCCTGGGGCTGGTGAGCACAAGGGCCATTTACTGGGAAATTAATATCCTGGAAAACCGGTCCTGACAACTATGGTTGACGGGCCCCTGTCACCTGCACTATATATAAAGAGGTGGGGGCCGGCGGCTCGGGGGACGAGGTTCGTCGCGACGCCGTACACCCCACCTACATCCCCTATCGATCTAGGGTTAGTGCAGTGCTGTCGGGAAGCACCGCCACAGCCACTGCTCACTCTTCACCACCGCCATCATAGTCACCCACCACGATGGCCAACACCTCGAACTCCTCGAACCAAAGTGAAGGTAGTCCATCATTACATCTCTAACCCTACTGGATCCACAGCTCTATCAATGGTATCAGACTAGGCTAGGGTTCTAGATTTGTTTTTCGGTGGCAAAGAAATAGCAAAGAAATTCCCCTCTCCTTGGAACCCTAGAACAGGGCAAAGAAAAGAACCTCACCGGAGAAAGTAGCGCCGCCGTCATGGCCGCGCCTTTCCTCTCGATCCGGATGGGCATCGGCATGCCAAGTCATTCGGAAGAAGAACACGGGTAGTTGGGGAACCACGCCTTCGCCACTGCCAAAAGAACAGACCCCAACGGGGGAAAGGGCGCCGCTCGCCACACCGTTCGACGGCGGCACGCTCACCGCAAGGGGAACGCGCCACCGGCGGAGGGGATGGCAACAGCCGCCGCTGCAGAGGAGGAGCGGGTGCAGCCACGCCTCACTCTGTCTGCCACACGAGGCGGGGGTTGGAAAGAGAAAAGCAGGGGGAAGGGAAAGAGAGCCGCCGCGCGGTGGGGTCTGACGCCGTCGCCGGCTCGCCGCCGGCGCGACGGGAGCGCTGGAATCGACCCGCCGCCGCTGAACGAGAGGAAGGGAGAGGCGCGCAGGTGGGGGGAGGGGGAAAAATGAACTAGGGTTCCCCTTGGTCCCTCTCCATTCACTGGTTTTTGTTCAACTGAATTGCGCGCTGGGCCGTCGGATCAGATCCGATGGCCACGAGACAAACCCTAACGTGTGGCGGGCAAAACTGGGCCGCTGGGCCGAGGCCAGCGGCGGGGCGCTGGGTCGGGCAGTTTTCGGCCAGGGGTGACTGGTGGCTTTCCACACCGACTGGGGGTTTTCTACAGGCCTCAGCGGGAGCGCGGCTGGGCCGGCCGTGGGCCGGCCCAAGCAGACCACCCAGCTTATTTTCTGTCCAATTTTGGGCAAAGATTACACAGCTTATTTTCTAGCCAGAAAATAGAAAAGTGACAGAAATACTTCAGAAAAGTAAAAAGTTCATGAATTTTTTATTCATATTTTTTTCGCTGCAAAATAAAAAAAAAGTGCTCCTTTTAAAAGTGAATAGAACTAAAGTAAAAGATTAAATTGTTGCTTCTCTAATGCATTTTTTGAACCAACCGGTTAAAATTGCTTAGAGAGTAAAAGAGTACAGAATTGTTTTTGTATAGAATATTGAAAAGTTTCTGCTGCAAAGTAAAAGTTTTATTCTCCAATTAAATTGGAACCAACGGGAAAATTTAATTGGAAGAACTGTTCTTAGCAATGTTTTTCCCCTATGGGTGAAATCAGATTCAGATAGTTTCCGCTATGACAAAAGAAAGATATTTTTTTTAAAGTTAAAATATGGTATTGTTATTTTCTGACCAACGTTGATGATAACAGTACTATAATTCTATGAGTCTTATGTTCAAAGCTTAAATCTCTGATAAATTTTGTATCAAAGTGATCAATTTTTAGGGAACAGATAAAGATCAAGAAAAGCTCTTGAACTAGAGAAATATATATTTCTTGTTCCCACTGCAATAAAGTTGATGATGATGATTATTTCTTAGCAAAGTTGTTTAATAGGTCATCACATTGTTTATGAGTTATATGCATTATTTCCATTTCTGCCCAACGGTGATATGGAATTAATGTAGAAGGATGATGTTTTATTCTAATTCTGCCCAACGGTGATTTAGAATATAAAAGAAAGTTTTAAAAGTTTAATGTGCATATTCTTTAACCAGATCAACATGAGGTTATTTTTTATGCTCATTATTGCTGATTATTGGCTAATTTTTCTCAGACTAAAAGTTTTTCATGCTTTCATTCATGAAAGAGAATGGCTGGGTACTTGTGACCCGAAAGATGACCAAGAAAGGTCATAACGTGAGGGAGTATGTTCTCTCTTAAGAATGGCTTCAAAAGAAAAGAGATAAATCATTGAGAGTCTTGGTTGACGAATGTCTTTCATGTACTCTCTATGAAGAAGATTTTTCAGTCAACATGATTTGAGATGAAACAAGCAACATGCGTGTTTAATTTGACCAACGTCGGATCAAGCATGTGTGTCAAAGAGCATTCGGATTTATTCCTAAATTTGATGATTGAATATGCAGTCAAAAGAGCCAATTCTGGCATTTATGTCCCTTACAGGGAATTACCCGCATGGCGGGAAAAGATGATTATGATAAAACCCGCATGGCAGGAAAAGTCTGGGAAAATACCTGCGTAACCCGTATGGCAGTAGAAATTTTGGCAAAAGACTTATCCTGTATGACAGGAGAAAGATATGATGACTCATGTGCTTTTAATGTGTCTCACTCTGGGAGAAAAGTATGGAGTAGCTATTATGCTTTCCTAGTATCGACCGTACACCTTATGTGTAACGGTCATTAAGCACTCAATAAATCCAAAGAGAATAAAAGTTACAGACGAACCTAAAGATAAGAATGATATGCAAGTGTGACTTGCAAAAGTACTAATGATAAAGAACTCTGTTGAGTTTCTCAAATGGAATGAGGAAAAAGTATTCCCATACCAGTTAACAGATAACTTCATTTCGCATGAAGTAATCAGATGAATGGTTTTCGAAATTGTGGCAGAAAAGTTCTTGCCACATTTTGAGGGGGAGAAAGAAATATGAGATAAATTAAGAATGATAAAACTCCCCTATACTTTAGATAATGTGATGCACATTATGCATCTAAAGTGATCCATCAATGAAGAATGTGATCATCTGGGGAGTACGACGGTCATAATAATACCCCTAAAGAAAAGAAATAGATGTATTCCTGGATCTTTTACAATTTCGAAAGCAGACTAAGGAATACTAAGACGGTGCTTAAAGTGCCATAAAGAAGAAAGTTTTAACATAATAAACCCAAATAATAAAGTTTAAAGATACCCCAATTTTAGTGAAGATGGAGTAATCTGGGGAAGCATGGTATGAAAATACCTAAGACTCGAATAGATTGTATCTGGGGGAGCATGTTGTATGACCTATACAACACCTGTTGTTAGCTCTATAAAGGAGGAATGAGTGAACACCGATCTTGTGATAAAGGTCCCTGTAAAACCCATTGCCTCTTGGAAATGAAAGACTATACAATTAATTTGCCTCTTGGCAATGACAGAGCAACAACCGCCCCATATGAAAGAAGTGTCAGTACCTGAGACACAGATGGTCTCAAGGAATGAGAAAATCAGATACTTCCGATTACTATAAAGTCTATGTTAATGGAGGTTGATCCCACCTCATTTAAAGCTCTCAATCGAGTTTTGAGTAGTGTCTGTTTTGTCTAAATGATAAAGAGACTATGTGAGATGAAATAAAATTGGTGAATCCCGACGATGTTTGGGACTCATAAGTAATTTCCAATGGTGCCAAAACAGTAGGCTGTAAAGGGTCTACAAGGTCAATGTGACTCCAAAGGAAATATGTAAAGGTGTAAAGCGTGACTTAAATCGAAAGATTTTGTGCAAAGAGAATGAATAGATTACAATGAGTGTTAGTGGCACATCATGATCGACATCATGATCTGAGTTACATCAGATGAAAGTAAAGAACACAAGGGATACTGCTTCAATAAGTCTTTTATGGACTAGAGCAAGTCTCTAGACAGTGGCATTTAAAGTTAAAAGAATCAGATGTTATTTTGGGTTAAAGAAAATGAGAGGACAATTGTATTCATGCAAAGTTATAGAATGGGAAATTCATTTCCTAATTCCTGTGCATGTGGATGACATCCTACTTGCTAGTGGTGATGTCAATCTACTGCAGGAAGAGAAAAGAAGTTCTTGTCCTCAAAGTTCAAAAGAATGTTCTCGGTAGAGTGTCTCTCGTTATAAGTATCGAGATTCACCAAGAAAAGAATAAAAGGGGGTATTAGGAATGTTGCATGGACATGCTAAGAAAGGTCTCTAAAGTATGCATGCGAGAAAACCTACGTCTGTTCTTATAGTCAAGGGTAATGGAACTGGAAACTTTGGTGTTCCAAAAGATGATGAGAAAAGATTGAAAATGGATATGGTGCCATATGCTTCAGCTGTTGGAAGCTCAATATATTACCCTAACACAGTTCACATATCCGGGTTGTTTTGGCAATATCCAGTCCATATATAGATCACTGGAATGGAGTCAAAGATATCAGCCTCATGCTGAAAGAAATAAGTGCTCTAAAAAGATTGTGAGTACAAAGACAAGACTTGTGAAATGTATAGCGAAATCCACAATTGTCGCTAACTTTCACACTTGGAGTTTTTGTGTGGAAAAGCTCCAAAGAATGTGTGATGCAAAAACATGTTATAGCTTGATATGAGGCTGAGGGACAGGCAAAATGGTTAAGGAGATCTGTACCCGGAGTTGATAATGGTTGACAACAGCGATAACCATTTTAAGTTTTTCGCTCCTATGACAACGAGTCAAGTGTTGATGCCAAACACACTGACACAGAGTTATGCGTTGTAAAGGAGAAAGTCCGGAATTATGTAGAAATGCTTGAAGCATAAAAGCAACAGACAAGTGTTTGCAGATCTTCTTATTAAAGGCTTACCACCCAGTGTGTTCGGAGAACACACAGTCGACATGGGTTTTATGGTATAGTCTAAGATTTTCGGACAATAAAGGGCCCAAGGTTAAAGAATTTGTTTCAAAACAGAGAGGTACGTTGTGGCTGTCAGATTCTATCGGCAATTGAGCTGTGACGATGAAACATGTTCTATGTATTGATCTGTTATGAAACGAGTAAAGTAAAAGTATAAGGTCAAAAGTAAAAGTTGAGATCAGGGGGGAGAATGTTAGGCTGATCTCCACCGTGTGGGCCCAACGGCCCACCGGGCCCTTAGATCCGCGCCCTGATCAGGGGCGCTCAACCCACTATGGTGGACAGGCCCCTGTCACCTGCACTATATATAAAGAGGTGGGGGCCGGCGGCTCGGGGGACGAGGTTCGTCGCGACGCCATACACCCCACCTACATCCCCTACCAATCTAGGGTTAGTGCAGTGCTGTCGGGAAGCACCGCCTCAGCCACTGCTCACTCTTCACCGCCGCCATCGTAGTAACCCACCACGATGGCCAACACCTCGAGCTCCTCGAACCAAAGTGAAGGTAGTCCATCGTTACATCTCTAACCCTACTGGATCCACAGCTCTATCATCCAAGTCTTCATACTTTCCGTGAAAGAGTGACACAGTAAATGTCCTAATTGAAGAAGAAGATTGCTTGAAAATGCAGACCATCTCATGAGTAGCTGGGTCGGGTTATTCAATACATACTACTCAAATTGCATCGGGTTGTTGCCATTCTTGTTCGAAATAAGATACCCACTACACCTTTTTTCCTGGCTAATTCAAGTAGCTCCCGAAAGAAATATGATGTGCCCCGGCGTGGAACAGGAGAAGATCCCAGTAGCGTGCTGTCCAACTACTGATCTATCTCTCAGCCATTTACTATCTCTCTCTCTTCTCATTCCGCAATCTCTCCTCTCTACTCTAGCCATCCTAGCACAGACCACACGGACAGGCTATTCCACGGCGCCAGACGCTTCCTCCAGTGCATCTCGCCGTCAGACGCGTCACCTCTGCCCAGCCTCTCTCCGCACAGCTCCCTGAATTTCCCTCTACCTCATCACACGCCGCCCAACAAAGCCAAGCCCCAACACTCAAGGTCGCAAGCGGCCAGCCTAGCTCCAGCATGCCCGCTGGTAGCCTAGTCCCAGCACGCGCACTCGCATCCCATCGCATGATCTTCTTCCTGCTCGCGCCTCAGCTCTAGCCGCCGGAACCTGAGTTTATCCCTGTGAGTGCATCCCGTGGATCCATCCACCCACTCGCTCTATGCCATCTCTATCATTGCTCGGTGGCGGGGCTGTGTTCATGGGGCGCCTCCTAGACCGCAGGCCGGAGCGACGACCACGGAAGAGCGTGGAAAAAAATTGGAGGGGATCCCCTCTCTGCGCTGACCTCTCCCTGGTGGCAGTGCACTACCGGAACAGGGGCCGGTGCCGACGGCCATATGTATGCCGACGGGCACCATCGGCCTACTCCTGGATATGCCTACAGCCGGATCCAGGCCGTCGGCGTACCGAGGCCGTCGAGCTATGCCGACGGCCACCGTCGGCCCATATTTGCCGTCGGCTTAGACACATCCTACGCCTACAGCCGCCGTCGGCAAAGTTGTGGGCCAGTGGCCCGCCCGTGACGTGCGGCTAACGGCGTCCGATCTATGCCGACAGCCGAGACGGGCGGCCGTCGGCATAGATGCGCGTGCCACGTCATCGATCCGAGGCGCACGGACCACCACCTATGCCGACGGCTGCCGTCAGCATAGATGCCATGTCATCGATCCGCGGCGCGCCGTCCATCTGCCCCTGGTCTCAGCTATGCCGACGGCTTTGCCGTCGGCATAGTTTTCTTTTTGCATTTCATATAAAAAAATTTGTTCTTTTACGTATTATTATTTAATTAACTTACATGTAGCATGTGTTAATATAAGCATAAATACCTTACTTTTCGATTCTATACGGAGGGGTGTGACCCCCCTCACGGATGGCGCCGCCGGCAGCGGCCGACACCTGGAGGGGGGAAACAGCCGCATCGGGTCTATAGGGAAGGGACGTTGCTCCCAAGTGTTTATATGGGATGACCTACCACAACCGGGTGGTGTGGTGGCATGTCTGAAGAGGCGGCACACGTCTCCGGGGTGTGGCCCCCCTCACGGACGGTGCCGCCACCGGCACCTGGAGGGGGGAAACGGACGCGTCGGGTCTACACGAAGGGGATGTAGCTATGGGTTTGGCCTGGATGTTGCTCCCAGGTGTCCCTATGGGCTGACCTAACACAATCGGGTGGAGAGGTCCACTGGTCAAAGCCCGTCCCTGGGAAGTCAAAGCGCTAGATCTCGTGGTCAACCGCTCCAGGGTTAGGCGGGACGGGGGCCCTGGGGGGTAGCAATGCCACCGGAGCATCGCACCGGGCCCTCATACATGCGGGGTGGTGTGGTGGCATGTCTGAAGAGGCGGCACGACTTCTTTCGGTGTGGATGGCCCCTCACGGAACGGCGCGCCACCCGCCACCTGGAGGGGGGAAACGGACGCGTCGGGTCTACACGGAAGGGATGTAGCAGTGGGTTTGGCCCGGATGTTGCTCCCAGGCGTCCCTATGGGCTGACCTAACACAACCGGGTGGAGTGGTCCACTGGTCAAAGCCCGTCCGTGGGAAGTCAAAGGGCTAGATCTCGTGGTCAACCGCTCAAGGGTTAGGCGGGACGGTGACCCTGGGGGGGTAGCAAGCACACCGGAGCATCGCACCGGGCCCTCATACATGCGGGGTGGTGTGGTGGCATGTCTGAAGAGGCGGCACGCGTCTCCGGGGTGTGGCCCCCCTCAAGGAAGGTGCCGCCCGCCGGTCACCTGGAGTGGGGAAACGGACGCTTCGGGTCTACACGGAGGGGATGTAGCTGTGCGTTTGGCGCCGGATGTTGCTACCCTAGGTGTCCCTATGGGTCTGCCCTAACACACAATCGGGGTGGAGAGGGTCCACTGGTCAAAGCCCGTCCGTGGAAGTCAAAGGGCTAGATCTCGTGGTCAACTCGTCCCGCTCTAGGGTTAGGCGGGACGGGGGCTCTGGGGGGTAGCAATTGCCACCGGACCGTCGCACCGGACCTCATATACATCCGGGTGGTGTCCCGTGGCATGTCTGAAGAGGCGGGCAGCCGTCTCCGAGGTGTGGCCCCCCCTCACGGACGGCGCCGCCGACGGCTCCTGGAGGGGGGAAACGGACGCGTCGGTCTACACGTGAGGGGATATAGCTGTGGTTTGGCCCGGATGTTGTGCTCACAGGTGTCCCCTATGGGGCTGAACTAACACAACAAGGTGGAGAGGTTCCACTGGTCAAAAGCCCTTCCGTCGGAAGTCAAAGGCTAGATCTCGTGGTCAACCGCTCCAGGGTTAGCGGCGACGGTGGCCCTGGGTGGTAGCAATGCCACCGGAGCATCGCACCGGGCCCTCATACTGCGGGGTGGTGTGGTGGCATGTCCGAAGAGGCGGCCATGCGTCTCCGGGGAATGTGGCCCCCCACGGACTCGCTGCCGCTGGCAAGCCCTGGAGGGGGGAAACGGACGCGTCGGTTTCTACACGAAGGGGATGTAGCTGTGGGTTTGGCCGGATGTTTCTTCCCAGTTGTCCCTATGGGCTGACCTAACACAATCGGGTGGAGAGGTCCACTGGTCAAAGCCCGTCCGTGGGAAGTCAAAGGGCTAGATCTTGTGGTCAAACCGCTCCAGGGTAGGCGGGACGGGGCCCTGGGGGGTAGCAATGCCATCGGAGCATCGCACCGGGCCCTCATACAATGCGGGGTGGTGTGGTGGCATGTCTGAAGAGGCGGCATGTGTCCCGGGGTGTGGCCCCCCCTCAACGGACGGCGCCACCCTGGCTTCACCTGGAGGTGGGGAAACGACGCTCGGTGTTTGTATCTACCCGAAGGGATGTAGCTGTGGGTTTGGGCCCGGATGTTGCTCCCAGGTGTCCCTATGGGCTGACCTACCAACCGGCGTGGAGAGTTCCAATGGTCAAAGCCCGTCCGTGGGAAGTCAAGGGCTAGATCTCGTGTCAACCGCTCCAGGGTTTAGGCGGGACGGTGGCCCTGGGGGGTAGCAATGCCACCAGGCCGCATCCACACCGGGCTCTCATACATGCGGGTTGGTGTGGTGGCATGTCTGAAGAGGCGGCACGTGTCTCCGGGGTGTGGCCCCCCTTACGGAAGGTGCCGCCGCCGGCACCTGGAGGAGGAAAACGGACGCGTCGGGTCTACACGGAGGGGATGTAGCTGTGGGTTTGGCCCGGATGTTGCTCCCAGGTGTCCCTATGGGCTGACCTATCACAATCAGGTGGAGAGGTCCACTGGTCAAAGCCCGTCCGTGGGAAGTCAAAGGGCTAGATCTCGGGTCAACCGCTCCAGGGTTAGGCGGGACGGTGCCCTGGGGGGTAGCAATGCCACCGGAGCATCGACAACCGGCCCTCATACATGCGGTTGGTGTGGTGGCATTCTGAAGAGGCCACGCGTCTCCGTGGTGTGGCCCCCCTTACGGAAGGTGCCGCCTGCCAACACCCGGAGGGGAAAACACCGCGTCGGGTCTACACGGAGGGGATGTAGCTGTGGGTTTGGCCCGGATGTTTGCTCCCCAGGTGTCCCTATGGGCTGACCTATCACACATCAGTGGAGAGTCCACTGGTCAAAGCCCTCCCTGGAATCAAAGGGCTAGATCTCGTGGTCAACCGCTCCAGGGTTAGGCGGGACGGTGGCCCTGGGGGGTAGCAATGCCACCGGAGCACGCACCGGGCCCTCATACATGCGGGGTGTGTGGTGGCATGTCTGAAGAGGCGGCACCGCTCTCCCGAGGTGTGGCCCCCTCACGACTGCGCCGCCGCCCTCACCTGAGGGGGAAACGGACGCGTCGGTTCTACACGGGAGGGATTAGTAGCTGTGGTTTTGGCCCAGATGTTGCTCCCAGGTGTCCCTATGGGCTGACCTAACCCACAACCGGGTGGAGAGGTCCACTGGTTCACAGCCGTCCTGGGAAGTCAAAGGGCTAGTCTCGTGGTCAACCGCTCCATGGGTTAGGCGGGAGGTGGCCTGGGGGGTAGCAATGCCACCTGGATGCATCGCCCGGGCCCTCATACATGCGGGGTGGTGTGGTGGCATGTCTGAAGAGGCGGCACGCGTCTCCGAGGTGTGGCCCCCCTCACGGACGGCGCCGTCGCCGGCCCCCTGGAGGGGGAAACGGACGCGTCGGGTCTACAACGGAGGAGTGCGTGTGGGTTTGGCCCAGATGTTGCTCCCGTTGTCCCTATGGGCTGACCTAACATAATCGGGTGGAGAGGTCCACTAGTCAAAGCCCGTCTGTGGAAGTCAAAGGGCTAGATCTCGCGTCAACCGCTCCAGGTTAGGCGGGATGGGGGCCCTGGGGGGTAGCAATGCCACCGGGCGTCGCACCGGGCCCTCATACATGTGGGTGGTGTAGTGGCATGTCTGAAGAGGCGGCACGCGTCTCCGGGTGTGGCCCCCCTCACGGACGCACGCCCCTGGCACCTGAAGGGGGGAACGGACGCGTCGGGTCTACACAGAGGGTTCTTGCTGTGGGTTTGGCCCGGATGTTGCTGCCCAGTTCCTATGGGTAACCTAACACACCACCGGGTGGAGAGGTCCAGTGGTCAAGCCCGTCTGTGGAAAGTCAAAGGGCTAGACTCTGGTCAACCGCTCCAGGGTTAGGCGGGACGGGGCCCTGGGGGGGTATCTCATGCACTGAGCGTCGCAACCCGGGCCTCATACTGCGGGTTGTTTTGGTGGCATGTCTGAAGAGGCGGCACGCGTCTCCGGGGTGTGGCCCCACTCAGGACTCGCCGCCCGGCCGGCAACCTGGAGGGGGGAATGGACGCGTCGTGTCTACACGTGGGATGTAGCTGTGGGTTTGGCCCGGATGTTTGCTCCCAGGTGTCCCTATGGGCTGACCTAACACATCGGGTGGAGAGGTCCACTGTCAAAGCCCTCTGTGAAGTCAAAGGGCAGATCTCGTGGTCAAACCGCTCCAGGGTTAGGCGGGACGGGGCCCTGGGGGTAGCAATGCCATCGGAGCATGCACCGGGCCCTCATACATGCGGGGTGGTGTGGTGGCATGTCTGAAGAGCGGCACGCGTCTCCCGGGGTGTGGCCCCCTCACGGACGGTCACCACCGTCGGCAACCTGGAGGGGGAAACGGACGCGTCGGGTCTACACGGAGGGGATGTATCCGTGGGTTTTGGCCCGGATGTTGCTCCCAGGTTGTCCCTATGGGCTTGACCTAACACAACCGGGTGGTGAGGTCCAATGGTCAAAGCCCGTCCGTGGGAAGTCAAAGGGCTAGATCACGTGGTCAACCGCTCCAGGGTTGGCGGGACGGTGCCCTGGGGGTAGCAATGCCACCGGAGCATCGCACCGGGCCCTCATACTTGCGGGGTGGTGTGGTGGCATGTCTGAAGGCGGCATGCGTCTCCGGGGGTGGGCCCCCTCACGGACTCGCCGCCGCCCACCTGGAGGGGGAAACACGGATACGCGTCGGGTCTACACGAAGGGGATGTAGCTGTGGGTTTGGCCCTTGTTGCTCCCATGTTCCCTATGGGCTGACCTAACACAATCGGGTGAGAGGTCCACTGGTCAAAAGCCGTCCGTGGGGAAGTCAAGGGCTAGATCTCGGTCAACTGCTCCAGGGTTAGGCGGACGGGGCCCTGGGGGGTAGCACTGCCATCGGAGCATCGCACCGGGCCCTCTACATGCGGGGTTGGGTGTGGTGGCAGTCTGAAGAGGCGGCACCCGTCTACGGGGTGTGGCCCCCCTCACGGATGCGCCACCGCCGGCACCTAGGAGGGGGAAACGACGCGTCGGGTCTACAACGGAAGGGATGTAGCTGTGGGTTTGCCCGGATGTTGCTCCCAGGTTGTCCCTATGGGCTGACCTAACCAACCGGGTGGAGAGGTCCAATGGTCAAAGCCCGTCCGTGGGAAGTCAAAGGGCTAGATCTCGTGGTCAACCCTCCAGGGTTAGGCGGGACGGTGGCCCTGGGGGGGTAGCAATGCCACCGGAGCATCGCATCGGGCCCTCATACATGCGGTGTGTGTGGTGGGATTCTGAAGATGCGGCACGCGTCTCCGGGGTGTGGCCCCCCTTAGGAAGTGCCGCCGCCAGCACCTGATGGGAAAACGGACGCGTCGGTCTACACGGAGGGGATGTAGCTGTGGGTTTTGGCCCGGATGTTTCTCCCAGGTATCCCTATGGGCTGTGACCTATCACAATCAGGTGGAGAGTCCACTGGTCAAAGCCCGTTCGTGGGAGTCATAGGGCTAGATCTCGTGGTCAAACCACTCCAGGGTTAGCGAGGCCGGGGCTCTGGGGGTAGCAATGCCAAACCCACGCTAGCGTCGCCACCGGGCCTCAATTACATGCGGGGGTGGTTGTGGCATTCTGAAGAGGCGGCAACGCGTCTCTCCGGTTGTTGCCTCCCTCACGGGACTGCGGCCGCCGCCGGCACCTGGAAGGGGGAACGGACCGGTCGCTGGTCTACACTGAGGGGATTGTGCTGTGGGTTGGGCCCGGATGTTGCTCCCAGTGGTCCCTATGGGCCTGACCTAACCAACCGGTGGAGATGGTCCACTGGTCAAAGCCCGTCCCTGGGAAGTCAAAGGGCTAGATCTCGTGGTCAAACCGTCCAGGGTTTGGCGGGACGGTGGCCCTGGGGGGTAGCGATGCCACCGGAGCGCGCAACCGGGCCCTCATAAACAGCGGGGTGGTTGTTGGCATGTTCTGAAGAGGCGGCACGCGTCTCCGAGTGGTCCCCCCTCACGGACGCGCCGTTGGACCGGCACCTGGAGGGGGGAAAACGGACGCGTCGGGTCTACACGGAAGGGATGTAGCTGTGGGTTTGGCCGAATGTTGCCCCCAGGTGTCCCATTGGCTGACCTAACATAATCGGTGGAGAGGTCCACTAGTAAAGCCCGTCTGTGGGAGTCAAGGGCTAGATCTCGCGGTCAACCGCTCCATGGGGGGGGGGGTTAGGCGGGACGGGGGCCCTGGGGGGTAGCAGCCACCGGAGTGTCGCACCGGACCCCCTCATATATGCGGGTTTGGTGTGGTGTTGGCATGTCTGAAGAGCGCGGCACGCTTCTCCGGGTGTGGCCCCCCCTCACGGACGCACCGCCGCCCGCACCTGGAGGGGGGAAACGGACGCGTCGGGTCTACACGGAGGGGTCTTTGTGTGGTTTGGCCGGAGGTTGCCCAGGTGTCCCTATGGGCTAACCTAAAACAACCGGGTGGAGAGGTCCCTGGTCAAAGCCTCGTCCGTGTGGAAGTCAAAGGGCTAGATCTCGTGGTCAACCGCTCAGGGTTAGGCGGGACGGGGCCCTGGGGGGGTAGCAATGCCACTGGAGCGTCGCAACGGGCCCTCATACAGCGGGGCGGTGTGGTGGCATGTCTAAGAGGCGCACGCGTCTCCGGGTGTGGCCCCCACCAGGACTGCGCCGCCGCCGGCACCTTGGAGGGGGGAAATGGACGCGTCGGTCACACGGAGGGGATGTAGCTTGGTTTGGCCCGATGTGCTCCCAGGTGTCCTATGGTGCTGACCTAACACAACACCGGGTGCAGAGGTCCACTGGTCAAAGCCGCGTCCGTGGGAAATAAGGGCTAGATCTCGTGGTCAACCGCCCATGGTTTAGGCGGGACGGGGGCCCTGGGGGTAGCAATGCACCGGAGCATCGCACCGGCCCTCATACATGCGGGGTGGTGTGGTGGCATGTCTGAAGAGGCGGGCACCGTCTACGGGGGTGGCCCCCTCACGGATGGCGCCACCACCGCCCTGCACCGAGGGGGGGAAACGGAGCGTCGGGTTCACCACGAAGGGATGTAGCTGTGGGTTTGGCCGTGTTGCTCCCAGGTGTCCCTATGGGCGTGACCTAACACAACCGGGTGAGAGGTTTCCAATGGTCAAAGCGTCCGTCGGGAAGTCAAAGGGCTAGATCTCGTGGTCAACCGCTCCAGGGTTAGGCGGGACGGTGGCCCTGGGGGGGTAGCAATGCCACCGGAGCATCGCATCGGGCCCTAACTCATGCGGGGTGGTGTGGTGGCATGTCTGAAGATGCGGCACGCTCTCCGGGTGTGGCCCCCCTTACGAAGGTGCCGCCGCCAGCACCATGAGGAAAACGGACGCGTCGGTTACACAGGAGGGGATGTAGCTTGGGTTTGGGCCGGATGTTGCTCCCAGGTATCCCTATGGGCTGACCTATCACATCAGGTGGAAGTCCACTGGTCAAAAGCCCGTTCGTGGAAGTCATGGGCTAGATCTCGGGGTCAACCACTCCAGGGTTAGGCGAGAACCGGGGCTTGGGGGTAGCAATGCCACCGGAGCGTCGCACCGGGCCCTCATACATGCGGGGTGGTTGGTGGCATGTCTGAAGAGGCGGCACGCGTCTCGGGGGGTGGCCTCCCTCACGGACGGCGCCGCCGCGGCACCTTGGAAGGGGGAAGAACGGCCGCTCGGGTCTACCGGAGGGGATGTAGCTGTGGGTTTGGCCATGTTGCTCCAGGTGGTCCCTATGGGCTGACCTACTCACCGGGTGGAGAGTCCACTTGTCAAAGCCCGTCCTGGGAATTCAAAGGGCTAGATCTCGTGGTCAACCGCTCCAGGGGGGGTTGGCGGGACGGTGGCCCTGGGGGGTAGCGATGCCACCGGAGCAGCGCACCGGGCCCTCAACATCGGAGGTGGGGTTGTGGTGCATGTCTGAAGAGGCGGCACGCGTCTCCGAGGTGTTGGCCCCCCTCACAGACGGCGCCGTTGCCGGCACCTGGAGGGGGAAACGGACGCGTCGGTTCCACACGGAGGGGATGTAGCTGTGGGTTTGGCCCAGTATGTTGCTCCAGGTGTCCCTATGGGCTGACCTAACTAATCGGGTGGAGAGGTCCACTATGTCAAAGCCCGTCTGTGGGAAAGTCAAAGGGCTAGATCTCGCGGTCAACCGCTCCAGGTTAGGCGGGACGGGGCCCTGGGGGGGGGTAGCAATGCCACGGAGCGTCGCACCGGCCCTCATTATGCGGGTTGGTGTGGTGGCATGTCTGAAGAGGCGGCAACGCGTCTCCGGGGTGTGTGCCCCTCCGACGCACCGCCGCCGCACCTGGAGGGGGAAAACGGACGCGTCGGGTCTACACGGAGGGTTCTGCTGTGGGTTTGGCCCGGATGTTGCTGCCAGGGTCCCTATGGGCTACCTAAAACAACCGGGTGTGAGAGGTCCACTGGTCAAAGCTCGTCCGTGGAAAGCAAAGGGCTAGATCTCGTGGTCAACCGCTCCAGGGTTAGGCGGGACGTGGGGCCCTGGGGGGTAGCAATGCCACTGGAGCGTCGCACCGGGCCCTCATACATGCGGGGCGGTGTGGTGGCATGTCTGAAGAGGCGGCACGCGTCCCGGGTGTGGCCCCACTCACGGACGGCGCCGCCGCCCGGCAAAACTGGAGGGGGGGAAATGGACGCGTCGGGTCTACACGGAGGGGATGTAGCTGTGGGTTTTGGCCCGGATGTTGCTCCCCAGGTGTCCCTATGTGCTGACCTAACACAACCGGGTGCAGAGGTCCACTGGTCAAAGCCCGTCCTGGGAAGTCAAGGCTAGATCTCGTGGTCAACCGCTCCAGGGTGTAGGGGCGGGACGGGCCCTGGGGGTAGCAATGGCCACGGAGCATCGCACCAGGCCCTCATACAGGCGGAGGGTGTGGGTGGCATGTATGAAGAGGCGGCACGCGTCCAGGGGTGTGGCCCCCCCACGACGGGCAGCCGCCGCCCTGCACCTGGAGGGGGGAAACGACGCGTCGGGTCTAACAGAGGGTTCTTGCTGTGGGTTTGGCCCGATGTTGCTGTCATTGTCCCGTGGGCTGACCTAACACAACCGGTGGAGAGTTCACTGGTCAAGAGCCCGTCGTGGAAAGTCAAGGCTAGATCTCGTGGTCAACCGCTCCAGGGTTAGGCGGGACGGAGGCCCTGGGGGGGTAGGCAATGCACACCGGAGCGTCGCACCGGGCCACTCATCAATTCGGGGTGGTGGGTGGCATGTCTGAAAGGCGGCACGCGTCTCCGGGTGTGGCCCCCCACTCACGGACGGCGCCGCCGGCCTAAGGCACCTGGAGGGGGGAAACGGATGCGTCGGGTCTACACCGAGGGTTGTAGCTTTGGTTTGGCCCGGATGTGCTCCCAGGTGTCCCTATGGGCTGACCAAACAAACACGGGTGGAGAGGTCCACTGGTCAAAGCCCGTCCGTGGGAAGTCAAAGGGCTAGATCTCGTGGTCAACCGCTCCAGGGTTGGCGTGGACGGGGCCCTGGGGGGTAGCAATGGCCACCGAGCGTCGCCCCGGCCCTCATACATGTCGGTGGTGGTGTGGTGGCCATGTCGAAGAGGGCGGCACGAGTCTACGGGTGTGGCCCCACTCAGCGGCGCCGCCAACCGCAGGGGCACCTGGAGGAAGGAAAACGGACGCGTCGGGTCTACACGAGGGGATGTCGCTGTGGGTTTGGCGGCAGATGTTGCTGACCAGTGTCCTATGGCTGACCTAACACACCGGGTGGAAGGTTCCACTGGTCAAAGCCCTCCGTGGAAGTCAATGGGCTAGATCTCGTGGTCAACCGCTCCAGGGTTTAGGCGGGACGGGGCCCTGGGGGTAGCAATGCCACCGGACGTCGCACCGGGCCTCATACATGCGGGGTGGTGTGGTGGCATGTCTGGAAGAGACGGCACGCGTCTCCGGGGTGTGGCCCCACTCACACGGACGGCGCCGTCGGCACCTGGAGGGGGAAAAAACATTTCTCCCTTGTTAGTTTTCTTTAGATGACATGATGATTTTCCATGTCTTGGCAATACTTATGTTCATGAGAGTTTTCGCCGAGGATGATCTTTAGATGATGACTTGAGTATGTTTAAATGATGATATGATCTTTAGATGATGAACTTGAGTATGTTTAGATGATGATGATGAGATCTGAGTATCTTTAGATGATGAACTGTCATATTTCTGCATATCCCATATTTTCTGGTTTAAATGCTGTCAAAATGAATGGAAACGAAAAATATAAAAAAAACAGCACAGATCTATGCCGACGCAAGATATGCCTAGGACTTCCCGTGGCTGCCAACGTGGCAGAATATGCTGACGGCTTGGCCGTCGGCATATTCCCGCTCCAGGAGCTCCCTCGGCGCTGCACGGGCAGAGATATGCCGACGGCCCGTGGCAGCCCGTGGTTTGTCAGCGCTTTTGACGGGCCGTCGGTTTGCCGTCAGGTGAAATCATTGCGACGTCGATGATTCCGACGCCGTACGGACGCCGTCGGCATATGAGCCTATGCGACGCTTTCCTATGCCGACGGTCTGACACTCTACGCTGCCGTGATCTATGCCGACGGGGATATGCCGACTGACTGCCGTCGGCATAGCCCCTAAGCCACGGCAAAAGGCCTATCCGACGGCCGGGGGCCGTCGGCTAGAGGGGGATCCGGTATGTCGGCGGTGTCGATCCATTGGGGATGGTGCGTACCAGAGAGGAGCAGGCACCTGAGAGGAACTCACAGAGACGGACCATGCCGAAGTAGCCGGCTTTTGTCTATCTGGTGTGGTGAGCGGGGAATCGCTCGAGACCCGTCCGGCGTTGGTGAGCTGGGCGGGATTAGCTTAAGCCCTGAAGAGAAGGCGAACGACGACACAGGTCAGGCTCCGCATCGTGATGGAAGAGGAAGCGAACATAGCAGGTGGGCACTTCGTTGGGGTTGATATATATCGATCTCTTCTATTTTTTTGTAAGGATTTATCGATCTCTTCTAGCTGGTCCTGCACGTCGATAAGGGCAGAGAAGGATTTCCTATCCCTATAATCGGGCTGAATCCACTGTGGAAGTTACGGCCCTTAAAATACATGACGTGACCGCATCGAGATCTACATGTTGATTCTAAAAAGTTAAATCTTGGCCATCAATCTTATAAATTAATATAACGATCCACACGGATAGAAGATTGACGTATGGAGAACTA